>JAOYRS010000003.1:5685000-6885000 GCA_032432895.1 Dryadula phaetusa | reverse complement strand
TGCTTTTAGTGTCAGGAGCAAGGATAACCCATTCTCATAAACTTTTGCATAATGCAATAATTCAGAGGCAGGTCGGTCCCTTTCTTAATTATTTTGTATTTATAGTTATATACATATATTATTACATAAACCCAAAAAAGTAGGGAAAATCTTTTGCCTAGATACTCTTTGGCTATCTAGAAACCTACTTTTAAGCCTCGTAGTGTGTAACCTAAGATATCAGTTTGGTTGTTGGGAAGGAGGTCGACACTCATTACAGTGGTAGCGAGGACACCTACGACGAATACCTTACGGCTTGGCGTCTGGCATTGCACGACGTCAGACGGGACGGCTTCCCATTGTGGGCCGTGTTAAAGGCTAGGTCCCCAGATAAAAAGTACCGGTAAAAAGGTTTTCTTACAAAACAATCGATATTGGTTAACCAGACATAAAAAGTTCTTAAAATTTAAATATAATCATGACCTAACAAGGTAATCAAATCTAAAACTACGAAGGGTGGCTGAAAAATTTTTCGCCTAAGTACCTTTTAAGTATTAGTAATACCTCGTGCAAGACACTACTAATAGATGGTGTATCTTAGGGAGTTCATAAGTCAAGTTTCAAGTAATTAATATCATTACCTTGTGAACTCCTGACCCCATCTGATTCTCCCAGGGAATTTGTACCCAGGGATCTCACCTTTCTAAGATGTCGCCCAGACATCATACGTCCCCTCTATTCTGACTACCCGTCCACCCCCTTTCCGCAGCCCTATAGTGGCGTAACACTCCCATGACGGAGCATAGGTTTGGTCCACTCAGAAACCTATTCATTGTTGTAAGTGGAGCCACTCTGTCACTATGTCTGATTTATCTTCGCTTTGCACAAAATTGGGGTACAGTTAAAGAAAAACCCTTTCAAGAAAGAACAAAACTCTGACTGAAATACTTGAAGATATATCAGCCATTTATGGTGAGTGTGCCCCTTATCTGCGACCGTAAAACGTTGGAAGCGACACGTACAACCAACGCAGGAAGTCGGTGGAAGATGACTTCAGGTCAGGACCCTTAACTTGTTCTCGATTATTGAAGATCGGTGAAGTTGTATCAGATAGCTGAAGTCATGGACGTCTGCAAGGAATCGATCGCATTTTGCATAACCACCTGTACCTATGTACGCACGATGGGTTCCGAAAATGCTTACAACTCTAGACAACCAACGTGGAGTCAAAACTTCGCATGAGTTTTGAACATCTATGGTAATAATCCTGATGATGTTTTTTTTTACATCATTACTGGCGACAAAACATAGATTGGACAGTATGATCTGAATGCCAAACAAGAGTCAATGTGGGGATAAAACTGAAAGGAAATCTAATACCTTATGTTTAAAAGTTTCAGCCCCTTGTATGATTCCAAAATAAATTGTGATTGTGGTGCGCGGTGTTTATAACACAACATGTTATTATGACTTGACTTACTACCAAGATATGAGAATTTGTGGATTTGTTCCACTGTATTTGTACCTATTAATATCAGTCTTCTGGTTAATAATTTAAAGCCCTATTTTAGACGTTTCTAATTTTAGACAAAGTTAGACTGCATATCAGCATGAGCAGGCACAGGTCGTCAGCGTAGTCTAGATCCTCCATGTCATGGCTTATTCCCCATTCTATTCTATTATTATATTATATTGAAAATATAATAGCTGGAGATATTTAATTTTTTAGATATCCTTGCACAGATTTTTATATCCGTCAAGTTCGATCGAATTACCTTACGATTAAGACTGTATTTATAGACTATATAAGAACAGAATTAGTTCAAGCAAAATTATAGAATATTAATGAACTTAGTTATGGTTGGTAATATTAAATTAATTATATATGTTTTTATTTTCAGGAGGAAATAGTGAAAATGCTTGCAAATATGGCAGGTGGTATCAATTTGCACAATGATAACGGTGACACTCCATTGTTGTTGGCTGTCCGCTTGTCGCAACCAGTCATTGCTCAAATACTTGTTCAAAAAGGTAAGAGATATAGCTTAATGGTTTTAACAATAATTTTATAAGTATTATAAATTATACTAAATCGTTGTACATTCTGCGCGGTAAAGACAATAACACGAGACAAGCGAGAGATGACACGTAGACGCGGCTAGAGTGCGCGACCGGCGACCGCGACCGTGATTTTTCAAATTGTGTTGTTTTTAGTAGGTAAAGGCATTTAAATGAAATTTATAATGTTAAAATGAAATTTATAAGCGGGCGATAATTATAGTAACAAAATTATTATAAAAATACAATTTTCACTTCAAATTTAAATAATATATAATACATTTCTAACATCTTGGAATAATATTGATTTTTGCTTTAGTCAAGATCAACTTTAGAAAAAATAAAATTCAGGCTTATTATCAGATTCTTTTATTTTGCAAGTAGGGTAATAATATTCAGTTGGAACTTTTTGTCGTTTTTTCTAGGACTAGAGCTGTAAGTGACTGGTGTAACTTCTTTTAAAAATAATTTACTCTTCATCCAATATATTTTAAAAGATTTACTTTTTGAAGATCGAGAGATATCTTGATGGCGATGACTTCGTGTTCTTCAATCTCATTCCGAGCTATGGAACCCCTCCACAACAATGTTACTTACTAATTCGTCTTCCGTAGCAAATCCAGCAATAGTTTAATCATCTTCAGACACCTCCTAATACTATTGCAACATATAATTAATTATCCATTTCCTAAACCAATAAACTGAAAAAAGAACGGCAAAAATGTGTCCAAATAAAAACTAAAATATATAACTAAAACATAAATATGTAATGTATAAATTTATACACGCTTATAAAAATAAATTATAAATATCTATTATAAACGAAGTAAAATCAAAAGTAAAAAAATTGCCCCCGTTAAAAAAGTCTAAAACGACTAAGTGGTCGCAGGGAATCGGCGCTCAATAGAGCATTGCCTAATGCGTCAGAGTTGACATTCTGGACGTGGCTGGCTTTCATTGCCCACGGGTAATTAAAAAACTAAAAAGAGCACGAGCACCTCAAAACAGTCCAAGATATTTTTTTAAAATTTAAAATGGACTTGACCCTATGCGTTTAATTAAGGGTTAAAAAAAGTCCCTGTACTCACAGGGACAGAAGGACAGGGTAGGCTAGGTAGCGTAAGAGATGCTCTCGTAAGAGGTGCTCCCGTAAGAGGTGAGTATCCCAGTAACTTGGCTATAGGAGAGTAGTCTTCCGACTGGCTGGCAACCACTGTCATGACAAAAGGACTCGCCAAATATCTCATGATGTGTTCCAGTTCGACGTCGTGTAAGCCCGCTTTCCCTATTCCCATCCCATCACACCACATCCACACCAATCCTTTTCCTCAGTGTGTGGTAGTTTCGATGGCTCTCGCTGCGTCTGGCAACGCCCCCACTACTCTAATGTTGGATATCCATGGGCGAAAATAACCATTCACTATTAGGTGGTCCTCCTCGTGTACCTTATTCGTGTGCCATGGTAAATTGGAGTTCGTAAAACAATCCATTCGATTGTCAGCGAAGAATTTTTCCATAGAGTCCGCTGAAAACTTATTAAAACCGAAGTCAATTAATAGCTTTATGCTATTGCGTTTCGTATTAGGTAATGCCCCGGCGCCCAAACTATCCCCTTTCTCCCCAAAATGAAAGCGGTTTTAAAAGAAATTTTAACCCAGAAGTGTACCAGCATCGTTGATGATGAAGAATCTCTCCCTGAGTCTTTAAACTCAAGCTGCCCTTCGAATTCTGGGAAGGGCAAAGCACCGCGCAAGAGACAAGATAAACGAGGCGTACGCTCCACGGCAGCTCCTTTAATGCTTAACGTGGATTTTTGTAACATTAGGGGTCTACATTCCAACCTGAATGCCTCCGACCACCATCTTGAGACGGCACGGCCTGTCTAATTATTTCTGACGGAGACTCAAATTGCCCAACCAAGCGACATAGCCTATCCAATACCCCGGCTACAAAATGAGCATAATTTTGTGCGTCACGCCGGGGTCGCTGTGTTCGTGAGGGAGTACCTGAGTTTTCGTCGCCTTGCCAATTTTGAAGGTCGGGACCTAGTTACCATATGGCTTCGTATTGATTCAGATGATCGCGTCCGAAATTACGTATGCTTGCACAGGTCCCAGAGTGGTAATGCAGAAACGGATCGACTTTTGAAGCACATACCATCGGCTCTTGTCGATATGCTGTCCCAGCTACCCTCTGCCGAGGTTGTGATACTTGGCGATTTTTAATGCGCATCATGCCGATTGGCTTACATCACGCTCTACCGACTACGCAGGGAGGGCTGCGTTTGACTTTGCTGTGGCAAATGAACTGTCCCAATTGGTTAATTTGCCTACGCGAGTTCCAGATATGCCGGTACAGTGCCTCCTTATTGGACCTTCTGCTGACTTCACATCCAAAACAGTATCAGGTTAAGGTCGTTGCCCCTTGGGGATCTTCTAACCACTGCCTGATAGTACCTAATAAATGTGGTAGTTGCAGAACACCCGCAACTCGTCGCGTTTGGCACTATAAGTCAGTCACGGATTGAGTTGGGATGCGTACCAATAAAAGTACTTATCTTATCCCTGGAGGCTGGTTTGCTTTTCTTCTGATGATCCGAGTTACTGTGCCACTGCGGTTGCCAACGTGATTCTACAGGGTATGGAACTTTACGTCCCTAGCTCTTTAGTGGAAAACAGTGGCAAGTCACGGCTCTGGTTTGGTACGTCTTGTAAACAAGCAGTCATTGGCAAGCGTGAAGCATACCAAGTCTGGGCTGAGGTCATTAAGGATCTAAAGGTGAAAGCCTTAAAGAGAAAGAACAACCGTGCCTCAAGGTACAAAGCAAAGTCCGAGCATATCGCTAAAATCAGTGAGAAGCTTGAGAGATGCTCGTCCGGAACACGTCAGTTCTGGGCGCTCTCGAAGTCGGCACTTGGCAATTTCAGCCAGTCTTCACTTACGCCGTTGTGCACCAAGAATGACACCCTGGTCTTACCCGTTACACGTCCTCGTGTGTCTGTAACAAAATGATCTATTTTGAAGCAACTTTAAAACCTCGGCCAACCTGACCGTAACGTGAAATTACATTGCTACATTCATCTATCATCTCTATTTATCAGTTAAAATTAATCACAAAAAAAAACTACTAATTTATCTTGTTCATTCGCAGGCGAGAGGTTCCTCTAACAGTTATTTAACAAAAGTTTTATTATTATACACCTCATTATCATGTTGAGATCACATACAACGCTCATGGCCCGGCTGACTCAGCAGCTAGTGACAAAAACTATTGTCACCCATATCGTCATCACCTCATTTGATACGACCAACACTTCATCTAGACTCTACGAGTCCCAGGTCAATACATGACCAACACAACAATAGTCTTCTATGAGACCCGGGTCCCCGCCACATCACTAGCTGCCCATCGCGCCCTGAACAACCCGAGTGAGTTGCAGTTACGACTACAGACTTGTGCGTGGGGTGCGACCAATAGCCATGGTATGTGCTCTATTTACTAGTGGTGCTTCCCTCATCACTATCATCAAACAAATCTAACTCAGCAGGTACATCAGTAAGAGGAATCTTTCGTAAGCGATCGTGAGCATACTTATAGGTTCTATTACCAGATAACTGTTTTAACAGATAGCGATCACCTTCAAGCAATTCTACGACTTTAAACGGTCCCTTGTATTTAGGATCTAACTTAGTTTTATTTCTCTCCTCGTTTTGAATTTAGACCAAGTCACCAATGCCAAACTTTACAATTTTAGCCTTATTTTTATTAAATCTGATTTTATCGTAAGTTGCACTCTTATCTTTGTTCCTCGCCGCTTGCTCTCTCGTTTTGTTAATGTCTACTTCCGGTTTCGTATCATCATAAGTTAAAAGATTTAACGGTCTTGCTACACGCCCTATCATAAGCTCGAGGGGACTAGCACCAGTTACACGATGAACAGAACTATTTAAAGCTAATTGGACATCATCTAATGCTTCTTGCCAAGACCTATCAGAAGCCTCTACAGAAGTCAGCATACCTTTTAATGTGCTCATAACCCTTTCAACTTGGCCATTGGCACGACTAGAACCCGTGGCTTTCTCACAAAAATCTTTGAAATCTTTGCTGGCAAAACATCGACCTTAATCAGTAATGATTCGTGTTGGGGAACCAAATAAGGACACACTAGATTTCAGAGCCTTAATCACACTAGCTGCATCAATACGTAGAGTATGGTACATTAGAACAAACTTAGTAAAGGCATCGATTAAAGCTATGACGTATTCTTTAGAATCGTTTTTACCACTTAACTTGCCTGTTATATCTACATGCACTGTGTGCCACGGGACACTAATATTGGGGATTGGATGAAGTTCAGCCTGCACACGACCCGAATGGGATTTTGAAACTTTACAGGTCATGCACCCATCAACAAACTTACGCACATACTTAGCCATGTGCTCGAACCAATAGTGTTCGTATACCTTTTCAAGAGTCTTCTCCCAACCAAGGTGCATAAGAGATTCGTGGACATGGTTTATTACTGACCAACGGAAGGCCCTAGGAACTATTGGGAGACACCGGGTGCGGTTATTTCTTTGCATTTAGCGGTGCAAAATACCTGAACGCATCTCGTAAGTCTTAGCAATGTCAAGTGGGAGTTGACCCTCTTTAAGTTTTGTTACCAACGACTGAATCTCTGGATCACGCAGCTGTTCTGCCAACAACCAGTTATCTGATAAGGTTGCAAGATCTACACGTTTTTGCTCGACTTTTGAAAAACTGGGGGAATCAGAAGATGGTAAAGCATTTCGCGAAAGGAAATCGACATGAGCCATACGACGTTCCTCGCGATAACTAATTTGTAAATCAAATCCTTGGAGAAAAGCCCATCAACGATGCACCCGTGGTGTTATATCGACTTTATTTCTTGAAGCCTTCAACGAATTACAGTCAGTAACTACTTTAAAATGCCTACCCTGTAAATAATGCCTATGCCTCTCCAACTCATAAGAGTGGTACTTTGACTCTGCTTTTGTAGTTCGTTTACTATAGTACTCGACTACAAGTAACTGACCATCCATCTTCTGGAACAAGATGGCGCCATACCCGATAGCACTCGCGTTGGTATGTAATTCGGTGGTCAGGTCTGGGTTAAAAATACTCAACACTGGCTTAGTGGTCAAGACAGTGATTACTTGTTGTCTAATACTCGTGTTCGGGCTTCCAAGTGAATTGCTTATTGCTGACTAGCAAAAACAATGGTGCCATAATTTGAGAAAAACTTGCGAAAACATGAGGCTCATGTTTGTTCTTATTCTGATATCAGCGGCAGCGATGGCTGTCAAACGCAAGTGTCGTTATCCAGTCCGCATAATCTCCAACACGACTCGGTCCACTTGACTTTAACATTCCATGGCGTCACAGCGTTTACCCACTACTATAATTATCAAATAAGCTTCTTTTAATCAAAAATGTTTGGCTTTCCACGATATATATATATATATATATATATATGTGTATATATATATATATATATATATATATATATATATATATATATATATATATATATATATATATATATGCCACACTCGATCGAAGACCTTCGCCATGTCCAGAGTAACTGCCAGGCCCTGTCCCTGGCTTTCAATAGCAGCAGCCCAGAGGTGGGTTAAGTACACTAAAAGATCACCGGTTGACCGACCGTGGCGGGATATATATATATATATATATGTGTATGTATATATATATATATATATTTATATATATATATATATATATATATATATATATATATATATATATATATAAATATATATATATAAAAAAAATGTGCGTAAACATTTAAATTGTTTCAGGTGGAAATATAAATTCTTGTAACAGTATAACTGGCGCAAGTGTTCTCCATATAGGTGTGGAATGTTTAGACTACCCAAGTCAGTTTGAGGAGCTGCTTATATGCTTTTTAAAATATAAAATAGATATGAATTCCACTGCTTTGACTGGTGATACAGCTCTAAATAGAGCTCTATTACTAGAAAAGTAAGTTTTTATTTATTTTCTTTTTTCATATAAAAAAATAGAAAGTGAAATACAATTAACATGTTCAAATTATTGAACATTACCATTTTAGTAGCCTTATCCAATCTACAATAGTGCAATTAGGTTTAAGTCGAAAAACTAAATTTTTCGCTTTAAGCCTTATTTGGTTATAGTTTTTTTTTAATATTTTACGTCCTTAATTTCAGAGATCATGCTGCAGTGCTCCTTATTCAACACGGAGCTGATGTAAACGCTTGTGACTTACACTCATGTGGCTTAGATAATTTATCTATAGCAAGCAGACGAGAATCAACGCATTTGGCAAATTTGCTACTAAAAGCAGGTCATCACAGACCGTTACCTGATTCGACTACTGCATCAAAATGCAGTACTTCTCTCTGGATACAAGATACATGTAAACACCCACAATCTCTATTAGACTTATGCCGAATACGTATAAGAAATATCTGTAAAAATATACCCATGTTTTGTTATGTAAATTCGCTGCCTTTACCAAAATGCTTGAAACGATTTCTCAAGCTCGAAGATGAGGGCAATGCATGTGTAAACAACGATTAGTATTTTTAATATTTTAGAGCAATCGAATTATTATCTATATATATATTTTAAGTCCATTAATATGATCTCATTTTTAAACAGCCCTTTATCATTCGTTAAGTATTGATTCAGGATATTATTTGATATTTTATCTGTAAAAGTCTATTTTACTCTCGAGTAGCAATTCGTGTGTATTTAGTTGAATAAATACGAACACGTACGTACTGTGTACTAGACACGTAACTTAGTCTTATAAGTTTTAATATTATTATTATTCTAGTCCAATTTTAGAATTATTCTAACAGCTGTAAGAAAAACATTAATATACTTCTTTAACACGATGATTTATTATATGATGCTATTTATTTTATATTTTGTTGTTGTTCGTATAGATATTGGCATTATACAGACATTCTAGTCTATGAGTATTGTAGTATATATGTGTTTAGTAATCGTAACATCAAATTGATGTATATTACAATTGTACTATGATATTGTGTTAGTGTCTATTTAGAGGACATATTTAATATTGTAAAATCTAGTCACATGATATGACTCTCAAACTTTTAAAACATTTATTTAAAATGTTTAAAGTAAGAGTTAAAATTTAGATGTATTAAACTTCTGATGAATTTTTGCTCTTATTAAGTAGTAAATGTACTGTTTTACACTTAAAATAAAATTTCGGATTATTTTTTATTATTTAAAATAATAATTATTATTGTTGAGACATTTGTACAAATTAAATATTTTCTTTTGAAGTTAGTTGATAACAACTTAATCATTTAAACGCAACATACATTTTAGTCTAGATCTTAAGCTTTTTTTTTTGGAGTTTTATTTACTATATACTGTTTTAAATTAATTAATTTATATTTTTTTAAATACTTTAATCTAAATTTATACTGGAAACAAGATTTTTGTAAACTATTTCGTTTGAAATAATGTTTTGTATAATGAATATATCGTAAAAATATTAGAATGTACTATATACATGGGGTAAAATGAAACATGATATACATCATTAAATATTTTAATTAAAGATAATATTTTAATAATACAAAGGTGTACATTAGTGAAAAATATAAATATTTTCGTTCATGAAGACTAACTCTTCGTGTTATAAAAGGTATGCTCTAAAAGACAAAACATTTAGATGTATTTAATATAAATTAGTATTTATATAATTGAACAATCTTCTACAAGTTAGATACTACTAATATTATATTGTTTAATTTATGTAGAGTAGAAATCTTATATAACATTTTAGATGTGGTTGACATAGAATCTTTTAATATAGCTTATTCCTATGAAACAAATTATATATTGTTTATTATCTTACATATGTATGTATTAGAAAAACATTTCTCTAATAAATGTCTTAGCGAAAATATTTCATGTAATTACAGGGTTGTTTAAATGCCTAAATAAATGTTAACATTTAATTCATTTGCTTCTTTCAAAAAATAACAGAAAAGTATAAATAATATGATTAATTATTGATCTTAAATAATAAATTGATATATATTGAATTATGTAAGTGCATTTATTTATTTAATTATTTTGTGATTATTATAAACTTTTAAAAGCCTAAATATCAGTGCTAGGACAAAAATGAACATATTACTACTAAGAAAACTACAATATTCATTACACAAGTGCAAGGAAACCTTTATTATCCCTTATATTGTTTAATGTGGGACATGCCTCAAGTAAAATTTTAATGATTGAATGGTGTTTGTTTTCTACAGCCTTATGGAGTGGAGTTTTACCATCAGCATCTTGTAAATCAATCTTAGCTCCATGTCGTATTAATAATTTCACCACATCTTCTTTACCTAGTACAATAATATGGATGTTAGAAGAGGTTAAATAAAAATGAATTAAATTGGGTTGGCATAAAGAGTAATAACTCAGTAAGTTTAATATTTGTTCATGGTAGTCAAGATGACCATAATTAAAACAAAAAGTCAAATAATAGATACAATCATGGTGCAGTAGAATAGCATTCGACTGTAAATGTGATCAGTTGTGGGTTTGATTCCCACTCAAAGGAAAATTATTTCTATATATATTATATATATATATATATATATATATATATATATATATATATATATATATAATTTTTTTCATTCTCTTGCTCTAGTATGATAAAGCGCGGCGTGGAGTCTCGCCACATCTCGCAATGTCTCGAATTCGGCGCAAAGAGGAGTATGGAGTGTTTTGACACTAGATAACTCCTACTATCCTGCTAAGCGGAATAGAAGCGTGAAGCTAAAAAAAATCTAGTTAAAAGGTGAAATCACTTTTTACTGTCATTTGTTGAAAAAAATTCAAAATTTACATATAGGTGAAAGCAATTTATAGTAGAGATAAGATACTTTATTATCTCATATGTATCACTGTTATCTAAGGCATTACTAACTCCAAAATGAAAAACATACATATTCAAATAATATGTATGAATTAAGCATTCAAATGTAGCTTTGCTACTTGATACTATTTAGTAGAAGCTATAAAATGTTGAAGAAATATTATGCTGGTTACCTGCTGCTGTTGCTTTGCATAAAGGTGTGGCTTTACCACTTCTTGTTTGACAATCAATGAATGCACCATTACTCAGAAGTATATTGCAAATGTTAACATGCCCATTGCGGGCAGCATAATGCAGTGCCATGTATCCAGCATTATCTAGACTATTCACCAAGTCTCTTGAATTCTTTGCTTTATCAATCAATAGATTTACACGGTCCAAATCACCTGAGAAGGCTAATTTAAAAATTGTTTACATTGATGATGTCTCATGTTCATTATGATTTAAAAATAAAACTCATAAATATATTAATATTTTGTTATTTTTTATTAATTAGGCTAAGTAAATAAAATACCTGCATTCCAGATGCCTCTCTCCCAATCCATTTCTGAAAGTGTCTGACGTACTGACTCATTAGGACTAGTTACACAATTAGAATGATTACAACAGTTGTTTTGATGTTCCATTTTTATTTTACAAACTATAAACAAAATATCAAAAATAAATAATTTAACTTAATGAATGATATTTGTCTCTTTTCCTACAAAATTTATTAAATATCTCTTTGTAGTGTCCAAGTAATCTCAGCTTCCCCAGTAGTAGATATAACCTTATACCCCAGTTGGCTTAAAGCATTTATAGCTTGTAGGACATTGGTTTTTATAGTAACCCCATTCACCACATTGGAACCAGAACCAGGGAATTTTTTAACAATGGCTTTTATTTCTTCTTGGCCTAGACCAAACACTGAACAATCACTTGCATGTAAGGAACCTTTTATGGCAATATAAACAAATCCATCTTCAGGAATTGGAATGGAGGCTAAGTTATTAGCAGAAACATTTTGGCTACCTTTTTCCATAGTAAATAATGTTTGTGAATACTTTAGTTAATATTTACAATCTATGATATGATTATACTTCTTCGTCCTTGTTAGAATGATGGAAGTGCATAGCCTCTTTACTAAAATTTGTAATATTATCTTGCTCCACAATTATAGACGGCTCAGGTTCAGAAAATTCTTTTCTCATAGTCCACATATATTCATTATAATCTTGTTTGACTGCAGTTGAACTAGAAGCCACCACTTTGTAACCTAAGACCTGTAAGTAAACATTTTTTTGGGTTTTTCGCCAGGTTTAAACATAAGAAATTTATAAGGCCTTCTTAATATTTACCTCTAATGCACTGAGAATTACACACGGATGTTGTAGATAAACAATTGTTGAATCATCACAATATCCTCCACAAGCAAATCGTTTTAGTTGTTCAATGTCACCAGCTACAGTAAAAGAAAATAGCTATAGTAATACATTTTTGAGCAATGAAGTCCATTTTCATATAACAGGAATAAACAAAAGGTTGACTGAGCAAAAGTGCGTAATTCTCATTTTTAGATAAATGCATTAAAGTCGTCATAATCTACCTTTTAAGCCGGACACCAAAACACGCCAAGGATTTTTGTGCCCGTACGATGCTAGATTACCTCTGATCAAAATGTAGGGCATTGATTACAGATATAGATATGCTTAGTCGTTAAGGTAAAATAGTATTAGTATAGGTATTTACTTTACCTACGTACTACTTACAGCTTAATAATTAAAGTATATACCTAGTTATACTTTTGTTTGCATCACGTCACATTAGCTAAACTTAGATATTACATTGAAAGGTAATACTGTCATCTGTCATATTCTAACTTGGTGATATACACACTAGACAGACTATCAATAAATTATAGTGTACGTAGATTTAATACGCTGAAAATATGCGAGTAGATTGTAAATTAAATCGACAAAATAAATGATGTTAGATAATATAATTACACATTAAAAACAATTATTACAGTTCACAGAACCAATATTGATATTAGTTATTTAAACTTCTTTGAAAACTTAGTAACACTTATGTGTTACTAGGTACTGATATTCTTAATTACCTGTCGTAGGTTTCATTATTAGCGGATTATTGTAAGTGCTTCTTATAAAAGATATTTTGTTCTGTGCTTTTTATAAAAGATATTTTGTGGTAAGGGTTAACAGTGCCAAGGCTGAGCCTTCTGGCCATAGCTTCCATCGCCACTCACTAATGTGAGTGGGTCCCTGGGTAGGCCTCTTTATGAGGTCCATGGATGGATATGTTGGACCGGGGGTAAGGATATCTATATAGGTAAAAAAGGATGAACCGAGTGCTGCCTGGGCAGACGACCCAGCCGGGTGAGATCCCTGATTACTCAGGGGCGGCCCAAATTAAGCTATCCAGCGAAGACCGACGCAGCGACTCAGGATTCGGTAAGGGGGAGAAGCTCTCGTGGAAGCTTGCGTATCTCCGGCGGCGGCGGAGCGATGTCTCGGAGATGCGGGTGCTCCGAGGTACGTCAGCACGTCGGAACATTCTTTCCGCGAGGGAGCTGATGTGCGCATTCAGGTTCTCTATAGAGAGTCGAATTGCTCATGTACCTGGCTCATATACACGTCTCAAGCATTGCTCATGTACCAATATGAGCAATGCTTGAGACGTGCATCTGACAAAGGCGTTCTGGGCAGATTCGAGTTCTCTCTTCCGGGAGGTGCTGCCACACCACTCTGGCGCAGCGTAGTTCAGATGGGGTCTGATGCATGCTTTGTAAAAGCTAACTCCAGTACGCAGCGGAAGAAAAAGAGCGAAAGTGGGAAAGTGAAAGTTCAGAAGGTGTGCGGTGACACTCGTTGCCGTGATTACTCTTCTAACATGCGCCTGCATGGAGAGCGATCGGTCGATTACGACACCGAGGTAAATGACCTCTCTCTACCAAGGAAGGCAATGATTCTGCAGGGTAATTGGTGGTGGCATCTTTCTAAAGCCCCCCAAAATGATGACTTGCGTCTTGTTCACGTTGAGGGACAGTCTACAGTTGGACAACCAGGCCGGCATGAGCTCTAGGGCTTCTTGCAGTTTCCGGGCTGCTTGGGACAGGTCGTTAATGTTGTGACCAGTGCGATGTCATCGTGCAAATAGTACCAACTTCACAGCTGGATGTCGGGGGAACGTCTTCCGTGTAGGTGGTACTCCTACTGTGATAACGTGGCTGTTGAAGATAGCTCCCTCCACCCTCACGCGAAATGACCTGCCCGAGAAGAAGGTGGACAGGAGATGCGGTGGTGGTATGGGGTGCCAGCTCTGATGACTTTCCACATGAGACTGCCATACTCGGTCGAAGGCCTTGGAGACATTAAGAAAGGTTACAGCTGTGGCCTCCCTTTTGTTTGCGGCGGTGGTTGCGATGTTCAGCACTCCAGCACTTTTGACCAAGTCGATGGTATTAGATGCATATTAGATGTTGTGCGAATAATGGGTCGGCTCATCAGGACCCATTACCGTGTTAAGCACTCTGCGTACCTCGCTAACAGCCAGGCGAGTGGATCTGGGCCGATAGATAACGTAGACATGCTTTTGTGGTAGTAGTTGGCGATAGGGGCAGTTAGACAATGGACCTTCTCCCCGCTAACAATAATCCCCCCTATCTTCTATCCTTTGGGTTATCTAAGGGCAAAATGTGGAATATGTCTCCTGAGTTGAGGTGCGTCTCGTTAATTAAAGCCACATCCACATTTTGCTCCTCCAAGATGTGCTAAGGAAGTGGAGGCGACTCGTCAGACCTTTGGCGTTCCAATAGAGCATCCTTAATACACCCATCTTGAAGTAGGGAGAGGATCCCATTCAGCACTGCCTGGACAGGGACCTGACTATTCCCTCAAAGCTGTCAATACCTCCTTGAGGGAGGTCGATTGTCCCTGTCCAAAGCAATATGTCTTCCGATAGGTGCTGTTAAAGTGGGCGATGTCGGTGTGGTCTTCTTCTTCTGAGTTGTTGGAAGAGCCTTAGAAGTAGGTTGTCTCTGGTCAGCCTGGAGGGCGGAGGAAAGGGGATAAGCCGTTTCACCTGTGGGCAAGATATTCGATAGTCTTCGATATTCGAGATTCGAGTGTCTTCGATATTAAAATTTCTAACCTATTCTTAATTATAAGGTTTGAATAAAAACTTTATAACTTTAGGACATGCCTTACAATTATGATTAACCACTTGTCGATATATAAATTTAGGCATGTAACTCTGGGTCTCTTTCCTTCTGAATGATTAAAAACTTTTCTAGACTATCTAATATGTGTCTAAACTAGCTCAGGACATGTTCTCGTTTAGGTGTATGTGTTCGAGTTTCTGAGCCAGAATGTTCTGGAATTGTGCTATATTCTCTTTTATGGATTATACAATGGGAGCACGTACGCTCGTCATTTTTATGAGGGAAGAAGAAGCATTAACTTTAAGAGTAATTTAAGCCACACTTATAATGTTTTTATTGTCTGGTCCCTAGAATAATATCTTATTAGCAGAAATAAAGTGCTCATATCTTCTTTCTTAAAAGGTTTACGTTCTTATTTTCCTGGATGATTAAGTTTACGTACTCTATGTATCGATTCGATTGAGTGATCTTACGGAAAATTTGCCCAAAGATGATGCCAAATCAGTCTCGTAGGTTTGAAGACTAAGACAAATATACGAGCAAAAATGTTAGGTTATAGATTCAAAATCTATTACTGTTTTTACTTCATTCTAAATTGTTTTCTCGTCAATGTCGTTTTTTTAATCGTACCTATATATTTTTATGTTATAGTATAGATTTTAAGGATAACGTGCCTGACGCTAGCGCGTGTACTGATATACTCAAATAAATTCAATAGACAGTCTGCCGCTTTTTACTTTATCACCAGAGAAAGAGTTGGATCATACCGTCGCTATATAACTATATTTAGTATGTACTTTGTATGTATGTATGTAAAATTTAACTATTTATTAATATTTAAAAGCAAAACAAAATTTTGCAAGACCTTAGACCACGTTCTTATAATACTTATGACTTATTTACTGACCTTGTAAACTTTAACTATTTATTAATTTTTAAAAGCAAAACAAAATTTTGCAAGACCTTAGACCTTAGACCATGTTTTTATCATACTGATTACTTATTTACTGATCTTGTTAAACAATAATTCTCAAGGTTCACGTTAAAAAATTATTTTCGAAGCATATTCTACTTGAATATGCTTTGACAAAAACGTTCCTACTTATGTGTTAACTTGTTTTTACAAAAATGTATAGTCATATCTGAAAAAAGTACTAAAAATTGAACGCATGGCTTAGCTGTCAGAACGTTTGGATGGTTTGATGGTTCAAGGCGCAGGTTCGAATCCTGCTGCGTTCTAACGTGCGAATAAAAATTACAAAATAGTAAAATATTAATTTCATCTGTTTACTTCTTTTTATGTTACTATACGTACACATACTCGATGTTATAACAATGACACTATAACGGCCTCAACTTTCCGGGCTCTATTCAAGTTTTCAAGTTTCCTAGTAATGGACAAGTAAAATTTAATAAAATTTGATGGTTCCTTGCTATAAAATATAATAAGCGTTATTATTTAAAATTTCAGATTGTTTAAGATTTAAGAGTTCAAAAATTAAGAAATGACAGTTGACAAAGTTTTAAAAAGATATATAAAAAACTTTGAAGAATTTCATTGTGTCGTAATTTATTAGGTAAATTAAAATGAATACCAAATTAATCAGGTCAAGGTCTAATTTTTTTTTGCAAAATTTAACAAAACATTTATGTACGAGATAGAGTAGTTGGTAGAATCAAACGTTTAAAAATTAGCTGAATATTGCATTACTTAATCTATAAGAGATTTCGTTTATTAATTTACACCATAGCTGACAGCCACGACTATTCTTATTTCATGGCATAACTGTATTGCTTTATTTAGTTTTATATAGATGAATTATAAAAACTAATAATAATATTAACAATTTAATATTAATATTCCATTCATAATTATTACGTTAAGATTTTATTATAGTCCGGTTACCCGGGTTTGAACTTTAAATCGGCCCTACAAGTACCAAATTTCAATTGAAAGTATGAAATACTCAGTGATTTTTTTAGTAAGTACCTAGTTAGTTAGTTAGTTAAAAACTTTATTGTACATTGATAAAATAGTACATAGGTTTTTAAAAAAGAACAATAAAATGCACAAAGACGGCCTTATCACTGAGAGTGATCTCTTCCAGGCAACCAAATTACAAGGATTTACCATAAAGAGCGGACATGATGCGGTGCAAAACAATAAAATGCAAAAAAAAATATTAAAGATCTTAAACTAAATAAATTCTCAAAACATACATATATATATATATATATATATATATATATATATATAATATATATATATATATATATATATATATATATATATATATATATATACATACACACAAACACATATACATACATACATACACATATACATATATATGTCATATATAATACATAATAAATACATAGAGTACAGATTTATCCAAATATTCATACATACATATATACATACATACATTCAGGCTATATACATCTAGTTAATTGTGTACAAGGTTTTTGTTGATTTATGTAAATGTCTTTTGTTATCAAGAATTTAAAAATGTTTAATGGCGTAGGAAAAACTATATGAGTATATTTTAGTATGTCTAAAGTGTTATTCCACTTTTAGAATTTTTCGAATCCCGCTGCGATTAAAATTTTTATTTCTTTTTTTCAAAATGTTTTCTGATCTCAAATGCCTGGTCCTTATTTTTTAACGTATCTAAAAATACAGTTATTACATACGGTTATCTTTAATTTTAAGCTTCACATTTTTCTCGCATATGGCAAACAAAGAAAACAACAGAGCGTTTTATATATTTTATCTTAAACATCTATCTAGAGCTAAGTGGAAATTGCCGTCATGCGTAATCTTTTCATGCCTGGAAAGTGAAATTATACATTATTTATTGCATTTTGAGCGTAACAAAACTTAATACATACAAAATTAACAATATTGTTAACATATTGTTTTTGTGTATGTGAAATTTTGTTAAGCTGCTTCGTATTATAATTTCTATTTAAGGTACTAAAAAGTCCATATTATAAGCCTTACTTTCTTTAGCATACTATAAGCAAAAACTTGAAAATAATTTATGTTTACTTTGGGAGCTATAAAGTAAAGCCAAAATATAAAAGAGTTTTAGTGGTTTACACTTTCGGAATATTCAAGGGCTCCCGCTTGAACACCAGTGAATTTATTTTGTTCCTTTATGGCCACTTGTATAATATATTTACAAACTAGTAATAAATTCGGTTTCGTTCGTCAGCTGTTACGATTATTCGGCCTCAAGGACATATCAAAAATCATAAAAAACATACACCAACAAAATGCGAAAGCTATATATCAATGTAACGTCCACAAACTGTTCGATTATTTTTAAAATTTGCAAGTATGTCTGGACCCTTAGACTACAATATGATAATATTTTCAGTCAGACAGTCATTGCCTGAGTGACCAAATTAATCAGTAAATATTTTCTTTTTAATATAACATGTTATCTAGTTAGCAGCCAGTATAGAACTTGCTGCGCAACCTAATGTAGTATTATACAAACCATTTCGACTTTGCCACAATGTTTATATAACTATAATTCAACATAACGGGCACTCCTTCGTAAATATATCACTTTTTTCACAAATTCAATACAAAATCAAGTTTAAATAATTTACAAATTTTTAATCAGCACGTAATAAAAATATACGCTTCTTTAAAATAGACACTATTATATTATAAATAATTAACGAGATCATTCTAAGTTCGAAAACAGTGCTGAGACGAATAAGAGTGTTTTTTCAGTTTAAATTATATTTGCACATTTTCATCAATACACACTAAATTTCGTTTCAATTTTATTTCATCGCGATATAATATGTTTTGTCGGTGCTTCATTTAAAAGGTAATTGAAAGACACTTTATGAAATAAGATCTTTATAAATCATATAAACTTATTAAACGGAGTACAAAATTAAGTTTGAATTTATCATTTACAAAGGGTTATGAATTTGATCATTGATTTTATAATTTAGCGCTACAATCACTTTTTCAAACTTTTTTGAATTTTTCCGTCGCAAGTGATGGAATGAGAATTAATATGTAAGTATAAATAATCATTATATATAATAATGATTATTGATTTTACAAAATAATGCCAAAGACAACTCATTGGTATAAAAAAAATAACCATTACATATTAAATTTGGTATAATCTATATCTACATATATAATAAAAGAGAAGAAAGTCTGTACATGAAAAAATTATCACAAATTTAAATTGTATACGTTAATATATAGGTAATTGAAATTTACTAGATTTTTTGCCTGTCTCTTTGTCTGTCTGTTCGTATGTGCGTCTATCACGCAAAAAACTTGACAGAATTAAACAAATTTTGGTATGATAGCTTATCATCCAGAGGTACAAACAAAAATAAAAAACTGAAATCCTCAATTTTTTATACCGATAACCAAAAGATAGCTAGGAATGATATTTGCATCGTAATAGCTTAAAGCACCTTGTAGCATCGTATTTTAACCTTATATTCACTATAATTTTATTTATTAAAATGCAATAAATCTATTCCTATCTCCGTATTAATCCTTACCCCATTAAACAATATTTAATTAAAGATAGATCATTTTAATACCTGCAAAATACTTTTTAAATTATTATTCAAGAGATCGTACCATTCAAGAGATATAACGAATTTAAAAATCTAAAAAAATAATCTATATCAATACTTATACTAAAACTGTAGAAGAAACGAGTAGAATTTAAAAAATAAGTAGCAGGAGGTTACTACATTGATATTAAACACAAAAATGTGATCAAAAAAATTTTGTCTGTCTGTTTGTTTGAGCATCATCGAAAAATTTTCAGTTAAATTACAATGAAATTTGGTATAATTATTCAACATCTTGGGCATCACACTGGGTACTTTGTATCCCCGAAAAGTGTATATGTTAAAAAACAAACTTAATTTTGCAGCTCGATCCATAGACATGGCTATTGTACTAACCGCAAGTAATAAGTTTGTCATATGTTACGTCACCCGTATAGGAATTTACTAAAATCACGCTTTGAATATAGGCCCAAATGTCGAATTTATTATATGATTTAATTATTTAAAATTATTGCTTTAAATAAAAAAAATATGTTTAAGTTTCATTTATTTCATTATTTTCTCATTTTATTTTAAAAATAATTTAAATTAAATAAATTAATATTTTAATGATGACATACTTTCCTTCATATTTTCCTTTCAATTTAATATTATTTTCTATTAATGAATATAAGTTTATTTTATTTGGTGCTAATAAAACGTCTTAATAAAAAACCTTACACCTATTATAAAACGTACTTTAGGGATCAATGAAATATAAAAAATTTAAATCGATTTTTTGATGATGTCATCGAGACTCAGCAGGCCAGCGTCTTTAGTAAAGAACTGTAAATGGTTGTGAGTGCGATTCATTCTCGGAGGAGGGATTATATTTAAATTACCTTTATTTTTTTCACCCTGGTAAGTCAAAGCGCGGCGTTGGGTTCCACCAACCAACATGCAATGGCTTGAATTGGGTCGCAAAATCGAAGAACGAGTCCTATCACTGGGTTCTATCTGCGTACTGCTATACGGAATAAAATGTTAAGCTAACAAAAAGTGCATACTTACATATACGAATACCTTTACAATGTATATATATGTGGATATGTTGTTTAAGTTGTAAGATTTTGGGTGGTGGGTTATTTCCTAGGCTTATTATTAGATTTGTAAATCGATAAAATTATTAATTATGGCAGTCTGTGATTTAATCGAGAACGAAATAGCTATAATTGTGAGTTCGCGAGGGCGAATGTGGTCCCGCGCAGCGTAGTCGGTAACACTGCGGGGGTGGGGAGAGAGGGGCATCGCTATCTGTGATATAGGTAGCCGCGATTGAATGTTTTGAGCTTCCATTTTTTGAAACGCATTTTTTATTCCATTCCATTAAAAAGCTATCATCTATTTCCTATGTATATTTTCTTATATATTTTATTTTTTTATTCAAATTTTTTGATTGAATTTTGATGCAACTTAAATTGAGTGCTAAGAATTTTGAGATAAATTTTGAGATAATCTGTAAACAGCACGTTATTTGTTCCATTTCATGTATTCGCCCACTTAACAGCGACGAAGACGTGGGCGGCTCACTAGCCTGAAATAAAGACGCACTTAATTTTATGTCCTTCAACAAAGGTTTAGTATGACGGTTACAATCCCTCCGCGAAAAATAATTTTCTCGATACTTATCAAAGATATCTTTATAAAAGTTTAAACTGAAGATTACTGTGCGTAAGTTAACTATCTATATTATATTTTTTCACATTTTTAGCAATATTCTAAATAATAAAAAAAGAAACGATAATGTTTCGATTGATCGAGTGAGTTTTTATGCCAACTTCTCAATTGACACATTGAAAAATATACCATATTCAATTTAATTGTTACCTATTATATTTAAAAGTTAGAAATAAAACGATTTAGAGAAACACAGTTAAAAAAATAAAAACCAAACAGATAAATATTTATTTGCATAGTGAATACTAGATAAGAAGAGAAACTGAAAATTCCCTCAAAAATAGAATTAGCCATATAGTAAAAAAGTAGAAAAGTCAATTCTGTATAAGATATGTGTTTAGCAAAAAATTAAATTGGGCTAAAAAAATTGAGAAAAGTTTTTCAGTCACTCTTGAAATCGCATGTGAACACATGAAGTCACATTTGGACCATGATGTCTTATGCGCATCGGTGAAATCACATGAGGACGACTATGAATATATGAATATGGAGTAAAATCACAAGTGGGCCAAGATGTCTTATGTGGATGAATAAAATTACATTTGATTTGACCATGGTGGCATCTGTGTATAAGTGAAAACACATGTGGACCATGATTTCGTGTGTGGATGAGTGACATCACATGTGGACCATGGTGCCGTATGTGGGTGAGGTAAATCACATGTGGAACATGATGTCATAAGATGACATGTAATTTTGAGGTATAAGAAGATGTTCGTCGAAAACGAAAACAAGGTGAGATTTAGGCAAGTTCTGTAAATTAAGCGGGAACGAGAAAAGAAAGAAACAGATATAATTATAGTGAGTTCACGCGGGCGATGCTGCGAACAGGCCGCTAATGAAAAAATAAACATATTGACAATAAAAAGTTTTTGGTGACAAATCTTGGACATGGTGGGTAATTTCTATTACTTTTCTACCTCACTATGGACTAGGACCCTTCTTTAACTGGAATATATATATATATATATATATATATATATATATATATATATATATATATATATATATATATATAATATGACTTTGTTTATTAATTACTTATTTGTACTTGACAAACCAAGGGTTATGTAATTATTTTATTTTTTTATATGGTGAAAAAATTGTTATTAATATTATTTTGAGGTCAATTAATTAGTTTTGAATATTTTATAAGCATGAGTAGCATTATGTCTTCATTGTAGACTGATGATAATGACGTTTAGTAACGTTTTTATTATTTAATCCCTTTAATAATTGTAAGCTGTCGTTTTAACTTGTTTTAAAGTAGTTCTAAGAGTTCTAAGTTCAGAAAAAGCAAATTTGGTAGAAATTAATAAAATTTAAAGAAGTGATTATATATTCTTTTGGGAGAGTCAGATTGTTTATTTGATTCATATACCTTATACAGATGGCTAAACTTACGCTTGCTTACGTTCTTCTATATTTTACTGAGGCAGGTATTGAATATTGAATATTTTGTTACGACCTTTGTGATATACGAGGCACACGTATTTAATTATGTTCCAGAAAACGCTGACTGAAATAATATTTTTCTAATAAGATCTTTAATTTAGGTATTTTTTTCCAGGGATAACAGATAACGCTAAATTTGTATAATTATTTTTATATCAACTGTCAGAGGAATGCAACCTCACCTCTAACCACGGTCTACTGTAAATTGTTCGCAATGTCGGGTTTTCTAATATATAGTTCCGAATACCAAAATGTACACGATCAATTTGTTTCAAATTGTTTGATTAAAAAGTATTTTTTTTAATAATTTATGGTTATCCACACGTCTACTTATTTTTAGAGGCAAGGAAAGAATAGCAAATATGAACGGGGATTATTTATAACAAAACACACACATTGAGTGTTGATTAGTCCCGATATTTTTACAATTTATACATATGAATTTATAGTTGTATAAAATATATTATATCTACAGATATCGCAATGTATTAAATTATTAATCATGTACAACTTAAATTGGAGAAGATATAACAAGGTTAATTAAGTAAGGAACAATTTAAATTTAAGAAATAGACTGAGGTTTCCATGTGAAAGAGAGAGAGAGACCATCGCAGCCGAAGTCCAATGTTGCATCTTTACTTAAGTAATTATTAAATGAGCGTTTAAAAAATATTACAATAAATTATCTATTTTGTTTACAGATTTTCTTTGCCAATTGATTGTAATTTGTGACTTTTTTTCCGAACAAAAATTTTGTTATAAAAATTGTATAGGACGCTAAAAAATAAACAAGGAATAACTTGAGTAACATGATCACTTGGCCCGTATTTTGTTATTGCGTTTTATGAAAATTATTGTATGCTTATAATTAAAATATTTTTTCGAGTGTCTGAATACGCATTTAAAATTTACGAAATGTAAATAATTTGACATGTGTTTTTTTTGTATGTTATGTTTCATCTAAATAGATAATAAACTTATTTCAGATTATTATACAATTTCCAACCTTACAAGCAGGTTAACCTATGACTGACTTTAAAAATGGGCTTTATTGTGAACCAAGCTAAATTTGTGGTTAAAATGAATGTGTTATTGTAATTAAAATGAATTTGTTATTCATGAAATTGACCGTTCGTATTGTTATGCCAAAATATACATGTCCCTATGCAAATTAGGTTTACTGTTGGGTTACTCAGTATAAGCTATATTTTATTTTTCACGAATCACCCGCATATGAAGGCGTATAGAGAGAAAACCTGTTATACTTATTGGAAGTCAATGCTCCAGTTTGTATAACAAAGAGTATGAAATAATAATTAATATGTTCTCTCGAGGAGACAGAATGCGTTGCCTATCAAATCTACAACAATGATGAAGCCACTGTGGTTCGTCATATTTTTAAAATGGTTTCCAAGAGGCGCATATTCGAATGCCGCTACGTCTAAATTTTTATACGAATAAAAGAGATAAAATTTACATTTACATTTAAATTAAAGAATTTAATTAATTAATTAATTAATTAATTAATTAATTAATTAATCCGTTAACATTTAATTTTATTAATAGGTTACTTTTTAATCATAATAAAGTAACTTTTCATAATAAAAGGAAGGTAAATAAAAAGTAGATAAACTGAACTTGTACCTATTTACTGATGCTATCATTGTACAATGTGTTCTTTTTGTATGTATCGAGAGACACATTTATAAGTACCATTTTCTGGTGTCTTATGTCACTTAGAAATAAGCTGACATTGTATAAAACCTGCATTAGGCCCGTCCTCACATACGCTAGTGTTGCGTTCGCGCACACAGAGCTTAAACCACTTCAAGTAGTTCAAAACCGATTTTTACGAATCGCATCAGGTTCTCCCTGGTACGTTCGTAACGTAGACCTTCATAAGGACTTCGAACTGGAATCGATTAAAGAGTTCTGCAATGGCTTATCCAAGCGCTACTACTCGTAGTACGGGCGTGCGATTACACCCTGTCCGCGCATCCTAAACTTAGACGCCCGCGTAGCGTCTTATTAGACTCCGATGACCCCATCACGGTAGCAAACGGCAGAATGTTAGGTAGGAAACACTCCACCCACACGATACACAAACACTGCCGTCGATGGAAACGACGGCGAAGTCCAGGTTATGTCACGGCCCGTCCGCGCGTTGGCGCGGCCGGGTCCAACTGTTAAGTACTGTTAGGCTCGCTTAGAATAGTCTAAATTTCCCCCAGTCGCGACTTCACGCCGCGGCTGGCTTGTTTTTAGAGTAGGGAAAATCCTCCGCCCGCTCGCCGACCGCAAGCCGAGGTTCGAGCCCCGCAGCGGGCGCTCTTGCGGTCGTCGGCTTCTTCTCAAGCAGCCACGTCAGTGCTTGCTAAACTTCGCAGGGCTAGTGCATCCTTTTCCCTCCCCCTCCCGGTATCGCTGTAAAGACCATTAAGGTCAACAGCATGTAGCTCCATTGACAGAAAAAAAGTGGTGTCTCCCGCTACACACCTCTTGCGATGAGTTTTTAAATTGAAATTTAGCTTTCATAATATAAACAAGAGTAATCGATATGATAAATATAGTACATTTACAAAATGTCGTACATATTAGGTCTCATGATTTTTACGATTTTCAGATTCGAAAATATCCTCAGAGAATTTCCATTTATATGTTTTTTGTACTGAGGTCATTTATAACATTCCATTTGGGACGCTACTATTGATGTGTATCATTGATTAATCAATGATACACATCAATAGTATCAATCGCAAATATTACTGATTTTTCCAATTCATTGACGTAACATATATTCAAGCAGCATTTTAAATATGTGTATAGAATTTATTTAAAAATAGAAAAGATGCACTTGTGAATTCACTAGTATTATAGTTTTCATCGATTTATGAACTTATAGTGAATATTTTATAAGATTTTCAAATGTTGCAAACAACAATGTTTTTGAATGATAATGCGACTAAGGAATTATACTGGAAAATATTGTTAGATAAATTTCATTGTTCAATATAAACGTATTCTTAAATACGATGAAGTACCTTTCTTAGAAATTAAGTGTTACACTAATTGATATAATTGTTAGTCTTTCAAATAGTAAATCTATTTATGTAATAATATCAATCTATTACAATATATGATATTTTATGGTAAAATCTTTGGTTAAAGCAGTCTTTTAGACAGACAATCTAAAAATTAAAGGACTTAAAAAACAAGCACAACAATGATAATAAATATTTTGACGGCTTCACGTAATAAGTCGACAATCTCCGAATGCAAAGTTTACACGAAGTAATATTAAACGTTTTTGTTTAATAACTTTCCAACGGATGACAATAATAAAGTCGTTTATAATTAAACGAAAGATAATTTCTTTGTAATGAAATTATGTCCATATTTATGGTGCCATCGTGACGCAGTAGGACAGCTTATATAATTTAACTGAAAACGCGATTACTTGTAGGTTCTATTCCTTCTCGGGAAATTAGATAATAATTAAATTATTCTCTTTCTCTGCTCTGGTAAGCGGAAGCACTTCGTTGACTCCTAACACTTCATACACAATGTCAATTTGGGCGGAAATCGGCGTACCAAGTGTATTGACATTAGCTTAGGGACCTGAATAACGAATAACGAATTTATGTGCAAATATTATTGTTAATGTAAACTACACTCATTGAAAATAATAGTATCAATGCAATATTATATTAATAATAATAGTATCAATGCAATATTGTAAAATATTCACAGTTTAAATATCATTAATTTTTAAATTTTTAATTTTTATACAGATATCGTTAATATTTATTATCCTTTCAGGAACTAAAAGTCATTTCTATTTTACTTTATTTACTAACATATGGCGATAGGTTCGGCTATTTAACACGCTCAGCGGAGTTAGAGTTAGTAGTTGTCTCTTACAAAAAAAAATACTTTAAAGAACAAATCACTTTCTCAACAAATTGTGTTACAACATATTAACCAAAATGTATTTGGTATTTTTCTAGACCAAATTTTTTGCAGTAAACTGAAAGTAAACAATAGGACAGCTAAGATTTCAAGGTTAGTAATAATACTATTAGTTTCGTTATTAAACAATTTATGAAAAAGTATTTAAAACTTAAAAAAATACTATCAAAATGGTTTTTAACCCTTTCAACTATGAAGATAAGACTAATGAAAAAGGAAATTTCACTGAGAGTCGAGACACAAATCATACTGGGCGAGCGAAGAACCGTTCAAATATCAATGTTGAATCGGTGTGTAACATCAATTCGGCGTCGTGGACAAGTCGCGTCGTCGTCAAAATATACCAAAAACCAAAATATACGTCTATCAGCGAGCCCGTAACGATCTGTGCATTGTTCATCAAATTAAACTGAATTATTTTAAATCTTTCGCTAGAGGGGCATAAAATAATCATTTTCTGACTACACCACAATGGCGTCTATATTACTTATAATAAGTTAAGTGTAACACTCAACAGCACATTAATAGCAGCTCATATCTGCTTTATATAATAAGTGCATAGTGTTTAGGGGACGAATTTGGGACAGAAGTTGGGAGAAGAGGCAAGATCATTCTGCGCAGTTCTTCCACAGAGGATTTAACTAGAATACCGGAGGAACAAGTTGACATAAGTATGACTTCGAAAAAAGAAAAATATTTCATTGATAGTATAGATGCCTAAAATCTTTTGAAGTTGGGGTTTCTTATAGAGTAATTAGAAACGTCGAATTAGAAATGAGTAAATTGGAATTTTTCGAAAATTTTGTGTTATCTTTAAATCCCAGTATGGCTAATAGAATTTCTAGTTATAACATACACAAGGATAGGGATGACAAATATGATTGGGTAGCAATAATTATACATTCTTCTATTAAATATCAAACTTCACACATAAGTAGCTAACCTACTTAACCTACTTTAGTTCAAATCCAGAAATTGAACTTTTACATGTGACGGTACTAAATTATTTCCGTATTGAAAACATTTTCGCTGTCTACTGTCTATTGTCTGTGCAAACTACACTAAGTGATTAGGATTGCATTTTTAGTTTTTTCAGCAATAGAACTTTGATAGCTTGTGATTTTAACGTACATTATCGGAACTAGTCATAGAAGACAGATGTAAGGGGAAGTCAGATTTTTTATGTAGTGTTAGATAAAAATTACGTAACGGTGAATGTCGAGTCTCCTACTAGAACTCGTCTCTTCAGAAATCGTCTCCTAATATTTCACTGGTGACTTTCTTAGTAAATTATTAATGAATCCTTAGGTAGTGATTATCTCATTTTAAAATATTTGTTATATAATAAAAATGATCACACTACTTCTCAAAGAGAGGAATTTTAATAAAGCCAACGTGAATGGTTATACTAGTTTCCTTCATCATGTTTTCTCCATTTTGGTATTAGCAGTTATTTTGGTATTAGCAGTTATCAATTCATTGATGCCATTGTTACCGATGCTAATATTTATATACCTTTAGTAAATGCCAGGACCGCTGCTACTTAAAAAGTTTATTCCCAAATCATATTAGTTGGTAGACGTTTCTCATTCTGTAGTAGAACGTCAACTTGCTTTAGCTATTTTTAGGAAAAACTCCACCGCTCATTATTTAAGCAATCTATAATTTTGCAATCTAAAATTTATGCGATACGTAGAATTATTCGCAAAGCCAAAAGAGCAATAATAGTATTGAATGCAATAATAGTATTGAGGAGGTTTTGACTCTGAGCGAAATGTGTAATTGAATGCTTTGGTTGAAAGGATACCGCTTACCTAGGATCAATATTGATTATGCCTAAGCCGATAGACTGATTATATTTTTCCAAGTCAGCCTCCTTTTAATCCAAGTAACGCAATTATTAAGACTTTTTTTATGAATTAAACCTTTAAAAGATAAAGATACTGCTCCTGGTTCTGATTCCATTTCCTTTTCTATGATAAAATACCTTCCGTTGAATGGGTAACAGATTTTGATAAAAAAATATAATGTGATTTTTATTTCTGGTCGAGTTCCTGGAAAAGAAGCATTAGATAAACTTAACTATTTAATTAAATCACTCTATAAATTTCTGAAAATTTAAGAAAGTTCGCGTTTTTAAATAGGGAATAAATTACCTCTTAATCTCATGTTAAAAGGGAGTCAGTTAAAAGTGGTTGACTGTGTCAGATATTTAGGTCTTTGGTTGGATAGAAACCTAAAATAGATTAATATGCCTTATTAATGAAATTTTACCTAATTAATTTTACAGTGGTTGACTGTGTTAGATATTTAGGTCTTTGGTTGGATAAACTATCCGTGTTTTTTGTACGATACGAGTTCCAAAATTAACCTGTACAAACTTGATAATATCCAAAATCAATATGTGCATATTATTGGTAGTTTTGTTTAAACAACTTGCATGTTATGGTAAACGAGCTTTTTTTACAACCGTTTTTTTTTACGACATCTATTTTTATGTGGAAAATTTTGGTTAAGAAGTCTTTAAGTCTTTTTGTGATAGTAAAAATTAATTTTATTTTTTTTAAACTTCACTCTTTATCCCTTGCGGGGTAGTCAGAGAGCATGGAGCGCCAAACGCTACGGTCCCTGTATACTTCTTTCACCTCGTCTACAGTCATTATCCTCTTCAAACAAGCCCTCATGCTTTTTACGTGATTTTTCTCCAGTATCATCGATTCTGTTTTTTTGGAAAGGTAAACCGAGGTCTCCCCAACCTCTCGTACCACTCACCTTGGCTTCATAAATCTTTCTGACCATTCCTTCATCGCTCATTTTTCAACGTGCTCAAACCACCTGAACACGTTCTTCTTCATTCTTACTATGACATTCGCGCTTACGCCTGCCATTCTGCGTATCTCCTCGCTGAACATACGGTCAGCTAAACTGATTCCGCATAACCGCCAACCTCATCTCTACTGCATTCATCTTTCTTTCATTCTTCTTTTGACACGCCCACGTTTCGCTGCCGTAAAACAACGTCGATATCAGTACTGCATTGTCAACGGCAAGACGTGCAGGTACGCTGACGTTTTGCAGTCGCATCAATGCAGTGAGAGCACCGTTAACCTTGTTACCGACAGCAATACTCCTTTCCACATCCATTTCGTATCTTCCATATACTAAACATACTTCCCAAATATACCACCTAATTCACTTTTCTTAATATTTTTCTAACTATCCCAATCTTGCATTGCGTTCTTTCTTCATCTCTTTCAAATACTAGAATCTGAGTTTTACTCCCATTCATCAACTTTCACGCCTATGACCACTATCTTTCACACCTTGGAGACAGCTATCTAAATACAAATTGAACAGCCAAGCTGTCATGGTGCAACTCTGTTTGACACTCGATTGAACATCAAACTTTGGTGACAAGTCAGCTCTTACTCGTACACAGGTTGAGTGATCTCGATAAAGAGATTTTACAGCCTGCAACAAGGGTCCGCTCACATTGTACCGGGGCAGTATCTCCCATAAATTATTTCTTACAACCCTATCAAACGCCTTTTCTAAATCTACAAAAGCACAGAAAATTTTCTGGTTTACAGGCAAAATCTTTTCCGTGATCGAGAGAAAAGACCTGATCCATGCACACTCTTCCAGATCTAAATCCTCCCTGAGCCTCCCATAAAAGCTTTTCGGATCTCTCTTGCATTCTTGTCGCTAGAATTTTAGCATAAATTTTACTGCTCAAAGTAATCAAACTGATAGCCCCATAGCTTGTACAGTCTATCTGTGAACCTTTGCCTTTATACAAAGGCACGTTGACTGCACCTCGAAAATCATTTGAGACGTCTCCCTTTTTTCAGCATAATTACATATTAAAAGGAACAGGTCCCAGATAAGCGGCCCACCATATTTGATCATCTCTGCATTAACTCCATCTGCTCCCGCTACTTTACCACATTTCAGGCTTCGTATAGCATCCTCAGCTTCTTTTATATCAATTTTGCCATCTGCTACATCAAAATTCAACATATTGCTGTCGCGTGAGACAGAGGCGTCATCACATTCATACATCTTCTTGTAGAATTCCGCCCATCGTTGCAAAATGTGTGTTCTTTTCGTAAGTATTAAGAAAGAGTTTCCAAGAAGCTAGACAGCTACGAAATAGGTACTAAAAATGTTGAAGTATGCTGGCTGAATCTTAGGAATTGTATGATTGAAGCTGCAACTGAGGTGTGTGGCATTGGGAAAAGAGGCTTTAGTAATAACCGCGATAAATGGTGGGATGATGAAGTGAAAGTTGCAGTAGAAGAAAAGAAGAAAGCATGGCAGGACTATAAAGCCTCGAGTAATAATAAAAGTATGAGAGAGATTAATAAGAAAGAATAAAAGTTGCAAAAGCACATAACAAAAGCACTGATAAAGATGAAGCGTGAAAAGTCAGAGCATGAAAGAGACGACAGATTGACAATCAATTTCCGGGAAAACACGAAGCTTTTCTGGCGAGAAATTAGTGATTCTCAGAGTTGTTCGCCAACCTGTAGAATAATTGGGATGCTTTCTGAGGATGGTGAAATACTTACTAAAAATATTGAGTTAATTATTCAATTAAATAATCAAAATTGTAGATCGGGATATTCGGTATGTAAAGAAAAAGCCTCTATTAGTTAATATTTTAATCTTTTTAAAACTTTATCTATACATTCTTTTAAAAGATTAGAAATGTTTAGCCTTAATATGTGGGTGCAAAATATAAATTTAAAAAATACTATGCTTTATTTTATCGAGGGCGTCAATGAATAAAAAAAAAGATATGAAACTAATGAAAATCAAATATAAATGCGTAGAATTAATAAATACAAAATACAATGAGTATTATAAAATTTATACTGATGGGTCAAAAGAAAATAATGGTACAGGAGCAGCTATTTTGGATCTAAAAAATGGAACTAATGTTAAATTAAAGATTGTGCACTCATGCACTTCCATATATAACTAGTATACGTCATGACAAATTTAGCTCGGTGCAACTCATATTTTCGAGAAGTTCCGATAGCTTACAATATATTGAAAGCTATTTAGGTTTTGGAACAATTAAATAAAAAAATAATATTTCAGTGGGTTCCTTCTCATGTAAGAATGAACTGATTGATAGTTTTGCAAGCGAGGCAGCTTTCATTAGAGCACATTTGAGCATAATACCTGCTTTTAGTGATTTGCTGCCGATTTTAAAAGAACATATTTGTAATTTGTGGGTTCTATATTTTCTCTCTTTAGGTTATTTAGTGTGGCTTGTATTTTGTTTTCTATTTCTTCAATTTCTCCTTTTATGATAGTGTCAATATACGTATGGGTGCGATATTTGCACATGTTTACTTATATGTAATATAGTATAGCTATACATGTATTCATTTATATAAATGTTACTGTGACTATGTTTTAAAATGGATATGTTGTATTTATGTTGTTATAATAGGACATTTAAATTTTTGTGACAAGTCCATTAATAAAGAGAAAAAAAAAGAAATATTGCAAAACAAAAAAAACTGTATAATATAAAAATAATAAAAAATAGACATAAGCTTTATTTAAGTTTCCTGACTATTGGGAGATTAGCGTAAATTCAAGATCATTAAAATAATATAAAAATGCTTTGGTGTGTCGTATCAATCTAGATACATCTCAAAATAGTGGAAATTATGGTAAATATAGAAAATTGCTACAGAAAGTCAGACAAAAATAATACAGAAGACAGTTTATGTTGCAAAGGAATTGCATTATTTTAGAAAGCAGAAAAGAAAAATAGCGGAAAAAAGGAATAATGTAATGCCTCGAAATTTAATATTACAAAACCAAAGAAAAATACCTAAAAATATTCTCAATCATTAGAATGTGCCTGACTGTCACTATGTATAATATTATTGGTGTGTTCTGATCTTTTATAAAATAAGACATCGAGCTAAAAAAATCTGTCTTCTTATAAACTAAAATTGACATGCTAGTAATAGAGAGTTTTACCTACCAATAAAACTTACCTATTATTTTTCCTGAGATATCCGGAATCCATGTTGAGTTTAGCCTCTGTTTTTCAAGTGTTCCGTCGTTGTTTACCCCCCTGCTTCCGGCCACCAACGCCCTCTAGATTAGTTTCGCTCTTTGTCCGCAGAGTTTTGGTGGCCACATTTATAGTTTGATTTCTTCATTATAAGTGTATGTACCAGGTAGGAATTATTTGGATTCCGAATATCTCAGGAAAAATAATAGGTAAGTTTTATTGGTAGGTAAAACTCTCTATTATTTGTTCCGTCATCGATATCCGGAATCCATGTTGAGTGATGTGTTTGTTTTCTCCTGGTACCTTATAAAAATGTACTATTGATGCTATAATGTGCTGTTATTTGTTATGATACAAAACAATCATTACTTCTGAATTAATTTAATAATAATAAATTGATTAACATTTGTTAAAATATATATATATATATATATATATATATATATATATATATATATATATATATATATATATATTAATTTAAGTATAATCCTTTTATACTTAATTACATATCATATTTGATTATAGATTTAAATCAACGTAAAAATTCTATACTGCCTCAAAATATTGTAACAATGATAATTCTTTATTTAAATCAATATCATCAGAACTTCTAATCTGTCTTTGGTAATAATTTCTAAATGTATGTTCCTGTTTCCAATTACCAGTAGCTAGAATTTGATCAATTGAATAATTTCCTAACCAATTTAATGATGAGACAGCTGAACGTACCGAGCCAGGAGTCACTTCAATCCCAGCTTCCCGAAGTACACTTTTGATCCATCCTCCAATAATTGTCCTCGATGCTGGTTTACATTGCCTTCGAGGTGTAATAAATAATTCTAAGAATTTACCTTCATTTCGTCTTGTGATATTTCCAATAATCGACGAATCCAATATACTATATTTAAGTTTTTCTCTGAATGCTGTGTCACTTTCCAGCCAGGTTGTCTATAAATAGCGGAATCTGTCTTGGGACCAAAAGCTGGCCACATAATAATAAAATTACCTTCATCTATTAGATGCTCTGGATCACATCTTAATAATGTTAGATCATGCACTCTTCGACCCGCAAGAAGAAGCAAGATGGCTGTGTGTTTCGAAACATGAAAGAAATTTTCTTCATCGGGACTCTGATTCTTTAAAAACTTTAAAAGCACTCTGAGATTCCAAATTGGAAGTTTTGGTGATTTTAAATTTTTTGTAGAAATAGCATTTAAAATTTGCCTTACTAGGAAATTAGATGATATATTTTGTTCACTATTTTTTGTAAAGGTAGATATGGCAGACTTATGAATGAGAATGGTTCTATATGCTACCTTTGATTATTATGGAGATATGCTAGATATCGAGCTACTGATGACGGGGGTGGATCTTTAAAATCAACTGATTGACCTATACACCACTTTTTCCATTTGTTCCAAGCTGGTGTGTAAGTACGTATGGTTGATTTCCTCCAGCTTGTTAGTAATAATGATTTTTCTTCCTCAGACCAATCTTGAATTAAATCTAACCTCAAAGAGTATGTTCCTCATCTCTGGCGGATGCCGGCCAGTTTTTGTGTCTATTAAGACTTTCGACAAATCTGGTATCGGGAATGATTGTCGAAGAGCTCGCTGTTGTAGGTCTGCTGTCCAAAAAGGTTTGTTCCATTTCGAAACTTTTAATATGTACTGACCTTGGGCAGAGTTCAGATGTGACAGCACTTGCGGTATCAGATTTGGCGGTGGAAATAGCCAGCCTAGGCTGTAGTTCCAGCGATGCAGAAAAGCATTGCGAGTTAGGGCTTTTTCGTCCGGATCTAATGCTACATACCTGGCTTCGACGTGAGCTGTCTCTGAAGCAAACAGATTCACCACCGGTGTCCCCCACATTTTGAATATGACTTTTGAAGCTGGCTCTAGGAGATGCCATTCTGGGGCTGTTTTCCTGCGTGACAATGCGTCTACCTCGGTATTGTATCGGCCTGGGAGATATTGTGCAGTCAGATGTACATTTAATTGGTCCAATAGAACTAGCAGTTGTCTGGTTCTGTCAGAAGGTTCTTTGATCGCGTTCCACCCTTCTTGTTTATGTATGCTACAACAGTTCGATTGTCTGGCTGTAGTAATATATGAGCATTTTTGAGCAATCGTCGTTCGTGATATACCGCTGCGTGGACCGCATATAACTCGTTGCAGTTCATATGCCAGGATAGCTGAGCTGTTGTCCACTGACCTGCTGATTTCGTGTGCCCTAGTTGGGCTCCCCAACCTATATCGGATGCATCTGTCGTGAGTAGATGTGAGATGGGTTTCGAATGTATCGGTAATGTGCTGGTTGCCATCTTCATCCACCATTCCATCTCGATAAGAACTGGTTTCGGAATCATGACCTGATAGTGAGGGCGACTTTTCGGAAAATATCGACTGTGGTATTGTATGGTTCGACAATGAAGTCGCCCTCTGGGGACAACGAAGGAGGCAAAGTTGAGTCTCCCCATTAGGGACTGGGCCTGTCTGAGGGACCAACTGCCTTTCGACATCTGTTTTTGTAATGCCATGCGTAGCGTCCGGCACTTTGGTTCCGACAGGGATTTGGAATTGCTCCGTATGTCCCAAGTAACATCTAGAAATTCTATGTGTTGTGTCGGAACCAGAACAGATTTGTCGAAGTTGATCGTCCATCCTAGATGCTGCAGCAGGCGTATTGTAAATGTTACCTGATGCTGAAGCTGCTCGTAGGATTGGCTATCCAGCAGGAAGTCGCCTAGGTAAACAACACACCGTATTGTGTTGCTTCTTAGATACTCCGCTATCCAATTTGTGACCGTCGCAAATGTCTTTGTTGCAAAACTGGACATTGTTATTTGGCTTGGATATACCAGAGACGGTTTCATTATGAAAGGAATGCGAATACCGCCTAGAAGCTTGCAGATATGGCGTGGAGCTCCTAGATCTTTCCAAATATGTTGATATTGCATAAGACACCCACCTTGAAAGCGTTTGTAGTCATGCACGTCGCGATTTGTTTTTAACGAGAGAGCGGGAACGAGATGTCTTGCCTTTTGGATATCCTGCAGGTCTCGCACTGGATTTCTTACCTTTAGTTCCTTTCCGGTTGCTAGATTTAGCTTTTCCCTGAGGGCCTCGGGAACCTCGAAAGGAACTTTCCTTGTTGTGCTTATAATTTGATAAATTACCTCTGTATCCACTGCTAGTACTGGGACGAACCGCATCGAAGTTTTGATTTTGTATTGAATTTCTCGGGCCCATATTTTGATAAAGTTTGTCAGCTCCCCCTACTTTTGCATTTAATGCATTAAGCAAGTTACTGTCAAATAAGTTAATTGAATTAGGGGGTACCCTTTCTAAAATAGCACTAATGTATTCATCAGAAATTTGTTTTAGAATCGAATCTCTACGTAACTAATTTAATTCGCTCTTTTACCGCATACTATTTGTAATATTTATAAAATGAATAATTTTATTATTTTCCTTATATTTTCTATATACTTTCCCACCTTTTAAACCTTGCTCTCTTACATAACGATAATTCTCAGATATAACTGGGTCGTGGCAATCGGTAAAAATCTCCCTATATATAAGATAACAACTAAGTTATAACAAGCGTATAGGAGTTTTGACGTAGTTGGATAAGAACATTATTTAATTGCTTTGGACGCTTGGGTGGCTTCAATGCGATGCTTTAAATACTATAACCTACAAATATAAATAATAAAAAAAAGAAACGATCCGTATTTTAATAAAAAAATCATCAAAATATCATTAAAAAAATATATAGAACAGAGCAATCAGTTGTTTTTTTATTTAAATTATTAATATGTGAAGTGAAAACTATAGTGTCTTTTTGTAATGCAATGGTTATGAGTTCCATTAGAATTATTAAAACAAAGCTTGACTTTCACTTCTGATACTTACCATAACAAGTCCTGAATTTGAATAGAAAGCGGAGAACGGAGTATCTTATCACTAGACACTATTATCTGTCTAATTTGCTTGTTACGTGAGAAGAAGAAAAAAATATAAAATATAAATATATTGTTCTATAAGTGTTTGGAATTTCTACACAGTTTCAATTGAAAGTGTATTTATGTTCCTAATTAACTAAAAATAAGAAAACGCTGCTACAGCATTACAATTTGTACGTTGGCGTTTGTTTAAATGTATATTTTTAGGTGCAATGAGGCCAACGATTACATGGAACAGACGCCATAAATTTTTAACAATTGCAACCTAAAATAGGCTTATAAGAAATGCTTGGAATCAAAGTATTTTGTACTCGTAAATATTGCTATGTTCTCTGTAGGTAATAAGTTAATGAATACACATGTAAATAATCATAAATATTAGCAGAAATTATAATTTTAGTTTTCTTTCTTTAAAAACATAAAAACCGAAATTAACATTAGGACAGACATTTAGCCCTAGATGCTAAACTTTTGCTTCTTTTATATCTTAAGTTTTACAAAATTTAACGTAATGTGTAAAGTTGGACAGGCTTAATTATAAAAAAACTTTTTTGTAGTTGTACGTGTTAATGCTAAAATTATGTATAATCTAATAGAAGCATAAATAAAAATCACTTGAAAGTTTCTTCTAATTAATTCTATTAAAATATTGTCACTTCTTCGCTCTGGTAACGCACTCAACACGCAATGTCTCGAATTCGACGGAAAGCGAAGTACGGAGTGTCTTGACATAAGGTACTTTCTGTCTATCTAACTTTCTGAGACTTCAATAGAATCTGAGAAAACGAAAAAAAAAACTATTCTATTTTTAACAAAAGTTATAAATTAGTAAAAGGTAATATATTAATATTATAATAAAACTAATCATTTTTAAATACATATAAGTAACCAATTTTTTGCAAAAACGTAGTTTTAAATCAAATACTTTTATCTATAACACGTTTAGGTGATGATCCCTTTTAATACATATTGAGAATTACTTTAGCCTTTAATGTATCACACACATTCAACCATGGCTTAATAATTATGAATATTATAAAGGAGATTTCCTCGCCATGGCCACGGACAATGCCGCAGCATTCGTGACGTTCAATTTAAATATCGTCTTAGCGTCTTTGAAAAAATTAAATTATATTATAAAATAATTATTTTTGAAATAATATCCTAATAATGTATCAAAAATAATTCTCTACCATGACTCAGAATAGTATTTAATAATATTCATATTTTTCGTGAAATTGTATGTAAATTTTTGAACGCAGAATGTAATGTAAAAACATTCTAGCTGATGGAATCCATCGATGTATAGTATAAGTTCCTTTTCGTGTAGAGTCGATCGTCATTTCCCTCTATTTAGGTATCCAATATTCTGCGATCACATCGTCCGGAAGCAGGAACGGGGCAAATAATATAAAAAAAAATAAACATTGCACTCTGTGTGAAAATCTTGAAATCTTGAAAATTTTCTGTGATAATTTTTTGTTTTAAATATCAAATAGATGGTGCTTTTAATAAAAAACACTTTTACGACACATAAGATATTCTGCTGTAACTCGGGCTCTCGCTATAATATATTTCTATTATAGTTATTGCAACTAAACAGACAAGATTTCTTTTATTTCTTTTCAGCTTCAAATTTTATTCCGTATAACAAGCTAATAGGAACCTGATACACTCTGTTCGCCGCTTTTCACCCGAATTCGAGACATTGTATGTTAAATGGCGTAACTCAATGCCGCGCTTTACATTACATAAGCGGAGAAATTAAAATAATTTAAATATAATTCTTATTTCCCAACCAATCGCGTTTACAGTTAGACGTTTTCCAAATACACATCGACGGCCTCAAAAATTTATAAAAATATAAATATTTAACAATGAAGATTTAGTAGTAAGTTTTTAAATACGTTTGTTATTTTGTAGAGGACAACATCTTGAAGTAATAGCTTACGGAAAAACGAACAAACAGCTTAGAGTGCCAAGTGTTATGTTCACGCTATATTTATTTCGCTACTTCAGTTGTCATTATATATCCTATCTTTCACAACAAACTTTACCGAAGGTCTGTATAATTTTAACTTTTAGTACACTAATAAAAATATAAAATTTTTCTTTTTAACTAAAATAATATAAATTTTTTCGTTTAAAGTTATTATATAAAATACAAAACTCCGGAGTAATTTTGTTTATTTGTAATAAAATATATTACACGGACAGATTACATAAGGGTGAATTCTAAAATGAATTAGTGAATGCCTGCAATATCGGTTGAGTGGATATGCCTCATGCTATAATTTCGAATAAAATACTTTAAATAATTATAACTTTCCTTTTAGTAACCATTTGAAATAAACACTAAATGTAAAAGGAAGATTACCAAAATGTTTCCGATATTACATGAGCCGCATTCAAGATCCGTGTACAAACAGATACACAGATAAACAGATAAAATTAAATAAAAATGTTTTCGATTTTCTAACTTTAATAACTACCTTCAACCGTAAATTTTCTTATATACCTTCCATGACAGACAGCGATCAATCACATTTTTAATATATGTATAGATAAAAAAATATTACATACACTATCATTTATTTATATGCCATTAATTAAGGGCATGCGTGTATATGCGTCAACGTCAAATATAGTATTTTTATTATATTATTTATACATATTATATTATATATTATTACTATATTTAAGTTTATATATATATTATTAAAATTATTCTTAAATTGGGTACTTAGAAATATTAATAAGATGAGATTTTTCTCATTTTAACAATGTAGTATTGTTTACATCTTACCATTCCAGTTGTCAATTACCTCAGCCAAATAAAAAAATAAAACTTTGACTTCTAAATATATTCGGCCAGAAATAAAATATTAATAAAAGGTTACATTATTGTAACCTTTTTTTAATATTTTCTTTCTGGCTTTTGTTATAAATACTTTAAATTATTTATCAATTAAAATAATATATTTTATCAGTTTCAACAGTATAATGTAGCTGAAATTCTCTAAGCCGTAGTTACGACTAAATCTATTTCATATGTGACAAATTTTATTAAAAAAAAACCTAAATTAGTCAGATTTATTATTTTTTGGTGAAAAAATGGTCTTTAATGGAAAAAACGGCAAACCGTTATTTAAAAATAAAGTTATAAAAATGCCATTTTTGTCTACAATAATGTATTAAAGCTAAGTACCAACACAGGTGTGATTCGTTTTATGTATTAACCTAAAAATTATGTTTGACTTATGATGGCAGTGAATTTGTTGAAAATATGTTTATACCTCAAATACTAAAACATTTCGTTGAAACAGATGGTTGTAAATTATTGTTTAGATAGGTAACTCTATATATTGTAGATATAGATTGTGTTTTAGACAACGGATGAGACGGATATGATTTGTTCGATGTATCTAATATTATTAGATGTATACATTTATACAAATAAAAATAATTGAAGTGTCTGCTTTTAGTACAGAAATAGTAGCTTTTTAATGAATGCATATATATGCATACACGTTACATATGCTAAAATTGACATTTTTGTTTGTCTGTTTGTACCGGGTAATCTTTGAATCGGTGATTTTAAAGGGACTTTTAGTTACAGAGAGCTAATTTAATAAGGCTACTTTTATTAAATTCCTCGTGGAGAATCAGATTCGGATACTGGAACGGGAAGTAATTGTTATTTTGGCCATTTATGGGTGTAATCATAGTCTTGTCAAATTTACTTTCTCTTTGTTTGTGAGTCCGAGCACGCTAATTTTGTCTTAACCAATTTTAATGTAGATTTAATGTAGTAACCTTACCTTTTTTATCGGATAGGCAAGGCGAAGGAACGTTCGGGTCAACTGATGGTGTGATCACCGCTACCCACGGCCCCATGTAACACCAGGGGATCTATAGGTGCGTTCTCGGCTTTGAAGGAAATATACGTGCACGTCTTGAGACACGTGGAAGGAAATTCTTCTAAACCGTACAGTAGTAGAACGTATCAAGATGGCAGGGATGGTATTTCAGTCTGTTATGGACTGTGCGGTTGGAAATTTCAGCGGCAGGAAATAGGTCAGACACTCTTCAGAACACTCCTCGTGGTATATGCGTGGTATAGTGCGTGTGCGTGTGTGTGTGTGTGTGTGTCTGTATGTTGTTTTATTTTTATCGGTTCAAAAAAGTTATATTCATTTAAAATATTTCATACAAAAAAATTATAACGAGAGTTCACGCAAACGAAGTTGCGGGCATTCGCTACCTATAAGTATATTTTATATTGATTCAATTTATTGAAAAATAATCATTCATCTGTAAAAATACAACTTTCTCGTTGACAGTTATTGATTTAAACCTGTATTACCTTTAGAATCCCGACCCTAACATTTAAAAGAAAAAATATATTGCGCGCGCTTGAATTAGACCCAATCAACACAGAAGGACGTGACTCGTTGTTGCGGTGGTGAGGCAACCGCTCAGAAATACCGACTACGCCCTTAACCGGCCGAAAGTCTCAAAACAACTTTGAATATATAAAAACATTCATTATTATTAGCTATTAAAATTTTTGGCGCCTCGTCGGCAGATATTAAAAGTATAAAAAATAACCATATTTGAAACATGGATTATTTCGGTCTGGTTAGATTAATTCCAACACACTAAGTTGTTGAATAAACGGAGAGTAAAAAGCAATAATAATAATATAGCTATATATGAGTCTATAATCAATTAGACCATAAAGTATACGAGTGACTTCATACTACATCAAGCATAATTATAGCGATAAATTTACAGCAGGGTAGGCAGAAAGAACCTTATGTCAAGACATTCTGTTCTTCGTTTCCGTCAAGATTCAAAACATTACGTGTTGTGTGGCAGAACTATATCCTATCTGAGCAAGGGCTGGTAAATAATTTTAAAATTTCCCAAATGGTAATGGAGCCAGCAACTATTGTGCTTACAGTTACATGTTTTCGCACTGCACTACAATGGCCTTATAATTGTATATTAAATGTTTTATTCAGAAGTGTCAGTTTACGTAATATTCTTTAGATGTTTAATATATTATACATAATAAAGGACTTGTCGTCATCCTTCTATTATGTACAGTCAAGAAACTGCCATTGGCCCTAATATATCAGAATAAAAGCAATTTGTTGTATAGACCCCACGTTGAGGCAACCTATATGTTATGCGTAACCCTATATCTATTACGATAAGGAATGTTTCCTATAAGTAGTTACCCTGTATGTGTATTATTATAGTATTAAGTACACAAATGTGTGTATGTATTAAGTTCATTAGTGTGTATAAAATTTATAAGTACAAATAAATATTTCACAATTTAAAATATTTTATTTACCTTTACGCATTTACCACTGAAGACTCCGTCACAACGCTCGTATTAATACCAGAGCGGCGATGAAAATGATTAAAATATAATTGTACCTTGCTGTAGTTCGATACTCAAACCAAGAACCAATCGCAATTGTCAGACGATGTCCCAATGCGCCACGACGTCTTCAATCATAAAGTTAATATGACCTCAATGTTAGAAAATTGAAATCTGTCGTAATCGTTGTAATCAATGTCATATAAATTGTTGACTGAAACGAGAATAAGATACTCACGGGACAATAAAGTCTACCTCAGTATGCAAGTATATGCTTATAACATAAAAGCACACACTACGCGTATTAATTTCTTAATAAATTGAGTAAAAACGATTTGGCTAGTCTATATGCGTATAAGACAATAAGGCTACAACATTAAATAAATTATTTTTACTGTTTTTAAAAATGTTACTCCACACTCAGGATTACATAAAATAAAAAAAAACATAATTTTTTATACTTTTTAAATGTGAACCCGCGCCTCTTGGAAATCGTCCGAGCGCTCTGACCGCGTTCTACATCCGGCTGCGTTGAATATATAAAAATGTAAAGATATTCATTATTAATGACCACTAATTAATTTTTGGCGCTTCTTTAGCACGATTGGATATAAAAATACGTTTTTTTTGTTTAGTGGCCGTCATCTGACGTTCTACCGGATAAGAATACATTAATTTTTTTATTCTTTCGTGGCAGATTCTTAATTTTGATGTACATACATATAAAGTTTGGTCTATGAACTAACAATGTACCAATAGTATCTGTCTGTAATCAAGACATTACTTATTTTTTGTCACTACCACAACTTGTCTATATTGTACCATGATTAATATGTAAATAAAATTAAAAGGAAAAACCATTGTTTATTTTTAACACACGTTTCATTATATCGTATGTTGATATTTTTTGTAATTCTTATTGTAACGGTTATATGTCCCACTCTAGCAAAGCTAATTATATACTATAAAATACTACCATGGCACATGATACATCGTGATGTACCATGTGCCATGGTAGTACGTTTAGGACCCACTATCGTTGTGTCCGCAATAACTCAAGATCTTTTAGAGATTTAGAGGCAACAGTGGCAAGTAATGTTAATATATACCTATTATCTTTAAAATTGGTATAAAACTTTTAGAAGACATTATAGTATGAGATTATAGTTAGTATTTCGTTGTAATCACCCCCAGCTTTTCCGATAAAAAGCCAAAGATGCGTTTGCTTAAACCCTTTGTTATAAATATCCTTCCTTGGTAGACAACAGAATGAAAAATAGCTTAAAGGCCCCTCCCCGCTATATGTCGAAGAGTACCAAAGAGTGAACCCTCCGAGACGAAGAAGACGATTATACATATTTCGTAGATTGGTTTGAGAGACCAATATATTTCGTCAATTGGTTTGTGAAACCAATATAACCCGTGGATTAGTTTGTGAAACCAATATAACCCGTGGATTAGTTTGTGAAACCAATATAACCCGTGGATTAGTTTGTGAGACCAATATAAGTTGATGATACGTCAATTGGCCTGCTAGACCAATATTTCGTGCCGGTTCGCATATCAGTTCAGTCACACAACTGCTAGACCGCTAATTGTGCTATATTCACGCAAAGCAAAGGAGTCGCTTGTCATAACCAACAATTAAACTCGGTCGGGTGCCACCGACATCAGATTAGCCAAACACCGATAGTTGTGTCACAATATGCGTTCAATCACCAAACAGTCGAACAAAATGGTGCTCAATTGTATATATACTATCGCTTACGCAACAAGAAACAGCAACAGACGTAATGACGTACTACAGCATTTTGTGGCATAAATATAGCACTCCTCAAGGACGTAATAAAACATACTTCGAAACGCCTGAGACATAAAAGCGTCACGTAACTATTCATCCCACACCAGGAGCGTAAAACGACATAGAAATAGTTGTATCTATGTCCGTCGCCGTACAGGTATTGCATGTGCAACGCAAGACAGCATCAGATAAAATACAAGTCACGGCAACGACTTTATTTATAAGCAAGCTACAAAGTTCACCTAACACCGAAAGTCGCATGTCACAAGCAATATCAACAGCCAACGCCATACAAGCATCGCTTACGCAACGGGAGACAGCAACAGACTCGATACAACCAACCATCATCGCCACAGCGGTTTGTCTAAGCCAACTATAGAGCCTCAGTGGCAACATTGGGTTGCGCCACTGACATCAGTTATTAGTAAGCTGTAATACTAACCGAATCCCGACAGTCGGGTAACGCGAGAACATGACGGATCTCTTATATATTTAAGAATATTATACCATGATCATTATAAAAAGCTTTATTCGATCATGATACTCGTCATATTTTATTAGTTATGATTTATTAGTTATTGTTCGCAGTGCTTAATATAATATTCAAATATTTTATAATACTCAGTAAATGCATATAACAATATGTTATATAATACTATACATTAGATAGTGGCAGACGTTTTAGTATATTTGTATTACAAATTTCACATGTCTCTTAGAATGTATATTATAAACCTTTAATATTTTAAATGAAATTATTTAACCGGATTACTCGCGTATATTTTGGTATTCGAAAATACATTTTGGACACCTGACGTTTCGAACACTTTACTTTAGTAGTCCCTGGTCACAGGTACTGAGGTGGCATTCGTCTGTCAGTTGATACAAAAAAATAATTATATCAAACTACCGCCATCGATTTCTTAATTGCCTCGCGTACTGCTCTGGATTCTTGCAGAATGAGCTCACTGTATCTTTGTCTCTGGTGTGGTGGATTTGAGACTTTAAATTTTTAATAAGTGGGTCCCAGGTGGTAGATAGTTTCCAACTATCTTCTCTATTGAAATTTGGATGTTTTTGAATTTCAATAGCCTCGCGGATCAATCTAGGAACATATCTACTTTCCCTAGCGAGGATATGTGGCTTATCAAACCTGATGTAGTGGTTGGACTTATTCATAGTATGTTCACACACAACTGACTGCAATACACACCCATTCTTGACATCGGATATGTGTTCTTTCACCCTAACCCATCGGGGTTAGGGTGAAAGAACAGCTCCTCTTTGTTTGGCCAATGTATGACAAGCCACAGTCACAGTCTAGTTTATACACGCCTACACACTGTAAATGAATATTACATTTCACGGGTCTCAAGCATTGGCTCACTTTTTTATTAGGCTTGAATGTGGTTATAATAGAAGCTCTTCTTAAGATGTTGCCAATCCTGTCTGTAACTCTTTTTACAAACGGTAGAAGTGCTGGCTGTCTCTCCACTGTGGGTGGCTTGTTGGTCTTCATACAACGCTGGCGGGGAACTGGCAGCTTGTTCTGATGAAGGGCACCCTTCACCTGTCGAAGCTCGTCCCCTAGGTGTTCAGCGTCGCAAAGATGGTAAGCTCTCTGAAACAAAGATTTGCCAACGGTAGATAACTGTGTAGGGTGATGGTTGGATTCGCCATTGAAATACCTGTTGGTATGGGTAGGTTTCCTATACACTGTGTGGCCTAATGTGCCATTAGGATTCTTTAGCTTTTCTTGATGTACTTATCAAGAAAAGCTAGAGTTATTTGCCTGTAATTCTATTGTAAATTTTATGTTGTTATTAATAGAATTCACATGGTTTATATAAATATTATCCGTAGGTAAAATTGTTCTTTGTTTCAGAGAGCTGAAACAAAGAACTGCTGAATGAAACTGAATGAAACTATTCATTTAAAATGTATAAAAATCGCGAAAATCAAAGATCTTAATATTGTTAATATAATTATTTCACATTATTAATAATAATTTAATATTATTATATGCATGTATTATTGTAATGTTACATATATGTATATGTTACATTTAGATTTTATATTATTAATAGAAACAGAACTTACCAACAAATTCTTCATATCATAGAAAACCAAAACTTGCCGACCACGAATACCACATAAAAAATAATAATCATATTTCGATGTAATTCCGATATTAAATATTGTTATTACATTCTCTTCTATTGTATTATAATACTAATATTCCAAATTAAACACTAACAATATTCTAAAGCGTCCTTTTATTCCGCCGTCCTTATTCTTCTTTTTATAAAAAATCTATTGCATCATTCTAGTCTGCCAGTAATTCATTCAGCCAAAATTATATTTAATAATGAATGAAGTTTTCAATTATGTAATTACTACACAAAAAATGTTCAAATTTGATTGTTATAAATCCAAAAGGATTACAGTGATTGAAAAAGAATTTTATATATGTTAATCCTTGTTTATGTGAATCTAACCATGAGTTCGCCTAGGGAATAAATATTTAATAGATCTTAAATAATGCTTCCTTGTTGATATATATATATATATATATATATATATATATATATATATATATATATAAATCAACAAGGAAGCATTATTTAAGATAAATTTGAAAATTACGTGTTAAATAGTGAAACGCTGCGTTTTGTATTACCAGAGCGAGAAATTGAAAATAATTTAAATATAACGTAGTCAGTCGTAATCCCATTGCACCACGGCTGGCAGAATAATATATTATATATTAATGGAAAATAGTGAATAGAGTGTCTTGACACTAGCTTACTATCCCGTACCGTCGTACTACCCCGTTATGCGGGATAAAGGGTAAAGCTGTTATTTGTAATCTACTCGCTATTTTAATCTATTTGTTTTATAATATTACACGTAGGCAGTTACATGTAATTCAGCTCACAATTACTTTCGAAAACTGCTTTTTTTCAATAAATTAAGCATTTGAAAAAAATTCAAAGACCTTATAAAGTAACGATTTCATTAAACCTCAACGTTTGTTCTTTAAACGTAGATAAATAATTCAATATAACAAGACAACATTATTAAGTATAAAAGTTTTTTAATTAGAAAATTTCGTGGTATGATTATTTGGGGGTTCGTTGTACCACGAAAAGCCTCGTCTGATGGTGTCCGTTACTTCAGTATTTGTGCAGAGTGGCTATGATACGGTCGTCGCGCGCGTTTCCTTGCGTCTCTTGAGTGTTGTGTTCGAGAACTACTGAATTCAGTTAAGTGATTTAAGTTACCTAATGTGCTAGTGGTTTTATTTCATAATTGATATGATTTGTGCTCATTGATATTTGCAGTAAAAAATAAAAATACAAACGTAAGTATATATTTTTTTAAGTTTTATATATATTGGTTTACACAATTTTAATATAAGGAAACATATTTTGTAATACAATTAACTTTCGAAAAACACAAAGGAAAAATAACCTGACCATTTTAGATGGAATTTGGGAAAATCTACATTTATAAAATAATATTGGCTTTTGTATTCCGCCAGAAACAGGAGCATTATTGAAAAAAAACTAATATTATAAAAATAAAGTATAATATTAAATGTCATTTATTACTGTAAATGTTTAATATTTTAAATATTAAATTTATCTAATTCATGTCGGAAAAATAACTAAGCAGCAAATATATTTTACCGTGAACAAGTAAAGTTATCGTTATAGAATACACTGTTATTTAAGTAAAAAAGAATATTTAAATTAAAATTAGTTATACAATTTTATAAAGAATGAAAACGCATTAATTTCGAATCATTTAATTTCGTTTTATGTTTCAGTAAATTCAAAATGTGGACAGGTAGCTTAACTATCAAGAATAGACACGTAAATAAATTATTTGATTCAAGTTTCAGTACCTAAATTGGATGAAATTAATGGCCTTTGTTATCTAATTTGGGCAACTCAGACAAGATACGAGGTTTAATCCCTGCGCGCACTAAGCCTTAAGTAAAACTTAGTTGGTCACATTACGTTATATAAAATATTTAAGTACAGATTTTATTACATTCCGTATTTATTTCTCACAACGCTGTATTTTTAAGGTATTTTCAATTTATTTTTATATCCATCTGGTGACTTATGTATAGGAGCCATACTCCATTTTTAATTGTAGGTATTTATTGTCAATCTAATTTTACAAAATAATATTTTATTTCTATACAAAAAAAATTGTGAATGTTACAAATTTTAAGATGCAGTTAGAATTTTATAACGAGATATTTGGCGCCTTCTAAAAAGCTTTATGGAATATTTAAGCTTTAATATCTTCTAGAATTTTACTCTTACAGTTGTTATTAAACATTTTGTAATTTAAGGCACTTTCATCTTTAAAATATGTTCATAACTTCAGGTTGTTAATTAGAATTTTTAATTAATTTTGCCTAAAATAGAAAATTTATTTTATATTGACAAAGAATTTCATTATGGCTTTGATAGAAGTACCTATCTATGTACCAATTTCTTATATACATAGGTCAAACCAAATACAAATTAATTCATGAAAGGTTTAGTTTGGTAGTTTAATGCTTTTTTATTTCATATATTACATTTTAAACAAAAATAAATTAAAAAATCCTATTACTATATAGTGTATTTATATGTTCATCAAGAAAATTATTCGATCAAAACATTAACTTAATGATAAACGTTGTTTTGGCTACGTGTAGAACAAAGTAGTTGTGTTTGACAGTTGTAAATAGAGCGATTTATGAATGTTCGTAAAACGTCAAATAATATTCAAGAGAAACTGCTAAGGGAAATTTTGTGTTCTTGATGTCATTTTTGCTCACTAACCACACATATTCTGTATGTCTAAGCAAATGCTAAGTGGTAAACATTTTGAGTTCGTATATTGGAAAATGTTCCATACATTAATTATTCATATAATGATTGCAACCCAAAAACTTGAAATTAATGCGAAAAAAGATTTCATTAAATTTTAAAACTCTGAGATTATATAAAATAATACTTACTGCTAAAAGATTTAAGTAGCTTATAGTTGTCAAGTAGTTTGGAATAAATCCCATTTCTAAATTTTGAAAATGATATTGTAATAAGTAAATTATCATTTATTATATTTTATAAGGTTATAGTTACTGGGACACCCACCTTAGTATAAGATATCTTAGGTCATCCAATTTAAAGTTTTACGACCAAGTGTGGTCTGCTATAAAATATTGGCGAAGCTTGTATCTAATATTGAATTACCTAAGTATTATACAAGTATAAGATCCAATCTTAATGCAAATTTTTTGTTTAAATTTAAAATTGAAATTATAGAAAAAAACATGTATTCATAATTAATCCTTCATTTTTGAAAAATATCGAGTAAGTGAAGAAAATTCATAAAGTTATTTATTATTTAGTTATTTATTTCAGTATTTGATACTGATGATATGGGTTAACTAGCTAGTTATTTCAAATAACCCTTAGATCTTAAAGCCTCATATGAACAACATGCTAACCACTATTTAGGTAAGTCGGGAAAGTACAAGACGATCAATTCAAAGCTTTTTTTACACTACACAAATTTTTTCATTTATTCTAAAAGAAAGTCTTCGGGATTGAAATGAACTCGTGAAAATGAACGTTGAACGTTTAAACAGCCTACAACTAATTAGATCATCTCTAAGCTGTTGTTACATCCTGGCAATCAATTACTATGAATACATAATATTTTTTTCATTATTTATTATATGTATAATATTAGGTATATGTAAGATATTTAGATGTAATATTTTTGTAAATAATAAATTTATAAAACTTTCTGTCCGTTAAAAGCCGATAAAGGTTCAAAGTGAGAGATGAGATAAGATTCTTTTTTGAAAAAAAGAGATCCTTCATCCTTTTTTGTACAAAAGTAAAGAAAATACTGATTTTTATTGGTACAAAAATGTATACAAATACTTCTAAAAAAAAGCATATATTTATTTATCAAAGATGATATATCCATTTCCTTGATAATAGTATGGTGTCGTGACTTCCAGTTTTCATTACATTTTGTCTGTTGTTTTCTTCCTTTCGTATAATGACGTTATTCATGATTTTCTTGCACACGTTACTCAAGCTTCATTTCTCCATGGTATTCATTTAAGGGAAATAAAATACCGTTGTGCTCAACGATAAGATTTTATCGATAATTCAATAAAAACATTTCACATGGAAAAGCCCGCCTTCAGGCATATCGCTTTGACGTCTATTGTAATATAAATAAGGCTTTTATTATTTTGATTGCTTGTCATTCACATCGACAAGACTATAATTGTTCGCTAGTAGTAAATATTGGTAATTATCAATTTTACTAACTCTTGTTTATTGTGTTGGCTGAAAATGTCACTTTTAGATATAACATGGACATATATATGTCCTTTAGAACGTTCCAGTTAAATTATTTGAGTTTACTCTTATTTTATCTATATTTATAATAAAAGATTAGAAAAGTCAATTCTGTACATTAAATTTAAATTGAATACCATAATATATAGATAATAGAAGCTAAAATAACCTATTTAATACGCTTTGTCTGTCTTTTCGTTTATGCATCAATCGCGCAAAACCTACTTACTGCATAGTTTTAAATGAATCTGGTAATAGCTTACCATCCTGAGGTACATATAGAATAATTTTTAATGTTAAATATAAAAAAACTGATATTTACAAATTTCTTTTTGTACTCATAACCAAGGGATAGATAGGAATAATTTTTAGCATGGTAGTAGCTAAGAGCCTGGAGAGCACATTGGATAATTTAATCCTATTATAATATATGTGTTGTAATGTATTCAATATAAATGTGGAGTTCGATTCACACACGGGGAAATAATTGTATATAAAATTATTTTCATTTTTCTGCTCTGGTACGACAACGCGCGGCGTTGAGTTCACCAATCAACGCGCAATTTCTTGATTTCGGGTGGAAATCAATCATCGGAGTCTTGGGCACTAGGTTGTCTCTGACTACCTTGCTGTGTGAGATAAAACGTAAAGCTGATTAATATTTACTCTTGTAAATTTTATCAGCTAATTATATCTTACTTTATATACGAATAATTTTTAATTTAAAAATTCACTTCTAGTAATATTTGGACAACCAATATATTTTATGGGTATCATTAGGCTATACGAACTTCAAATTCGTTTTATATACTATGTATACCATAAAATTTTACAAAGTGGATCATATAGTAACAAATTAGTTCTTTTATTCTGTTAGACCTTTTCATATTACATTACATTATCATTTGAAATAAAACGAAATCGCGTCGTGTTGATTTTTCAAACTATATAATTAATTTGAACACGATTTTCATTATAACAAACTGAAAAATAAAGACTAAACAAGGTTTTTTGATCTAAAGGAGAAAACTGGCTGGTACATAAACAAGTATGTAGTTATGTAGTTCACGACGGCGAAGCTGCAAGCGGGCCTCTTGTATTTATATATCATAAATTAAATTAAATTTATTACACATTAAAACACATATTTGAGAAAATAAAATCCACTTTACTATATTTTTAAAACCAAATTATAATTTACTTATACAATAATAAATAGTATCTTAGTGCGTCACAAAGAACCTTACCTTGTGTTGTTTCAGCACGTACGATTTTCTCTAAATCTTTTAGCAAGCTTCTTGTCTTAGAGCTTTCCAAAGCCTCACTAAAGGTAAACAAAGGTGATCGAGAAAAGGAAGAGATAGATTTTAGCAGAGAAGCTCGAGTCAGTTGATTCGATTGGATAATAAATGTATAAAAATACGAAAATGTACAAGGAGTTAATAATTAACTCACTAAAGATATTCTAGGGAAAGTTTGCATGTGTAATGGTTCCAGATGAGGAAGTTTGTGCCAAAACTACGACCTTATCTGAGACACAATTTGCCCAAAGATTTTGCAAACAATCTTCTAGAGCTAAATAACTTACACGCAAGTCGCCTTAACTCACACACGTGTGGATTCATAACATACATTTTCATTTTACAGAATTTCAAATAAGTAAACAAAATTTAAGTTTCTTCTTTGTTGTTATTACTGAAATTTTTGCAATTTTATGTTTATAAAGCTATAAAAATTAATTTATTTATGTTAATTGAATAATGTTTATGTATGCCTTGTATAAAGTCTTTAACCTGTGCACATATATAATTTGTAAGTTTATAAAAAAAGCTGAAACATACTTTATAAATACGCAAAATTTATCAGTATCACTGTGTAATACGATATTACTATTATTTATTTTGTTAATTTAATTATTTATATGATATATCATAATAATATTTTTTAACCCACGGACATGGCGTGATGGTGGACTTATATTTTATTAAGAGGAACTCGTAGGTCCTTTAGTGATTTTGCTAATATATATAAGCATTTGCCTGGCCTGACTACTACCTAGACAAAGTGATTGAATTGACTGGCTTGCCTTTTTCAGCAAGCAATAAATATCTTTTAATAAAAAAGTGTAAATAGGGTTTTCCAAATTTATAGAATATAAAATATAGTTTTCATATTGATAAAAAACGTGACACAGGTTTATGAGCATACAACACTACTTAAAAGTATACAGTGTATACATATTTTTTTCATTTACGTAAATGATATAAAAACTATATAAGTGTGTGTTAGGAAGTCAAAAAAAACGATTTAAATTAATTAATTTAAGCTTTTTTTATTCCAATAAACTACGAGTACATTAAATTATTTTTATGTTTACATTATCGTTTTCGATTTTGTGGCGGTGTTGCCGGGAGCGGCAAATTAATTTATTCCCAATAGCTTCTTTGTAAAACAATTAAATCGCTTAAAGCTCAAAGCAATATTCATTTTAAAAAGTCAAGACTTTTAAAAGTATTACACAAAGCTTTAAAAAGCACACAAAAGTCTGTAATAATTTTTAGCAACATTTTTAGCATAATTTGAAAGACATATCGTTTATAAGTAAAAATATATTATTATATGGAGATATATACCTGTATATACATAGCTCGGAGAAGAGATAATTATAAGTTGGTTAAATCTAAAATTCTTGAAGTAGTTTAGAAACCTGTAAGCTTTACGAAGGTTAAAACCTATATGCTCAATACCCATTAAATTCTTGCACGCAGTGCACATCTGCAATTTTATCACTATGTCATGACGGTGCAATATTTCGTTTCTATACATATTGTAAATTTAATTTTAATTAATGAGGTTTTATAAAATGTAAGCAAATATTAAACAAAACTTTCTTTTCTTTTGTTAACAGGTTATTTCAACAAAACATTTTCTGTAAGAAATCCTAAAAGCATTTTATTATATACAACCTGTAACGCGGTATCTGCATACGAGTTTCTTGCTTACTAAGACTAGACAATCTTAGCTGTCTGTTTTTGGACATAAACGTATACATGAGAATAATTTAGGTATAAACCATATTTTATATTTTTACAAAAATATTTTATTTCTTTTAAGTCCCTCTCCGTGCTTTATCGTTCAATGTCACTTTTATAGCGAGTAAAAATGGAGGCTTAGTATTTGTGATACAAAATCTTAATTAAACGTAAACATTCTTTTTTTGTTATAGTAAATTTCTCCTTTCTACTGTTGTAATCTATATAAATAAATTTACTCCGAGTCTCTGCTTGTAATACTTACATAAGCGATTTTTACTAAATACATATGTACCTACGTATACGTAGTATACGATTATGTATTAGTATCTATTTGCCTGTTTATTTATTCCGGCTTATCCCTAGAACGGCTGAAATGATTGTGATGGGACTTTCACTGAGAGATAGCTGGTTTACATTATTTACAAAGCTAACGTTAACAAAGTAGAGATGTTAAGATCCAGAAATACCAAGACTACAAAGTCACGGGCACAGCTCGTCTTAAATTATAATATTATATTAAATATGAGTAAACCCCTGTCTATTCTCACTCATATTACCGAAAATAATATTGTAACGTACGATGTTGCCATTATTCTAGGATCACAAAAGATGTTGATCCTTAGGTGCTTGACAAGGGTAATTTTTGCACAGTTTTGAGTGTTCCTATGTAATTACATACATATATAAGTATATCGTTGATAATATCGTCCAAATGTACTTTGTATGTCGTGATTCTAAGCGCGACCTACGTAATTTAAATGCTTATTCTACTTGGCTTCGTGTAACTTATATGTAGCCTTAGATAAATAACATGAGTGTTATGTCATGGAGATGGAAACGTCTCTCGGAAAACCTTATGATGCCAATACGTAGATTGTAGATTGTATTGATCGCACCAGAATTAGTTTTAAAGTTGAAATATAAAAATGGTAAAGCATATATTCGTTTTAATGAAGTGAGTCAGTAAATCGATATATATTATTCATAATATCGAAACACTAATTATTATCATAAAAATATTATAAATATAATTCTGCAAATCATGTCAAGTAATTTATAAGGTAAAAGTATTTTTTATAAGAAAGAGATAAGAAGTTGCAAAGAGACAACACTATTAATAATATATTTTATTTATTTATACACCATATAAGGCAATAAATCATAATTAAAACGTAAAAAAAATGTATACGAAGCGTTATACTATCTGTATAATAGATCTCTTCCGGAAGCCCTTGAATGTGAGAAAGTTTAAGGTGAAAAGAACAATCTTGTACAAGTAATGTTATAAACAGTACTTGATTTTCTTTTAAGATATGCAGATTATCCAGCAACCATTTACTTTTAATGTTAGGCTTTTAATATAGCACAAATTAAGCGTTAAGGTTATCAAGATTGCTAGCATCTCATGACGCTTAGCTTCACTATATTTACGTTGCAAGGTTTCTTTATTAATTTAGGTACGAAAAATTGGTTATAAGAAATGAGATTAATTCAATGAAATAAAATATTACGCAGGAAATAATTATTAAATTAAATATTACGCAGGATAACAAAAATTTAAGAAACAAATTAGAAGGACAAATAAGGTGATTATTTATTATCATATTATTATATTTGTTGTGCTACAATTAAAATAAGTATTTAACAAGCATATCATATTAAAGATAGAAAGTAAGCGATATTTATTTTTTACAATAACACTAAGTAAAATTTTATATTTAACAAGCATATAGTTTCACTTCTACTTCAATGAACTCGTCTCCACTCAACGCCTTTTAAAAGAGACAGTAAATGAAAAATAATCAATATAAAATAAATCAAAAATAATCAATATAAGAATAATCAATATAATATAATAGAATCAATCAATATAATAAAATAAGGCCGGTCGTGGAGCAATAGGACAGCGTCTGACTGTAAACACGATCGGTTGTGGGTTCAATCGCCGCTCGGGGGAGTGATTGTATTTCATTTATTTTTCTTCTCGCTCTGGCAAAGACAAAGTACGGCGTTGGGTTCCACCATAGCCTAGAAAAAATTAGTTCTTTTGCTTGAAAAATAAATGGTAAAAAACGGATTGTAAACATTTAGAGTAGAACCTAGATCTTCTGATTAAGAGGTTGTTTGAATTCCACCAGAGCTATAATAGTTAGAGTTGAAATTTATGGTAAAATTTATTTTCGTATTCTAATGAGTATTGTAGGATTTTTCATAGTCTGAAAACACGGATACAAAACCATTTCTAACACTTTTAACATTACACCTAGCTAAATTTTTGTAGCCCTTTAAAAAATTCTGGTTGAAATGTACTATAGTTGCTCGTTTGAAAATAAGACAAGCTACGTTCATCGTAATTTTGGTTTTGAAAGTCTTTTATCTCTATTGTAGTTTCTGGTATACAAATCAATGTCATTTAATTTAAACATCAAATGAGTTTTGAATTAAATATTAATATTAAAGATTATTGTGTTTTAAATGAAATTTATAACGAAAAAACATTAACTTACACACACATATTACAGTTTAATAAGGGGGACTCGAGATTTACTCTATTTCACTTGTACGTAAGTATATATATATATCAAAGATTTTTTTAATTCACTCCAGCATACGTAAGTACGCATACTTATTTAGTGGAAATCTGGCATCTTTATTTTTCGTAAAATACCCATAAGCTAAGTACGAAAGCAGTCCCAGACATTTGTACAGGAAAAGAAAAATAAGAATTTTACAAATCTTTCAAATTTTTTGTTTACTTTCCTATAACATAAAATTAAATATATTTGTGCAGTATAAAAGTGAATCGAGCTTGAAGTGATGATTGTTTACAAAATAATATACCAAATCAAATATACACATTTGTCCTCCCTTAGTGTATCTACAAGGGACACATATACGGGCTTCGTAAAATACGGTTCAACAAACCGTAAAGGGTGGCAGTTGTTTAAGTGATGCTCTGTATTAATTAGGATAAACTTCTGAGCTAATACAAAGATCTTAGGGGAAGAAACCTGCTTTATGTGTGCTATATATAATTACGATACTGCTTTCTGAACATTGGTACTCAGTATATAAAAAAACCTTACCCTAATACGGTAAGCGAGAACCTAATGCTATTTCTTTAGTTCTTTGCTTGCCATCCAAATATGATGCTAAGTTAATGTTTGAAAATAATAGATATAATAATATACAGACTTCGTTATAGAAAATGTGAATAGCATTTTAAAAATTAAACAACGCAATGACTTATTAAATATCTTTTACAATGACCGAATGAACTTGAGAGTGTGTGTACATAAACATACACACTCATATTCGCTGTAGGTTCAAACCGTAGTGGTAATTTAATATTTTAATACATTTCAGCATATTTAATCTTTAATTATGTAGAACGCTAAAATGCTATATTATAAAATCATCAAAGATCATATAACTTTTGTTTCAAGGTGACGCACTGTGTTGCGTGAGCAAGTGAGCTTTATATAACTAAGTATTGTAAAACTTTCTGTGTAGGTACTGTGTGTTAAAGGCAGGTGTGACGTTTATTGTCAGATGAAAAGTTTATATACTAATTGAAAGATCTTATGACGCATTTATTATAATTAAATCTAATGTTAAGTTGCTATTAAGTAATCATTGTATAACGTTTAGAAACTTGAAAGAAATGAAATATTTTTCTCTTTAATATTTTGGTAAAATGTAAAATATAATAGATTTTTTGTAGTTTAACGCTGTACGTATTTGTGGTTGCATAGCAAGAGAGTTAGGAAGAACCTAGTGTTAAAACACTTCATTCTTCGTCTTCCGCCCGAATTTGATACATTGCGTATTCAATGGCGGAGCTCAATGTCGCGTTTTGATTGTTTTTTACATTAAAATCCATAGAGCCATATTTTGTTATACGTAGCCATTTATGTTATACGTACCCATTCTTTTGTAGAAAAAATGCGGGTTAAAGGGATTATAATAAAAATTAACACCATCTCTAATTTTGATTAAAACGCATTTTCACCAATTAACATAGCGAAGACGCAAAATTTCTCTTCATCGATAAGGACATTTTTCTTTAATTAGTTTTTTAAATAATAATTTAGTTTATATTAATAATTAGTTTTCTTCATTTCATTCAGAGATGAGTGGTGGAATTTAGCGCCGCACTTTACTTTATCGAGGGATGACTAGCATTAAAAATAATTAAAATTTCTTTCGAGAGTGGTCTTAAAATTTAATTTATCTTTTCTCAAATTGACATAGAGATAAGAAAATAACTTTTTTAAAGATATTTAATTAGAAATAAGGCCCAGTTAACACAAGAGTTTAATAGCAGCCACCTGGTACTTTATATTTTTATTTACTTGCGTGGAAATATAATTTTATATCATTATCTACATCAAAGATTTTCTTAAGGAAAATGAATAATGATAGACTAAACCTTTTGTAGGCTTTTGGGTATGTCTGGGAACTTTGTAAATTATACGTATTTAATTTGGGATAATTTAAAAAATTTTCGTGCGTACACACGTTTTACATTACGACACTTGCGGAAAATAAACATAAAGCCTGTTGAGGAATAACCGTTATTAATTAAAAAATAAATAGCAAAATAACAATACATTTTACCTATTTTGTAATGTATTTATAAACAATAAAAGTATTCAGCTATACTAAAAAAAGTTAATTTTAGATGTCATTTTTTTATTGTTTTTAGCTTCACGTTTTTATTTCCCATAGCAGAGTACTTAGTGTCAAGACACTCCGCTTTCATTACTCTTTTACATACATCAAGAAATATTTATACTTGAATTTCCTGTCTTTTTGACAGTAGTATCTGTCACTTACATTATAATATCTGTTTAAGAACCAAGCGATGTATGAAATCACAGAACACGCAATATTTTCCATGTCACTGCAAGTTTACAACTCAAAGTAATGGTCTGTTCATTATCGCTGAGTTATTTTTGTTTCCCATTAAAACGGTTTGTTTTTTCTAAAGTGGCGATCGCGTCAACAGATTTTACACGTTTACAGCTTTCAACTTGTTTTATATTACCCAGACAACAAAGCGATTTTCATTTTTGATATGAGAAATGTAATATTATTTTTGTCGTTCTTTTGCGAAGATGCTTACAAGTCATATATTTTAATATTAGTGTGGTATTATAATATAATTATAATTTTATCACAATTTTTTTTTAAATAATCATTCATAAATTAACTCTGTATAACGGTATGGGGAATCAATCGATTTAAGTATGATTTTATTTAATATATTGTCAATATATTTTGTAATAGTAGTTATTTGAGACTAACTAAAAGACTTTTCGTCAATCAATTAATATCATTTTGACTAATTTTTTAAGCATCGATGAGCACTCTGTAAATGCTATTATTTATATCAGTAAAATATAAATTTAATTTAGAACTGACCGACTGTTTCATTGACTGTGGTTGAAGTGGTCAGGTCTCGAAATATATATGTATTTAAAGTAAGGCCTGAAGTAATTCATTATAATGGAATAAGTAGTTAGATAGCACACTTCTATGTTCCATATTTAATTCTAATATTAAACTAAAACATGTTTTAGAAGTACATTAGGTATGCCTTACGTGAGCATATTTATAAGTTTTATACTTGTAACCGACCCTTCCAACTATATCCCTTACTCCTGTTGGGGACATTCATTCAAGACATTTGCGTGAAGAAATATACTTTCGACAGCCAATTACTATTAGATATGTCATCTAGAGTTCTTAGAAAATCTATTACATGCACATACTAGCTTGCTACAACTTTATTACACGATAAAAATGTTTTAATATGAAAATAAATACGTTTTTAAAACAAGTTATACTAATATTAAAGAAAAATATTTTTATATTTGAAGGCTCGTAATAGCTCTTTAGAGCAAAGAATTTTGCATAATACTAGATTTACATCGTTGTTACATATTGCTCTCATTAATTAAATTGGAGAGTGATAAGAAATATATCTTACGAGCAGATATAACTATTTTCGTGGAATGTAGCTAAATTTTTAAAAAGCTAGCAATTCCGGATGTTTACGAAATATAATTCATTAATAAAACTTATGTTTACTTTTCAAGGCGATGCGTCACATTGGCAGTTGTTTGGGCAACATAAAATGTAGCAAATAGTTTCCGTTCATCGCTTTCAATTATTAAGCATTGTATAAAAATATGTACCTAGCTAATAGAATATTTTAACGTAAACACTTTGAGAAGCCTGTAAATTAAAATTGAAGAATTTAAACGAAAGAATGAATGAAATTTAAAAGATTTTAAATAAAAATAGATATAATAAGAATTCGTTCAAATATTTTATTTTGTATGTTATTATCTTGAAGCGTATAATATATTCGAATAATATTAAAGCACGTCTTATATTTCAACAAAAGCTTTGATCTAAACGATCGTATTTAAGTATTGAGGAGCTTTAATCACAATGATTTGTGTTCTTTTGTTATAAAAATATTTGTATATCAAATACTAGGATTCGCTTGCAACTTAATTTGTGTGGACTCTATAGTTTCTTAATAATATTTCTATTCAATATTCATATTGGCGACAGCCCATCCTATTATCGTAAAAATATGACATAAATTATAAATTATTTAACAAATATAAACAATCAAAATTTAAAATCAAACCTTTTAAGCATCTAGTATTCGTTTAAATTTTTGTAAAGATATTTTATTCTGAAGATATCTACTGTCAGAAAATTGAAAGCTACAGGTATTTTTCTACTGTCAGAAAATTGAAAGGACTGTAAAAGAACCTTAAGCTTTGACACCTATATTTTCAATTTATTTCTTGTTTACTCGACCGAAACTCCTGGTTCATTCCATTTTTGAAAAGAACATTTTATAAGGAAAAATAAAGTACAAAATTGATCATATTGTATATAGTAATTACATTAAGAAACGGTATAACAATGAGTTATCATTGTATACTACTATTTAAAAGTAGTAGTGGAATAAGGTTTATAAATATATATGATATTTCAAATTTATTGTTATTTTCTATTTTTAATTTAAATTATAATATGACGCTAAATGAAACAAATGTAAAATAACATTTTTGGCATAAAATTTGAAAAGTTTAAAATGTTACGTCACTATTTTTATTTTAGATTTTGGCATAATATTGGCCAGTGTAATATTCAACAGAGCTGCCGTTTGCATTATGTTTACGAGCCCACTCATTTGTTATCTCGACGGCTGCAGGGACGCTATTATAACTATATGACTTCCACCCGATACATAAGTAGATCTGAGTAAATAAAAGAATATTAAGCTTAAAGTCAAATTTTAAATTATATGCTGATAATTTCTTTGTAAAATTCTACATAGCTATTCGTTTTCATTTTATTGAAAATATATTTTTAATATTCAGGGTTCATTGTGAAAAAAAAGTTTTTTGTGGGTGAGAGAATAAATGCTTTATGTAAATTCTGTTGTTAGAAAGTTCTCTCAAATATTTGAGAATAAATACATAATTTTTTATAATATGATTATTATATAATTTAATAATTTCTTTTGCTTATTTTATTCAACCAAAATTAGGTCTAATTTTTGTTTCAGTATGTACTAAAGTACTTATTTAACATGTAATCTATGTAATTTTATTTAGTAATTACATGAGGTTTCATAGATATGAGCCCTTGCTCGTAGTTGGCGTCCCATTAAAACAAAATTTAATCTACAAGCGCATCTATATGTCAGATCTATACGCAAGAATTCTATCTTGAACCTGGTTGCTCTGAACTTGAAAGTTTTATTGACGAAAATGTTATATTAAAAATGTCATTCTGTTTTATTAGATTTCAGATTGATTTTACAAATAGACTTAATTTTAATACCGTTCATCAGTCATTACAATCTTGCTCCTTGACTTTTGTTGTTTTCACTTTACTAAATATTACTTTTGTAAACTTTCTTACGAATATTTATTTATGTTCAAAGACACTCCGTACTTCGCTTTCTGCCAAATTCGAGACATTGCGCATTGAGCGGTGGAACTCAACGTCGCGCTTTGTCTTTACCAGAGCAAGGAAGGGAAAATGATTTAAATATATTTACTCCCCCGAGTGCGGATCGAACCCACAACCAATCACCGATTATTTGTTTTCATTTTCAATTTTAATATTGTTTATTTATTTACAAAGTCTTTATTGCTCACTTTAAATTATTAAATTGAGCAGATAAAGACAAGGCGTAATAAATTAGAATGGTTTTGTGAAATTAATCCCTAATAAGTGCCTTTAAGCGTACTGCTGAAAAGACTAGACAAAAATATATATCAAATACATAGAATATAATTTCAAAGAAAGTTCTAAAGTAATGTTTAAAATGTTTGACTTAAAATTCATATGGCAAAACAATATTTTACATAATGTTCATGATTTGTGAAACGTATCCAAACATGACAAGGAACTGACGTGTATTGAATACTTATTAAGTGATTAAGTGTTCGGAAAGCCTAAAATCTTTGTACATAAGCATTATTCATTTTTTTTGCCAGAATCTTTGTTTAATTTTATTTTCTCGATAAAATATTGCTTTTTTAAATTTTCTATTCCTTCCACATTCACGCTATAGTAAGGCTCGGGTGCTATCTTTGGCATTTTAAATAAAATATTTCTTCGTGCTTAGAATAGGCTTAGCTTTTTTTTATTAGCTTTATAATGTTGAATCTTGTAGATATATGTTATTTTAAACGTCATAAAACTTCCTGCCCTTAACATTTTATGAGATAAATGTTTTTAATGAAACTCTTAAACTGAAGAGTATAATGATATTTAAATTATTTACATTCTTACATCTAGTGAGACAGGGTATGGCGGCGTTAGGTTATGCAATTCCAGTTTTCGATTTGATAAATAATAATAATAATAATAATCGGTAAAATTGATTTTATCTTAAGGTAATTAATGTATTAGGCCGGTTGTAGCGCAGTGGGACAATGTCTGACTGTAAACGCGATCGGTTGTTGGTTCGAATCCCTCTGGGTCGTTTCCTCGCTCTGGTAAGATAAAGTGCAGCCTTTAGTTCCGTTACTCAACACGCAATATCTTGAATTCATTCGGTGGAAAATGGAGTACGGAGTATCAAGACACTAGGTACTTCCTGTCTATCCTGCTATGCAGAACAAAAAGATGAAGTTAATTAATTTATGGTAAAAATAATCGTTTTGTAATTTTTAAATCATCACAATACAATAAAACGATTACACTTTTCATATGTCATTTAAAAAGAAAAATAAATGTGTACTTTAACTTAGATGTATGTTAACTTAAGTTAAAAATAAGTTAAAAATAAATAGGTACATATATGAAGATCTTGACATAGTTTAAAGGTTTTTCATCCCGCATAGTAGGATAGGGACAGGTAGTACCTTGTGACAAGATACTCCGTGCTCCGCTTTCTGTCGAATACAAAATATTGCATCTTGAGTGGCGATACTCAATGCCACGCTTTGGTTTACTAGAGAGAGGATATGAAAATAATTTAAATAGTCTCATAGGGATGAATGGATATCGAACGTACAACAACCGATCAGATAATGTCCATCTGCGCCACGACCGGCTTCAAGGACGTCTGATAACCAAAATATCTATGCTGTAAAAATACTTTCATTTAAAATTATACAACGCATATTTAGATTTATCCGAATATATAATAAATATAAATATATTTTATGTAACCTACTCTGTTAATTAGAATCCATATTAATGAAAGTTAATTCGTAAAGGAATTCCAGTACAATCTCCAATAAAAATAAACACGTACTCTACTAAGGGTTAACGATCATTAATTAGAAGTAAGAGCTAATAAATGTCTTCAGTTATTTAACCTTCCTGTTACGTCAAATATTGGTTCCTGCTAGTTTTCACACAAAATTCGGTGTTGCATTTACCAAAGTACATATACAATACATGTGTACATAAATAACAAAAAGTTTTTTCTTGCTTTAAATCGTAAACAATCATCAGCATAAATTATTATACTTATTTTTTTTAGAAAATGTTATTTAATCAAAGTCAAAAACAAAAAAATAAATTAATATTTAAAAAATTAAATCAGATTTGTTGTTTATAAGAAAGCACTACATTTTAATAGTAGTTATTTTATTATTTTTGAAATGACGTAAAAATATTTTTTTAGTTTTAAGCGTTATCCCTCAATGCAAAACAGAAGCACCTAGTATATATAGTAGCTGATATATGTCGGTACACGAGCACAGTCGTCATTTCAGATCAGTTTATTTCAATCAGTCATTAGAAATACGCCACTTGTTTGTTACCACAAACAAGTGGCGTATTAAACAATTACTTAAATAACAATACTTAAATAGAAGAGATTAAGTTGTTCTTGTTTTTTAAACGAACATTTGTTGTTATTATTATAATTATAATTTTTAAGCTAAATAAATTAAATCCATTTTCTTACTTAAAACATTATATGTAAGCGTTGGTTGATTGTGGATTCGATTCCTATTAAGGAGATAGATTAGAGATATTTAAACTATTTCTACTATTAAGAGATATATTTAAACTTGAATACCGGCGGAAAGGGAGGCGTATGGAGTATCTTTTAGTACTCTAAGTTCTCTCTGACCATCCTGCTACGTGAGATAAAGTGGGACGTTGTTTCTTTTTATTATGTTCGACTTGAGTAAATTACAAACACTTTAACATAAAATAATAAAATAGTAAATATAATAATATAGTCCATTTTATAAATATATATTAAATAAATATATAAAGTGACCACAACCAGTTCTAATATTTATCAATTTCTCCACCAATTCAATTTTCATTTAGTAATTAGGTTTCATATACTTTTTTTCCAACATAGCTTTGTCCCATCGACCCAAATATTTGAGGGTGAAATTCTACTTCAATCCTACTATTGCCAGAAGGCTGAAATACTTGATACAATTGGGGATACTGTGAATTATAACTACGCTTTTCTGGAATACTATGAATTCTCTCTTTAGTGACTATTCAACGATTGTTATTTGTTACTGTCACCATTTCTACTTTGAAATGGGACGCATATCTTTTAATATCCGTATTTTTCTATTGGATGAGTAAAACAAATTAAAATTTACATATAGAATAATGTTTTCCTTAACATTTTGCAAATAAAAGATTTGACTCAAGGTAAACTTTTCCTGGTAAATGTAGTTTACCTGCTATCTAAATTGGATTTACGGAGTGAGGCTCTGAATTAATGTTGAATATATCTACACTAATAATGAAAAGCAGAAGAGTTTGTTGCTTTGTTTGTTTGTATGCGCTAATCTCAGGATCTACTGATTGAAATTGAAAAATTCTTCCTGTGTTGAATAGTCTAATTATTGAGGAAGGCTTTAGGCTATATAATATCGCTCTACGACTAATTAGAGTGAAGCAGTAATAATAAATGTTGTGAAACGGAAAAAATTGTATATTTTTACCGTTTACTCGGTGCACGCAAGGTAAAAGCTTACCTTGCGTGCACCGAGTAAACGGTGAAAGTTACGCAAAAATTTACTCTAAAAGATCTAAAAAAAAGTCCACGATAGCATGTCTAGCCTTAACGGTTGACTATTTATAACAATTTTTATATATTATTTGGGAAAATATTTTTAATATATTATTTGGGAAAATATTTTTATGAACTAAATATTAAAATTTTTCCAATTAAATTTGTTATTTATCATGGCATTATTTTTTACATAAACACAAACATTAATGTGGAGGACGCTGGCTGCCAGTGTTGATAGTCTTCTTGCTAATATTATATAATCAAAAGTTTTTGAGGATGTATGTTTCATTTGGATAAAACTTTACGGTATTATAGATTGTAAATCAGAATAATATATAAACTACAATTTAATTTGGTTTTTTTATTGTGTGATTTGTTCGTAATATGATGACACATATCAACAAATTCGTCTAAAAATTGCATATTGAGTTACACAAACATGATGCACCCCTGGGTGCATATATCTTTCCTTTAGCATATAGCATATATCTATCCTTTATGTGGAAGCCGTTATGAACAAAATAGCGAACTATAAATTTAATTAAATTGAATACTATGCACTATTCACAATATGTATCAAGCTTTTAAGTATTTAATATAAATTAACTATATTTTCCTATTTTATTATTTTTAAAGGGTTAGGATTAGAAAATAGTTTTAAAAGAAGAATGAAATATTGAACGCAACGGGATTTGTACCCGCACCCCTTGAAAGTTAATAAAAAAAAATATTTCTAATTCTACGTCTTTTAAAAATGCTATAGATAAACTATGTCTTTTACACCAAGTAAATTGTAATTTGGCCGAATACTTTAAAGATTATAATGATTGACTTGATCGCCATAAATGCCTAATAGATCTCAGGTGCAGGAGAGAAAAAAACTGTAAATAATATAACGGTTTCTGAAAAAATAATACAACGGTAACTCTTAAGTACAAATGTAGTTTTATCAAAAGTAGGTTGCAGGCGAAGCCACGAGTAAAATCTAGTGTACATTTAAAAATTCTTCTTTGCTTTTTATAATTATAACAAATTTATTTAAAATAAAGTCATTCTATGAACACAGCACAAAAGATAAAAATAAAATTACTTAATAAAGAAAGATTAGAAGTCATTGGCCCCTTGTATTTTTAGATTTATAAGAAAATAATTATTTATTTGATTCTATCTAGATCAATGATTTTTGTTGAAGTTTAGGCTTTTAGTCTTGAAATTAATTAATACCTTAGACTTGCAAGACCACAAATCTTGGCAAGTTCTAAACTATATGCATAGGATGTCGCTTTACCCGCTGGCTTGTTCAAGGATGCCATAAATGGATCTCAGCGTAAACACGGAGTACTGCAAACAATGTAGACATTTAGGCACTTAGCAGTATACAACCGGATGAACATGCGTGCTGCATCGTAATGTTTGATGCCATCGCCGTTAGCTCTCAAACCTCTCAATCATCGATACTATCTAAATATGTACAACGTACAATATCACTGCTTGTAGATATATGCGTATTTTGTAGATACATTAAACATAAAATCCGTGCATTCTTGAGAAACTAATTGTGTTGAAACATAAATGGACTACAATTACCTAACTATATAACGAAAATAAGTAAAATTATTTTATTATTACTAGTATAATATGCACGCATTTGTATATGCGACTGTTTTATTATTAGCAGTTTAATCCTCTTGTAACACAATAAGGTCAAAAGCTAAATTTAATTTATTACAATTTCTGAAAAACCTATTTGTTTTACATATTTGTGTGTTGGCTAAAATCTTAGATATATGTTATTAATTTAAGGTAACATTATTTTTTATAATCAACTTATTGTGCTTTTGTCTTTTTTCTGAAATATATTTCTCAAGCACGATAAATCAAAAGGAAAAGACTACCAATTCTCTTAACCTCGATTTATATCCAAGCAATAAAATACACTCCTCCAATCGAAGGGATAATGTCGATGAATATTAAGCGAGAATATAATTTAATATAATACTAGCAATCACTCTGACTTTGTCCATTTATTTATTTATCTATATTTCATGATCTTTATTGATAAAAAAATGTTTTCTAGTTTTTGCTGTCCAACACAATAATAACATGTATCAAATAAAAAAGTTTTAATTCATTTGGTGAGACTGCGCCGTGCGCTTCTATATTTTTTTGTAAGATATGTTTTTATTTTATTTTTACAAGCTTTTATTGAAGTTGTTAGTTAGTTAGTGGGTGTAAAATATTCCAAGTTTAATTTGTCCCACTTCCATCCAATAGAGTTAAAATTTAGTTTGTAACTGCAATTCTGACAACAATGAAATTACATATAATCAATGTTTTTGTTAAACTAAAATGGCTGCCGCATCAAAATGGCGGGTCATAAATTTTTGCACAACCCACTTAATAAGGGTATCAAATGAAGGGGCTTGATTTGTAGAATACAATACGCTAAGAGAAAAAAGGTTTTTTGTTTAATATTTTTTCATTTACGTATACATTATATTTAAAATAAATATATAAATTTTCTTTGACATGACATAGAAACGACGGGTGGACACAAAGCTTCTGTCTTATGACGAATAGACACAAAACTCCTCCTTTGTGATGGATGGACAAAGAAGGAAAACCTATATGCTTTGTGACGCTCTTCTTTGCTACCGGTTCCATTTGTCGTAAACATTTTTTATTGGTTATCTTCAGCAAGATCCCCGTAGCTTGCGGTGTTTAGCAAACTAATGTAGTATGACGAATTGCATTGATGGTCCAACGATTCCATATCAAAGATTGTCTACACGTTTGTTAAATAGGCTTATTCGGGTTTCGCTCAACATCTCCTGTTCTCATCTCCTTGTGTTGCCGAATAGAAGAATTTGTTGGGCATATAGGTCATGTCTAGGTGGACATACCTAGACGTTTTTTAAAAAATAATTTTGTTATTACCTTTATATCAATTACTTAAAGACACATACAGCTTAGCACTAAGCTAGGCTCCACAAAGAAAACTAAAATAAAATGAATAACGTTGATAATTTACAATAGCATTTCTTATCGTTTCTTCTATACTCAAATAAAAACTATAAAATCTAATTTTCGGATATCTTTTAAATTTATTTCTTACTCATTTCTAAAGTCAACTCATAATTGTACTGTTGCATAAATTCATGTGAATCAGTACATAATAGTTTATAATAAGTATAAAATTATATTCAGAGTAGGTACGTCAAATTGATTGCAATAGCTGGTTAAATCCATCCAAAGAGCTTTACTAATACTACGATACTAAAGTGATAATACTAGTACCTAACGCTAGAGTATTTGGGAAAGCTCTACGAAAATGCGAATAACGTTATCAGGAAATTTGAAACATTAAAGTGTTACGTAGATCCAAATAGAGATTGTCATTTATCTAGGGTTCGATAAGCCTATTTAAAACTTTAAACTGTGGCTTTTGATTATCTCAAATTAATTATAACAGATAAGTTAGTACAGTTTAATCTTACCTATTAAAAGATTTGTAAACATTTATTTTGATCCAAAATACTTAATCTAGCAATTTGAAATTGGTGAAGTAATTATCAGATGACAGTAAATGAATGATCCTATGCCCCTGATTAATTATCGATGCTACAATTAACGTCACTTAAGCAAGTTACTTTATTGAAATTTTAAAATTTAGCGTGCCAATTACTTATAGATGTAGGTAAATATTTTAATGGAACATCTTTTTTTCATTAATAATTCTTTTTATTACTGCTAAGACTACTTAAGTCCTCATATGAAGTAAACAAAAACCCGTACGTTCTCTAGCAGTTTGTTTTCTCCTGTTTCATTGTTCTGGTCGTACATATTCCTTGCAATTATAAACTTACATCTGGTAAGTCAAATTTCATTTGCACCTCTGGTCAAATGCTTATATTTACATAGAAATATTTTTTTTGCCTAAAATAAAACTTCCTTAAATTATGTTTATTACTTTTATTGTATTATTACTGTGTTCATTTTTGCAGCTTTACGTTTTTTCTGCAAGATTGAATCTATTTTCCTTTTTCTACCCGATTTCGAGACACTGAGTAAACGTTGGACGAAGCCCGCACCAATACGAGAAAAATAGCGTAACGAATATGTAGTAGCGTCAGCGTCAGTAGACGCCATTTTCACTCGGAGGCCTATATTTCCATTTCATCATTCTAGTAAGACGCTCGAAAGCTCGATTTCGATCGGCAAAAAACAATCAACTGAGAAAACAGTCAGTAACAAAATAAAAAAGTACATTAATTAATTTGAAAAATTGAAGTCTTAAAAAAAAATAACTGTACACCTATTTTAATTTAACTGTTTATTATTTAAGAACGTTACATCATCATTTTTCCAGTATTATTACTTAAATGAGATGTAAAATACGATGAGAAGAGATACATTAATCTAAAAGTGTAATATTTTGCACGGAAACATCAGTGGTGAATACTTCGATAAAATGAGCATTCGGAAAAAAGTTAATCAGAATAAAGAAATTATATTTTCTCAGCTGACAAATGTCCTTTGGAAAGCGATTCAACTTCCTTACAAGATCATATTGCCAAGAGTACAAAAGACTGATAAGAAAATTTGATTTCTATTATTGTGTACCATAAGTTAATTGGGACATTTAAAATTTGTACACTGAAATTCATTATTATAATAGCTCAACTATTTTAATAATGAATTTGAGTGTTCTAATATATCTCTAATATAATAAGTAATAGGGTGGTAGGTTCCTGTAGTCATTACTGACATTTTATGTTGATTGACAATTCGAAAATACTTGTTAGCAAGTAGTTAGTTATTTGAATAAGGCATATTATGTTTTGAATTTGAATTTTCTAGCTAGGAAGCAAGCCCTAATGTAGATTTATTACTTGGAGGTTATTACTTGTAGAGATGTAGAGATAAATGTTCTTTCTTTTTATCAATGTTAGGCTGAAAAAAGGGTTGTATACAGATATTTGTCTTTAAATCTATTTCTCTCAAAGATGAAAGTCCTGTAATGCTGTTTTCCCCGACTTCTGCTTCTGGTTTAGCTTAAAAATTCACACACGTATTCGTATCCGATGACCACACAAAATTTTTGTAACATAATGTCCAGTCACGTTTGAACTGATCTGCTAGGACGACAACGAAGAAGTATCAAATACTACGTTTTAGTTTATTTTGCAATTAAATCAAGTGTTATAAATTAATAAATCAATAAAAAATTAGAGAAAAATAATGAAAAAAATGTTGAACCCAAGGAACTTTGTAACATTTATAAGGCGGTCCTTATTTAAAGATTTTATATTTAATTACTTATTTATATCATTATTTTGCGTTATGGAAATGTAAAGTTAATTCTATTTTTGTTGTTTGCCCGTCTATCATCAAGCACATATTATGTTCACACTATGCAAAGCTCTTCCAGTCCGCTCTCCGACCGCAAGCCGAGGTTCGAGCCCTCGCCCTTGCGGTCGTCGGCTTCCTCTCAAGCAGCCACGTCAGTGCTTGCTAAATTTCGCAGGGCTAGAGCACCCTCTTCCTTCCCCCTCCCGGTGTCGCTATAAAGACCACTAAGGTCAACACCATGTAACTCCATAGACAGAAAAAAAATGCAAAGCTCTCATCAGTCTCTTTCACGCCAAGGCCTCCGGGAGTTCGCAACAGCGAATGAGAGCCCGCACTCTCCTGACGCCGCCCCGAGCACCGAGCACCGATGATGTGTCACAAACAACAGTCGGTATCCCCCGAGTGGTATAGGTCATTCCTTTCTGGTCGGAGATGGCACCTCCATCTCCGACCAGAAAGGAGGTGTCCGGCGCCTAGTCAGACAGCTCCTTTGCCGACGGAGGTTTTGAAACAGTGGTCTCGAAGGCGCCAAACGTAAAGCCAAGAAGGACCGGACGGCTATCGTGCCGTCAAAAGCACGCAAGCCGTGTCGCCTCGCCCCCTAGTTACTTGGCCGCTTCCCCCGCTCGGTCCGGTGCCCACGCGCACCGTAACGGTTTCTCACCCTCCGCGTCCTCCGCCTCCGGTTCTAACATATCTGGCGTAGCAACTGACAATACGCCGCCCTCCACCTTAAATTACCGCCGCCGGTCTATATTCAAGAAAAGGGCAGGTGGAACATTGTGTCCGTGTGGACGCTCGCCATCAAACCCGCGTACAGCTCCGCAAGGCTGACGTCGATAGGTATCAAGGTCCAGGTCCCGTCGGCCACAGGCCATCGCGCTCTCACTCGCCGCATGCGAGAAACCAATGTAAGTTTCCACACCTACGCACTAGAGGACAAATGCCCTCACACCCGACGAAGTAACCAAAGGAGTCTTCAACTCCCGAGGTTTTCACGGCAGCTTCGCTTCCCAAAGTGAACGCGTGGTTCACGCAACCTCAAGCCGTTGCACGTCTTACGGTGCCGGCTTAAACTCGCGTGACTATAGCCCCGCGGCCTTTCCCCCAACCCTCTCAGGGTAGTCGTGTAAGCGACCTATCGCTCGTGATAGACTTCGTGAGTGCGCTCAATTTTCAAGAGCTTAGCATATTCGCAGCTAAGCTCCGGCACCCAACCATCGGCTCTAACCTGGCTCGCTTACGAGCGGTATGCAAGCACGCTAATCTAATGGAGGTAGGCTTCCAGGCTAAATAAATTCACAAAATAATGGTAATCAATGGCGGTCTCGCATACATTCCACACCCCACTGCCCGCTAACTCGCGTTTCACACGCGTTAAACCATTAGCTCTAAAAATAGCGACATTTAACGTAAACGGTGTGAAAGGCCAAAATGAATTAATAAGCCAGTACGTCCACTCTCGACAGCTTCTATATACAGGAGTCTTTTCTTAAACCTAGCATTCGCTCTCCTGACATTGAATCTAATTGCTAATTGCTAACATTGAATCGTCAGTGTGCCAAGTATTCATAACAGGCCATCAGCCAATAGTAATAGCCTCGATATATCTTTCGCCAAATAAGGCAATTTTAGAAAGCGACATAAAGTAGGTCCCCGATATTAGTGACTCAGTCCTTCTAACTAGGATCTTAATTGTAAACATATCAGCTGGAATTCATCGAAAACTACCAAAAAAGGTAAGGTTCTCGACGAAATAGCTAGAAAACATAACGCGGCATTCATGATCCATACAAATGGAGGGTTGAAGTCAATCCTGAAAAGAGTGCTACGGTATTATTCCCTCGACTCAGATACGAAACTGTCTTTACCATATTTCTTCTTGATAAGTTCAAGTTAAATACCTCGGAATCACTTTAGACTCCCAACTCTCCTTTAGGAAACACATTAGTCGAGTGTGTAATTCGGCCCGCTTCATTCTATTAATATGCAAATGCAGTAAAATGTCACTTAGAAATAAGCTAACATTATATAAAACTTGCATTAGACCCGTCCCTACTTACGCCAGTGTAGCGTTCGCACACACTAAGCTTAAACCACTTTAAGTGGTCCAAAATCGATGTTTACGAGTCACATCGGGTTGCCCCTGGTACGTCCGTAACGCCGATCTTCATAAGGACTTCGAACTGAAATTGATCAAACAGTTCTGCACTGGCTACAGCAGAACCAGGCGCTACTACGAGCGCGCAGATACTCACGTGAATCGCCTGGTATTACGGTCGAGTAATTACTCCCCGTCCGCGCACTCTAAGCTCAGACACCCACGCAGCCTCTTATTAGACCCCGACGACCCCATTATAGTAGCCAACGGCAAAATTATAGGTAGGAAACACTCCACCCACACAACACACACACCGCCGTCGACGGAAACGACGGCGTAGTCAAGTTTATCTAACGGCGCGTACGCGAGTTGACACGGCCGGGCCCGACGGTTAGGGACTGTTAGACTCCCTTAGAATAGTCTAAATTTCGCCCTTGTCGCGACTTCACGCCGCGACTGGTTTGCGTAGCATAGAGAACATCCCCAGCTCGCTCGCCGACCGCAAGCCGAGGATCGAGCAGGAGGCACCCTTGTGGACGTCGACTTCCTCTCAAGCAGCCCCGTCAGTGCTTGCTAATTTTCGCAGGGTTCGCGCACCCTCTTACCTCCCTCTCCCGGTGTCGCTAAAAGACTAACAGGAACACCATGTACTCGAGGTCAGAAAACAAGAAAGGCTTTTACTGCAAAGGTCTTTATGTTAAATATCATACATATAAAGAGAATTGCAACGATGTAATATAAAATATGTAATGCTGTTCACTTACATATATATGTTTAATGTATGAACAAATACATTACTAGTGCCGACTACTAACACGAAGCCAATTAATAAAATTCCAGGAAAGTTCAGTATCGGCAGAGACTTTCTTGCTTTATTTTACTTCAGAAAGTTTTGATTGCACCTATCCCGTTTGAGTTTGATTTTCTATATATACCAATAAATTTGTGTAACTACAATTTTATTTCATTTAGATTATTGTCAAAGCATACATGTGTGTGGGTGTGTGTGTTTATGTAAAATAAATTTCACCAAATCTAGTTTTGTGATCCTGAAAAAATAAAGTCTCGTCTGAAGTAATCCAATGAGCTGATTTGATTTTAATATTTGATTTCATTCACTCAATATGCAAAATTATTGTATTGGAACTAAGCTTATTAGAAAATGATATTTATTAGTTTTCACAAAGGCGCATATTTAGCTGTCAAAATAAGTTTTTAAGTTTTCTCTAAAATGTCTTGCTTAGATATAACTTATATTGTTGTATCTACTACATGTACACTAGGTTCTCTCTGCCTACCCAGCTAAATAAGCTATTCAAGCTTACCATATATTAATGTATTTATCCGGAAGTTTAAAAAAGAGAAAGAGAGAGTTTGTTTCTATCTTATATACAATGATTTTTAATTCATGAAATCTTATGTAGACTTAAAAACATGATTATATATCGCTGCGTTGTCCCCTTAATATTTCAAATTTATTCTTTCTTTACACTTCCTATACTTTTAAGACTCAAAATATAATATCACTACATAGCATTACTTCTGATTTGAAGTGCTCATTAGACTATTTATGAATATTTACAATATATTTTTATATTGTTTACTTTATATCGTTTTTGTTATATTTTTTCCAAAAATGCATACGGTGGGAACACCGTGTGTAAAATTGTTGTCTTCTTGTTTACTGTAATGGCTTCCATGATAATCTATTCATAACAGTTAGAAGTCAATGAACAATTAAAAATGAAATAATAATAAAAATGGTAAAACTGACATTTGGGTTTGTCGTTTATAAATTAGTACAAAAAAAATTCGTTTCAAAATCTTGTACCATAAACCTAATTATGTAGAGATCAATAAGGCTTAGAGACTTAACGTTACTAACTATTTTTATAGAAATTTCCGAACTACTAACCATATGCCATAACGATAACAGTTTGATAAGATTAACAAGCCTATAAATTAGAATAGAACTGAGCTGTATGCTTCTATGTTAGCTTGTATATATTTATCAGACATATACTAAAAAATATAACAAAGTTTTTGTTATATTGTTTTTACTATTATTTGCCATACAATTATATTTTTTTGTATAAATGGATTAAATATGTAGCATTCAAGGTCGTTTAATATAAACCTTGAAAGTTAGTGAACATTTTCATATTATTTTATAATAAAACTCAAACTGAACTAAAACATCCAATTTCTTCATATACATACGAAAGATAACATTAATTGTAATAACATTAATTGAAAAACTTTACATTTATTCCACTAATATCAAGCTGGCAAACCATTAATTATATTTACAATATAGGTTTACAAGGGAACGATTCATTTTGAAATTTAAAGAGGTATTTCCGTTACTTAGTTAAAGTTTACCTAGAGAAGCAAATTCTTATGATGACTTCGTAAATGGTCATGTTCCAATAAGGCCGCAAGATTAAGCTTTAATACACAACAAAATACACTTGATTTTGCTGTTAACGTCTTCATTCAAAATTCCGATTTATATAATTAGCGTTTATAGTTTTATAAAAATAAATAAATATATAAGATGTCACTAAGTGCCTTTATTGCCTTTATTACATTAACGTACATTAATGTAATACACATATTACGATTGGTCGAGATTTTCGTTGAAAATATTCAGTACTAATCCCATTTTAGTATCATAATATTAGTTTTTATTTCGCAAGAAATAAGAAAATGTAACTGAAACGTTTATTACGGTTTTTAAATTACCTGAAATAAATAGATTGTGAAACGATAAATACGCAATATAAGTCTGTAAAATTTCAAAATCTATAAACAAGCCGCGCGATACTAAGACGTTAATGTTCTATTAAAAATATCAGAGCTGTTTACGACTGTCATTAAAGTTCAAAATATTGCAGTATATTTGTGCCAAAAACTAGTTGCTTTTGTTCAATTATAACTGATCATACGAAAATGATTAAAAATTAACGAAATGTGATTGAGGGGATACAGCTGCGAGGGGCTTGTCAAATATAAGCTAAGCAAGAGAAATACGATACTATTGAGACCCTACAAGGACATGTCAAATAATTAAACGAATGAAATATGATATATTTATTGACTGTATGTATAGATTATAAAAATACATCTTAATAAAAAAAATTTAGTGTACATAATTTATACATTATAAAAACAACTCCAATTGTAGATGTAATATTTCTCGTATTTGCCACGAGCCTCTAAAGAAAGATAGCTAAGTGCACCAAAATAATTCACAATAAAAATCTTAATATGTTACCGTTACAATTTTTTAAAATGGTACACGATAAAGAGACCGACAAAATTAAAAAGATTTTATTTGTGCTTCACTTCATTCATTCCGCTAACATAAAAATTTGGATAAATACTTATTTTACTCTTTATTTCTTTATTATATGTATTTATGGCACAATAACAACTTGTGTTATCATAATTTAAATTTTATAAAAATTTTAATAAGCCTTACATTAAACAGAAGGAGGAATTAGGTAGTTCGATAGTGGAAGCGAGCCTTAATTATTATTTCGAAGAGACCCTCAAATCAAAACTAGTGTCGCAAGTGATAAGCCCGGTGAAGAATGTTAAGAAATTTCTTCTCAATAAAGATTGATGTTGATTTAACAAAACATTCTACGAATTTATAGAATAAATGGTTAAGAAAAACAAATAGCTTCGATCATTAGTCCGTGAGGAATATGTATTTTTATTTTACCTACATTATAACTTCTGAAATAGCAGGAAAATGTAAGAAGAGTTTATGTAACAGTCAATAAAATAATTGGTTTCACATTCTGAGAGACGCCTGTCAGCGCGCATGAGGCATCGCCTCTTTATTTCAAAAATAGGGTGAATATATAAAAACAGCTTTCTTTTCCGAAGTTTAATTATTTATTCGATTTTCGTAAAGGAAAACCGGAACTGTGAGTTAAATGCACAGTGTAGATTATTTGCTGTATTAAAAACGCAATTATCTTTGTCACAGCAACCTTTATTTGTAGTTATTAAATAAATATATTATGCCTTTTAAAGTAAATCATTATAATAGGATAATAATTGTCAGATAGTTCTGTTTAGTTTTTTTGTTTTTAGAAATGGCAAATGGAATAATCTGTAGCTGTTAAAATTTAGTTATTTATGACATAACAATTTTAAGTCTGTCTGCCTGTATGTGTGTTTAGAGTAATCTCTGGAACAGCTGGGCCAATTTAAACGGGATGGATTTTCACTGGTAGCTGAATTAATAAGAAATTACTTAAGCTACTTTTATTTTACAATTATAAAATAAAGATCAGTAGACGTTAAATTCCACACGGAAAAAGCCCCTGGCATAGCTAGTTTAAAATAAAACGTATGTATATATTATGAATTTTGTATTAATAAAACAATTATGTGGCTTGAAAGGAAAGAAAATTGTTCATCCGTATATTACATTCAGTCGTTTGAACTTAAAACAATAGGCTCTCATTTTTATATACTACTGTATATTTTTTTTTACTTTATGTATATTATATAACCGGTTTCAACTTTACTCCCACTGTAACCACCGATCTTTTATTTGATTGACTTATGTTATAATTTATTTTGTATGTTGACTACATTATTGCAAAAACCAGTTGTCACCTATAACTTCGTTTGCCTTTTATGACCCTTGCCATACTATTTTCATGTAAGTGTTTGACAATATACCGTATAATCCCGATCTTTCATTCCCAAAGGTATTTCAGCTTCAGAAAACCTTCAGCTTTTACACATAGAAGTTTTGGGTACGCGTTGTCTATCAATCGCTCAAGTGAATAACGAAACAGTGTTTCTATATACGCATAAATTGATAAATATCATATAAGAGTCATTAACATATCGAATAAAATACAATTACCATAATAATTGTGTTATAATCTGACGCCGGAAGTTCTAATTAGTAATATCATTGATTAATATAGCTTCACAATTTTGAAAATTTTCATTGTACAGTTTTACTTACATAATTTGTTATATCTTGTAATGTAATATTAAAATCCTACTAATATTATGAAGGTGAAAGTTTGAGAGGATGTATTGATGGTATGTGTTTATGTATGTATGTTGGTTACTCTTTCAAAAAATAATTACTGAACGGATTTCGATGATACTTTACAAATTACAGGTAATGCGTTGGTCGTAACATGACGTTATTTGTCTGTAAAGTCGGCAAAAAATCTGCCCTATCAATACTTAAGAGCTATCTTGATGTGCGCTGACTAAATCGTTGGAGTTGCACAAAGATGTTGTAATGTGGGTACGTCTGTCTTAAATAGCTCTAAATCTGCAATAACAAGCTAACTTTTATGTGGAAGATAAAATAAATATGTTTGTAGCATTTTGTGTGTAGCTCTTAACAGAACGATCTTAATGAGCATTTATTTGGATATTAGATTGAATAGCAATTAAATTGGTTTTGTTTTGTTTCAAATTCACTATTCACACTACTATTCATTCCTACCTGTGTATAAATTTCACTTTTATTTACCTTTATAAAGATAAAGTTTTTATTATAAAAATGATTTTATCTATTCATTTTGTATGTCTGTAATCGAGGAAAAGCGTAATGACTATGTACAAAGTATTAATATCAAAAAATATACACTAATAGTCGTAGTTACAGGTGAGACTATATAAATTTGGAGTGCAAAGTATATTGTTATTAACATAACTTATCTATTTTTGTGAACTATACGAGGATAAAAAGCAGACAATAAAAAAAAAAAATATTTTAACGCAAGTAATAATGTAATAATTATTGTATACCATTGTTGTGCACTGAGGTAGCTTCTAACTGTAAACGCGATAGGTTGCGGGTTCCAACCTACTCGGGGGAATGATTATATTTAAATCTTATTTTTACTTGCCACTTACGCAATGTGTTAATTTCGGGCGGGAAAGAGTCAACGGAGTGACTTGACACTACGTTGTCTTTAACTACTCTTCTATGCGGACTAAAGTATGAAGCTATACATTTATTCAGCAAAATACTTACTTTAAAAAAGCTTAATCAATTTTAATCACGTATACTTTTATAAGCAAAATATAGGTACGGGACGACGTTGTTTAGGTGGGCGCTATTGCTAAAAGCCTTTTTTGGTAAATTTGCTGTGTCCACAAATAAACGTAGGTATTTGTATAGGCTGAAAGTAGCCACAATTTTTTAAACATTTATATTTTTTTAGCTGACACTTCTATCATGTGTTTATTTTATTTAAATATTCATTAATAATATACTTTATAATAAAAGGGTTATTCTTTAAAGCGGTTTACGCGTAGTGCAATTTAGTAAAAAAACGTAACGGAAACAGACACGTCAACAGCAAATAGAATTTCTCATAACCACAGATTAGTAATAATTAAAGCCTAAATTTTTCAAAAAAGAAATAAAATATGTCTTTTAATAATGTAAATTTATTTAAATTATAGAGAGACATTAGTGAAATCATATATTCGGAATCCAAAAGAATATAGAAAACGCAAACATCAGGACAACATTTCTTTGTAAATCGTTCCTTTAGATTATATGTTATATGTCTTTTATCAGAAATGATCTCATTCTTTTAGCTTCACGCTTGTTATCCTGCATAGTAAGGTAGACAGAAAGTACCTAGTGTCAAGCGAAGTACTTAGTACTACTTCGCTTTCCACTGAATTCGTGACATTGCGTGTTGAGTGGTAAATAATTTAAATATAATCATTTCCTCGAGTATGGATCGAACCCACAACCGATCACATTATTAACAGTCAGACGCTGTCCGACTGTTTCACCACCGGATCTCTAATTGTAATTAAATTAAATATTTCATTAGATGTTTTTTTTAAATAAAGCCTAAACATGAATGATGAATTAGAATATAACTTTATAAAGTATTATTTATATTGTCCTGTTCAATATTATACTTAAACAGACTAATTTAATAATAAAAGATAAGGGTATTTTGGTACCTTGCAAAAATTTTGGTCAATTTTCTTTAATTGAAAGAAAAAACTAGAATTAATTTAGAAAAGCGAATGTACCCTCTAGTCAGGTTTAATTGAGCCTTGGAGCCTTACCAGGAATAAAAAGTCGGCGAGCATTCCTCTTGCTTTTAATGATTAAAACGAGTAGTTGATAACATTTTAAAAATTCTTCCCTGCATCCTTTTTTTATATATATAAATTAATATATCAATGTAACAAGTAATTTAATTAAAATATCATCATTTACGGCTGCTACTGCTGTCATAGGTCACACTTAAGACGTTACTATCTAATAACTAAATTCTCTTATTGAAAATCAAGTCGTCAAAAATGTCGTTTAAAACTTAACATTTTCTTTGTAGATTCTTTTATTTCTCTATATTAAAATATATACATATATTTTTTAGAACACTAAGACGTAAAACAAAATTCCAAAATCGTGCCCAAACAGAGCAAATTTCATAAATTCCAAATCAAATGTTTTGCATTAATTTAAAATCATTAGAGAGAAAATGTTTCAGTAGGAGAGGATTCAGGAAGCTATTTTGCTATCAAAAACATTTAAGTAGATATTCTTACACTTCCTTTCTTGATATGACAAAAAAATCCACGTTTTATGATTGACGACGGGTGGTTCTTGTTCGTATAACAGAAAAAAAGAAATAACTATAAATTATTCTTAGTTTTATCAAGCGTAACTAAAACACGACTACTACTAAATTGATATAGTAAGCTTGAGATTACTAATTAACTTTTTAAAATAATTTAATATATTTCCTTTTTCAGATGGGGAAGTCAACATACAAAATGCTACTGAAGATATAATAAAAGTGTCGGAATTATGTACCGTGTGGACTTGTCCGTTGAATCAAATTATGACTACATTATCCATAGCGCAACGGCCGGCAACGAAACAGATGGGAGCCATGTCGATAACACCACATACATATCAAGAAAAAATGAAAGCCAATATTCTATGGAAGACGAGGAGTTTATATTCGACAGAACAGATGTGAGAGCTATATTTATCACGCTTTACACGATTGTGTTCTGTTGCTGTTTTTTCGGTAAGTTGGCCAACGGGTTACCATGTTTACATTATTATACGTATGTATCTAAAAAGTTAATAACAATATTTTTTTGGTATATTTTCTCCAATTTTTAGTCTTAAACAACGTCAATAATTATAATAAGAATAGATTAAAATAAAAAATATATCGACATTTCTTATATATTTTTTAATAGAATTTCAGTAATTTTTATACACAGGTGGGTTTATCTATTCCTTTTTTATTATTTATAATGTAGCACGCAGTGGTATTAGATTTTAAAAATGCAAGGTGTTTCTAAAAAAGGTTCGGTAAGTAGGTATTGGTAATTTTCAACGTCAGTATAAGTTGTTCTATTTCTTTTACTTTTTAAACCATATGTGTACGTTTTCGATTTTTACATCTTTTATCTTAGTAAAAAGACCAGCTACATGATTTATCCCGCATAACAGGGTAGTCAAAGACAACCTAGTATCTAGACACTCCATTGACTGCTTTTCGCCCGAAATCCCCTTGATTAGTAATAAAGCACTGTTACGCTCCGAATTATAATACCTAAAAATACCTAATAATCTAAATGTGATGCAAATAAGTTTAAATTAAAGCAAAGCATACAATAAAATACTGATTAAGCCATCAGAGAAATGTGTCGGTACTCGTAGTTGTATAACCAAACGTTTTCGCCTCTCCATGTTCAAGCTTAGGAACGATTATCTTTGCTTTCATGCTATAGAACCAACATCTGGTACCGCGTCAGAATTAAAGGGCAATTCATGACAATATTGAAAATCTTCTCGTACAAGTGATGCTATACTGAAATTATATTGTATTATTAATTTCTTAAGAAACATATTCATATATATTCTGAGTAACATGCTGTTTAAAGTATGTTAAGACAAAAACAAAAAAAAAACCTTTTTTTGGCAATATATATTTCAACTTAACATTATAATGTCAATGATTGTACTTTGGCTTACAAATCATAAAAAACAAGAAACCATTTTAATTTTAGATTATCAGTCAATTGTTTTCTTTATAAGTGGTACATTTATGTCCTTTTTTATTTTAGCATCTATGGCCGCTCTCATGAAGCGTGAAGGAGTAGGCAAGAGGTTCTAGTTCTAGTACACTCCGTTCTCTATTTTAGAGACATTGCTAATTTAAGTTAGGTTATCGAATATAACCGTGCAATTTATATATAGACCAAACATTCAAAAAATATTTAAGTATAAATAATCCCTCAATAGAGGCCAAGCTTAAAGTGATAGCATTTCAACTGCACGTCGAGGGAGTCTTGTAATATAAACTTATTTTCATTTAATTTATATTACACGTACCCTTCTTGATACCTAATAATATAATTTTAATAAAACGATATCATTAACACAAATTATTATTTTACGTGGTTCCTGTTTTGCACTAATATTTGCACAGTAATACTATATCAAGAACAGTAGATATTTATTATAATGCAAGATAATATAGAATCACAATGCTCCCTTTCCGATCAACCGTGTAATCCAGATCACGTCGCCGCAGTCGACACACGGGGTGAAACGTGGGCGCCGTTACCACCAGTAGGAGAACCCGTCACATCGACCTCAGTCGAAGAGGTCAAATGGATAATTAAAAGCCTAGCTAGACTTAGAAAAGCTTCAGGATCAGATCGCGTTACAAATAAGACCCTTAAAGTCCTGTCCGTTCAGATTATTTCGCTACTCATAGCAATCTTCAACACGCTTTTAAAAGAATGTTCGTTTCCCGATGAATTGAAAGAAACCATAGTTATAGGTATCTGTAAATTAGTTATCACCCGATCAGCCTTTTAAGCATCATGGGCAAAATCTATGAGCGTATCATACTTACGTGTCTTCAGGTCGCCGTTGAGGCCAAAAACATCATTCCCTTCGAATAGTTTGGCTTTCGAGTTCAGCACTCAATCGTCTATCAAGTGCACCGCCTCACGTAAGTGCCCGATGCCAATAGGCTTGATCTGGACAGGCAAATCCTTTACTACAAACGGTGTACACAAGCAGAGCGAGGGTATTGAGCGTTTCGTTAGCGAGCGTGCTATATAAAAATTATAAAATATATGTAATGTATACGAATGTTATTTCTGCTTTAGTACGAAAATAATAAAAATCTAAGTATTTGAAGAAGTCCTATTAATTTAAATAGCGTTAGGACTAACTACTAATGTATTTAATTGTTTTATTAACGACTTTTATTTACATTCCAACCTCCTTGCAAAAGTGCTTTCAGTAAACTACTATTCATATATAATCGGTATACGAGATTTGATTGTCATTGACACTGCACAAGGTATGCGAAACAAATGATGTTTTTAACAATTTATTTTGTATTGTGTATTTGCCAATGTTTTGGCGAAATCATGAAGAAATTGACAGCTTAAAGAAAAAAGTTGGCGTGGAATATTGTTAAATGATGTTTATATATCAGTCTTATATATATATATATATATATATATATATATATATATATATATATATATATATATATATATATATATATATATATATATATATATATATATATATATATATCCTTATATATCAGTGTTTCCCAATAGGGATGATAGGATATTGATAGCTCACCGCCGCCATCTTGATTGTTTAACATTTGACATTTGTGTTCAGTAATGTTTGCCGTTTTTAATCATTAACAAGTTCATGTTACCTCAACATTTGAGAATTGTCCAAATTTTCTATCAAAATTCGAGAAGTATTGTCTCTACTCAAAAAGCATTTCGTGCTAAATATGGTCGTCATGGTGCACCGTCTGAGCTCACTATACGTCGCATAATCCAAAAGCTGGAAAGTGAATAGTCTTTGCACGATAGTAGACCACCAACACGACAACGGACAGGCCGTAGTGAAGAAAATATTGCCGCCCATATATATATATATATATATATATATATATAATTCTTTATCATTTTATATGTTTATTATTGTATGTTTTTATACCTAGTGTTTTAAACACTAAATAATCTTTTGAATATGTTTCATTTTATTTATTCTAAAAAGTCTATTTGCTGTAAACAAATGAAGTTATATATAACTCTAAATGGTCTCTCAATTCATTCATCTTTGTCATCAGTGTCTTTCTTACAGATATATAATGAAAATGTATTTGATCGTTGTCTGTACCTCGTAAATACATATATGAGAAAAAACTATCATTAGAGGCATTTAACAACGTAGTAAAACCTAAAACATTGATTTTTATCATTTTTTTTATCTGTATTTCTGTAGGTTTGTGCACACTGATTACGGAAACGGCAAGACCAATTTAAATATAATTATGGAAATTTTCACTTAACATTTTTTTATTTCAATCGGTTCATACACAAGAAAGTTATATGATTTTTAATTTATTGTATATTATATGGAATAAATCATTTTGTAGATTAATTTCCTACTGATCATCAATGTACAATACAATAGTATGAAGAAAGAATATTAAATTATGGCAAATAGCCAATTTTACCCCTCATAGTCATTATAACAAGAGTTGATTCTATTTTATTTACAGTTTATTTTTTTGCGTCTGTAATTTTTACGCTTTGATACTTATGATAGTTTCGGATACCGACATGATTTTTAAAGTAAGTATTTTTATGCGTTTCTCAAAAGTGGTGCATAGATTATAAATTCAAAATACCATAAAGTAAAGGTCAAAACTTACCTAAAACACTAAAAAAAAACGTTTGCACTTTTATAGACAGTAAGACACTTCATCTCTTTCGTGTAAATTACAATTAAGGATCAATTGTACTACTAAAGTGCTAGTAGATCTCAGCTGGTGTGGCATGCCTAATTGTAGCTAACACCATTTAGAAATGTATTTTGAATAGAATTTACTAAACTAGATTTAAAATTAAAACCCTTCTGGCATGCTAAAATAAAAGAACTTAGTTTACATTTGTGCAACGATTCGTGAAAATAGTAAATTTTAAACACAATATAAGTCTATTTCATAGCACTAAAATTATCATTCGTAATCTAACACACGACATTGTGGGTTCAATTCCCAATCGAGGGAAATATTATATTTAAATTTATTTTCATTTTTCTTGCTCTGTTAAGAAAAAGCGCGGTGTTCAGATCAGCCGCAATACGCAATGCCTCGAATTCGGCAGAAAGCGAAGCATGGAGTGTCTTGACACTAGTAACTTCATGTCTAACATGCTACGAGTAATACAGGCGTAAAGCTAAAAAAGCAAACAATAACGTTAGAGATAACTAAGTATATGTCATATTCCTATCGCTTCGGCGAAGGCTTAGGCTTTATTAGCATAGCGGTATTATCCAAATTAGCCAATCCAGGATACAAAATTAATTTACGGAATTTAATAAAGATAAAAATAGATAAAAATAATACTACTGCGATATGATGCAATGCAAATATCATTAATCAGATGAACGTTAAACGACACCTCATCATGCTACAAATCAGTGTTTGAATGAATTTCAATGCTTCATGTTGTCGATTTCGGTATTTTACCACAGTAAATGGTGTTCTAGTCACCCTTCGTCAACTAATATTAATAATCTCCCTGTGAAAACTAATAGCACTACATACTTTAACTGAGTTTAATTAAATCAGTTGGCAATATTGCTTATAAGAAATAGGACACTTTATGATAAATTAATCACACACCAAGAGTGCGCTTATTTTTACCTCATGTCTTCAAATTTGAATTATTATTAATAATTATAATTCTGTTATCTAATACTATATCCATTGAGAGATAATCCTTCTCTGAAGGAACACAATATATGTTATCTGACAAGACTATCGAATTTACTGTGGTCGTTCTAGGCTACAGGTACACTAGATTTGAATAGACATGTAAATGTAAAATTTGAGTATCATCTTTTTTAATTTATTTCGAAATTATTCATAATTGAAATTATAAAAAAATATATATACATATTTTAGTAGTAGAATTATTTATTCTGTTTATTTTTGGTATTGACTTTCTATAAATAAAATTACAGGTAATCGAATTGTTTGTTATCACTGTAGAATTAGAAATTTTCTAAATATTGTGACTTTTTTAACTGTAGGAGCATTTATTTATTGATATCAATAATTATACTTATAGAAATTTCACGTGATTCAAAAATTATTATATACAACGAAATATTATATTTTTATCATTTTCCTTTTATAAATATTACATAAAATAAATTCATTCAACATCTCGCAATGCAGGGACTAACAAAATGTAAAAAAAACTGTATTTTTTAAAAAGAATTATATTACATAAGCATGAACTTTTATCATCGAAAACGATCTTATCTTTGTTATTACGTTGCCTGATATTTTTCTTCGTAAAAAAAATGTTGTCTACATTAACAAAAAGAATTCTTTGGGCGTATGAAAAAAAAATCAACTTTACTAATTTTGTGGCTTCATGTTTTTATCCCGCTTAGCAGGTAAGATGGAAGTAACTAGTGTCAAGACACTCCGTACTCCGTTTACTGCTGAATTCGAGACATTGCGTAAAAATAAACATTTCCCCGAGTGAGAATTGAATCCACAACCGATTGCGTTTTCAGTCCGACGCGGTCCCACTGCGCCACGACCGGCCTCTGCTTTACCGATACCATTTCAAACTAAAAACAAATTTTGGTTCATTACAATGTTGTTTATTACACATTTAAAATATACAAGGTGGGCTAAGTAAAATATTTATAAGGTGTGAGTACTCTGACTTCCAAGAACCACCTAATAAATCTACGATTATTTTAAAGTCTACTATTATATACAGAGCACCAAGCTTTGACGAAGGTCATCTTTTCACGTGTCTTACGAAAATAAATGTTATATTAATTCAATAAATATCTGATGTAGTATAGTTATTTATGTACATAATAATATCCAGTCTGTAATACTCAAATTCAACATTATGAAATATTACATATATTGAAGAAGGTTATGCTTTAAAATAACGTTTATATTTCTTTTCAGGAAATCTCCTCGTAATCCTTGTGGTAACTTTGTCAAGAAGACTTCGTTCTATAACTAATTTCTTCTTGGCAAACCTGGCTGTGGCCGATTTATGTGTTGGAGTATTTTGCGTGTTTCAAAATTTGACAATATATCTCATACCAAGGTAAGTTGATTTTAGTGAAGAAGTTATTAACACATATATCTAGTTGAATTCACTTCAGGAATTATTTTCTTTATGTATCCATGTACCATATGAGACATGCTTAGTTTATAATTCATATAAGTAGGAGAAAACTGTCAGTATATATGTAGCTCCCACCAACAAAAATATAATAACAAAATATTTTACAAAAAGTAGAATAGGTTATTAGGCAAAAAGTAGAATATTTAAAGACGAACCTAACCGACTTTCAACTCCGTTACCATATTTCATTCTAAACGACTAAACTTGAAAATTAACAAAGAACTATGGGCTCATGAGAAATTAAATCGTAGATCATGTTCCTTAATCACGAATCGATTATAAATTTGATTATAGATTAATAGTGTTTGATTATAGATTAACACTCAATAAATAGAGGCCGGTAGTGGCGCAGTGGGACAGTGTCTGACAGTAAACGCAGTCAGTTGTGTGTTCGATTATAATTATATTATTTTCATTTCTTCACTCTGCTTAGACTAAGCGCGGCGTTGAGCGCTACTCACTAGGTACTTTTTGTCTACCCTGCTATGCGGGATAAAAGCATTAAGTTATAGAAAGCATTCAATAAGTAATATAATGCATTATAGTAATTGGTTGTTATCTTATGCATCAATGTCTATGGAAACCAGATATTTCTTATTAAGACCCAACTAAATCGACTTGGCAATTGCCTGTATTTTATTTCTATTTCTAGATAGTAATCCAATTATATTGCTATATTCTAGAAATGCACAATGTTCTGATGAGTTCTGTGACCTAAAACACTGTGTTTGTAATGTAAATAATAACTAAATTATCTTCGTTTTCCATAGAACACGCAAAACTGTCTCATTAAAATATTAATTAGGCTTTAAAATACCTGTAGTTTAATGATTAATAAATTTAAAATACATATTTGAAATTAACTTCTATTAAACAACAGTTCATACTCTCACATAAATTACATTGGTATGACAATACAATAATTTAACGCGACGAATTTTCCGTGCGGTACACATAATGTTAATGAAACTTTGCACGTTTACAATTTCATGTCTAATCGCAGCTTAGTTTAAAATCGTTACAGGTATGTGAATACAATACGTTGGATAGCGCTCATAAAATTTAATTATATATATGCAAAACACCGACCGCAACATACATACATACATAAGTACACAGTAAAGCACGACTAATTTGGCATATTTCCACTTTAACTTTATATTTCTTGGTCGGCCAAAATTAATTACACTGAATATGTATGAACTAGGTAACGCAAAGCTGCGAAGAGCTTGCAAAATACGTTAGGTATCTATGCATGTATCTGGAAATCCTAATATACGTTTACATTTGTAATTCAAGTCTTATAAGAATAAGACATGAACTTTAAATTCACATATTAAATTAATATTAAGACAATATCTAATTTTTCTTATTATACTTACATATAATATGCTTTTAGCGTTAATGATATTTTCGAAACTAGACAATCATCATCAAGAATTTCTAAAAAAAAAACTGGTGAGTTATTTTGCCGCAGCAAAATGTCACGAGTCACGACTTACTAAAATAATACTGCAGAGTTGAAATTTATTTTATAGGCACCTCGAACCGCCATTTAAAAGTAGCGAATGTGTTCTAGCGGCTTCAAATGTAATTGTGCATAGAAACTAAGCGGGAAATGGGCCAAATATGCTCGCTTATAGTAAAAGATAAAAGACTAGGTCTAGGCTTTATCATAAGAAAATACTCAGTATTGGAACGGATTCTACGTAATACGCTGAAAGGCTTTTATTCGTTGAATTAAAATCCTTTCAATGGAGCGTAAATCACATTTGAACCATTAATATCTTTAAAAATAATTTATTTGTGTAAAATAGTAAAATTTTAAAATAAAGATATTTTAATGTTTGAATTAGCTTTTCAAACCTTGTCCTTTGCTTATCAAAACATATTGTACACTGATCCATTTAAGTCAAACTTATGTACAATAAAAACTTTTTTTCAATAGATAATACAAAAATAAGTTAACTTAAAGCTTTTAAGGGAAAGTGGTAATAACAGTAGTAGTGCTTTTCAAATTTAGTGAGGTAAAGAGAGTCGCAGAACAGTAAAGAGTACTTTGTTGCGCATTAAAAATGCAGGACCTTTTTAAGCAGCGCTTAGGTCACAAATTCTATGAGTCCTAATGAGAATTGCCTCTTTTTGAACCCACAATTGATCGCGCTTTAAGTCAAACGTTGTCCCACTTCGCCGCGAATTTAAATAAAAATAATTGATTTAATTCTTAATATATGTAGGCATACATCATCATCTAGTTTTTATAATAATTATAAAATTAAAATTTTACATATAAATTTTAGTAATTTCTCTATTGCAGTTGGGTGTTTGGCGACTTCCTTTGCAAAATGTACCAATTCGTGCATTCACTGAGTTACACCGCATCAATATTTATACTTGTTGTCATATGTACAGAGAGGTACTTTGCTATCATACACCCTATCACGTGCAAACAGATTCTTACTTCAACAAGATTAAGGGTAAGTTCTGTTACAAAACATGTTGTTATCTAAGCTTTTTGATAAAATGGAGATAGAAGATGTCTCCATTTCTAAATAAATTTATTTCTGTTTTCTGTTATATCTAATAAGAATTGTAAATAAATGAGTTAGCATATATATAGTTAGTATATATATATATATATATATATATATATATATATATATATACATATACATAATATAATTCAAGATTCAATTAATGATTCGTTCATATTTTACAGTAAAGAAAAATCTTTGAATTCACTCTTTATTCGGCACTTTAAAATTTTTACCCACGCAGACTTACTAATGTACGAAGTAGGTATATTTGATATATAAATAAAAATAAAACACGAACAATTGCAAATTTAAAATGCCGTTGGTTAAAATAAACATTGCGCATTGCATTTATTGGTACTTGCTAACAACGCGAACATCATTTAAAACCGTACAGTTTTGTATTACTTATTATTTATATTATTTATGGGTAATAACAAACAGGATGACTTAAATTTGTTTAAGTTTATACATAATGTAACCAACTTTCTTTGAATCTCTCATTTTGAAACAGATGTCGCGAGTAAGGAAACGGTTTCACCGTTTTTAAGTAATTTTCTTTGCCGCACTTTTTAATTACTTCAAGTAGAAGATGAGGATTTTAATTCAGTCTCGATATCGCGATATCATTCCTTATTTTTGTATTTAATAATAAAAGCTGGGTTTTTTTGTTGAAAAGGATTTATCCTTTGTTATATTTTGAAGACGTTTGCGACATTAATTAATTTCAGACTAAAATATGACTAAAATAAAAATAATAGGTAAATTATGTCGAATTCTTTAATTAAATTGATTACATTAAATAATTATCTACCAAAATCTTTTTACAACAAAATTTTCTATTTGTATGTACTTATATTTCATTTAAAATTGTTTGTGTACAGTTGGTGATACTCGGTGTATGGATTACAAGCGCAGCCTACAGCGCGCCCAAATTTATATGGGTGGAAACGATTACTAACGACCTTGGTGATGGCCACATGGAGACTATTTGCATACAACACCGCATGAAATACAATTCGGAAATATTTGACATGGTTAATTTCGGCCTGCTGTACGTGACGCCGCTCTGCGTAATGACGGTAAGATTTTAAATAGACAGGACCCCGTTAACTTGGTCATCGGCATGAAACGAACGTTATTCATAAATAATCCAAATTTTATCCTAATTCGATTATGTAAATTATCCCCCACTTTACTATGACCAAGCTTACTCAGCAACCATTTGAAATAACGCTACGCACTGCTGACTCATCCGTGAAAATCACTAAAGTATTAAATTTCGATTTCCATTTAGACGTTGAAGAATATCCTAACATTCTTCTAAAACACCTTTCGCTCACTTTAATATTCTTGTCTGGTATTTCAAATTGACTTGAAAAACACTTAAGTTCAACACACTTACTGTCTCTGAGATCACATTGATAAAACATGACGAATATACCATGACGTCAGCTTAGATACCAGTGCGTGTCGTCTACAACGCCATAATTTTAGGAAAGAAGCTGGAGAGGTATACCGGATTCTGTCACCAACTCGGGTAGCGATGATCGCAACTTGCATGTCTGCTGCGTTTAATGTTTTTGGTAATTTAACTTTTATGTGTATTTTTTTATTTTAAAAGACTTGATTATGTTATTCTTACCCTTACGATTACTAAATAATCATTCAGTTAACAGACTTAGTGATATAATGCTTTCTGTCTCCTTATGGATTGTTTACCAGACCGGGAAATGAATTATATTTAAATAATTTATCTATAATAAAGGATACTGCATAAACCTATAAATTAGGTAAGCAAGGAAGACACACAATAAATTTAAACCAAGTAATTAGACCGATGGCGCTGTCAATCGCAAGCGAGCAAATTGGCCCCTTTGTATTAGATCGGTAATACTTGTTATTTTAAATTTTTATTTTTTTTACGAAGAAAGAAAGTAGCAAAGTATACATAATAGATAATTAGTTAGAATAAAAATTATTCTTTTAACCTTTAAAAAATCTTTTGTATGTAACTATCCTAATGTACAGGCATTTTCAACGTAACTCCTAATAAACTTAAAACGATATTGACATTTGAAAATGTAACGAATAGTCCGATTATAGTTGGATTATAGCAATTTCTGCCAAGAGTGTTCATTATAAGAAGTAATGAAACCTTGTTGGGAAATCTTGTAGAACTGTTATATTTTTCTTAGGGCGAGATCTATACTAGTAACTGTAAAACGCCGGAAACAGATATGGTTAAAATCTTAATTGTAATATTTGACTATAATTTTAAAATCTAAGCTGTAATACTTACTATATTATATAATAATTATGTAGTTCGCGTAGAAATAAATTCTTGGCTATAATTTATTAGCTTGTTAGCATAATTTTTTTTTTAAGTTCACAGGAAAATGTTACCAGTAAAATTATTATAGCGCAAACTACTACATACGGCGTTGTACTGCATATATTACGGACACTTTTATTTACTAGCTTACTTTTCCCGTAAAAAAATAAACGTATGTATAGTGCATCAATTCATCTTGTACTACAATATTATGGTACGTGTAATATAAAATGCAATCAACATGAATGTCTACAACGGAAGATACATACATACAATGTGACAGATGGCTACCGGGTGGCTGGCGGAGCTGCATACATGTAATAAATTTGTAAGATCCCCACTTCTCTACGAAACCCCAAAATGTATGATATGTATAGTATATAAGAATTATGATTAAATTTTATTGCTTTTATTCGACCATTATATATTATTATAAATGTATTTACATAAATTAATTAGGTACACTATGTAATATTAGAGGCAGGTGTAATTTCTATCGAATATGATCAAAATTATAGAATTCAAATCAAAATTTCTTTTAGTGGAATTCAATGAACATTAACATTATTATTGATTAATTAATAAAAAAATATATAAATCTATAAATTTTAAAGAAATAATGGTAGGAATAATAAACGCACACTTATATGTAGGTGATGAATTTAACCGGGCAAGAATCGATATTTTTTTTATTTGACGAATACATATATATAGAGTAAAATATGTAAAATAAATTGAATATATTAAAAATTTTTCCATAAGGCCTTTTTATTCAAAACGTAGCCAGAGGATTAAATTACTCCAAATTAATTTAGATTAAGTGACCATCAAGGCGCACTGGGAAACTATCTGAGTGTAAATGCGATTGTTTGTAGGTTCTATTTCCTTTCAGGGGAATGTTTATATTTAAATTATTCTCATTTCTCATTGAATTCAGCTACTTAAAATGAAATGTTTCGTAATCGGTACTGATTCTTCTCCCTAAATATAATACAACAACGAACACATCGATTTCCACTTTTATTATAGCTTTGGCCTACTTTTCTAAATTTCCTTCGACAACCCTTATAGTTTTTAATTGTATAATTTATCACAACTTTTTTAATAAAAAGGTTGTGACTGAAAGAGTGTGCAAGTATAGACAGGAAATGTTACGGTTAAGCTTTAGTCCTTATTGGTAAATACAACTTGTTTTTGTGTTCAAATTTTCTAAGCTGAATGTGATTAAAACTAAGATTCTGGTATTTGAGAGAAATGAAGAAAGAACTGAGTGCAAGATGAGGGTAGATAGAAAGACATTAGAAAAAGTGTATGTTAAGTAGAGATGAAAGATACGAAACAGATGTGGAAAGCCGTATTGCTGCCGGTATCAAAGTTAACGGTGTTCAGGCTTGGGTACTTCCAGAAGATAAATGATGAAAAAATCTAAAATTAAGAGTTATTCGAAAGAGTACAATTAAAATTGCATTTTAATATTTCAAAATTCTTATACGTTTGCTACAATTTATTAATTTCAACGCAGCTGGTAGTAGAATGCATGGCTTAGCGGTCAGAGTGCTTTGGCCGTATCCAAGAGGTTCAAACCCGCGTTTGAATCCCGCTGCATTCAAATTTTTATACGTTTTTTCAATAAAATTGCATTTAATAAATTTAAAACCGATTTTTGTAAATTCTTATTGAATTATTAAATTGTTTGCAAATTTCTGTAAACATTTTAAATTTGATAATTGAATACAAAGGAAAGTATTTGTAAATGTGCAAAAAATTATATTAACTTATAATAAGAATAAAAGCGACATTTTATTTCATCGACGACGATGCTAGGAATTATAACGTTATTACTTGATATGTAACGAAATTATTGAATATGAGAAAAAGGGCATATTTACGCTTAATATATTTTATATATGTTTTGTGTAATATTAAATGTCATTTTGCAAATCCTCAATTAGTAAAGTCATTTAGTTGTTATTTTATATTATGAATAATAAATGTAGTATATATAGGTACTTTATTAAAATACAAACTCATACATATGTATATACTTGAAATACGTGCTAGCCCTAACCAAAACTTCGATAGACAATTTAGACATAATGTTTAATAAAATTGTCGTAAATCAACGCTGTTTGTTTGTTCTTATAGGCTTATTATACCTTCATAAGATAATTAGAAAAGCTTTCGACAATTACATATATAAAGCGAGGGGCTCGATCTATTTTATTTTATTCGGTAATTTATAGGGAGCCATTTTAAAAATTATAGAAATACTTGGACTACCAATTTTAAATGTCAGATCGTATGCAGTGTATTTGGTACTTCGTCCTCCCAGACGTAGGTAATAACATACTAGGTTTTGTATTTGTTTCATCCGATCACGTACAGACACTTTTTACTTCATTTAATAGTGTCTGATATTGCCTTTCGTCTGCAAAACCTAAAATGGGTTTTGTATATGCATTGTAAAACCGATAACCGATAAGATCTATAAGTTTAAGAGTTGGAATGCTTATTAATTATATTTAATATTTAAGAGGAAACACAGCAACCTTAAAACAGACCCACACAATAGCTCAATGGTTGTGAATGGCCACCTTTTGATGACACAGCATGATTTTAAATTATTTAATCATCACCAGTTCAATAACAAAACAAATTATTGCGCTACGATAAAATCTTATACTTTTTACATTTGTACAGAAAAAAAATATTCTACAAACAAAATCTTTATATTATAAAAATACATTATTTAGTAAATATATAAGAACTGTGAAATAACACAGTTTGTGAATGATAGGCACATTTAAAATTGCGAAGAAAGCACTTGATAATCTAGCGGTTATTCTTCGTATTCATTATTTAATAGTCCATGAGCCAATAAACATACGAAATAAATATTACTTGTAACTTCGTCTTCCACGAATGCATGAAGAGATTCATTACTGTGGACCAGGCGAAAGTTGTGTGCGGGGAACGTAGCGTTTGGCGCTCCGTTTTCACTAACTGCCCCTTCAGGGACAAAGCATGGAGCTACTAAAAATATATAAATATTTTTCTGAAGTTACATAACTGTTAATCTGAATTGGTTTCTGTAGTGTAGTGGTGGTGAATGTAATTAGACCCAGAAAAGTCTTTATGATTAAATTATTTCCTTGGAAACAAAATGGATATCATTATATACATCTTATTTAGCAAGATATGTGGGAAATAAAAATGAATAACAGTAAGAGACATGTGTTATGTATTTTAAAATGTATAAAATTAAAATTATTTTCATTAGTCAATAATAATTTTCAATATCAAAAATCAAAATCAAAGTATTATTTATTCAAGCAGGCTATATATAAAATGTCAAGAATCAACGTAAAATGTCAGTATTGTCAGGTCCATAGGAAGCTACCACTGGCTCGTAACATAATTCTGGTTAGTGGAGCCGGCGAGGAACTCAAGAATTACTCTTTTCAAAAAAAGTTTTACAATGAGTTCCTGACAATAATTAGCTTCCTAAGTAAACATTAACAACATTTAAATTCACACATTAACATAAGTATAGTATTCTTGGATAAAATAAAAAGTACATTTTTTCTATTATATATAATAATAATTTCCTTAATGGCAAAATCTGAAATTCTTAGTGAAATTTGATTGTAGATACATTGAGAATAAAGTCTGAAAACCTATCCATTCAACATTTTAAAATCCATTGTCGTACGTACGTTTCACACTAATACATTAGTAATCTGAAAGTAACACTTCCAAGAATGTAAACTTAATCTTAATGCATTTTATTTTGCAGCAATCAGCAGTTTGAACTTTGATAGCTAATGTAATGACTAGCCTTTTTACTTTTAGAACCCAATATCAGACTCGATTAAGGTTCCAACCCGAACTTACAAATAAACTTTGCGAATTAGATCTATTTGCTTTTACTCTAAGTATTAAAATGGCGTTTTTATAAATAACAACCGCCCTATAAAAATATACTAAAAAGTTGAACATTTAAAAAATAATTAATAACGTATCACGTAATAACTATTTCCATATAAAATTTATGTACAAATATGTATAAATATAAGCTAAATAAACATAACAGGATAGCCTTATTATTTTTCACTGTGTGATTCTGGAAAAGCAAACTATTTATCTTCCTCAAATATCTAATAGGTATATATAATAATAACTTAGACTGCAGCGTCATTGCACCTCACATTTACCATCCCAATAGCCGTATATAACCTCCTTTTTACTCGTTTAGAAACAAGTATGGGGGAAAATCTTACCAATAACAGCTTAAAAACTTTGAGTATTCCAAAAAAGCATATGCCATAAAATTACAATTAATCCCACACATGTACATATGTATCGCCTTCGTGTCGGAATTGGCACGTCCGGCTGATTCTGGTAGTTATTGATTAAAAATCAATTAGGGTTAATATATATATTTTTGCAAGTAACCCCTTTAACACGTCAAATACATTATCTTAGCAAAATATATTCATTTATAAATGGTTATGGTTGTATAAAACTTATGGTAGAAGTACGAGTTATATTTATTTTATGAAAATCTAAGAAAAGGGTAACTCTCTTTTCTTAGATTTTCTGATCATGCTACATAATATTGATAATTTGTAGACGTGTGCATATCCGATGGCAATACAATATTTTCATAGATCTTTCACAGGACTTGACTTTGAATCCTGTTCGGATTAGAAAAAAAATAGTAGATGTGCTATTTTTTGTTTTTAAGCCTCTTAGAGACAATCTTTTTTTAACACAGCGGGATTCAAACCCTCGCAAGAGGCGCGGGAATCCTTCCAAGCGCTCTGACCGTTAAGTCATGCGCTACTACCAGCTCCGTCAAAGTTCTTGTACATTTTGTTACAACTTGTTAGCATCTCTGTAAAGAGATTTTTACAAATTTCTGCTACTCAAAGATTATTAAGAAATAATCTTCTAACTAGAGAGATTACTATTTTATTTTAATATTTACTATATTTAAAGTGTTATTGCACACTTGGGATAAGAAACAATTATAGAAAATACGTATAAAAGTTTGAACGCCGGATTCGAACGACTTACTTAGATGCTAACAACGTACCTTACCGTTTATATTTCAAATATACATATGTGATCATTCAAATATAACATTGTTTTCCATTAACTCTTTATAATATTTACATTACTTCAATAATATAATAATATATTTTAGAAATATTTAAATAGAATATGAAAAACGGATTTATTAAATATTTTGTTTTTAATACTTATTTAAATATTTGGCTATGTTGAAATAGCGAATATATATATTTATTTTTTATAAAAATATACTAACAGCAACTGCGATTCCCCCGCGTGACAATTGACACCTGTGTATCTTTATTTAATAATTCTAAAGTAAAAGCCTACGTTAGCCATTATTACATCAGCTGTTTACCAGTAAAGGTCTCGTCAAAGTCGCTCAAGCCGTTCCAGAAATTAGCCGAAACAATGAAATAACCAAAGACAAGACAGGTTTGGAGTAGATTAAATGAAAAAGCAGACCCTAGTTATTGCTGGGATAGTTGTCAGGAATGAAGTGAAACAGACAGAAATTAAAAATATATATTTTGTATACTTGTATGTATACCACTACAGATATTTGTATATACTAAAAGATTTTATTTTTTTAGTTTTACGCTTTTATCCTCCGTAGCCGGGTAGACAGGAAGTACCTAGTGTCAACACACTCTGTACTGTATTGACATTGTATTTTGAGTGGGGAAACCAGCTCCACGCTTTGCTTTACTAAAGCGAGGAAATAAAAATAATTTAAATATAATTATTATCCTGCGTGAGAATTGAACCCACAATCGATTTTACGTTTACAGTCATATGCTGTGCCATGACCGGCCGGTTTTTATAGATAACAATTAATTCATTCATACGATCAGACACATAAGTTTCGTTATACGTTCAACTTAACTATGAATTCTCATTAATACGAATAAGAGGAGATATCTTTCTGCTTAATCTTAGATCTAAACGATGAGATTAGCCGTTTCAATAAATTCGAATATTACTTCCTTTGAGAGTTAATAGAACTATAATTAACATCACATAAAAGCAGTAATAAATATAGATTTATCTCGTTAAGACACTATCTTATAACGTTTATTCATATAAACTCGTAGACAACATAAGGAACATAGATACGTATATACTATAGGACTTGTAACGTTTACCTCCCCCACCGCATAATACTTCGGATCCACAACCGTCAGGCGGCCGATTGTGTCATATTCACGCACAGCACATACGTAGCAGTCGTTTGTCATAACCAACAATTAAACTCGGTTATACGTTCTGTCACCAAACAAGGCGCTAGACAAACAGTCGAACAACATTACGTATTACATCAATTTGTGGCATAATAGTATAGCACTCCTCGTAAGGAGGCAACAAAAACATACTTTGAAACGCATATCTTTGTCCGTCGCCGTACAGGTATCGCATGTGCAACGCAAGACAACATTGGAGAAGATACGAGTCGCGGTACCGACATCAGCTATCAGCAAGTAATATCAACATCAAACGCAGCATCGCTTACGTAACGCGAGACAGCAACAGACCAACCAACCAACATTACCATAGCGGTTCACCTAAGCCAACTATAGCAGCCTCAGTAGCGCCAAGACACATTGGATTGCTCCACCGACATCAGTTATCAATAATCTGTAACACTCACCGAACCCTGACGGTCGCGTGTCACAAGTTATACCAACGTCCGACGCCGTACCAACATCGCTTACGTAACGCGAGAAAGCAGCAGTCTTGATACAATCAACCACCATCGCCACAGCATTTCACCAAAATCAATTATAACAGCCTCAGTGACGCCAAGCAACGTTGGGTTGCTCCACCGACATTAGTTATTAGTAAGCTGTAACGCTCACCGAACCGATTATATAAATATAAGATCGTACAATGAACACCATAAAAAGCTTTATTCGTTCAATACATCATATTATAATAACTATGATTTATTAATTATTGTTTGCAGTACTTAGTATAATATACAATTATTTTAATACTTAGTAAATGCATATATGTAAAAATATGTTCATACAACACTATTAAAAGATGGCGGCAGATGCCGTATATTTATATTATCTCTTAGAATGTACATTCTAAAATTTTAATATTTTTAATATCATTATTTTACTTTGTATTACTTTTATATTAATAATAGATAAAGAACTTACTAATAAATTCTTCATATTATACAAAAACAAATCTGCCACAAAAATAATAATAATTATCTTTCTATGTATATCCTATATTAAATATTTTTATTACATTCACTACTAACTTATTACATTTCTATTATTATTAATTAAATACTAATAATCTTCTCAAGTGTTCTTTTCCGCTCAAGACGCTGACGCCAATACCCATTTTTTTAAAAAAATCAATTGCATCATTCTAGACTGCGAGTACCTAATTCATTCTGCCAAAATTATATTTAATAAAAATAAAATTATTAATTATGTTATTACTACCTAAAAATATTATATAAAATAATATGTAACGTTATTACTAAATTATATGTATTATATAAAATATATTACATATATACGTATTTATGTAGGGTACCGTTACAGACTGCGCCAAGCGTTGAAGTTGAGCGCCCCAATATTTTATTATAAAGTTTGAGAACAATTTTTTTGCAATATCACGAAAAATAATTTTGTTGAGCTCAATGTCTGTTGAGTGACTTTAGTTAAATTTTCTATAAGTAGCATTTTCATAGCGCATTTATGTGTATTTATTAATATATAAACTGTTAATTTTCGATTATATATAATACAGCAGCTAGTTATGTCGTATCAGGATTATCATCGTAAAGTCGTCTGATCGAATCGATGGAATGTAGAAAACAATATTTCCACGTCGAATGAAATGTGAAATAAGAGCCAAGTTCAATATTATGATGATTTGTTTAAGATGAAATTAAATTAACAACATAATACCACGTGGAAATATTATTTTCTCAGCCAGTATATGAATATTTTGTAACAATTTAAAATATCTTGGCACTCATTTCACACTGATTGATTGAATATCATTACTTTTTGTACAAAAGTTATTAATAGGGAGATTCAAAAAAATTAACACCAAAATATTAATTACAGGCACTATATAAGTAAGATCCTAATAGAGTGACTTTAATTGAAAAAATATAATAAAATATAAATATTTAAGAAGTTCTGATTTTTTACTTTGTATTCACCCAACTGGTAGTTGTAGTAGTAGTAACTGGATCCCAAATTTTATGTTTCTTAACTATTTGAAACTGAGTAATAATTTTGATTTATAGACCGTTTAAGGGGTGATTATTAAATTTGGAGCAAATACATATGTATCATGCAAGGTTTTATATATAATCCAAATTTAACATGTTTAAGTGAAATGGTTTTTTTAGTTATAATGTAGTTAGCGGTGGCTTCAAACGATTCGTATAATATTACACACGCTGCTGATTGCCAATTCTGTTAGCTATAATAGGCTTGACATGCTACCGCGTGTCTAGGTAATATCCATTTTTTTCACATCAAAAGTAGATATTACTCTTTTTTTAATTTATTCATGAATATACTCAATTTCGTAGACGAACGTTAAAATTTCCTTTATTCTTGAGGTTTATTATTCTTTTACCGGGAATATTTTGATAATAACATAATATGTTTTCCCAGAATTTCTTCTTCTTTCGGCCTATTTAAACTTAAATAAAACATAACATATTCCAATATCATTAAAGTATGAAAAAATAAATACTTGAATTTCTTTAATAACTTTATTTTGGTCATTGAATTATTTATAGGGATTTTTCAGTATATCAAATGCGGTAGGAATGTGTAATTTGAAAGAGTACGAGAACGACACACCAAACAATCATATCTCTTTAGCGTCACCCTCTGTCATCACCCACTGCCCTCCGGGATATCCACAGGCTTTGTACGTGACCATTCTGTGGATTTCGTTATTGTCAGCTAAGCGATAAAATAGGTGAAGACATATCTTATTTAGATGACATTACTAAATCCCTTTATATTTGTATAAATAAGAAAAATAATTTACAGTAGATGAAATTAATGCATATATTTGTATATATAATATAGTTTATATTTTATAAATAATTTAATATTATAATTTCAAATAATATGTTTTTAATAATATATTACAATTATTATGACCTGTCTTGGTCAGTGTCTCCAATTTGGCGAAAACAGGAGTACGGATGCTGAATAAAACTTAAAAAATACATATTTGTATACCTATCAAATATAAAAGAACACGCAAATACAAAGACAGATATTAATGTTCAAATTTATATTCCAGATTTCATTCAAGGAAAAGAATTTAAGTTTTATAAATTTCTTCATTGTCTTTTAAGGGAACTTTAATACATCTGTCACCGTTGTTACGCTCCGTTGATAACATAATCTTGTATAATTTGCCCTTGCGTATCACCAGTACAACAAAGTTACCGTACCAGTGACTTATTTAAGTCAGCAGAGAACAAAGTATTATTTTTTCTCGTAATAAGACTTATAATATTATATATGTTCAACTGCTGCTCCAATAATATTCATAGTATTTATATTTATTCAATTAGGTTACTTAGTTTTGAAATACCTAACGTGCATTTCAAAGTTCAATTTACTGATACAATTTTTAGAAAAGTTATTCATTCTTTCATCTTAGCCCTATAAATACTACTGCTGAGCATAGGCCTCCCCAGAATTAAAAACAATTGAAATAAGATCGTGCCACTAAATAAGAATTGAAGCCACAACTAATCATGTATACAGTTCCGATAAAAGAAGATTTTATTTTGTAATAATATCTTTCTGTTTATTTTTTAACTTATATTTTGTTGTTATGTCCCTAAAATAAAATTAGCATGCTTGGATAGGTGGGTACAGAATGTTTTAGAGAATGTAAAAAGAAATTTTGCCCGGAAAACAATAGAACTCCTTTGGGAGTGAGAAAGGACGTTGTATTAAAATGTATTTTGCCTAAATTAACAAAGTTAATTATTTTACTTAGATAAAAGAAGACTCTTTATATATTACAATAGTATCTAATATAACACAGGTACGTGACCTGTGTTTATGTATTTTATATTATAATGTAAAATGTTCATCTAAATTTTAATATAAAGTAAACTTTATTATTTATATAAAGTGTTAAATACCAGTAGTAGTTAACTTATTTGTAGCTTCTAGCGAAAATTAGTAGCGCAATATAAGCAGCAAAGCAATGAAATAACAAAAATTAAACTAATTTACCTTTCTAATTTAAGCATGGTCAAAATTTCAAACATTTGGGTTCACTTTATGAAAGGGAAATAATGCCTTAAGGCGGCTTTACATGAAAGCAGTGCGAAAAGTTGTCAAATTATTACTAACCTTCCCTTCCTATACTATACGTTTAATAAGTCCTGTGTAAAGCGTAAATTCTCGCTGTCTACACATGGAAGATATAGGCGAAAAATTAATGTTATTACACCCAAAATAATATTTTTTTTTCTGTTTGTCTATGCGTTTATGCACTCTAATCTCAGAAACGGAGTGATTATTATTTATTTATTTGTTCATTTTACCTTCACACTTTTATACCGCATAGCAGACTAAACAAGATGTACCTAGTTGAGACTAGGTACACTAGGTACCTAGTAGATACTCCGTACTTCGCTTCCCGCCGAATTCGAGAGTTTCACCAATCAATACATATTGATTATGTGCCGGAACTCAACACCATGGTTCTCGTCTTATCAGAGCAAGAAACTGGAAATAATATAAAAACTTGTATATGTATATGTATATCCTTGATTAGAAACCCATAACTAATCGCGTATACGTATAGTCTGACGCTGTCCCACTGCGTCACGACCTGCCTCGCCATATATTTATATAGGATATGTTATGTAGGAAATATTTTTACAATCATTTATATTTAAAATGTTCTTTTTTTAAATTTACGAACAATCGTGGATTACATTTTTTATCACAATACGTATGTAAGCAATATGCATTGCCGTAAATTGGCGGACATATATAAGTTTTATCGCATCTATGCTATATCGTAAATACGGTAACTTAAAGCTTAGTTTTAAACCTTAACTTTTTTATAAAACATTGAAATATTTTTTTATTTGTTATGGTTACTACTAGGAATATACTATCGTGCCGCTGTTGGTCGTAAGTTCGATCGTTGTAAATGGTTGGTCATATATTTTTTTAATTTATTATTATTATTATTAACACTTTACGGACACAATCCATACCTTTTGTTACATTAATTATATTATTGTTTTTTTATACAATTTAAAGTCAAACTTATAAGACTCTTAGAGATGAGTAAATTGTATAAAAAAATATAATAAAAATAATGAATGTGACAAAAGGTGTGGACCTGGTTTATTACTCTCTTAGAGAACACATAGAGACAGTGGGGTCTCTACCCTACTATGTCTTCCTTAAGAGAGTAATAAATATTTAGTATTTTGTATTCCTAATACTATAATTAGAGAAAAGCCATTAATATAAGCCATATTAATGGCTTTTCTAAAACAGCAAATATAATAGGAAGATGTGATGAATTAAGTAATACGAGATTCGTAATACTTTAATAACAACAGAAACAGCAAAATAGTCACATAATAATTTGATTAAGTACGCAACCCTTCCTTTCATTCATCTTTGAGGACAGTCCTTTGCAAAGTAAACAGACAATTTTGAGAAATTTCATGTTATTATATTTCCTGAAATATTATGACTACGCCAGCAGATTTTGTTAATAAGATGACCAAAAGACGTTTCGATTTGTAATCTAACCCAGTAATTCAGTCATTAGAAATTAATTCTAAAATCACGTTTACGTCCTGCGTCTGCAAAAATAATAATTTTCGATGTTTATTATTATATTTAATGTTTTTAAAATCCTACCTTAGATTTACTAATTTATAATAAAAACGTATGTTATATATATATAAAATTAATTAGAAATTGTTATATATTTTTCAATAGGTCCTGTACACAAGAATAGCAGTGGGTCTATGGCAGAGTTCTCATGGGCTTGGCCAACTTGGACAGGGCCAGTGCTGCGCCACGCAGTGCCCTCGAGTTGAAAAATCTACCGCTAGCAACGATTCCCAAAGAACAATCGTCACCGCATCCGAAACTAAGGTAATAAATTATTTTACAACCTCAAACTATTTTTTCACCTCGGTCCGAACGTTTTCCATTTTTCGACCACTTTATAGGCATTGCGTGCTGCCTTTTGAAATTTATTTTATTCAAACTTTACGCTGAAATATCCTATGGAATATTAAAACCATACTAATTCAATTATTTCATCTATTATCGAGAATTGTAGTTATTATTAGTTGTTGATAAATATTTTGGATACGATATTACCTTTTCGATAACCTATAGCTGTTACATTTTTAGTAATCGAAGCAGCTAATAAAAGAATTTTCTAAATTGTTGTAAATTATTTTGTTTTATGGTTCACTTTACCAGCTCTCTAAATATTTTCTCTAATTATATTTTATTACTGGTATGGTAAATACCTCTTTCAGCAAAATAGTAGGGTACTAGAAGTGTTTATTGAGGTAAAATAGCGAAGCTTCTGTTACGCCCATATAAAAGTCTAAGTATTTTTCGTGTGAGAAATTTTCTATATATATATAGATATGTAACAAGAGCAACAGTTCTTTAAAAATTCACTATTTTATATTTCATTTTTTTTTAATAAATTATTTGTGAACTGTGAAAAGAATAGCTGAGTAATCTTCCAATAGTAGAGTACATTTATAGCTACTTAATATTCGATTTCTACATCCATTTCGTATCTTCCGTCAGGGTATACTTATCCCATACGTACCTGCAGACTAAAAAATATTTATTTATGTCCAGTAGTTTTTCGGTTGCTAACTGCATTCGCTCGTCAACACCTACACCTGCGGGTGCGGGAACGTGAATGTGTCAAAAGAATAATGAAAGAAAGATGAGGCAGTAGAGATGCTCTTCGTCAGATATGCGGATTCGGTTTAGCTGAACCCTTAAGTTGAGTTTGCAAGCTTCTCGAACGACAACAACAAAGTACAGAGCGGGCAGAGCTGGCGCATGTACGTGGTCCTATTTAACGCCACAGCATACTCAAAAGAACTCAGAGTCTTCTCTCTGTACTCTGATACAATATCGCATGCCATCATGCAGGAGCCGAAACATTTATACAAATTTATCATTGCATCCATTACAGCGTTGCAATTTTGTTACTACATCAGTATAGAAGCTCAATTCAGAGGTCGGTCCTGTTATCAGTCTGAAATATAGAATCTCGCATACCCCGTGTATGCGGCCCCGGATTGCTGCAGTGAATATTGAGATGGTAGTATTCTTTACTACCCATATTATCGTCATCATCTTCTTCGTACTGTTAAGACCGACTGGCGATCCCGGCTTGTCATGCGATGGACAGAGATAGAGAGGTCGGGTCAGCCCCCGGAGTAACGCAGCAGCCCTATTTAGGGTGACCCTGCTACCACGATTCGGGGAAGGCACTAGAAAATATATCCCAAAAAAGGCTCAGCCCACTTTATTTTGTAACCACGGACATATTCTGCATCATACAAGACGTGGTTTAAACCAATAATAAATTTCGGAATTTGATTTTTGTTACGTAGAATGTGTGTACTCTCCTGGACAACGAAGCAAATTTGTGTCCCCCTCCGTAAACTGCCTTCGCTTCAGTACAGCTAAAAAATTACAATGTGATATCGCTGCTTCCAGTAAACACATTTAGCCGAAAAAGAGGAGAGGGTGGAGCGACAGTATAGCTATATTTTCTTTTAAAAAGGTACTCCTTCTTGTGAATCTAAAAGATCTGATGTCTTCTTTGCTGTCAAAAGTAATATTGCATGAAAACTGGAGGGAAGTCCCATCTACAGAATGTGTTGCCATGCTGCGCCCGGGCAGTGAGAATTATATAAATATACAAGGATGACGTAATTAATCCGCAGATCCAATTTATGAGTGATTTTAATACACGCGAGTTAGTCGTGAATTTGATGCGTGGCCTACGATCTTGGACTGATGATATAGGAAAAAATTTGGTAAAAGATGTCCGAAAACATCAATTACTATTGTGTTACTATTACGATGGCCATCGGTTGGAACAAGACAAGTGGCTAACAGTTCTTACTTATACTAGAGTCTAACTTGAATCCCTCGATAGCACACAATTATTATCCTGCAAAACAGATATACTTAAGAGATGGAGAGAGCATTTTAATACCTGGCTTTCTGCCGATCGAATAGCAGACATTACATACGTAAACTCCATAGTATCGCATACCAAAGCTAATTAGTTGGACGAACCACTAACGTCGTATGAATTTACTCCATTTAACAACAGCACAATGAAAAATGATTGACATTGACAATGTTCCTGGAGAATTATTAAAGTTCAAGTTAATAGCGTGCCTGGAAAAGCTCTAAGCGTGGTAACTGGCAAAACTTGGATGCAATGATAAATTTGTATGAATATTTCGGCTCCTGCATGATGGCAAGCGATATTGTATCAGAGTACAGAGAGAAGACTCTGAGTTCTTTTGAGTATGCTGTAGCGCTAAACAGGGCCCCGTGCTTTCGCCAGCTCTGCCCGCGCTGTACTTTTTTATTTTGTAGTTCGAGAAGCTTGCAAATTCAACTTAAGGGGAATTCGTATCCGTTTTCATAGTAACTGTGGCAGTAAATTTAGCCCATCTAAGCTAAAAGTTCACAAAAAAGTATCTAGTGTATTTATCATGAAATTAGTGTACTCGGATGATCTATGTTATGAGGCGGAATCTTCGGTAGCTCTTCAAAGGCTTAAAACAAATCTTGGTGAGTTGTTTCGTCGACATGGCCTTAACGTCTGAAGAAAACTGAAGTGGTGATTCTCGATAGACTGAAGAGTCCCAGATAATACTCGGTGATGACCAACTTAAGAAGGTAGAAAATTTTTAAATACTGCACCATTACAAATTGTCTTCTCGATAGCTAGATTAATAGAAGAATTAGGGCAGCTGCTGCAGCCTTATAAGGCTTCGAACGAAGGTATTGTATATGATGATTCAGACTCTTACCTATTATCATGCAAAAAACATACGTATCTAGGCTGTAGTTGTCAGTAAAGAAAGGCGTTTGCCGTTTTTACTTTTATATTTTTATATACAAAAACTACAATAAATGTCAGGATAAAAACTATCCCATGGGTACCTCTAGACTATAAGCTATTATCACCTAAACTCATTAATTTGTGGCCAATAATTTTTTGTGATTGACCCACGAACGAATAGACAAGCAGATAGACAAACAAATATTTTAATGAGTGGTTTTTTGTCTTTTATATCCTATCCTTACCAATTTTGGTCACAGTGTGTCATATGTGGATACATGAAAACACATATGCACAGTTGGTGTCATATGTGGATACATAAAATCACATGTGGACTTATTGTGTCACATGTTGATACTTGAAATCACATGTTTTCACATGGACATGTTTTCTTTTCAATTTCATGCTTTTTACCACATATCAAAGTAGTACGAGAGAAAGAAAAAAGAGAAGAAATTATTGGAGAAAGTGATTGAGTGAAGATGGAACTTACAAATTTTTATGAGTTCGTACAATATTGATTTATACATTATGTAATCTTACATACGGATATAATTAGATACAAAAATAAAATAAATAATATTTCTTTCAATCACACCGCTGGCTAATATAAAAGTGTTCATTTACCTACTATAAAAATTGTTATACTAACTTTTACTATAAATATTGTTTATTTAGGGCATTTCGTCTGGTAACTTTTATTATATAATATATATAATATGTAGCTCAAATAAAGTTTTATCTTCTCTATAATGAAAGTAGCATACTAGTTATCTTCATTATAGAGAAGATAAAATTCCCCTTTAAGATCTAATTCAAGATCTAAGACAAGTCGTGTCATCCTGATTCAAATTACAGTATCACAAATCTTGACATGTTAAAATATGTATTTTATATAAAAAAATATTAATTATTTGAGTAAATATTTGTTTACTGAACATCACATACCTATTTATCAAAACGACAGGTAAAATACATTAATTTCAAGTGCAATTCATTATGTCGCATAAGAGAAGATTAGCAAATTGCAAGTAGGTTAGTCATAAATTATTCAATAGCGCGTGTTTCTATTTAAATATTGTCTCAGAAATATTTTTGTTTAAGTTTATCTTACCTACTACAGTTTATCCTTTTTATATGTTTATCCTATTATAACAGTAGCTATAACATATACTTGTTGTAATAAAATATTTTAAGTTTGGCAATCGACCATGATGCTTTCAACGACAATTAAATTTGGTGGACACTATCTGCTACACTGTCACTCAGTAACGAAAGAGTTTAATAAATAAAAAAGAACATTATTCCTTATACTAAAAATATTAGCATATAACAAAGATATAGATATATAACATTTGTTAAATTATACTATGGGAAGAGAAAAGTTTAAAACAGTTCAGTAAATGCTATTAAAATATTATTTGAAAAGTACTTAGGTCTTTAGATGTTATACGATTTATACGATCAGAGCTCAACGATTTAATCGACTAACATTTTGATAACGATAGCATATACCATCACTTTTATGCCGCACGAGGTCTTGAAATCGTGTCATAAAGTGATGAAGCTGTTCGACGCGATAACCTTTCATGAAGTTAAAAATGAGGTCGACATACTTAGATTTCAAATATAAGGAAACGTTAAAAGAATAAAGGATAATATTCGTGAATAATTATTCTACAACGCGATAGTCACGATCCCTTATAATATATTAAAATTGTCGTTTTAATACCGAGAACGTTCTACGTTGTTTTATGAACGAGTTTTTTGAAAGTCTCTATTGAGGTAATTCGGTGGATTAATGAATGTGGTATTGTAACATATTTTTTTATTATACTGTATAGGCCAACAGTATATTTTGTGTACAATGCTTGTTATATAATTTAAAAAGGATCACTAAGAATAATAATTAAGTACTATTACGAAACACAGAGTAATTTCTTTAAATGAATACATTATAAAATCAATTTAAAGCCTTTTCATTCCTGTACAACTATACTTGACTTTTAATAACATGAAATTAACGCAAAAAAGTACAAAAAGGAGCACATTTTTTCTCCTTAAAAATTGCGGTTCTTGTGTCGTTCTGGCTTTAATTGCCATATTTCATACCATGAAAACAATTATGAAGAAATCAGACGACAAAAAGTGCGTCATAATATTGTTACATTTTCTTACTTCGATTGATATAAAAATAGATACACGTAATATCTTAATAATAATCTTAATTAAATATCTTTTTTATAATAAAAATGTAGGTAGCAAAATGCGTCTTTATGTTTCGATATTTTGTGCTTAAGAGTGAATGTAATACTCGTATATAGACGTTTATTAAGTATTATCTAGTATTGATTACTCTTTTTATTTGTATTTTTCTTTCTTTATTTGTATTATATTTTAAATGAGTAAACAATGTAAAACAGAGAGTTTGGTATGGTGTGTAACTTTTATTTTCTCTGGTTATTGGTATTATATTGTAATAAGAAAATGCCGTAATATAAATAGTTATACTAAATTAACTAACTAAAACAATAATATCAATCATTCCCTGAAATATTTATAATCCTACAATCATATTACATAAAGTAACATTAATTACCAATAGCAATAGTAGCTGGTGACTATATATTTAATCAGGTGAGCAAGTTAGTAGACATTTCCTCGCACAGAAGTAATCGCTTTGGTTTGATAGCGTTCATTTGCAAAATTGACAAATTGGATTACATTTAATAATTAAACAAGATATTTGATTTACACACTGTACATTCATTTTAAATTACGTTACCAATTGTTTTCTAGCAAGAATCAGTTCCCTAAACCTAAAACTACATTAAATTTCTTTACATTATATTTAATCAAAAGTAATTCAGTCGAACCAATACGTAGTTTTTGTTAATAAAATATGATTTAGAAGTAGATATAAATAAAATATATTATCAATATCAAACCAACAATATAATATTCTACGTAAATAATTTTATTATTTAAAGTATTTATTTAATCTGAATAGCTGAGTTGACTTGAACACCCGATTGATACAAGTTCGGTTCCCACTCACTACTCAAAAGCGTAATGAAGCTAAATATAAATCCTTTATCCAATAACATTGTATAAATAGAAATTATAAATGAAGTTGAATATTTGTATTACTGTTATTGTTATTGTTAAAATATTGATATTATATACATGAACCATTTTTTTATTAATACTTTATTGTTAGCAGAGGAAAGTACCTAGTGTCAAGGCGACGACCTGAGCGAGAAAATGAAAATAATTTAAATATTATCATACCCCGACTGGAATCGATGTCACAAAAATAGAAAAAGAAACTAGGGTATAATTTCTATTACAAATTGATTTGTACCGACAACATCATTTTATAAATAATAATCAATGCAAGTATAATTAACTAGCAAATAATTTTAGGTATATTTTGTTCTCATTTCGTCATTTGTCGTCACGTCGTTATGACGAACCTTGTGGTTGAAACATGAAAAACGTTCGAAATATTTGTCGTAGAGTCGCAAAATTACAAGCGAGATGTATTCTGTTAAATATTTTATCGTAACATGTGTGTTTTATACTTTAAGTTTATTGCCATTCACTCGTCTCAGCGGTCTTTCTTGATATTTAGGAAAATCTCGTAAATTACTTATAACAATGTCTACTTTTTTTAGTTTTACAATTTAATGTCGCATGGCAGGGTAGACAGGACGTACTTACTATCAAGACACTCCTTCCTCCGCTTTGACATTGCGTGACGTAGCAGAACACAACACCGCGCTTTATGAAAATGAAAATTATTTAAATATAATCATTCCCCCGAGTGGGAATCGAACCCTCAAACTATTGCATTTATAGTAAGACTCCGCCCCACTGCCCCACGATAGGCATATCTTATAAAAACTGTTTATATTATGAGTTGTAATCAGCACATAATATAAACAGTTTTATTTAAATTATTGTAAATTATTTACGCACGATTTTGTAAAAATGCATAAAATAATATAGCTTGAAGAAGTGCCCATTAGACAAAGTAATGATTCCATATCTATGTAACGAATGTAACGAAAATTTCTGAAACGTTCTGGTTTGTATTGACAGTCCGCCTACTTATTACGCACCATAGAACTTGGATATTACTCAAGCAAATAGTATTTGAATTGTTTTCAAACAATTGTTCATAATATTTGTCACGACTTAACTGTATTTTAATTGTACTGTATTGTGGAACAAAACCATTACATTATTTATTGTTTATATGATTTACAATGTTAGAATATAAATATGTACATCTTTCGCAACATTCCAACATACTTATTATGACAAATTCGTTTTATATATAATTATTATTTATACCATAAATATCGCTTAAAATTTTGCGCAAAATATTTTTTCTTATTTAGTTGTTTAACTAAACAGACTTGGAGTAAGGTATTTTGTCCTTTTGATGTGAAGAGGAGTTCTTTTTGGTCCTGAAGCTTTTGAAAATAGCAGCGGCTGTGATGCGTCTTCTGTCCACCAACTCGGGTGAGTGGACGTGTGTGCTGGCTGGAGTCCTGCTGTGGGATCTAGACGTGATTATTCTGGTGACAGCTTATAGATGGCATCGAAGCTTGGCGTTTAGGGCCCTGACAGAGCCAGCACTACAATAGGACCATCTACCAGCCGGAGGACGATTGAGGCAGTTCGTCCAGTGTCCGCCAGTGGTTAGCGAGGCGCCACGATGGTTCGGGAGGTACCTATGTTGGATCGCTGAGAGGGAGCCCGCCGGTCGCTGCCACCATTGCGTCGACTGTCTCGAGGAGACGCCTCAGCACACGCTGGAGGTGTACCCAGCCTGGGCGTCTCAACATCTTGTTGTGCCACGTCATAGGGGACCAACCTCTCCCTGTCGGCGTAGTGAAAGCCATGGTAGGTTACGAGAGCTCGTGGGACGTGGTTATCGCCTTCTGCGAGGCAGTGGTGCTCGCGGTGCGGCGCAGGAGGCGGCGGTACGGTTGAGGGAGACCTCCTCTAGCCTCACCAACCACCGCATGAAACTGGGTCGCTGGAGAACGTCACACAACCACCGCCTTCCGCTCTAATAAGCTAGAGGGTAGTCAGCTTGGGTAAGCTGATCGCCTAGTCCCCTGGCCTGAGTAGGTGTGCGCAGGTCACTTCCGCGCACTACTCCGAGCAGGTTGTGAGACCCACTACCCTCGTCTTCACGACGAGCGGGCTTCCGCCGCCGGGCTCATAGAAGATTGGGGTTCCCGTAGTCTGATTAGTGGCGGTCGAGGTTCTTCTCCTCGACGTTTTTGTGGAACCCGTCTCGAGTCCCCAATTGTGCAGATATCCGTAAAGGATTTTCTCTCGATAAAAAAAGGTTCTTTGAATTAAAAAAAGACAGTAAAATATAAAATTATTTGCATTTTAAGGACTTATTTATGTTTCAGGTTTAATTTATTTACTTATAATTTCCTTGTATCTTTTGGAATAGATACCAGATTGACAGGATATTACTAGAAGTGGTCACATCCTTTTTGACGTTCTAGCTAGACTCTTAGAGATGTTCCTACTCGTAGCGTAACGAATTCATACATAATATATATTAGTTAATGTCTATTATTTTATATTGAAATTACTCATTTATTTGCAATGTTTATTTTTTAATGATACCCTTTTCATACAGGTAAAGACGCATACGCCGCCTAAGTCCTCAAAGTCATGTCAAAATCACGAAACCAGAAGTTGTCATCATTTAAGCCATCTCTCCCGTAACGTGCTTCGAGCAAGACGCGGGGTTGTCCGTATGCTGATTGTCGTTGTGCTCACATTCGCCGTATGTAACTTACCTTTCCATGCACGAAAAATGTGGCAGTACTGGTCCAGTGGTTATCAAGGTACTAGTGATTTCAGCGCCCTCCTTACGCCCCTTACTTTTCTCATTACGTACTTCAATTCTGGAATCAATCCTCTTTTATACGCATTCTTGTCTAAAAACTTTAGAAAAGGTATGCGGGAATTACTGTTCTGCAATTTCCCAGGCAAAAGGAAGAGCGATAATTTGATACTTTTAAATCGCGTGGGAGGCGGTCTGAGGAGAAGTTCGACTCGGTCAACGCGTGCCAACTGCAGCACCGTCACAATGGCTCCCAATGGCGAATCATGAGGGTTACATCGCCGCAGATTCTTATATAAAATAGAGAGCACGGACATTTCCTGATTAACGGAGAGTACCGACGAGGTAACTGACAGTAGTGGACTTTATACAATATCAACAGTATCAAGAAGAGATTTATATGATTAAAACTTCGTTATAGTCATCTATTTATAGCGTTACTCCAAAATGGAAGGACATTGGTAAATAGTGATCTCATGAGCTTAAAGTAGTGTTTAAAAGTTGATAGTGATGTAGGCGGTTTATGTGCTACAATCTAATTATTTAAAATTCTGTACATACGTAGCTTACTTTATAAACTTATATATACAACATGTTTAATTAGTAGTAGATATATTTTATTATTTCTATGACCCTGTAGCGTTATAAATATTTTCTTGAATTTAAACTTCCAGTTTGCTGCTGATGTACACAGACCGATAATATTTATATCTACGCATACTTGTAAAAATATATATTATAAAACCCATTTTCTAACAAATTGTACATAATGTTTTTAATAAATTAGCCTGTATAAAATTAATTGAAGTAGCGTAACCAATCGGTACAAATTTTATTAATATAATGGATTCTTAAAATATCGCTATCATAACATTTTAAAACATAAGTGAACAAAATGTAAAGTAAAATAAAGAATCAAAGTGTGTAAAAACAGCTGATGTATTTTTGTTTTCTATTTAATAACATTAAATGATTTTTACATTGTCATAAGTGGTTACCTTCCTATTCCTAAGTAAATATTTTACCCTTTATTTTAACTATATGAAAGTTCAATTTTAATACAAAAGTCAAAAGTTTTGGCGTTAATATGTAGATAAATTTAATTTTAAAAAATATCATTCAAAGTAGTTACGTATTGCCTATACATAAGGGAAAATAAGTAATGTTTTGTTTCATATATCACAAAAACATTTAAGACATTTTCGTTATTATTCAATAATAATTCAAGTCACATACATCTTCCAAGAACTAAACAAAATAGAAATTAATATATAAAGTGTGTTACGTATTGAAGGAACAGATAAAAAGTGTTTTAAAAACACATTAGTGTTTAGTATTGACTGAAATCTTGACTGTGAAAGAATAAGCTTTATATTCTTGAGAGTTATTTAAACTGGCGCTATTGAGGCTTTTGTGCTAGGAAATTGAATAATTTACGAGATTGCACATTTTATTTTATTCTTGTTGTTCAAGAAGTTAGTTGGCTTTTCTTGATATCACACCCGAGCACTGGCAGTTTACATTTGAACAAAATTAAATGTGCTTCTTTATAGCTACTACGGTGAATAGATTCTTGTAACACTTTTGTAATAATATTGAAGTTATCTTTGCTTAGAGTTTTAACATATTTTTTAAAGCTTAGGTCCATAGGTGGAAGTAAACATGTTCCTTTTCATTTATAAAATGTTATATACTTGAGTGTTATTTTGATTTTTAAAATGTTAAATTATTTTATAAAATGTATAATGCTCACACATTACATATACCAAAATAGCATAATAATGATCATAATAATTCTTTATTGTTCACCCAAAAGTACAAAACAAAAGTTACATATACCAGTAGAAGAAAAAAATTTTTGTCAGTTGGTTACGGTTAATCTCTGGAACAACTTGACCTATTTTGAAGAGCCTGCCACTAGCAGATATCTGATTTAACGAGTAACTTAGGTTACTTTTACTTTAGATTTTTAAAATAAAGATTCAGATATATTATATTTCATGCGTTCGAAGTCGCGACTACAGCTAGTGCTATATATAATTCAAAGTTATTTTGTGAATATCATGTAACAACAAGGTATATACTTCGAAAATCCACATAATCACAAATACAGTAGGTACTATGCACAATTAAAACCCATAGTGCAGTAAAGTCACTCAATATATACTTGTATTAAAAATAAAGGCGTACAGTAGACAGTGCCACATCGCAGAAAATATTGCTAAAGCGTCTCGTTTGCACTTACAATGACTATAGTAGCGGACCATTTACAAAAGTTGGGTGTTTTCATGACGCTTTCTTAATTTATTGTACTCTTTATAGGATAAGCAAAGCTAGTAAGCAAAACGTTAAATTACAGTATTTAAGCAATAAATACGAATAACAATAGAACTAATTATAAAAATAAGATTATGATATGATAAATTATGTAAGCCTTATTTGTATCAAGTACGTTTTTACAATATGTGAAACAACTTTACTTCAAAATAATATACCATCTTTTTTCAAATTATCAAAAGAATTGTTTAATAAAAAAAATTAAAAACGTTATTAAAATTCACAACAGAGTCGAAATAATTATTGCTACGAGCATAAAACATGAAATGAAAAGCAAGAATCAAAATGATACATGTACAAAGTATTCATTCCGAATGAGTGCCAAAGGTTTTCCAGTAACATACCGGTTTTCTCAAGCGTGTGCTTCCACTGAAGTAATACACTGTAAAATACATTCAGTATACTCAATTCAGTTTCACAGAAAGGGTAAAGGAAGGCATGTGAATAACTGCAAACCATTCCAATGCGTGGTTTGCTCGATCAATAAAATATATATAATGAACAATATACAATGCAATTTGTATGTACAACAAGTTTATAAGTGAAATATAAATTCATAAACATATTACGTTAAATACATTCACTGTTTTTGAATTTAAAAGCACGGAAATAATGATAAACATATCTACTTACATTGGTTGGAGGGATTTGTTAAAAATTCATAGGGACCACGTTCCATGTTGCTTTTGCTAATGCTTAATTAATTACATAGCTTTCGCTCCTATATTTACCTTCTCAAATGGTTTATTCAATTTCTAAGTCTCGACGAGTCGTACATGTCTAATAATGCAAGTAGAAAAATAACTTTGCAGAAGTGCAGGTAAACTATATTATTATATTTTTTTATTTTACTAATAATTGTCTCTGAAACTTCATTGACGTACCACAATATTTATTTAACTAATTTTACAAATATTAATATTTTTAGTTCAACTCGACTTTTACGTAATTCTGTAGGTAGATTTATTAACTAAAAGATTTTTGAAACTATATGACAGCATTTTACACGTTAGTTTTTTTTTACTATTTTGTCAAGTTCCTTCATAATAATTCTAGTTATTTTCATTAATTAATATACATAGTTGACTTATAAGTTCCTATTATTCCTTCCTCCTCCTTTTGTTATAATATATTGTTTTTTCTTATCACATAGAATTTTATGAAATAATTTTAAAAAAATATTAAATCAGCGTCTTATGGTCATTAGAACCAGTCTGTACGTTGTATTCATATACATAGATCTATATGTACAAACGGAGTTATGTGATCAATTGATATCAAGGTTGAGCAATCCTTATAATGAATGGCGTATAATTTACACATTATTAGTGGTTTATGTAATGTGTTAGCATTTTCCATTAAATAACTTTGATTATAAACGCCAAATAGATTATTTTATGAATTCAGTGATTACATTTGTTATCTAGTGTCAGTGAGTACCGTAAATGTAAATGAGTAAATGTTATAACTTAGGAGCTATATTTATTTTTTTGTTTGTTAGAAAACAACAGCATTGCAGTAAAATATATAGTGGCGAAAAATAAAGTTTTTTTTAAGATAAATGCAAAATTATAAAACTATTATATGTATTAGTTATGAATATTTATAATAATAATTATAAGACCATTCAATAAGTATGAAATAAATATGTTAGTATTAAAAAGTAATATGACTTTGAATAATTTTAAACACATAATATCGTAGTTTTGTACATTTTTGTAATTTATTGCAAGTTTAGCAATGAAATCAGCATAGCGTGCTCTGCAATTCACTAACTGGCGCAACGTTGCAGTCTGTCTCAATTTAAATTAACTTTGTTCTCTAATATAGACCATAATTATTGTTTAATTCATATGTTTCTGTTTGTTATTGTTAAGAAAGTTAACAATTATTTTTTTGAGTATGTATTTATTATTCTTTAATAAATAATTTTTTTTGAGTATGTATTTATAATTCTTTAATAAATTAATTTTTTTTCGACTTTGTATTTATTATTCTTTAATAAATTATTATGTTTTGACTATGTATTTATTATTCTTTGTAATAGTTATAATATAAAAATTAATGTCGATTTTATATTAAATTATAAATAATTAAAATAAATCTTAATAACTTCATCATTGTAATGTCATAATCCAATATTTGTTACATTTTATATAAGTAATCAAAATGAATAATAATGACGTATCTGCATTATTGATCATTTTTTATTACAATTTGTACTTAGATATTGTGTTTAATATAGATAATAGAAAAGCAATATAACAATTACATTCAATGGATTGCTGTATGTTATAGTCCATTTCAAATCTCGAAATGGAGTTACGTTATTGCTATATTTGTTGAGTGACATTTAAACAATTTTTTCTACAATTTTGTAAAATATTAAATTTACCATATAAATCATATCATACATCATTTTTAAAGATTACTGTAAATATAAATTGGATAATCAAATAAATAAATCTTCCTTCTTCGAACCTTTTTTTCCTTTAATTCTAACTTTTAAGGTGTACCCGCATAGCAGTCGTAAAGGATTATACGGGACGTATTAAGGGTTTATTTTCATCTACAACTATCAACTATGTTTGTATGTACATATAAATAAATAAAGCTTATGATAATTTACAATATAAAAATCTAACCGATTCGTATTAGACCCTTTTGGAATTTATTGCATTCCTTCCTTGTGTAATAAATAATTTACGGGTTTTATCGCAGTATAGTTATGCTACCGTTTTATTTAATTTATTGTAAAGCCTTAAATGAGTTTATAATAATTTTGTTGATTGTTTTCAAGTCTCAGTATAGTTATATAGAACTATATTTTTTATTAAAACGAATTGTGCTCTAAAAATGCATTCAAATAAAAGTGGTATAGGTCGTGATATTCGCTTTAGTGACGATTTACAATTAGTCTTGTACAAAACTACTTTTTATCGACATTATAAATTAATTCGACGAACGCCGGACGAAAACAGTATTTATTTATGTAAAGCTGAAGAAAATTCTAGTACCAAAATATTTAGCACATTAGCTATCTTTTCTTCACTAATCGTCATTCATGGTATTATTTTAATAAAAAAAATTTATTGTCACAGAATTAGTCCAAGAGCTAGTGAAATATCCGAGTATACCTTAAAAAATCTTATAATTCTGAATCACAGCCTGCTAAGTATGTAACCATCGCCTGGAAAACGTCAGCCCTGCACGTCATCAACTTGAAAATTAGTTAGTGTGTGTAAAATCTTGCAACGAATTGGGATTACGAATTTAGCTCAATTGGCCCTGATGACAATGAAAATACATATAATCAATATTGTTGTTATCATATGTTATGAAATGGCCGCCGCAACAAAATTATATTCTTCGCACAAACTACCTCGTATGGGTGAAATGGGGCATAATCTGTAGAATATATAGACACTATGAGAAAATGTTTTTAAATAGTACATTATGATATGAGTAACTTTAATGGTCTATTATGGCACAGCGCAAAATCAACGCCTGAGCAAAGCTAGGGTGCTAAGCGCCAAGCGATGATAGATCATTGAAATTGACCATTGGCGAGTGAAGTAAATCCAAATTATTGGCTAAAAAGATATAAGTACTACATTAAAAATAAGGTAAAACTGTTATTGTAAGCTGATGTTTTCCTACTATCGAAAACTACTCCCAGGTATTTTGCGAATGTACCTCTATGCGTCATTTAATGAGCCATTAGCCAAGACGGTTTGTCGCGGCTTGGGATGTATAGCTACATTGACTACTGTATCGTGGCCACTAGCGAAGAATATTGCGGTGTTGTCCGCGAATTGGGCTCGATAGGTACTGGGGGTATTTCGGTATATCATGAGTGCACAATGTGTAAAGAAGCGTAGATAGAATGGAGCCTTAAGTAACTCCTGCTCTTATAGGACGTTTAGTGGCAAAGGTACCTTCGACCCGATAACGAAAAGATCGGTTTGTGAGGTAATCACGCAGGATGTGTACGAGCCTGTCCAGAAGCTGTGCTTGACAAAGTTTATCGATTAGGCCATTGGCTAGGCTTTATCGAATGCCTTGGAAATATCCAATAATATGGTTGCAGATAATTCCATTTGGATTTATATAACAAGTTCTTTGTGAGGAGGTGCACTTTATGGACGTTTTATTGCTGGGCTCGAAAGCCAAACTGTTCGAGGGAAAGGATGTTTTTGGTCTCGACGATGACCTGAAGACGCGTAAGTATGATACGCTCATAGATTTTGTCCATGGTGTTTAAAAGGCTGATCAGGCGACAACTAGAGGGGCTGGATTCCGGTTTCCTCGATTTACGGATGCCTATAACTATGGTTTTTATTTCATTAGTCATGATACGAACATTCTTTGAGAAGAATGTTGAAAATTGCTACGAGTAGCCAAGTAATCTGCACGGGCAGGATTTTAATTTTTTGGCCTTTTTTAGGCTATAGTTATTAGTCTGAAACTTTTCTAGGCTATAGTTATTAGTCTGACCTCTTCAGCTGAGATCGGTGTGATGGATTCTCCTATTTGTGGTAACGGTGCCCAGGTTTCAACCCGTTGTCCACAGCGGCGACAGTAATTTGGATTACACTGTTGATTAGAGGGGGAAGTGTGAAGAATATTTAATATTTAAGAAATTGTGCAATCCGGATAAATCTGAACATGCCTTCTTCAAAAAATATGATAGCCATACTACAGTTCATTTCAAATAAATATTGATGACAAGAGATATTTAATAAAATGTCACTTATAATTTTTAATTAAAGTACAATTAATTAAAACCAGCAGGATAAAATCAAAAGACGTTTAGTTTTGTAAACTAAACCAGCGAGTCAATTATCTTTATTTCAATAAGGAGAAAGGGCCGCATAACAATACAAGCAACAGCTTATGAAGAAACGGCTGACTGGTGTTTTGGATGTTTAGACCAGTATCATTGAACTTAATTTGGATAAAATAAAAAAGTTGAAATTTTGGCACATTATAAATTCAATGTATTAAAATCTCATCAATCCCAAATCTGCAAAAAATAGAAGTAAAGAATTTTCGTTTTTCAATATTTTTTAATAATTAATACATCATTTAATTTCCTATAGAGCATAGATTTTACACGATATTTTAAGGTTCTGAGAGTATGAACTTGTACTGGTGCATCCCTTAGTGCTTAGAGAGTATTACACTGATACTGATCCATATTTTGGGAAAACTAAATTAGGGATCTTCTTTAATTTCATCCAGATACTTATCTCTTCAATGATACCAAGTCTGACAACCGGGTCAATTGACCGATAAAGAAATATTACCTCTAACTCGTTTACTTTAGTTTTATTACTTCTCAGCTATACTACCGTCCGAGCCGGTGCTAGCCTCCTGTAGGACCGATACCGAACACTTGTATTGCGTATTTGAATAAAGAATGCTTTAATTTAGATTTTTTATTTTACCTTTACTGTAGTAAATAATTTTCAAATAATCATAGGTTTTGTGAGTTCAATGTAACATATTTAGCGTGATAAGTCTACATATAATGAGGGTAAGTAACTGGCAGTTCAAATATCTGGTAAAAGTATGTTTCTTTGGAACACTAGTTACTATCAGTCACTTCATTTACGAAAATAGGTTCAAAAATTACCTTATCTTAATCTTAATACTTACAATCTTGAGGCTGATTTCTTAGTTGAATTATTTATAGGGCAATAAAAATATTTCCTAATCTGAACTACTTTTGTAAAGGCTCTATTCTCATCTTATGAACTTGTATTGGTCTTAACGTTTAAGATTAAATTTCCATGAACCAACCAACCAACCAACCAGAACCAACGTTCTATGTATATCAGTAATGGTATGTTGTTACTCTTCATGCATAAATGAGAACATAACTAAAACATATTTTTCTCCACTTTCTGCCCAAATTAAAGATATTGCGTATTCAATGGCGAAATTCAAACCACAAATAACGAAAATAATTTAAATATAAGCATTTCAAATTTGGAATTCAATTCAAATTTAACGAGTTGAAAATCCGACGTTGTCTTCAATTTCCAATGCTTTTTATTTCTCAAGAACTGGTTATTATCCTTATAATTTAGTTTTTGTATTATAGTTTAATCAAAGTTTCAAGTTTCTTCATTAGTTATTTATTATTTAACTGAATTATTAAGTTTCTTATTATTTAACTGAATTTATTATTGTTTTATTTTAGATTATATTCATAAGCATCACCTGTACCACCCTGACAAACTTTCATTGGTAGCAATCTAAATTCCTTATATTTCAGCAGGTTTATTATAGTAGCGCGCTTTTTGAAGGTGTTCATATCGTAATGACCTGGAAACACTACCGCAGGTAGGCCATTCCACAGTTGTGTGGCACGTGGAAGGAAATTCCTACAAAACCGCACAGTACTAGAACGCCACGTGTCCAGATGGTAAGAATGGTATTTTAGTCCGTTACGTAATGTGCGGTTGGAAAATTCAGCGGCAGGAACCAGGTCAAAAAGTTCCCCAGAACACTCTCCGTGAGATATGCGATAGAGAACGCATAACAATGAAACTTCTCTACGCAACGCCAAAGTATCAAACCTGTCACAGATTATTGAGTCCCCAACGATCCAAATGGGTCTCCGTTGTATGCAATTAAATGGTTTAAGCTGATACTCAGGTGCATCAGCCCAGAAATCAGAACAGTACTCCATACGAGGCCAAACCTGGTTGCTATAAAGGGCCAAACAGTGTTTGGGCGTGAAGTACCGTCTCGCTCTGCCGATGAAACCATCGCGATACTGGCAGTCGCACGAAACGCTAAGGCCCAATATACTGATATCGGGCGAGCTTTAAGGGGGGTCCAATTCTCGAAAACTGGTGATACGACGAATGGGGTTTTTTTAGTGGTTAACGCGCAAACTTGTGTCTTCAGTGGGTTAAACTGAACCAGGTTCCTTTTACTCCAGGAAGAGGCATTCTCAAGGGATGCCTCGACGGAAGACACAAGTTTTTTACGCCAACGTTTTCCCGAGAAAGACCTGCACGGCCGGTGTAGACGGCATCCGCCGTGCTGTCGTTTACATAACAATGAATGCTAGGATCCTCTAACAAATCATTGATATGCAGAAGGAACAGTGTTGGGGATAGCACATAGCCCTGGGGGACGCCAGCGTTCACTGGCATAAATTGAGAGCAAAAACCGTCGATAGTGACCTTTATGCCACGCCCAGTGAGGATACTGGCGAGCCACTTGCATAATTTCTCGGAAAGCCCATATGATGGAAGTTTAGTAAGGAGCGGCCAGTACCACACTCGATCGAAGACATTCGCAATGTCCAGACTAAATGCCAGGCCCTCTCCTTTGCTTTCAATAGCAGCAGCCCAGCGGTGGGTTAAGTATACTAAGAAGGAAGGTCACCGGTTGACCGACCATGGCAGAAGCCATTGACGGTCGCTGAGCAACCGTTGATCCTCTAGATATACCAGGATTTGGCTGTTTATTATGCTCTCCATTACTTAGGAGAGTAGGGAGGTGATAGCGATAGGAATGTAGCTAGTCGGAGCGGAACCATCGCCGTTTTTCGGGATTGGGTGGATTAAAGCGCTCTTCAATGAATCAAGGACTACGCCGAGTGAATAAGAACGCCAAAGTAAGCGCTTTTGCACCGGTGACAACTTAGGAGCACAAACATGGAGCACTAAGGGAGAAATGCCATCCGGCTCACTCGACTTGTGGATGTCCAGAGAAAATAGAGCTCGCCGAACAGCTTTTTGGCTGAACTTAATTTCGGGCATCGAGCTCTGGAACGACGGAATGGTCGGCGGCGTGGTTCCTCTGTCATCCAAAGTCAAGTTTGAGGCGAAGAAAGCGCCCACGAGATCGGCTTTCTCCCTCACTGTGTGAAATTCATTCTCGATGCGCAACGGTGGAAGCGAAGACTGGCTGAAATTGCCAAGTGCAGAATTCGAGAGCGCCCAGAACTGACGTGTACCGGACGGCTATCTCTCAAGCTTCTCACCGATTATGCTCAGACTTTGCATTAGCAATTTGCCTCTTAAAGTACCTTGAGGCACGGTTCTTCTTTCTTTTTAGGACTTTCATCCTTAGTGACTAGTGCCTCAGCCCAGATTTGGTATGCTTTGCGTTTGCCAATGGCAGCTTGTTTGCAAGACGTACCAAACCAGGGCCGTGACTTGCCACCGATTGGCACTACAGGGTTAGGGACGTAAAGTTCCATTCCCTGTAGAATCACGTTGGCAACAGCAGCGGCACAGTCACTCAGATCATCAAAAGAAAAGCAAACCGGTCCCCAGGGATAAGATGAGTAAAAAGTACGCATCCAATCCCAAGCTGCTGACTTGTAGTGTTTATACTTAGCTAAATAACAAAACTATTTTAAGTTTTATCCAAATCTGTCAAGTTGATTAAAAGATTTGCGCGTACAGACAAACAAAAATCCTTAATTTATATTTTATTTCTAGTTTGACATCACCTAAATTATTGTTTCATAATTGTCTTCATTCTACAAACACACTTTTTTACTATTTCATTATAGTATGGCTAAAAGTTTAACTATTTTAATCAGGTAACGATTCTAAATAAATGGAATGTTTATTAAGAAAGAGAGATGTGTGTAGAGTAAATTCATACATTAAATACAAATATAATACTTTAAAAGTATTATAATATTTAATAATTAACATTTTCGATTATCATACAATTTCGGGGTTTTATTTAACGTTTAAATTTTATACGTTTTCAACTTAAAATATCTTGTATAATTTTGAGGTTGTACAAGACAGTATTTTGAGATTGATAGTGTAAGTTTTAAGTGTTAAAAAACAGAAAATATCGAAACATAAAAAAATAAAGAGCTCATGGCACATGCGATACAAAGATATGAATAAAAACATTTTATGACTACATTCCAATTTGTATAAGTCAGAAAATAAACTCCATTTTTGTATATGATGGCTTAGCTGAACTAAAAAGCCACACATAAAATCTTTAATATAATTAGACTATTTATTATATATTAGTATGAATAATATATTTTTATATTTTTAAAAACTGATGTCATTTTTTTTAGACTTACACTTTTATCTCGCATTATATGCCACTTCAGTCTACCACGGGCCACTTTAAAGTGTTCAAAACGTCGGGTTTTCGAATACCAAAATATACGCGATTAATCCGTTTAAAATGTTTATTTTCGATTGAACCAGTTGTGGTTTATTAGGCTTATTTTTATACTAGCAACCCGCGGTTTCATCCCTTTGAACAGTAGTTATTTTGTTCTGTAGTCCGCCTGCGTTCTCTCTTAAGTCATAAACTTTAATCTCATCCCTGTCTCAATAAAAGCCAAGTTGACGGTAAGACAGTGGAGACGATGTTTTATATTACATCGTAACTGCATGTTTTTTAATTCTTTGTGATTAATTTTATTAAAATTACGGTAGTAAGATGATTATTTTTATTCTTACTCCTTAAAGGTTAGGTTTCGATACTCAATGTGTTGTGTGTCCATTATATGAATTTTAGAGTATAATCTCACATTTAGAAAACAAATGAATTTTAAAAGAGTTAAGCGCAACACGAAACGAGCGATCATTCTTAAAGTATTACATTCTTTTCAGTAATTATTTTACATTTCTAATAGTAAAATTAAACTTAGTTATTTAAACTTAGTAAAATTGGCAAGAAATTTACGAGTAATTGATATAATTTAACGGTGTCCGTTTTTTTATTGCTTAGGAACTTAGGATGAAATTATCGTATAGAGCATGCCTTCTCGCAACTATGCTCTTATTAGGTTCTATTACCATCCAAAAAATCACTCTTATATATGCCGTAAGATTGGACGTGACGCAGTGTGATAGCATCTGACGTTATAGATTCGATTCCCTCTCGGAAGGATATTTAAATTATTTTCACTTTATGATTTTGATTTCCGCTACTGTCCCGAATTCAGCGGAAAGCGAAGTACAGAGTGTCTTGATACTAGGTACTTTTTGTCTATCTTGCTATGCGGGGTTAACGCGTGAAGCTAAAAATACTCATATACAGAATTGACTTTACAACTCTTTAAATATATGTTTTTTTAACTTCACGCGTTAACCCCGCATAGAAAGATAGACAAAAAGTACCTAGTATCAACTTCATCAAAGCTTCACGCTTCATCCCTGGCGGGGTAGTCAGAGAGTGCAGAGCGCCAAACGCTACGGTCCCTGCATACCTCTTTCGTCTCGTCCACAGTCATTATCCTCTTTATGCATGCCCTTCGGGGAGTTCTCATACTTTTTACGTGACCTTCCTCCAGTATCTTCGATACTTTGTTTTCGAAGGTCAACCGAGGTCTCCCCCAACCTCTCGTACCATTTAATATATGTAATATATTTAGATAGAAAGGTAGATAAATTTTGTCTAAGGTAAGGTATAAGGTCTGGATAGATTTTAATTTTAAACTAAGTTGGCAGATGGGTTATTTCTGAGAGTTATTCTCAGTTTTAATATACAAATTATTAATTAAGATAAATTCTGTGATTTAAGCGAGATCAAGGGCAGATTTAAGAACTGAATAGCTATAGCTTTGCGTTCACGCAGCCGAAGCCACGAGCAGGCCGCTAATTTCTAATAAATTTACGTAGATTATAATAAATTCACTTATTAAGACGGAATGCGTGTATTATGGTCATAGGAAACGTATTAACATAATGTTCTTGATTTATTTCAACCTTTTTAAATTGAACAATAAAGCTAAATACAAAATATTTATATCACAGTAATTTAACATAAGCCATCATTAGAGGTAATATTAAAGCGGCACCTCTAATGCCTAGTCAAGTGCCATAATTACCTATACACACATTTTCATTATAGTAATAACTTAGGAACAAGAATATTACATTTATAAAATTGTTCTTTCCCATAAGCTGGCTTTGCTTGTGTATTTAATCGAAATCATATATACTACTTCAATTTATTTTAACGAGATTCCTATTTCAATGACTTCATTAAGTGTCAAATGAAATCTAATATACAAATATTATACAGGTAAGATTTGACAACGTTAATAACGATTATGATATTTGATATGACTCGAGTACAATATATGTAGGTTTTCATTATAATATTTTTGATTATTCACAACTTTTCTCCAAATTTATTTCCTGTACGTTGAGGATTAATAAAATGCTGTAAAGGAATAAACCGCGTAAAAGGAAATCCTATCGAGTTTCCGGCTTCAGTATAAATACCGAAAGGCTTTATAAATAACTGTCATGATATTTGGGCGGGTGCTGTTGTATTTAATCTGGGTTTTATTTTTTGTCCACAGCTCAAACATTTCCACAATATACATTATAACAATTTGAATTTAATTGAGCTTCTCAAATTATTCCGAGTACCTATATGAATGTTCGCTCTTTACACCTTCGACTCATTTAATATTTTTCCATTACAAATGAAAGGTAGATTCTATTTAATTCCAATTCGTTTATCGTGTCTCAGTTACTTTGATCGTCGACTTTTTAATACGTTTGTGAATACACATAAGAAAAGGTAAAAACTGTATGCACATTGAATGACTGTCCACTATCTCTGGAATAGCTGGACGGATATTAATGAAACTTTTTTGTTGTATATAATAAATTTGAAAAAAAATGTGGTACTTCGCATCACAAAGATCGAGACAGCTGTTGTATGACTAAGGTTTTATATAGATTTCAAAGATTGTAGATGAACATGGGAAGGTATTTTTGCCTAACAGATACATTTTTATTTAGCTATTATTTATTACCCTATTTTATACTTATTCCCCGTAGATGTGCTAAGAGCTTTAGTGTGATAAGATTTTTATATTTTGATATATTAAAATCAAATTAGGTTAAACTAGTAAAATTAATTAAAGAAAAAGAAGTCTTCTGGTTTAGGTAGTAACTTAAAATACCAATACAAACTAGCTGAAATTTACCTACAGGTTACGTGATATGCTACAAGTACCTACTTATAGAGTTAAGAGTGAAATTGACAAACTTTCGCAATATCGTCAAAAGTCGTAGCTGTATAAATCTGTAAATTATTCAGTATAATATTTAAATTAAAGTGACAGAATAGAAGTTATAAGATTAACAAAAATGACAAAATTAACTTAGAGATTTGTGATACTCTTGTCAATTTTATATCATTATCCACGTAATTAACGTTTCTCGAAATAATATGAAATTTATCATTTTCATTTAAGAATATAATAATCTATAATAAAAAATAGCAAATTAATAATATTATCATAATAAATTCGATTAATTATTTTGTATAAATTATAGCAAAGTAAATGAATAACTATCAATAGTCTTACAATATCTTCTCAATTTAATATCTATTAAACAACACAGAATCTAAGAAAATGAAGGCAAATTAATTATTGTATTCATCGACTTATATTTACAATTAAAATATAGCTTTATTGAGTATCTTATAATATTATACGAACAATTCCTAATAATGTAAACAACATTATTTTTATTTTCCTTTTTTTTAGCTTCATGCTTTTCATTCATCCTACTATGTGGGATACATAGTAGGATAGACAGAAAGTACCTAGTATCAAGACACTCCGTGGTTCGCTTTCCGCCGAATTCAAGACATTGCGTGTTGAGGAGCGGGATTTTTTTAGAAAATGTCTTTTCATTCGTGTTTTAAGAAAATGGAGAACTGTTAGAATATTCATAATAATTCTTTTTTTTTGTATTTTGTTAGCTTCTTGCTTTATCCGTGGCGGGGTAGTCAGAGACAACGAAGCGGCAAACGCTACGGTCCTTGCATACCTCTTTTGCCTCATCTACAGTCATTATCCTCAAAGCAAGAGGTCCCCCCAAAGCACATGTAGCTCTTCGGGAGGTCCTCATGCTTTTTACATGACCTTCCAACAGTACCTTTGAAACTGTGACTTTGAACTTTGAAGGTCATAGGTCTCATACCTTTCATCATCATCTTATTCATCATAAATCTTTTTTACCATTATTTGATCACTTAATCTCTCACCGTACCCAAACCACCTGAGCAGGTTCTTCCTAATTCTTACTATGACATTCACACCTACGCCTGCGTATCTTCTCGTTTTTGTTCATTAGAATTTGAAAGTAAATAAGTCCATTTTCTATAAGGTTAATAGCTCAGATGAAACCAATGCAAAACCAGAGGACTGCGGTTCAAATCCATGTGTCTACAGTTTGATTTATTTTTTCTCTCTTTATTTTAAATTCCTTCTCCTGTGCGAAAATGTATTATTTATAGCCCTTTATCAACGCATACTATAATCCGTATCTAAAAATATTTTATAAAAAATATTTTTATTCTGAATGTTTTTATTACTTGATTATTTGATTTGAATTTTAACAAACCTTTTAAAACTTATTTATAAATTATTGATTTCATTAAAAAAAATAATTCAGAAAAACACCGAGCAAAGCTAGATTATTTACGTACTAAGGTTGATACATAAGTATATAAATCTGCTTTACCATACACGCCATAATTATAACTTTTCAATTAGAGATACTAATTGAAAATAAACATTTGCTTTAAAATTTACGGCACCAATTATAATTTTATTCATATTAATGCCTGTTATTTCAAGTACAATTAATTGTCATGTTTTACATAATATTCAACTTAGTACACACAAAGCTTATTCTGTTAATATTACTCGTAACTTAAAATTGAGTTTATAATAAAATTCTATAGAAGATTATTATGGATTGAATCCAAAGCTCTGAAACCAAACTCAAACTCTGAAAGCTCTGAAACCAATGCTGCTTACTAAATTTAATTAAAAATTGTATCTGTGTATTTCAGAGAATGTAACAAAGTGAATTAGATTATCAAAGTTAGGTATACGAGTACATAATGAGATCTTTAATTTTTGCAATTTTAACAAATTTTAAATGAAACTATTTTAAAGGGACGAAGTAACGGGAGGACGAGGGAAGGTCGTGTCGCAGCGTCTGACTGAAAGCGCGACCGGTTGTGGGTTCGATCCTCACCCGGGGTTTCATTATATTTAAATTATTTTCACTTCCTTGCTCTGGTAAAAACAAAGCGCGGCGTTGAGTTCCAACACTCAACACGCAATGTCTCGACTTCGGTGAAAAGCGAACGGAGTGTCTTTTTACTAGGTACTTTCTGTCTACCCTGCTATGCAAGATAAAAGCATGAAGCTTAAAAAAAAGGATTAATCGTGTAAATTTTGATATTTGAAACTACATTTTTGAAAATTCATCATTTTGAACACTTTACAGCAGTATGTGGTCACCGGTAGACAAACTACAAGAAGATGCTGTTAGGTACTCGTCCAAGTGCATCTCTATTCATAATAGTTCGAATTCCGAGGCGGACACTCGACCACGTAATCCAAGACACTGATGGTACAGGTGCCGCCCAGTGTGGTCGAGGCCATGTTTTATAGTAAGAGGAACTAGTCTATATTAGTCTCCTTTCGCGCATCATTCATCGCACTAAATGAGGCCGTGGTGCAGATCCACAAGTGTATCCCATATAGAGACCCGCTCCGCCGTCATAGCTAATTACAACTGGAGGGCGATCTTTCTGCAGTAGGTGTATGTGCTCTGGTACTGGCTCCAGAGTGCCCTAAAGGCAAAATTGGCCTGCTAGAGAAGGTAGAGAGGTTAGCTGAGTTTTATTAGGTAGATTTTGTGTCAGTAATTAGTGAGACGGACAATCTGCGTAAATGACATTTCCCGGCGTCATATCAAAATAGTGTAAATAAAATAGTCATTTTTAGTCACTAGCCCAAAAACAAAATGATATTTTTCCAACTTAAAAAATATAAAGACTTACATAGAAACAATAAGTCCTTCTGCCACCTCCTTAGAGGTATAATTTGCATAAACACAGAAATTATATTTTTTACTTATTTTGAATCAGACAGTTAGTGTCATTAATAAGACAGACTTGTATATTATAATCCATATGTACCTACTTAAGATATGAAACTTCCACAAAGGCTCTAATCTTTTTTTAATTTATAATAACTAACTACCTAAAGAAAATTTTTATATTTTCATACCCGTTTTACTTCTTTATCTTCTAATATACATAAAATTTTCATATATTATGGAAGGCTGTTATTTTTTATGTTATATAAGGCAACTAATTATATGGAATTCCATAATATATGAGAATTTTCCATATATTATAGAATTCAATATAATTAGTTAATATCTATTTAGGCCCTTTAGGAGTAGAATATCATAAATCGCTAAAAAATATAATTATATATCATTCAATTGCTGTTCAGACTCTCCTGCTACCGGCTGTGACAATCTGCTGAGACTATCGGCCCAATCAATTTGGGGACCAGGTTTATATACAATTTCATAATTATGAGAAGTCAAAGTAATAGCAATTCTTGACAGTTGAGATGAGAGCATAGTTAGCATAGGTAATTATAAAATTTGGTTATTCCAAACATAATGGTGGCATCTTTACCAAGCTGCGAATAACGTCTTTCATATGAATGCAGTATTCTAGATGACATTGCTATCGGATGCTCTTCCATATCTTTCATTTCATGAGATAATACTGCCCCCACACCATATACTGAACTGTCACATGAGAGTATCAAAAATTTGTTTACGTCATGATGTACTAATGTTATGTCCAATGTAAGTAAACGTTTAGCTGTTTCAAACGCACGCTGTTCTGCAATTGTCCACTTCTAAATACTTTTTGAGTCTAATATAAATCGATGTAAAGGCTCCAACACGGTATCTTCGTGCGGTATAAGTCGCTCATAAAAATTGTAAAGACCAAGAATTGCTTGTAATTCCCTGTTATCTTTAGGAGCAGGAATTTTCAAAAAAGATTCTATTTTACTGGGCGTTGGATGTATTCCTTCTGCATCTATGACAAAACCAAGAAATTCTACTTTCTCTCGGGCAAATTTACACTTATTCTTATTTAAACATAGTCCCGCCTTTTCTATTCCGCTGCGTACTAGGTTTAGTCTTTCTCGTATGTCAAGCATTGTCCTGCCACTAATGATGATATCATCAATTAATACTTCTACACCTGGAAACCCTGCCAATAAAGAAATCATTAGACGTTGGAATATTCCGGGACATGCTTTAACAGCAAATGCCAATCTATGTACGGTGTATAGGCCCTTACAAGCATTTAAGATAAGTAGTCTAGTGTATTTGCCCTATGTAAATCCAACGTTGTAAAAGACTTTCCACCCGCAACTGTAGCGAAGACTTCGTTAGCCGTTGGAATCGGGTACGTGTCCGATGCCGTCGCCTCATTTACGGTACTAAGATAATCCCCACACAGCCTTATTTCGCCAGATTTCTTATTATAAGGACCACTGGAGTAACCCACTCTCAAAATGCCACTGGATGTAAAACTCCTTCTCGTTCCAATCTATTTATCTCCCTTTCAACTCGTTCTTTCAAAGCATATGACACAGGACGAGCTTTTAAAAATTTGGGACTTAAACCAGTATTACCATTGTAAGTACCAAGGCCATAGATCTAAATACATTTTTATGATTCGCTATCACTTTTTCCGTTTGTTCGAGGTCATCCTGAGCTATCAAATTAAATTTCATTGATATATTTAGAGGTGCGAGCCAATTGCGGCCAAGCAGGTTTGGCCCATTACCTTTAGCTATAATAATTCATATCTTTTATTATTATAATAATTCATTTATTTATTTATAATAATTCATATCTTTTACCATGTCCTTGTAACGCACAGGCAACAATGCTTGCTCGAGCAACTTTAAGGGAGACTCGTTCCATGTACGCTATGATAAATGAACGTCTTGTAAATTATTGTGCAGCAAATGACTACAGATCACACTCCATATGCATTCATTGACGACATGCAAAGTACTATGCGGGTACCATCTCATAAGGTGGTACCCGCGTAGTACTTTGCATGTTGTATATGCCATTTAATAAGTCTCCATTGTCTTCAATCTAAGTAAAATTTACGTTTTTCTTGTTAGTCTTTTTCTTCTTAATACAATTTTATCTATATTTCTCCGCTTCTTACAGAAACGATAAATCACATTGAGAAAACGACACTCCTCTGCGTGTCGGTTCCAACATCGATAACACATGCGAAAAGACTCTGGTGTTTGTACCGTGTTCACATCCATTGGCTCGCCAGCATTATATGTCGCCAGATCAGCGGTCGCGCTGGTACTAGTGCTACACCATAACACCATTTACCTCGAAACAAAATTTTAATCGATCCAGTTACCCAAGTCAGGATAATATTCTACAAATCTTATAGCTTTTTTATCCATTTTATATATTTTTTAATTCCTCGTCGCCAATATTATGTATTTCATGAAAATAAAACACTGGAGATCACAATAAATATTGTATTAGGTAGGTAGCAGAACATGAACTGTGTTTGTCATACATAATTACATCTCACTTAAATTTACTTTATTTTGATAAAAAAGAAAATAAGTACCTTCAAACTAAATAACAATCTTTGACAATCTATTTACTATTATAATGTATATATGACAGAAACCTAAGTAATAGATTCACGTCTCTCACTTTAAAAATTACGTACTCCCGTATAAACTTTCACCCACTATGTCACCCCTTAAGAAAAACGTTTTCACACTAGAGCAATTATTTACTATTATACAACCAGAAACCTAAAAATAAGTTATCATGTCTCTAACATGACAATTGGTAGACTTCATAACAAATTTTAACTCCTACTTTATTAGTTTTAATCAGAAACCCAGAAACATAGATTGCATCAATAATGGTGGCTTTCCATTGAAACTTTCAACACTTTTTTAACCCCTTAGGAGTGTAATTTTCACAATCATTAAAATATGTACCTTTTTTTAATCATTAAGCCACTAATACATTTTCGTACATCAAACATCTAAAATGAGTGACTCTAAACGAACTTTCAACCCCATTTCCACAAACGCTGAAGTACATATTTTCTTATTTCTTATCAGTAACCCAAACATAAAATTTTATGCATGGAACATTAAAATTGTCGGACTTTCACATAAATTTTCAACCCTTATTTCATCCTATGGTCTTAAATTTTAAAAAATCGTTTCTTAGTGATATAATTTCTTAGCATAAACTAGTCATGCCTTCAAGTTGAACAGTATACGCTCGACGACAGTGGATCAGTCAGTCAGTTTATCGGGAGAAGCCATTTTTATATGATGAGATATCAAGCATCAGCCATACTCATAATACACCTGCTTTTATTTGCTACATTAGTATTTAGATACGTACAATATATTGTAGCAATGCGGTTTGATATATCAGGAAAATAGTGAAAATTTTTATTATTATAATTTATTTATACGGTACAAACATTATGATCAAAATAAAAATAGCCACAAAATATTATACATATTATTAGTATATTGAAACTGAACGACCATAGTTAATAAAGACAATATAGTGTATCCCCTTTGTGTAGGGAACAGAATGGAAGGCTCAACCTTATACTCTTATTAGTATTCTTTTGTTCTATAAAATTAACTGTATTGCCTAAAACGAGCGGTAAAATGATGTGAACATAATTTGCAATAAAGTGCTTTTATGCGAAATTTAGGAGGTCAACGTCGCACTTTGTCGCACCTGAGCGAGAAAATGAGAATAAGTTAAATAAAAATCACTCCCCCGAGTGAGAATCGAATCCACAACCGATCGCATTCACAATCAGACGCTGTCCCACTGCAGCACGACCGGCCTTATATGATTATAACATTCTTAAACAGATTTTAAATTTAAATATATAACCGAACTATAAAAAAATATGCCATGACCGTGTTAAGCGATATATATGCTTACTAATAATCCGGTTAATACGATTAACGAATGTAGCCTTGGCACCATGCGTTACTTTAGACGAAATTATATTTCAAACACATGGTAGCGTGTAATATTTATATTTAAAATCATTTTCCCACTCTGGTAAGACGAAGCGCAGCGTTAATTTCCGCCGCTCATACGTAACGTCCTGAACTATGGAGGTAAGGGAGAACGGAGTGTCCAGACACAAGGTTCTCTTTGGCTACTCTGCTAATAAATTCTGTGATTTAAGTAAGAACGCGCGTAGGTAAAAGAAAGAAATAGTATAGTGAGTTCACGTGAGCGAAACCAGGAGCGAGCTGCTATTATATAATAAAAGAGTAGAAAAGTTTATTTACATGAACATGAAATTTTTGCTTATATCTAAATATTTAAAGTAATAGTTATTGTTTAAAAAATATAAAATTGAAATTTATAAATTTATTTTAATACTGATAATTAAGGGCTACATAGAAATAATTATTTGAACGGTAAAGCTGGGAGCATAGTTTTTGATAATTTCATCCTGATATTCAATGTAATTCCGGTCGGAAAAATGATATTCAATGTAATTCCGGTCGGTCAAAATACGAAATTTGCAAAATCTCACTCAATCTCACTCAATAATGTAGTCAATACAAAAAGAAACAGAAAATATATAATGAATACTTTCTAACTTACAATTTCAAAAAATTACAATCATTACCAATTAATAGCATGCAGTTGTAACGTGAAATCTATATTAATTAAGTTGAAGGACATTTATATTGCTCTTTATCTGAAATACACTTCGTTTTGTATCTCATAACAAATATTTTGGGGAACAAAACTTATGAGCATTACAATACTCAACGAAACCATTTTTTTTTACATTATTGAAGATATGTTTATGAAATTTAAACTGCAAATTGCTGTGCGTGACTAATGCAACTGTAATATATTTGTTCAGAATCTTTGCAATATGTTAAATGATAAAAAAATAATTAATCAACTGTTACATATAAGTTATAAAGAAAATGATTTGGTGGAACGTATTTAAAAATAATAGGTAGTTGCAAAGTGTATCATTAATTTTATTGGGGTATCTATATTTTTTAAAGTCATTATAACTAATTATAACTTACATAGAATTAATTTTTATTTATGAGTTCAGTTCTTAATATTTTAACAATCAATAATGTGTGTTATAGATAAGATTAGATGACATTAAGCCGTATGAATTTTAATTTAGTTTAATAGACTATGTGTTCCAAGTAATCTTACAATGTGGATAAGGGGGGTAGACACGAAAGTGCATAAACGTATATTTTAGAGCTCTCTCTAAGACAAAGATGAGGACATCTTTCAGAGAACAATGGATGTATTAAACGGGCACATTAAGTTGTCAGTTAATGCTACATTCATTGAATCGTGTCATAGACTCGGTTTTAAAAAGGAATCTACTAGGCCAGTTCTTGTTAGGTTTTCCAGTGTACAGTGTACAGTCCATTCCATATCCATTCTACCTATTCTATCCAAAGTCCTTGAAACCATCGTTTATAACACTTCTACTCCTTTTTTCCTCTTATAACCTAAGTCCTTACCAGTCCGGATTCCATCCCTTTTACACCACAGTTAGTGCGCTGCTGAATATTACCTAGGACATTCGGAGTACTATGGATAACACCAAGCAATGCAATGCAATGGTACTGCTTGATTTCAGCAGTGCGTTTAACTCTTTTGATTATGATATACTCCTTGCTACTCTTCGTGCATTTAACATATCTTCCACAGCTATAAAATGGTTTCATTCTTCACTGTTCAGTCGCCAGCAATGCGTGAAAATCAACGATAACACATCGTCTTGGCTATATCTCACTCTCCACTTCTTTTCTCAGTATTCATCAACAATATCTCAAAAGTAATTCTTCTCCTTACCATCTGTATGCCGATGACTTGCAGTTGTATCGACAGGGCTATCTCAACGACTTGATCTTTCGGTCTTTCAGTAAATCCAAGTAAGTCACAAGCAATTATGATCTACCTACCTACCTACCTAGCAGTAGGAGACTCAAAAATAAAATTAACTGGGATACAGTGCCGAGAATTTTGTACTCTGGAATTGAAATTCCATATTGTAAAAAAGTTAAGAATCTGGGTCTTATTATGGATAGCAACATGACTTGGACACTTCACATTAACGAACTTAGCAAACGCATGCATTTCTCTTTTCACTCTCTAAAGCGTCTCCAATTCTTCCTTCCTCATAAAACAAAAATTATGCTAGCGCAATGTCTACTCCTGCCCATGCTTGACTACGCCGATATCTGTTATTTGGATGTGACCGAGGAGCAACTTAACAATTTAGAGCGTCTTTAAAATCTCGCTATACGTTTTGTCTACAGTCTTCGTAAATATGACCAGGTGTACCAATTTCGTGCTCAGCTTAATTGGCTCCTATTCGCCTTCGCCGTGATATGCACATGTTTCTTTAATTTTTAAGATTTAGAGTTACCAAAATTTCCCTTCTTACCTCCGTACTCGTTTTAGGGTACTTCCCATACCAACACGCTCAAGGAGATCTTGTGTCACACCGATACTTGAAATCCCAAAAAGCAACACAAAATTTCTTCAAAATTCCTATTCCGTACATGCCGCATCACTTTGGAATAAACTCCCCACATTCATCCATAAAAGCCCATCAATTGCGTCTTTCAAGACCTCGTTAAAAAATGTTTTATGTCTCTGAATCAACCAGCAGTTATCTTTAAAATTACTATATTATACTTATATTATTTTATATTTATTTATTTATATATGTATATATGTGTTTAATGATATGTACGTCTGTATATATTTATTAACGTCTATATTTTTTAAATATGCATTGTTTGTATATTTTCTTTAAATTATTTATTGCACTGGTTGTCACCCTCATTATAACATCACCCACTTCCACAGGCTGGCTGGAAGAAATCTGTTCAAGAAATAAGTCCACCGTTGCGGACTTCATTACTGTAATGTGTTTTTATGTATTATGTTAAGTGCAATAAAGGATAGTATATAGTATATATAGTTACCTCCTTTGTGACATTAATGCTATAGAAGCTGAGGGAGAACGGGAGATAGCAGACCCTGCTCACTAAGGACAATAGAGACGCACTGTAGTGGCGTTTTAGGTTTAGATTTTTTGATTTTGACCATACTATATAAAAAGATTCTGGCAAATATGCATGCGCCAATATATGACCCTTTGCATATTTACAAAATGTAACACAATTTAATAAAAAACGAAAATAATATTCTAACTTTATGACTTAAATAGATATAATTATTTTTGTATGTTTGTATGTATGTATTTAGGAAAAACATGCAAAGTTTAACCAAGTACCAAATACAGATTCCATTTTAGCTGTTTCGATTGTGAATTCTAACATCAAAAGTGAGATGTAATAAGGTTATACAAAATTTTCTTACACGCTCAGAATAAGAGCCAGCTGATTATGTATTAAAGTGAAATATGCTACTCGATGCAGCGATCTCACTAGGAATAAGTAAATGTAATGACTAATATATAATAATATTAATATTTTCAGACTTTTATAATTTCTGACATTGTCTTTGTTATATATTATTTAATTTCGTAATAGTTTATTTTAGAAGTATTCAATAATCTTAGTAAATTATAAATAATAAAAATTGTACTATATATAAAATATTGTTTGAAAAATTGTTTGAGTATGCAGTAAATTAAATAATAAACCCTAAGACGGCATCTAGATAAATAAATGGTTGATCATTTTCAAATGAAAAGATCTAACAGATATCTGTAAAAATTGTGAGGAATTCGTAAAGTCTTGCAAATACCTCACAATTTTTACAAGCAGCAGAGCACGAAGGCTGATCTGTTAAAGAAATTTATTTTGTAATAGGAAACATTTGATATTAGTCCTAAATATTAGTAATTAAGGGGAAGAAATGAATTTTAAACGGATTAATCGCGTCTAACTGTGACCTGTGACCTGACTGTGTATTTTCAAATACCAAAATATATAATCGATGCATTTAAAATAGTTCATGTCGTATGTTAAAAATGTGTAATAATCACGAAAATATACATTCTTATATATGTATTAGAAAACACCTACCACCCTTTTTGACTGTGATTTGCCTTCTTTTGTTCGATACCTGTATAAGTAGGAAATTAAAACCACAGAGGCTCTATATAAAAAAAGTCGAGAGATATAACTTTTAAGTTAATAAACCTAATATTTACATAATGGAAAGAGATGCTGCCTTTATACTTTTTGCAAAATATGACAAATGTATACATATTTAACATATTTTTCATGCTACTTAAAGAAAGGTCTTTTTCCTTTTAGGTTTACTACGGTTTATCTATATTAATAAAAGATATATCAGATAAACAAAACTATAGTTTAATATTGTACAAACCAAGCGTTTGTATAATTTGCAGATTTTTTATCTGATATAAGAGGATATAATATACATTATTTCATTATAAAATTGTATTTCTATTATTCATTAAATTAGATGAAAACATCTTTAAGTTTGGAATACCACTTTAAAACTAGTAAACATTAAATTAGATGAAGTTCCAGTTTAACTCCAATATCCAAAAATATTTTATACGAGTATTACAGTTATATTTTTACAAATATACCCAATTTTGTTACAAATATAATTATTATTTTTACTAAAAAATGTCCAATACTAAGTTGAGTAGTGAAAATTTTGACAACATAAATAGCTACAGTATTCTTATATAATTTGTGATGTTGTATGAATTAAGAAAATTAGGAAAGAGGGTCAAGCACGTTCTGCAGACAAGATTCTAAATTGACCTATTACATCCCAGGAGAATCATTATTTACTTATCTTTGAAATTTAAACCATTTTACTAGCTAGATAAAACTAAAGAGGTAACTAAAACAATTAACGCTTAAAATAAAATTTAAAATATGAATATTATTCAAAATAAAAAATAACATTTCTTCTGGTGATAACTGTAAAATAAAAGTATAGTAGGTGTAAGAAGAATAGCTAAATATAAAAAATAATAGGTATATTCATTTCATTTTCCACGTATATGTTAATTCTAGTCACCTAAATTCCAGGGTATTCCATTTTGTACAAGAAAAAGTTTTGAGATTCTTGAAGTGAATATATCGAATGAGGTCCAGTTTAGGAGAGTCATTTGGAGAGCAAAGCCAAATTGATTTCGAAAATTGATCTCGAGATACTGAACGTGGCGAAAGAGTATCTTACTTCAGGACATAGACTTCTGCTTTATAAAGTAAATTTGTAGTGCTGATCCCACCTAAGCGCTGGCACCCATTATCAATTACTCTTTATCCTTAAAAAAAGCGAAAAAATATATTAAAATACTAAATTAATGGTAGTAGTGTAAGAGGAGATCTTTTATATAATACAGTACAGTGTAACACGTATGCCAGGCTTAAAAATCATCTTTCTCTTAGCATTGTCCTATTATTCGTAATCTGTAACCGTGCACGTTCTGTAAGTGAAAGAATATTAATTTACTTGACGTGTGATGTGTATTTCGTTTGAAGCGTAACGCTATTAATAAAACTCACCCTTGCCCTTAAATAATATATAACATTGTACTTATTCCTAACCTTAATACCAAGTTCCAGCAAAATGTATTAGAACAAATCTAATTAAAGCGGTTTGAGTTTAGTGGTTACTTCAAGTAAAAGGACAAAAAGTTTAGATAAAATAGTGCTAATTGAGTTACCAGTTGACTTTGAATCAGCGTATTGCCTTAATTATAAATTTATATTTATATTTATTTATAAATATTCTTCTTTAATTAATGTAAATTAAAAAAAAAAATGTACTGATAAGACGTAAATCGTCTTATAAACGAACGAAACAGTCCATAAAAGAATGAAAATGAACTCAATCACAATAAACAAAAAAAGGAGCTTTACACTTGTTCTCACATATCACTGTAGTTAGTGTGTCTGACAGAACCATCTTCAATTTCTCCCCGAATTTAACACATTTAATGTGTTGAGTGACGGAACTCTACGCTGCATATCATGTTACCAGAACAGTTAATTTTAAATAATTACAATAAGTACATTGCCCACATGCCAAACTGCACGTTTGTTCTTTATCAGTAAAATCTAAGTCCAATTAGGATATTCATAGTTTTACCACTATACATGGTAGAGTTACTAGTCTCTTGCTGGGAATAAATTGAAAGAAATTCAACCACGCACAAAAAATGAAGGTAGGAAGGAAGTGTAGATCAGGTCTATCCACTTCTCAGATATTTCTTCTCAGATATATTATCTTAGCGTAATTTAGAGAAAAAAGCAATAGAAAAAAGGGAAAGAAGCTTTAATAATTAATGAAATAAAATTTTCTCAATAGTAATTATTTTCTGTTCCTGTCGCCCGCAACTCTGTTTACTTGTCCTTTATGACCCTTGCCACGCTACCATTTACAATATGATGTCTACCGTAATTTGTTGTTTTTATCAAAGGACACAAATTTATTTGGTATTTTTCATCACCTCAAACCATAATTAGGTGAAATAATAAAATATGATGTACTTACCCACTATTTACTGGATTATTATATAGTTTTAGAATACCTTTTAAATTTTTTTGAGAAAATGTATAAAAATTTGTATGCAGCGGGATTCAAACCCGCGCCTTTTGAAAACCGTCCAAGCGCTGTGACCGCTCTGAGCTATGCGTTCTTCCACCGGCTGCGTCGAAGTTCTAATACATTTGTTACAACTTATTTAAGTTGTTAGCATCTCTGTAGAGATTTTTTACAAATTTCTACTACTTAAAGATTATTACGAAACAATCGTTAAACAAGAAGATTATTTTAATAGTTCACTGTTTTAAAGTATTATTCCACACTTAGTATTAGAAAAAACGTATTAAATTTTTGAAAAAACGTATAAAAATTTGAACGCAGCGGGATTCGAACTCGCTCCTTTAGAAAACCGCCTAAGCGCTCTAACTGCTAATTTTTTTACGTTCAAAATGTTTTTTAAGTGTGGAATAACACTTTAAAAATAGCAAACTCCCTTTTAAATGTATTTTTACATGTTTAGTCCTTAAATAGTTTTGGCACACGAAAGACGTAAAATAAAAGTTTTAGTAATAATCTTTAATATTTTTTAGACAATTGTTACCAAATATCTCTTCAAATTATTTTATTTCTTCAAAACATTTGATAATGTAATAAAAAATAACGCAAAGAAATCCAATATTCATAATATTACGTTCCACGAAGACAAGAATGTAACTATCCCCATGTGAATTGCGAATCTTTTGGCGTAAAACGAATCAGCTCTCTGGATGCCAGTGAAGTAGAATTAGTTATATCCTTTGAGAATATAATTTAACTTAATTAGCTGAGTAAGCAAATATATATGTTTTTTATATAAAAACGTGGCATTTTATGACTGTGTCATTTTTGTTACGGATCCCTTAAATAAAAATGTAAAGCGAACAGTAAACGAAAATATTTTTTTGAATCTGTATCAGTCGATGAATATAGGAAAAATGTAAGATTTCAGAAGACATGACTCGTAACTCTCGGTTTCTATGCAATAAATAATGTATATGGGTTTTCACACATTTTCCAAGTCAGATGCTACACGTTGCGATTTCAAATAGCAAGCTATAAATATATGTTATTATCATGTTGATTGTTATATGATTTTTAAATACCATCAAATATTTTATTATAAGTGCATATACAGTATCGAAAATATAGAAGTTACGAAAATAAAGTTTAAAAAGCTATCTAATTTTGCGCCTCATTAAAGTATTTATAATGATTACGCATATTGTCAACATCTTTTATTTCGTCCATAGCTACGAAGGTAAGCTGTATTAATGAGCTTCTGGATGAACAGACTTTTATTAAAAGTAGTACGAACAAGCTTTGTTCTGTAATCGGTTTATCGGCACAGCTTCATGATACTTTTCACAAAAGCCCATTAATAGAGTGAAGTTAATATAATTTGTATGTTGTTCTTCTTTGACGAAGTGAATTATTAAGACGACAAAATTACCACAAAGCGTTGATATTTGAATTAAATATATTTTTTTATATTAATTTAATTTCCGTTGCCATGGCAGAATAAATGAAGCATTTTGACAATTCTTAAAATAATTATAAAGTACTTGCGGTTATTAATTCAAGTAAAGAATAAAGATTTTTTGTGTATAGAAATTCGGTTTGATATATACACATCGCGACAGTGGACAGGTAAATTGCAGTCGTAAGTCATTGTGATCTCCTCTGTGAGAGGTCTTCTTCAATACCATCACCTGCTTTCATTAAATTCTAGCTATGTATAGATGTTTTGTCATTTTTGAGCGATTTTGTATTTTTTGAGCGATTTTAATAATTAAGAAAACTATTTTTTTAGCTTGTTTTTTTTATCCCACATAGCGGGGTAGGCAGAAAGTACCTAGTGTCAAGACATTCCGTACTTCGCTTTCCACCGAAGTCAAGACATTGCGTGTTGAATGGTGGCACTCAACGCCGCACTTTGTCTTTACCAGACCGAGGATATCAAAATAATTTAAATATAATCACTCCCCCGAGTGAGGATCGAACCTACAACCGGTCGCGTTTACAGTCATACGCTGTCCCACTGCGCGACGACCGGCCTCAATAAGGCACCTAGGGCGACTTTTAACTAAAGTAATTAGGGCGACGATCCTGTATAATAAAGATATTTGCCTTTACCATTTACAAAATCCGTTAAAGCTATTCAGCTATGAAACATAATAAATAGTATAGTTTAAATAATAATGCATGCAGAATAAAAGTAATTTGATGCTACCATCAGTATAAAAATATTCAATATAATTTCTTATTTTATAATTTCAACGCCTATGGAAGTCTTCGAAACGCGGAAGACCTTCACTTGCATCGACAAAACTATTGACGATTTAAATGATATACACTTTTATACTCGTGTCCTGACACCATCAGCTACATTACTACTTACTTACACTAGTAAAACCCACTAAGAACGTACCTAACATACAGTATTCGAAATTGGGGCAACTATCCCACTATCTAATATCTATCCGGGTTTTACCCTACAGACAGACGTACACTGCATATATCGTCTTTAAAGTTACAAATTATATAACATAAATAATATAAATATAAATAAAGGATACTGTGGTAAAGAAAATTGAAATTCTGTCCCAGAAGGGTTCTTTATATGTACGTTTAATGTGACTGAAAAGGAAAAAGATGTTTGTTATAATTTTGTAAGCTAATCCCGTGAGATATTCAAAAGAAACTTCTCAGATATTTTTATACAAAAAAAATATTTGTATAGTTATACTCATAAAAAATATATATTATTTAGTAATATTTTATCAATATGATGAGTTCCGCCCGTCACGTAATGTCTCTTTACACCATACCGTATCTTTACACTAGTTTCTCTCCGACTATCTACTATGCGCTATAAAGCTTAAAGCTGAAAAAAATGTTCAAATAACTTATTAGCCATAACGATAATGACAAAAAGATTTTAGAAAATTAGTCACATAAATTATACTAATTATAATGTAGCATCTTGTACACTGATCAAAATATATAATATTAAGTAAGGATGCAAAATAAAAAAAAAAGTTATACTGCAAACTTTTAAAGTTTAGCTGTTACAGAGCCAACCTATTCGACTCTATGCTTTTATTCTTACAGTTAAAAAAATAACTGAATCATACAAAAATGATACGCTTTATTGCAAAACTTTATTAAATATTAGCTATGCTAACTGCCTATATCTACATGTTCCGTCTTTTTGCTCGCCTCACACACTTTAATCAAATTTATATTTTTTCTCATATCACGTTGAAATCCGTTGCGTAGTTTTAAATATCTAGGCGTACTTAAAAATAGCGGAGGTGACTTCGTTTTATACTGTGAATTGTATAATGTAGTGTTCAAAATTAAGCCCAATTAATACAAACTATGCGTCATAACTGTACATTTTTTAACACTGACAGTAGAACGCATGGCTTAACGGTCAAAGGGCTTAGACGGTATCCAAGCGGCGCGGGTTCGAATCCCGCTGCGTTCAAACTTTTATACGTTTTTCAAAAATGTTTTCTAATTCTAAGTGTGGTATAACACTTAAAAAATAATAAACATTAAAAATAATCAGTCCCCCCGAATTGGGATCGAACCCACAACCGATCGCATTTACAGTCAGACGCTGTCCAACTGTGCCACGACTGGCCTCTATAGCTTTGACTTATTGAAGCAATAAAATGGAAATAATTTAAATATGATTATGCCCCCGAGAATAGAACCCACGGCGACAATCCTTGGCAATTAAGTCAGACACTATTCCACTATGCCACTTCATACACCTTAATATACAAAATGTCTTCATGACAAATTGAAACCGCAATCCCATGTGTCAGTTATATCATCAGTATCAGCGAGTATGTCAGATAATAATGAGTTGATTTTTTTTATGTAATCACAACTTATATAAGTAGTCTTTGTATTGCGTCTCATAGCTCTCTTTTATGTATTACAGAGTAGCATACTTGTTAGCCACTTAGTTCGTGAAGATTTCAGTTTATAATCGTTAATTTGTGATAGTTACGTTATACTACTTATTAATAAGTATCTTAATAAACTTGCTTTGACAACACTTGTTTTATTAAGCTATTAAATGACATTGAATAGAGGGCGCTAGATAGTATAGTTAGTTCACTTTCTTTAACGAATATAATGTATTTTTGAAATAGTAGCGTTTCACCTATCTTATACAACACACCAAACTAAACCAAGTATAAGCCTCGTGGTATAAAAGTTTATTTTTTTTAATTGGATTGAATATCTATACTAATAAAAAATATAACCTAATCTACAGAGTGTCTAATTCATCATATCCCCAAAGCGTAATCCATTAAAGTAAGATCCCTGAACTTTGGCCAGATGCGTTATTTGCTCTCAACAATTTGTTTATGTATTTCACGTATAATTACGAAAATACTAAATATACAATTTTTATATTCAAACAACCGACGAATGTTTAAGATATATTAAGTATGAAATCAAATAGCGTTTTCAAAGACGCTATATGAAGTTTCATGATTCTAATTTCAAATGAATAGACTTGCAGGTAAACTTTTTTTCTTAATTGTAAAAATTTCTTAAGAAACAATAGATTATATAATAGATAGCTAAAGTTCCATATTTGTAACTCTAAAATGACTCCTATGCAAAATTTCAATCACTATATCGCTCCGTTTAGACATAGAGTTTTCATAAATGCTGACAACAGTTTCCATTTTCAATGTTTCAGTATCTAAAAAATAAACTTATATTTCTAATCTATACCATTACATGAAACAATAAAAATGTGTGTCTGTTCAATATAGATATTTACATTATGATGTTGATGATGATGTTGAAACACCTATAGAATTCTACTATTATATATTAGAAATATTAAAACTCTTGTCTATCTCTTTGACTATTTGCGTTTACATGCTAACGTCAGAAAATTGAACCTATTAGTTGCTGGTCTCGATCATGTGGGACCGTCATGTGGAACCCTAAGCTCTTGATGAAAAGATTATTAAGATAAGATTATATGGAAACAGTGCCAAAATAAAAGTAGTTAAGTACCATAGATTTTTTTTATTACAAATCAATATAATAAATATAGTAAGAGTTGTACAATCCACAACTTTAAAAGTAGCTGATTTCCATATAACCTTTCAACTCCTATTTCACTTCAAAGGAATAACACTTTCGCAAACGCAGAAACAGGTTCATTCATTTTATTAGTAAAACAAAAATAAAGTTTTATATGACTCTAACATAATTACTTTTTTGCCCATTTGGCGCATTAAGGGATAAAACTTTCGTAAACACTAAAACAACTATTTACTATACTTTTACAATTACTCAACAAATTTTAATAATTAAATTAAAGGTTCATGTGTTTGACATAATAATTATCAAACTTTCCATACAACTTTCAACCCCTATTTCGCTCCCTTAGGGTTATAATTTCCGCTATCACTGATAAAGGTATTTACTCTTTTTAATTATTAACTATTAACTTTCTTATAGGTTCAATCTTTCTTTTATATTTCATTTTCTACATAAGTATTCGATCTATTAAACAAAAAAAATAATACCATTTTATAAGCATTATTAAGTACTATAATTTGAAATAAACTTATTCTGCTTAAGCGTCCTTACTGTCATAATTAAACAAATAAATCCCCGTTTATATTTTAACAGTAAACACAACTCAGATATACAGTATTATGTTTCCGCAACACGTTTAATTAAATACTATCAACGTAATTACATGCAAATATACTGCTCAAATGGCATGTTCTTAAACTAATATAAGTTACTACTAAAGTAATGTAATACAAGTTACTAAATACGATACTTTAATGTTTTAGAGACTAGTTATATATTTAATGATCTACTCTTGTTATTTGTGGAAATATCAATGAAATTAAAAATTTAAAAGAAATATTATTAAACTTATTTTCATATTCACACTAGAAACGTTACAATGTACTATTTACTATTTAATTGAAATAGGTAATAATAGAGATATTTTATCAATAATTGGATCTAAATTTTTTTTACTGAGGTATGGGACTTCAGTACCAAAATTTACTTTCACCATTCAAATATTCCCTAGGAGATTTTAAACAGGAGCTGACTGCTGGTGCTTGTTTCAGTATTCTTGAGCTTATTCTTACCTTTTCAGTTTTCAATAATATTTCAGGTATTTTTTACATTTCTTTCATACATTATCGAGTTTCATGTTTATTTATTATATATTTTTTAAATTTTATACTTTAGTTGATATTCTAATTTTTTCTACAGTGTTTCCCAATAAGGTCGATAGGATTTTGATAGCTCACAGCCGCCATCTTGGTTGTTAAACATTTGATATTTGTGTTATTTTGTGTTCAGTAAAGTTTCTCATTTAATCACGAACAATTTCACGTTACCTCAACGTTTGAAAATTGTCCAAATTTTCTATCAAAATTCGAAAAGTATTGTCTCTACTCAAAGAGTCTGAGCTCGCTATACGTCGCATAATCCAAAAACTGGAAAGTGAATATTCTTTGCACGATAATAGACCACCAACACAACAACGGACAGGCTGTAGTGAAGAAAATATTGCTACCGTATCAGCCAGTGTCGAAGAAAATTAAAATGTTTCCGTTCCACGACGTGCACAAGAATTGGGCTTATCTAGAATGACAACCTGCCGAATTTTACGTATGGATCGTGGTCTACATCCATACAAGATTGTATTGGCACAAGAACTCAAGCCAGCAGACCATCGATTACGTCGTGAATTTGCTGATTGGGCGCTTGAAATGATAGAAACGGACACCGAATTTCATAGGAAAATTATCTTTTCAGATGAGGCTCACTTTTGGCTCAATGGTTATGTGAACAAACAGAATTGTCGTTACTGGAGTGAGTCAAATCCAAGAGTGGTTCATGAAACACCATTACTTCCTGAAAAATTGACTGTTTGGTGCGGATTATGGTACGGTGGAATCATTGGCCCGTACTTTTTCAAAAACGACGAAGGCCGTACTGTTACTGTCAATGGCGACTGTTATCGTGACATGTTGAACGATTTTTTTTTCCTGAAGTGTATGAAATCGATGCAGACGACATTTATTTTCAACAAGATGGTGCAACATGCCACATTGCGAGCGTCACAATAGATTTATTGCGTGATAAGTTTGGTGAGTCGGTTATTTCTCGCAACGGTCCTCACAATTGGCCACCAAGATCATGTGATTTAACACCCTTGGACTATTTTTTGTGGGGGTATGTTAAATCTCAAGTGCATGTCAATAAACCAGCTACGATTCAAGACCTTGAACGCAACATTCGAGCGACTATAGCGGCCATACCAGCCGAAATGCTGTACCGAGTCATCGAAAATTGGACCGATCGTATTCACCAGTGCAAAAAAAGTCGTGGCGGTCACTTGAACGATATTTTGTTTAAATCATAAATAGCATAAAATTTCCTATCAAATAAAGCCATTGAGCACGAAACATATATTACATGTCTTATTTTAATTTCAAAACATATCGTTCTTACTGGGAAACCCAATATAAACAAAAAATCTATATCAGACTTTCCACATATTTCAGCGACATTTTTTATTTTTTGGTCTTATTCGTTGTACAACTAATAAAAATAAAACTATACACTGTGAGAATAATAAGAATTGTAGAAAAGAAGAACATTTTAGCTAACTAAACTGCTATTTTTTTGCTGTCAAATGATAATGTATTTAAGTTTATTCATCTATATCTATATAAACGAGTATAATAATAGAGTAGAAAAGTCAATTCAGGAATATAAGTAATAGAAGCTAAAAAACCACTCAATATATATTTTTTGGCTGTTCCGTCCGTCTGTCTATCTGTCTATTCATCAAATTCAAAACAATTTCTTTATACTGATCACTCAGTGATAGATAGAAATGTTTTTTGCATGGTAATAGCTTAGAGCCAGGAACAATCATATATTAAAACGATTTTATTGGCATCTCCTTTACGTATATGTTTTTTTTTCGAATGTGTAGTATGCTGTAGACCCTACCGGTCTTGACAGAGTCACCGGGCTTTAGGGGCAGCCGAGCTAGAAGAGCTCTGACCTTCGACCTCGAGATGATACTATCAACTTAGACCACAGTGTCACAAGGGCGCCTCCTCCTAGGCATAATATATAATAACGGCGCCTCATACATACATAGGTACGTATATGTATGTATGAATCTTATAATTCGAAAAAATCTTCATCTGAAAAATTTGACAAAGGTCAAATTAGTTTGGAAATTTTCAAAGATACTCACATCAATAATACAATTTTTATAATACAATTTTTAAGCGTATTTGTTCCTTTAGTGTATTGGTTTAATATATTTTTTCAATTAATTTCTTTATTAAATATTTATGGGGGAATATTATATTCATAATGTAAAATTCATACGAATATAATTATAATAGGACACAATACGGTATCGTAAAGTAATATTTCATAATCATCAACATCAACATAAAATCCGTTATAATTTAAGCTAAAGAGCTACCAGGATAGTAGCAAGTATTTCATCTGAAATAGTGATACACTTAATTTTTTGTCCCTTAAGAAAGGGACGAGGATACAATCCAAGGAAAAAATTATTTTCTCGATAAAAATCTCTTCAAAGAGTTTAAACTGAATATGGTCGTGCATAACTACAGCAGTTATCAGTTTGTAGTTAGCTTATAACTGTAAATTAGATTCACAATTTTTGCAATATTATGAATGGTATGGGAAAGTCATGTTTCGAGGGTAATTATTTTCATGCTAAACTCTAATTGTATCACTTATCAAAATTATACTATATTCATGTATAGTTTACAAAGAAAATGATTTATTGGAATATATTTCAAAAAATAATAACCAAGTTCATATACTTGCATTAGCGTAGTTATCTTAAGTTTTATAAACGTTTTTCATAATACATACAATTTACTATGTTATGTAATAATAGAACTTCAGTTAATTGTTTCATTACATTATTTAGATATCAGTTACATACAAAAACCTCGAAATTTTAATATATATCCTGTTGTATTGTACTGGAAATATGTAAAATTATTGCATTTCCATTTTATATCTGTTTTCTGCCGAAGCTGTTCAATAAATAGTCACATTAATGTTAATTGAGAACGTTTTTGACGGGTTGAAAGGATATAAAAAATAATGAGTAATTACAGATAAAACATTTTACTGTACTCGAACCTTACCAACCCATTCAATTTGTTTAACACACAATAGCAAACAAAAAACACAACGTACCAGGTATTTTTGTTACAAATTGAATATAAAGCAATAACGAATTCTTTAAAACCTCATCAAAATGAAATTAAGTTATCTTTTTGTTTTATTTCAAAAAGGAAGCTTTAATAAAGTTTTACTTCGTTCTTATATGAAACGAGCAGTCGTGCTGCTTTCATCATCTCAGCAAATGCTGAAACAATTTTCAATAAATAAAATTGATCTTTCTTTTCTTTGATTCTGAATTTAAAATTCTTTACTATAGGGAAATCCAATGTACTGATTTATAAATATGTTTATTTATTTTTTTACCTACACACTGTATTATACATAGTAGGATAGACAAGAAATACGTAGGGTCAAGAGTCTCCGTATTACGCTTTCCCCCAAAATCCAAACAATGCGTTTTGATCGGCGGAACTCAACGCCACGCTTTATCTTATCATTCTCCAGAATCGAACCTACAACCGATACAGTTTTGCAGTCAGGCGCTGTCCTACTGTGCCAAAATTATAAATATATTTATAGTACTTAATTTTATGGTTAAAAAAATAAAAATCATAGATTTTACGACTTTGTACTGTTTTTCATCTAAAAATATTTATTCCGCTTCAACTGAAATTTCGTACCTTTGTACAAAAAACAAATATAATTGAAAAAGTGATTTCGAAACTTCCCTAACAGTGATGCTGTTTTTGGTAAGGAGTTAATTATAGGACTGTCATTTGTTTTTCATATCCTCTTCATATATTACTCCTGATACTTTAGATTATATATATACAAAGTTACGATATATACATTTTTTTTTGGGCGGTGCATTGTATTAACGAACATTAATCTTTTACTGTCGGTCTATTTTACGATTTTTATTACGAATTTGACTATGCTGAATGACACACTCCTACTGAGCGGCAACTGTTGTCTTAATATGACTTGTTAAAGTAAACGTTATAAATAGGATCGTAAAAATTCATGGACGCCCATAAGTCCGTGGTTCGTAACAAAAAACCTCAAAAAAAAGTATTTTATATAGTATTATTAAAAAATATTTTGAATAATTTAATGAATTTTAAACATAAAATAAAAATAAGTTTTTTTAACAATGGCATCACAAAATAACAAGATATGCAGTATCACGCAAAAGTGGAAAAGAATAAAATATATTTTACATCGAAATATATCGTCAATTACCTACAAAGTCTTTTTGAAGTGAAGAAAGTTAATATGAAAGGTGGTGAGTTACATTCTGCTCCATTTGCAAGTTCAGTGTTTCCTGGAACATTAACGATGCCGCAGCTAGCTTTTACGCAATAAATTATGGCCTGTGGACACTCCCACGCACACGGTGGTTGCAGATTCGATTTAACTTTAATGCTATATTGAGTGTTCATAAAGGTAGAAAATGTTACATTTAAATAATACAAGCACAATTACCTAACTATATATATCGTTATTGATCTTAGTCAAGTAATGACGAGAAACAAAAAAAAAATAAGCGCTACGCTTTTTCCCACATAGCAGAGTACAAGGATGCTTTAGTGAAGACGTTATTCTCCATTTTCCGCTCGAATCTAAAACACCGTGTGTTAGGTGGCGGAACTTAACGCCGCACTCCGTACAACATAACACGCAGTGAAAATAATTGAAATATATTCATCTTCCATAGTAAACATTGAATGAAGAACTATCGCGTTCGCAGTCAGATACTGCGTCACTACAAAACCGGCGATGGCCTCAATAGAATCTCTCTGTGTAATGGATAACAAAATAAGTTTGTAATAGTAAGAAATAAAAACTATTATCCCGATTGTTTCTGACCGATCACATCCGGTACTTTAATGTTTTATATATAAATGGAATAGTGGCACGCAAACAAACATTTTATTATTGAAAGTAGTCTTATTGGAATATTCGATAATGTAAATATTTAGGTTTTCTGCTAATATGAAGTATACATATAGAATAATAATAATGTTTCTTGATATAGATTTGGAACTGGTTCCCAAAAAGGAAAATGTTTGCAATTATTTAATAATTAATATATATTTTTGCATTATACATTTATAGTTATTTCATATTTAGTTTATATATTCACTCTTTGCTATCCCCTTTTCTATCCCCTTATAAATTCCCTTTGTATTAATAATAATAAACATAACTTATTCTCATAGAATAAGTTATGTTTATTATCATTAATCCAAAGGGAATTTATACATTTTTCTTATATATCTATAAATTTCTATAAATTATTATTATATATCTACATCTATAAATAAGTATAGAATGACAATTGGCGCCTCGTCACGTTTCATGTCCACAAGACCTTATAAATAGTAAACAGCCTATTAAAGTATTCAAAATATGTCGAAGTCAGTGGAAACATCTGGTATCGATTCTTCTCTAATATTGTTCACAAGTGTATGTACATGAAATAAAAAAAATGTAGCTTTGCACTCTTCTCCGCTTTCCACCTTATTAATTGCATGTGTAATGGCGAAACTCAACGCCGCACTTACCAGTGTAGTGAAGTGAATTATAATTTAAATTTATAATGTCATTCTTATAATTTACGTATTTAGTGAATTTCTTCGTAATAATTTTATCAAATTTATATTATATGAAATTAAGAACGGAAATAAGAATACTTTTTTCATGTTCAACAACTCACAAAACGTATATTGTTAAAACAAAGAAATAAAATAAAACTATTGTATTTAATAACGAATAAGGAAACGAACAAATACAGCACTTATAAACAAAAACATATGACCAAACGATGTGTTTAACGTCGATTATAAAGTTGTATTTGAGGATTTATTCATCAATAAAAAATTATATAAATAACAACTTATTTACAGAGAGCTCAATGACATTTTATTTGCACGACCTTTGGGCTGCCAAAGTCGTATCCTTTTTGTCAAAAGATATAATAATGAGGATACTTTCAACTTCCTTAATATTCTTCGAAACTTTTACTTCCCGATACCTCACTTTTACAATGTTTACAAGTTTCTGGGAAGCTCGCAAAGCAAAATAAGGCTGTTGTTGCTGGTTTTAAAAGCGAAAGTTCAGTTAATGAAAAAGTTACCGATTAATAATCTTTGTAAGAAAAATTAAATAATATGTCTTTGAGAATTAAAAAGTTTTATATTTAAAACATTATACATCTATTCAACTAAAACTAAAATGTTTAAAGAAAAAAGGTAAGGACGCATTTTATATCATCTAGTCACATGAAATTGCGGATTTCGAGGACTTTACTTGAACATATTGTGATAAATAGTGTAATATATTATGACCCGGCGCCATCAATTTTAATTGCTGATTCTTTCCTTACAGGCACGTTGTCACATAAGTTACTGATAGAATTAATTAATTGAAAATTTTTAATAGAATGATAAAAAATTAGTAGTTTTGTATTCACCCTTCTGTAATAATTTTAACCAGTCAGTGCTAAAAATGATAATTTAGATGCCTATCAAATTTAAAGGATATAGCTTATTTTATTATTTATTTCTGAGGTAGTCAAAAACGGCTCAAGTGGCTCGTGTAATGTTACAAACGGTGCTGCTCGCCTGTTCATTTGAATTTGGTTTGATGCGCTACCACGTGTCTGTCTAAAGTAAATTTATAAGAGGAGTTATCTAGAGTTAAACTATTTTATATAGCACATGCGTGCATTTATAAGTATAATAAGTAGTGCTTTTACAGTTGTAATATTCAAGTTAGCTTTTCTTATACGGCAAATAAGAAAAAAACTTCATGTATCGAGAAATTTGTAATCTGTTTTTTTTGTTCCTTTCATCATTTCGTTTTTTCTTTATTTGTTTTACAAATAATTCATTATGTATCAGGGCAGGTAGATATAAACAAGTTGAGATACTTCCCACTTATTCAAGAGACATTGCTTAAACCAGAGCGAGGAAATGAAAATAATTAAAATGTCATTTTCCTAATGACAATCGAATCTGTTCGCTGTGTTACTGCACTATAGTGTGTCCAGTTACCACTATCGTATGTATTTAAGTCAGTTGAGATAAGATTCTTTTAAATTAATTATAGTATTTTTTTTATGAAAATAGCTTTTAACATACGGTGTGATAAAATATACTTTAATAACGACGTCGTTATAATTTCTTCTTTTTTTTAGGTTTATTAACATTTATGCAAAATATAACCTTAGATTTGATAGCTAATAATGCTTACCATAATGACTTTGACGCCTTAAAATAAATGTGTTTGATTAACTACTAAGTTCATTCACTCAATTTCGCTTAGTATCAATTAATTAAAATTAATGCAACTCTTTGCATGAATTCCAAGGGAACATATTAAGATTTATTTACTTTTAGTCTCATTCAATTAGTACAGCTCAAGTTTAAACTATCGTTGTTTAAGAAGAATTTGCGTATAAAAATGTAGCTTAGACTTATTTTAACTAAAAATAATGCTATAATTGGTAAAAAAGAACAATAGTTCCGTTTCTTATTTTTTAATTTAAATAGTAATTTAAGTTATCATAATTTTATTTCTTCTTTCTTATTTTTGCTATTTTCTTCTGCAACCGAACTATTAAATGTTTTTAAAAACCTATAAAAATTTGAACGAAGCGGGAATCGAAACTGCGGCTTTTGGGAAGTCATCCAAGTGCTCTGACCACTATGCCATGCGCTCCAATCCTAAGTGTCGTTATTCGGCACTTAGGATTGCATACTTTAAAAATATTAAAATAAATAGCATTCTCTCTTGCTCAACGATTAATTCTTAGAAATAATCTTTGGGTATCAGAAATTTGTTAAAATTCTTTTACAGAGATGCTAATAACATAACAATAGTATAAAAATTTCGATGCAGCTGGTAGTAGAAGGCGTGGCTTAGCGATCAGTGCGCTTAGACGATTGAGTGTTATCAAAAATATTTTATAATCCGAAGTAGAAGAAAATTAAAGAAATAGTAAAATAAAAAATTTTGTACACTAATCGTTTATTCTATAAAATAATAGAAAAATATACATATTTGATAGTTTAAGGCATTTCCATTTACAAAACATTGTCTTTCAGTAAATAAGCTAGCTGTCTTTATATTAAATAAAAAACTTCCTTTGACTTTTTTATTAGTTCAAAGTCTGCTATGAACTAGTAAAAGCGAGACGCGTCTCAGTATTGAAAATGTTCAATAAATCAAAATCAATCTCAAATATAACTGAGTCAGTATATTTAAGAAGCAAGAAACATAGAAGAACTCTACCCTTACCAGTATTATTAGGGTAAAGGGATTTTACTAAAAAAGATATACACGCGAAAGGTCTTTAGGTACGAAGGAAAAGTATGCAAATTTGATTGAAAAGTAGTTTTTGCGCATAGTAAGCAATGTGAACATATAAACAGTGACCTCACTTACAATATTTGGAAGAATATGGAAATATTTTAGCATTTCCTTGTTTATATAAAAATTATCATAAAATACGTAGCTATTTTATGCTACAGCGATTCTACAGCTGTCAGTAGTTTTTAACTTTGGTTTATTTTTCGCGTTGAATTATATTTTTTTTTAAATTATTATAACAGCAAATTTTATAAATTTATTTGATTTGAAATCAAAGTTGATAACTTTTCGATGTGCAAAAACCTTTCTTATAGATTTATGCCAAAATTTATACAGATATTTTTTGTTCAAATATTTTTCAGGAGTAGCTAAGTAAATAGGAAAATAACATTTTTTATTTAAATTAAGCTGTAGGATAAAAAATCTTACGAGCACGACATAATATTGTCTGAATCATTAAAGTTTATGTTAATATTTTTTTATGTAACCCTATTTTTGTACCTACCCTATTCTGGCTAAGTAAATCTTAATTTATTATTTTGAATAAATATTAATTGTACGGACAGAAGCCGCAAACGTAACGTAATCAGTTAGTATCTGGATGAAGAGCGTTGATTGTGGGTTCAATCGATCGCTTTAGTAAAACAAAATTAGAATTTGAGTTCTCGATGTGCAATGTTGAAGACATTGAACAATTCAATGGGATACGGAATCGAGTGACTTGATACTTAATTATTACTATCCTGCAATATGTAGGATACGCGTAAAGCAAAAAAATATTCTTAAAATATGTTTGGCTTGTGAGAGTCTCATATTTGTGCATTCTTGATTCTCGTAAAAATACTTTAATAATACTAAAAATGTTAAATTATGATGAACATATTAAAATATATAATTATTTCTAATTTGCCTAAATGTTTTAACCATATTTTTAAATCGAAAATCGAACCCACAACCGATCACGTTGTCAGACATTGTCCCACTACGCCAAGACCGGCCTCGCTGCGTTAACCAAACTGCGATAATTCCCTTTTCAAATATTATGATACGTAATGATCATAAAAGCTGCGGCAACATATTTATGCACTCGTATCAACGTAAAAAATACTTACTTTGATAAAAGCTTGCCAGAGAACGGTAATATTCAAACACAGCATTACGAGAAGAGTAAGTCGTTACTTTAACAATGCTATTTGCATGTAAAATCCATCGGACCTTTGTTTATTACAATTTCTTTCCCGAAAACGTGCGACATTATCCGGGAATCACATTTTTACATACTTTATTTTGAAAATACATACACATTTGTATAAAAAACACACAATGATTATTTGTTATTACACATATCTATATTAATAATAAATACATTCTAGATTATTTCGGCAAATGAAAGAATTTAATTAGAAAATACATTAGTTCAGAATTGACAGCTACAAAAAGAAAACAATGTTACTTACAGTATAATATAAGAAAAAAATGAACTTTAAAAATAAACACATACTGTATAGCTATATTTGTGTCAAAAAAGCGAAAAAATAATAATTGGTAGAGCTGTTAAAAATTATGAACACTAAAATATAAAATTGCTATCAAGGTGTAAAACAAATATTGTTATTGTATATTATGTTATTTTATTTTCACAATTAATATTATTATAGGAATACACAAATTATTCTGATATTATATTAATAATATTTAAGTTATATAAAATTGAGTTAAGAGATATTAGGAAGCTCACCTCTACAAACAGATATTATGAAGATTAATCGAAGTGCAATTAATTAGTACACAAATGACCTCTTTCGTGTATAATTGAAAAAATTTTTGTACCAGATCCTAAATCTAAGTAGAACGGAATAAAAATATAACTAGGATAATAATGGAGTAGGCATAAATAGTAATAAATAATTTTTTTCTAGCTTCACGCTTTTAACCCGCATAGTAGGGTAGACAGAAAGTCAAGATACTTCGTACTTCGCTTTCCACCGAAGTCGAAACATTGCGTGTTGAGTGGTGGAACTCAACGACGCACTTTATCTTTACCAGAGCAAGGAAGTGAAAATAATTTAAATATAATCACTCTCCGAGTGGGGATCGAACCCACAACCGGTCGCGTTTACAGTCAGACGCTGTGCCGGTCGTGGCGCAGTGTGACATTTAACCTACTTTGTTATGTTTAAAAAAATATATACTTAAAACAAAGTATCAACATTTTATTTACAATGTGTTCTATTAAGTTCTTTCACGGAATGTTTTTAAAATTAGTTGATAGTAAAATTACATTTTCTTAACTTTCTTTGCAAAGTGCAGGTAATAAAAAACCTAGAATTTTCAATGCAATAATATGAACGGAATATAGAAAAAAGAAGAATTTGAAGTAGATATTTCTAGGTCAAATCCTTTTCAGCTCGGTTTCATAACGAAGTGACTTTCCATGAAATTTTGAGCATTTTTCCCCTCACATTGGCAAAAATAACAATTTTAAACATTTTCTTCTTAAGTTTATTGAACCGTATGATTTGAGAACTCACCTTTTTAAAATGTTATGAATATTATAAAACCGAAAAGAACTGGATTAGATTAGTTTTTGTTAATAACTAATAATAACGAACTAACTAATATTAATATTACCTAAGGCATTTAAATTTTAGCTTTACTTTAGTATATTCAATATTCAATTCTTAATGAAATGTTTTAAATTGTACATTTAAACTTCTTTGTTTGCTGTATACGACAACGAACTTACAACAAAACTTTTAAGTGATTACGAAACCAATTTGAGAACATGAGTTAACAATAAAGTTTACTTTGATAAATATGTTCAACAATCTATTAAAATAATTTAATTATATTAAAAGATAAATGAAGACTGAAAACTAAGAACAGCTTCACACTTTTTCCCGTGAAACATGGTATTCAGACAACCAAGTGTCGAGACACTTTGTTGACTCTTTTCCCCCCGAAATCGAAACTGCGTTGCTCAATGCCACGCTTTGTCTAATAATGTGTAAACATATTAACGTTATTATGTGAATAATTAAGTACAAGAAATATTCAGACTATAAATTATAAAATCTATAATCCGAATATAGTTTGGATGAGGGTTCTACTGATCATATCGTGTTCATTCGCCCTAAGCTTAAATACGCCTAGTATGAAATTTTTCCTACAATGTGCATTGTCCTGAAAATCTCTCCTATTATGGAATAGTACACAATATTTATTATAGACAGTATGATAAATTAAAATGTTATTTTTCATTTATTTATTATTATTTTTTTATATTAAATGTCATATTAGTGTGATTAATCCATACCATCCGTTCAATTTGAATTTCATCATATTTATTAACTTCATCATATTTATGAATTTAGAAATAAATATATATTTAAAATATGTAGACTCTCTTAACGAACACTTAGACACAAAAAATAATAATAAAAGAGTCAATGTAACAAAAAGGTTCAGGCCGGTAGTGGCGCAGTGTAAGCGCGTCTTACTGTAAACACGATCGGTTGTGGGTTCGATTGATATTGAAATTATTTTCCCTTCCTCGCTCTTGAAAGACAAAATGCGGCATTGAGTTCCGCCACTCAACACGCAAAGTCTAGAATTCGGTGGAAAGTGAAGTACGGAGTGTCTTGACACTAGGTACTTCCTGTCTACTGCTATGCGGCATAAAAACGTGAAGCTAAAAAAAACAAAATATATGGACTGGTAAACACAGCGTTAAAAGAAAAAAATAATAATTCATATAATAAAAACAAACTCATAATTTTAGAGATAACTCTGCGTTTAAATGTTAGTGATAATGTGAGTGAATAAAATGATATTTGATATAAGTGCTCCGGTAACTGCATATGCGATAAGTTAATTAATTTCACAATAGACCGCTTGATAAGGCTTGTCCAATCTATCGCAGATGACGCACCATTAGGAGTAGATATAACCAAGGACTATAAGTTATGTAGCTACCTCTTCGATATTAGCTTTTATATACCTATAATATTTATAATATTTTCGTTAATATACAGAAATATATAGTTTAAAAAAGCAAAAAGCCAAGACAGCGTCTCACTGAAAACGTGATCAGATGTGAGTTCGATTCTCACTCGGGGAAATAAATTCATTTCCTCGCTCTGGTAAGACAAAAGTGGAGCGTTGAGTTCCGCCACTCCACAGAAAATATCTCGAATTTGGCGGAAATTGAAGTATAGTGTGTCTTGACACTAGGTATTTTCTGTCCATGTTACTATGCGGGATAAAAAAGGGAAATAAAAAAGGAATTTCTATATTAATTCATAATGTTGCAGATAAACCGAACAAGAACACACTTCCAATTCTCTCCATTCATCATTTTCTGCTAATATATAATGCATGTCATATGAGAATAAGTCTGAAGCAGTTGAACTCTGTTATAATATTAAATACCTTACAAGATTCCAAAATATTTAAATACATTAAATTTATCTAAATTTCTACTGATAAATCTATAATTATTGTTAGTTAGTAAGTTAATACTGATAAATCTATAATCTATATCTTATTATTATATTATTAACTTAAAAATGAGAAGAATTAAATATAAAAGTGGTTTTAACTACTTATCGAAATCACAATACTACAGGTATTGTATTTACCTCAACTGCTCCATTGTTATATTATTAATCAAGAACATAATATTCATGTATAATATTATATAGAAATAATCTATTACTGTTTAGTATGCTACGTAAGCCCTCGTTTCACTTGATTATAGCCAACAGTTACAGTTCAGTAATTGAATTTGTGTCTTAATTCTTCTTACTATATAAGCCATGTCTGTCTGTCACAATATTACTCCATCATCACTCATCAATAATTATATATTCACTAATTAATAAAGCTGTAATTAATAATTAATTACAACTTTAACAATTACGCAAATAGTTCATATCGATACTAGAAATTCTGATATACTATATAAGTTTATGTTAACATATATTTACATCTAGATGCCAACTACATATATATATATATATATATATATATATATATATATATATATATATATAGATATATATATATATATATATATATATATATATATATATATATATATATATATATATATATATATATATATATCTATTTTCTACAAAAAGAGCATAATCCGTAAAATAATTCTATTGACTTCTCAAGGCGTCACGAACAACACGAGGCGAGGTCTGCAATCTTATGAATGGTTCTACGTATATGTTAGTAGTCATAATGCCTTTATCAGGGAAATGTCTTGGTCGACACCTTGTTTTCATAATTATATAAATATATTATTTGAGTGGTATTAACATATTTAATATTTTACAGAAAGCTTCATTATTGTATATAGAAAGATATAATATTGTTTTTGTAAGTTGTTACATATAAATTTAATAACGCTAAACTAGCAAAGGAATGGCCTACAAATATAAATATATAAATTAGTGACGGTGTAGTAAAACAATCACAAAAAGGTAGCCTAATCAGTACATTACAAAGTCCTAAATATTAGTAAGTAGATCTTAACTATTCAAATGATTTCCTTTGAAATATAAATATTAAAAATTATTTTAATAATAATATTATTATAAAACACTTACCCTCCTTTTTACATTTTCCCCTTTCTGACATTATTATTATTATTTTATTTATTTATTTATCAAGTACTATAAATACCATCATTAACACTGCACGATAATATTCGCGTTAGTGCAAAACTGTGTGAATTAGTATTTTAATTTATTTCACTTGTTTATTCTAACAAATTATTATAACATTTTCAAAATTTGAACTTATCGGGATTCAAACACGCGCTTCTTGGATACCGTCTAAGCGCCCTGACCGCTAAACCCATGCGTTCTACTACCAGCTGCGTTGAAATTCTTATACGTTTTGTTACAACTTATTTATGTTGTTACCATCTCTGTAGAGAGATTTTTACAAATTTCTACTACATAAGATCATTAAGAAACAATCGTTTAACAAGAGAGATTGTCATTTAATTTTAATATTTACTATTTTTAAAGTGTTATTCTACACTTATGATTAGAAAACATAAGTGAAAAACGTATAAAAATTTGAACGCAGCGGTATTTGAACCCGCGTCTCTAGGATACCGTCGAGCTGGTAGTAGAACGCATAGCTTTTTTATACGTTTTTTCAAAAATGTTTTCTAATTCTAAATATGGGACACTTTAAAAATAGTAAATATTAAATTATTATAAATTAAATGTATAAATGGCATGTTGTTTTTACCTATGATTCAAATATAAAAGTTTTTACGCAAATAACCAGATAAATTCCATTTTCTGAATGAACACAGTGTCGGAATAGTGAACGTCACATAAAACACGTAACTTCTGTTTTTATTTGCTGTATGTTTTTCTGACAGACAAAGCTCGTTGTGCATGCATATCCCGATTCGTGGATCAATCGGCTTAGTACTTTTATGTTGTACGAACGAACTGATAAAAGAGCTGCAGTAATGGAGTTTCCTTTTTAAGTGACTTTTTAATAACGCAGATAAAGCTAAAGTTGCTAAGCTAAAACGTTTATCAATAGCCCTTAATTTAATAAAAGATCATTTTCAAGATCTGCAGATGGTACGCGGATATCAAAAGATTTCCTTAAAGCTATTGCTATATATATAATTGTAAATAAAATGAAAGCTATACCTATTATTAAGGAATACAAAAATCTTTATATTTAACAGTATTAACAAATTTTAACCGATATGATTTATTTATACAAGTATAGTAAGGGGAGAAATAAAAATGTTAATCATAATCGTGTTTTTACCTACTAATTAATAAATGTTTAGTTTACCATGAACACTTGATAATATTTTAAGAAATAATTTATATTTAGGCCACTTTAAAAAAACGATTAGATATTTTTCTGACCAAAAAGTCACGAATAAGTCACATTCAATAACAATAAATGCAATTACAACAACTCATTGTAAAAAGCCACTTCCAAAAATTTACTCTTTCCTAATCTCTAATTTTGTTACATTTATTATTTATACAACAATTCACCATTTCTTTATTAACATAGATAGTCATTTAAAAAATAGCTAGCTAGCTATTCGTATATAGCAAGTAAAAAAAAGCTATGTTGGAAACTTATGCTGCATTTACAGTATTTGCTGACGGGAACAATCGAACACTCATTTCTACGAGATTCACGGACTTTTCCCACAGAACTAAGTCTCTCAAGAGCACCCAACTCCGTGGATACTGAACAAATAACAGTTCAATGATTTTCTTCATTTAATTCAATCAAGAGGTCGGACGAGCAGAAGTTCAATCGATAGTAAGCAATCTTACCCAAAGGCTAAAGTTTCAAATGAACAAGTTACACTACATGAAATAAAGTTTAACTCAATAATATTGTGACCCTGCATGTATTGAGTCAGTCAGTCAATAGTGGATGGTGACGGGCTGGTGTTAGAGTATTATAGTTTGTTTTAACGTTGTATAGTAAAAAAACGAATAAATTGCTAAATTTTAAAAAGGTGCACGATTGATCGCTAACTTCTCATTGTTTAGTCTTCAAATGTAAGCGTAATACGTACGAGAACAATATTTAATTTTCCTTACTTCAGACATTTTGAGAAGCCTTACACTGTTACTCGTGAGATATAATTTCAATATTTTTATATTCACAGATAATATATTCATTGACCACTATATATGTACCTTTTTCAAAATAACAATAATTCATTTTAAACTTAATTTAAATTCTTCCTCATTTTTATTAATGCCAGGTATATTTTTCCATAAAAAAAGATTACCAAATATTTTAAACACAAATTTATTACATCTTAAATTCGAGATAAGGGCTTCCATTACTAAAGGTAAGGGTCGATAACATAAATTTAACATCAAGGTTACAACTTAACATACATCAAAATTATTTGTGACGGTCCTTGTGCCCCATTGAGATATTTTTAATCCAGGCATTATATTGTAAAAAAGACAATATAATTCATTATGAATAAAAAAATATGAGTCACACTTGACGGGTCAGACAAATGCTTGTCTGCACGTGGTGAAAATATTTGTATACAAACAATTCTTTTACATCGTCAATAAAAAATATAAAGCAAAAATTTCTTAAATAGAACGAAATGATGTACGAATAGGCTACTTCTTCCCATACCGTATTATAGAACTTTTTTCTAGTTTTTAGATATTTTTATATTTTGTTAGTAAACATCATTTTATTATTTTTGAAGATTCTTAGGTACTTACCACCTTACCTTATAAATTTTCATGAAATCATTGTTGGATTATAATGGTCAGAACAACAGTAATATATTGAAACTCGAAATAATACATAAGAATAATGTGACATTATATATAAGAAACCGTTCAAGGAAGAATCTTGGACGGTTTCTAAGACGTGCAGATTCGAATCACGCTATGTTAATTACTATTTTATAAATATACTATTTTCAATTGTTACAGCTATAGATTAGGGTATATTTCACATTTTGTTTACCATCGTCAGTCATTGAATTGATATTTGAGTGTTCTATTGATTTTACATAAATAGAACACTTAGAACATAATAAATCGTCTTCATCACCGTATTTTCATATATCTAATATTCAGTACATCACAGGATAAATTTCTACGCTTTATCCTGCACAGCAGGATAGTCAAAAACAAGACAAGACAAAATCGAGACATTACATGTTGAATGGCGAACTCTATTAGATATACATATTTTTTATTTCTCGTATTTCAAATTTTTTACGTTGAGTAAAAACACTTCATTTAGTTCTCTATCTTTTTGTTTTTTTATTCTATTTTCAGTCTTGGATTAGCAGAAATCGTCGAAGCAAAATTATATAGCCACACTGAAAAACATGTGCCTTCGGCAATAAAATGAGTATTTCCCTAAATGTAATTGTGTGCCAATCATGAGTCACGCGTCACGACGGCGTCAATAATTGTAATTTGATTGTGATATAAGCATGTTCATATTATAGACATGTATTTATTTTAAAAGTTTTATGTAAAAAGTCAAAAACGCAATTTAAAGTTATTATTTTTTCCTACAATTTAGAAGAAATTTTTAAACTCCTGAGTGAAAATGTTTATTATTAATGAAAACAAACTACTAAAGAAAGTGATGCCATCTATTTTAAAAATCTGGTACTACACGAGTTGTTTAGATAGCTTTTAATTTTTATTTTTTATGATATCTCTTACATACGTTCACACACGGAGTTATTAGAATTATTAAATTCTGCTGCGGTCAAATTTTTATGTTTTTTTAAATAATTTACTTAAAAAGACTTAATTTAACGATATTATAAAAGTGTAAAATATATGAAGTATACGTTCTAAAAATTAGAAATTTGACGTTATCGTCGCTTCGTGCGCCGTTTTGACCTCCATTGGTAATAAAATAAAGAATGTTAAGAATGTTGAAAAAGATACTTTCATTCATCTATTGAAATAGACAATATTTGCTTATAATTTGTTAAAACGTGAAGGTTGCAGAATATAACGATTTTTATTTAAAAAATTCAATGTAGGTATGTAGCATGTGGTGAAATATGTTCCATATATCATTAATACTCAATTGAGATTAGCTTCTGGATGTTTCACGTTTAATTATCGTCACCATTATACAAATTCCTCGAATACGAATGTATAAAAATAGCTTTCTTTCTTTAGAGAGTAAATAATAACTACTTTAACAAGTAAAAATGCCGTAATAATTACTTTGTGCGAGTTACAATTTACTAAACTCTGGAAATCTTATCTATTTTACTTAAAATTGTAGTCTCTTAACAGGTGTCCGAGACAAGACTCGCAATCCATTTAATGAGCAAGATTTATACTGTGTTTCCCAAGTTCTTAGCACGTGCGGTAATGAAATGAAATCTACCTTTTCTGTACCTACTCAATAATAATAAAAAGAATATATGAATTAAACAAAATATATTTCACATGTACATGAGTATAGACATATGAAATTTAATTCAGTACAGGCTTAATGTTTTTTACCATTTAATATGTGAGTGTATACAATATTATAACCTACACTTTTTATCCTTTTATTTAAATTGATTATTATAAGCGATTAATTTGTTTAGGTACGTACACATATTTGTAGAATTAATTACAACAGTGAACTTAAACCTTTTTGTAGTGAATAGCCTTTAAACGATAACGAAGAGCTAGAACTAAATAAAAAGGAAACAAAGTGTGCCTTTTAATGAATTCGTTTGAACTAGTACCTACTGCGGCCATTAGTACTCTGAGTAAGTTAGACTTTTTTATCGTGAAGAACTCCGTTATGGATACCCACCCGATTGGGGACAGGTTAGACAGGAAGCACCCAGTATCACTCTGTATTTCGCTTTCTACCGAATTCGAGACATTGTGTTTTTAAATCAAAATAAATTAAATATAAGCATTCCCTCCAGTCAGTATCGAACTCATAACCAATCGTGTTTGCAGTCAGACATTGTCCCTCCCAACCTGGATTTTTTTAAAAAAAATAATAGATATTAGCTGTATTCAAAACAAAATGTAATAGAACTGAAGGTGATGACAGATTTATGTGACCAAGGTCTTCTCAAGCGGAGTGAGACGCGTCAGAGAATACCAATACAAGACAATTTCAAGACCAATTTCTATGCATCAGTGAGCGATCTTTTCACCAATATACAACCTGTAGACGAATTTATTAGATAATAGATATATAGAAGCAATCATCACATGATTTTATACTGGAAATATACTGAACATATTTTCTCTACATACCTAAGAGGCTAACGCCGTTGATCGTACCCACCGCGTCACAGCGGACCAAGGTAACAAAAGAAGTAAAGTAGCGTAAAATCAGAAAGAACCTAGGGTAATGACAACTCAAATTTGAGAAGGTAAATGTTAAGTGGCGGGATTTAGCCTTGGACTTTGCCATTCCAAATCGAAGAAATAATTTATATATTTTCACATTAGTGGAAACCAAAGCCATAATTAATCAGACGCTATTCTACAGAACCACGTAAGCGTGTGGATTTTTTATCTATTTTACACAATAAAAAGAATGTAAAAGATTTTTTTTGTTCTTTATAATATGCATAAATAGGTACATACCTATGAACGGATACTCGAATGGTAAAGATAACACTTTTGGATTATTCAGAAACGACGCGGTTTAGAAATGCAAAATTATTTACAACCGTTACAAGTTACAATAATTATTGCCTAAGCCTTGGATTTCATTTTTTAATTTCAAATCAATGAAGGCTTTTCAAATTTTATGTATTATGCAATAAAAAGAATAAAGAATCACTACACCCTAAAACACTTAATCATTGTGCTAAAATTAAACTTTCAGACATAAAAAACTTTTTCAATATTTTAGATACTGATAGGACATCCAGCCGAACTTGTATTTGGTGACATTAACCTAAAAAAAGAACCTCCCGGCAAGCGCATCTCGAATAAACAGTACATGATGATGTTTACGATAACATAAGAAAAGACATTGGTTGTAGTAACCGGCATTTTTAATGCGTTTAGTTGATAACCGCGTGCCGTGCGTGGCGCTCGTGCCTCCATTAAGTCATATGAGTGTTCCAATGCTCGTGCTGTGACCTATTTTGATTACATTACCCGCAACTTAACGGTTTACACCTTTAGAGAAGATAAAATCAAGAAAACAGATAGCCGGAGTCTTGTTGTTAGCTTGTTTGGAACTATTGACGACACGCTGAAAATTTCCAGACAATAAATAATAATTGATCAAGGTAGAACTGTGCTTACATAATATAAATAAACAGTGTATTTCGATTAGTATATAAAATCTCACTACATTATAATGTCAACATTAATATAAACCACATTATTATTTTATAATTAATATATTTTAAAAATCTATAAATAATACCAAGTATATTTATGAAGATAATTAAATAGTATAAAATAAATATTTTACAAATATTAATAGTATAAGTAGTATGGATTAGCAAAAAATGATGAGTTTTTAATAATATCTACCTACTTATACTACAAGGTAATTAAGCGTTTGAACAAAAACTACGAGAAGCATTTTTATTATTACTAAGAGTAATTTGCATATAGAATATTAGTATAATATTAAAATTCTAAATCCTATACTGAAACGGAGGAAAAACGTTTGACTGTCAGATAATTGTAGATTTAAGCCCCTTTATATGACTATTTTTTTAATATAGATCTGACTGACTATAGAATTATATTTCGCCACCTGGCGCAAAATATTTAAAAAAAATAAAAAGATGCAGCAAAAAAGACCAAAAATATATTTGTTATAAGAATCGTTAGCGTGATGGTAAAATGTTAAAGAAAGTTAGACGCAGTAACTTTGTTGAATTCTGGTCTTCTGTACCTTTGGCATTCAAGTTAGATTCATTATCTTAAAAAAATTATTATTTGAGAATATTAAACTTTAAAGAAATTTAACACGTGATTAATTAAATACTTATCCATTGTTAATAATAATGATCTGCGATTACATAAAATATAGCTTTTATTTTCTGTTTACTTATAATATTGACTTATAATATTGAAGTATTTCGCTTTTTTTAATATTTTCTTAAACTATATGATAAACACTTAATTAATAAGTCTAACATATTTGAACAACTTATAAATGTTTACATGCAAATTATAATAAGATAGTTAATAATATTTGTACTTTTTACTACTGGAAACTATTTATATATTTTCAAAAAACAAACGGTTATCTTCAAAAACTTTTTTTAAGATTCCTTAGAGGTATATGAACACTACTCATGTATGGCCCTAATCAAAAAAATCTATTGAATTAATTAATACATATTTATATTAAATATAAATATAGGAATTTATTCAATTGACTTTTGTAAAAGGCTACATTAACTCACCAAATTTTCAAGGATAACTGTTGAGATAAATGGCTTAAGAAACAATGGAATATATGACTAACGCCTTTACTTGTACATTTTAGATGTGAATTTTTATCTTTTATCAGAACGCTTACAAAGGTTATTTCACTAAACCACACACATATAAGTAAACCATTTGATATGCGATAAAATTGATACGCGTTTTTAGTGGAACAATTAGTTATTTTAGTGGAAATTTACTTATTAAAGTGTGTATGAAATATGTATATATATATAGTTTTGAATATATACATATATACAAGGGACAGTACGAACCTTTATATTATGAATAATACAGACATTTATTCCACATGATAATAGAGACCACGGTAAAGCACACAATGCGTGTTTCATCCAACACATCGTTCTTCAATGGAGGCGGAATCCATTGTCCCAGTTATTTTCCTATAAATCTATTAAGTAATTATCTTCATTAAAATTAATTTCCCCAGAATACTTTTACCTATCTGTTAAGTAAAGTCTTATAATCAGTAATAAATGTAATAAATCAATAATAAATAATTGGTTTAAATCATTAATTATTAATAAATGCCGGTCGTGTCGCGTTGGGACCACGTCCGACTGTAAGCGCGATCACTGTGCGTTCGACTCCAACTCAGGGGGAATGTCTGTAATACGACGGAAAGCGGAGTGTCTTGACACTAGGTACTTCCTGTGTACATCTGGGACAAAAACGTAAAGCTTAAAAATAATAATAATCAGTCGTGTTCGAACTACGTTCCAATTATAATGTTAATAGATAAAAATTTTAGATTTTTACGATATTTCAAAAATTTGCATATATTTTTTAAATACAGAAATAAGTCGAACTCTAGTTATTGCATATTTTAAAAAAATTCTATTAAATGATATTCAATTACTCCTACTTAAGTTTACAGTAGTTCTTAAACAATTCAAAAATATAAATATCGATTAAAACAACTGTAATATGTCAAATTGAAATTAACAATTTATTTAATTACTTACCTTTACCTACGTGTCTATGCATATATTTTATTGTGTACTACTATAAATAATAAAATATAGAAAATACCCATATATCTATGACATAATATGCGTTGCAAGAATTTTATTGAAGCCGATCGAGACGCAGTGGGACAACGTCTTACTGTAAACGCGATCGGCTGTGAGGTCAATCCCTACTCGGAGGAGTGATTATATTTAAAGTTATTTGCACTTCCTCGCCCTGGAAAGATAAAGTGCGTTGTTAAGTTCCACCACTCAACACGTCTCGAATTCGATGGGAAACGAAATACGGAGAGTCTTGACACAAGGTACTCTAGACGGAAAGCATTAGCATTTAAAGCATTAGCATTTCGCATAGCAAGGTAGACACCCTGTTATGCGAAATAAAAACGTGAAGCTAAAAAAAATTATGTTAAGAAAAAAATACATTTGAAAAAATTATATTCAATTTAAATTGAAATAAGATAGGAGAAAGAAAGTCATTTAGTCTACCAGTATTCGTCCGTATATGCAACGTAGAGAAATATATGTGAGTACTTTAAAGATCTTTTATCCCTGAAAATTGAATGCGCAATCTCGAATGTCGTTTAATTTTCAAATGTTTAAAATAGAGAAATTCTTTGCTTATAGATTATTAGAAGCAATTTTTGTGTATCTGTTTTTTCTGGCTAATCTCTCGAACGACTAAACAAATTTTGACGAGACTTACGCTGATAGATAGCAAATATGATTAAGAGTAACTTTGGCTACTTTTTTTTAGAATTATAGGATAAAATCGCGGGCACAACTAGTATAAATTATATATAGCCGCTTAAGTTACCTTTATAAGTTACCTTATCTTTTTTTAAAATATTTTAATATCCAACGCATTATAGTGTATGCATAATTTATCATTATACTGATATTTTGGATAACTTTGCATGAAATTATGCGGACAAAGAAGTATGAAACTTATAATTTATATGCAAAAGTGCAGAAGAGACATTTATTTTATCATAATATATTAAAAATTGATTAAATAAATGAAATAAATATTTCTTACACTACCATAATTTAAAAGAAAGGTTTTCCTTCACGTGCTAATATATAAATAATATTTTAATCTATACTTTATCTTTCTAAAAACTTATCTGTTTATGTTTTGGCATTATAGTAATATATTTTTATTATAAGACATTTAGAATTTGCATAGTTGATAGTCATATATGCTTTAAGGGTATAATATGATAATACAATACTGGAAGTAATCTTCTCGTCTTAACGTGCAGTGAATAAAATCACAGATTAAATGAATGATAAGATTATTTTACTTCTCGTATCGTGGGCTTATACTGTAACCGTGCTAACTTCATATTAAACAAATCATCGGTAGATATAAAAAAAAACATTCTTAAATAAAGTTGAACACCTAGATTTTATAAGAATACTATTGCATGAGTTTTTTATAAATTGTCTGTTTCTATTCTATCCTTTATTATTGGGATTTTTCTACGATAGCGGATAAGGAATGGGTGGAAAACATTGCGAGAAAGTAAGAAAGTAAAATTGAAAGCTCCTGGGAAGAGTAAAGGAGTCAAATCTAGGAGCGGGTCCTAGTTTTAGTGTGCTTGAGGAACTTAAGGAATCCCTCTAAAAAGTCCATTAAGTTAGATTTGTATGATTTATATATTTATAGGATTTGAGAGTTTTACTCCTGCTTTTTATAGATACTTGGAAATTTAATGTATCTACTGAGATTTCCTTTTCCACACTTTGCAATGGTGTTAAAAAAATATTAATTATCAAATCCGTGATCTCATAAGAATCCGTGAAATTGGTCAATCAATAAATTCTGAATGCGTCTTAAGAAAAGCAATTTCACACTTTATTATTGTAGAAATACCGTATGTAGCTAATTTAAATCGTATTTAGATAAATTGGTTAAACTAATTGAATACGACTCGTTCAATATGAACAATTAATGCTCAAATGTATAGCAATTATTATTTATATATAGCAATATTTTTAAAGAAACTCATTGTTTAAGATTATAAATCATATTTATTAAGTATATCTGCAATAAATAATATATATAAAAGAAACAAACATTATAATACTACGTATATTATATATTTTATTCTAACACTATCACTCATTCCAATAACGGCATTGGACACTACTAATGTTTTTTTAATTGTTTGTATTGTATACACAGAAATTAAGTTATCGACGCCATAAAAAATAAAATTAGAATAATAATTTTCCATCATTAAAAAAATAAAGTACATGCATAACTCTTAACTGTAGTGGTAAATAAAAATTTAAGTTTTGTCTTAGTTTCCATAACACCTACATATTTTAAATTTAGTAAGCTGTTTTATTTCTGATTTCGATATACTCGTACCTGCACAGCTTTATAGTCTATCGACTAAGAAGTCGATAGTACCATTTCGATGATAAAGAATGCATGCATCTAGGAACTGTGAGTTAATTTCCACCATTTTAATTTTTTTTTACTAAAAATGTTATTTGTGTGAACTGTTTTTTTTTTCTTTTATTTTACCAAACTAAATATTTAACTGTAATTGCTCACAACAGTAAATCGTTGTTGGCATCATTAATTAGAATCAATACCGAGAATTTACACTTGGTTATAATTTCAAACATATTTTATTCGTTATTTTTCGTAATATCATTCGTATCAACATTATGATTGAAATACATACATGAAAAATGAATGTCGCGGAATCTTGTCTAATAAAAAAATTTAAAATCTGATGGCGATGGTGATGTCCTCGTACGTATCCATCGCTGGCGACACACTGTTATTAACAATTAGTCAATTAGTTCGACGTTCGAGAGCGCGAATGTGACTCGCAAAAGCGAATTCAGCTTTAAAGATTCGGTCACAGGTAGCGCAGTGAAGCTGCCCGCTATTATTATTTGTGTAATTAGAGGAGGGCTTGGGTCGAGTTTTCAGAAGCTGGTGTTTGGCTTGAAGATGCTCAATTGATTGATTAATACCTGTTTTGACATCATTTCGCCCAGCGATCTCCGAGTAGCAAAATTGCTCTCAAGAATAATAAAATTCCTCTGCAGATTGTATCTTTGCAGGTTCTCCATACTGTCAGCCATAAGTCAAACATCATCAGCGCAAAAAAATTTCAGTACAGAAATCTAGACTTCTTCTAATATTTGTTTGATAACTAAGATAGCATCTAACCCTCAATTCGATCTGAAACCACACTGAGTATCGGGAAAGAAACTTTCAGCTAGCGTATATAGCCGCTTGTTGATGATATGTGCTCTTGGAGGATCTTGCCAGCTATTAAGGGCAGATCCTCTAAATAAGCAATCTGAGAGGTTTTCTTTGCCTTTTTAACAATAATAGCATCCTTCCAGTTTTGTGGAACAAGCTCATAAGCGCAAATTTGTTGAATAATTGAAAACAGACTAGATTTGATATTTGGTCCTCCGTATTTAAAAACTTCTGAAGTTAGACTATCTGCACCTGGTGACTTGCCGTCTTTCAAACGATTTAAAGCGAAAATAAATTCTGTAAACAACGATGGCTTATCTAATACCAACAAGCAGGTTCTCTAGGGCGTCAAGATATTGTACATCTAATCCTTGTCTACCGGGATTGAGCACTTCATTAAATTGCTCAGCCCAACGAAGGAGAACTTCTTTGGGATCAGTCTCTTTGTCTTATCTTGCGCGTATACTTTGGCTGTTTTCCTAGTCCGAGGTCCGAAAGCAGTTTTAGATCCGTAGAATAATTTTGCAGTTTGGTTTTTATCTGCCAGCCATTGTAATTCTTTGGATTTTCTGTTTCTGTTATCTTTCAATTGGTGCACTCTGATTTTAAGTCCCTGCTGCATAGATTTTCGATGTCCAAAGTCAACAGTGCTTTTCAAAGTAGTCCTAAGGTTTTCAACGAGTTTCCGTATTTCTGCATTAGAATTATCGAACCAATCTTGGTTTTTCTTTAAAAGTATGGATATATCAAACATTTTATAGTGTTATTATTAATAATATAATTTGACTTTCATACTCCTCTATCCGCATAAAAGTAAAAATCTGGAATATTAAGCAATTAGCTTAATTTGCTTATGCCTAATGCCTATAGTCTTTGTTAACCGGGACTGAGTTGCATACGAGCTTTAAAAATAATTAAATAAAAAATAAATAGTACACCCAATTACGTACCTATTAAAGTATATTTAGTAAAATTTAATTAAATCTTTCTAATTAATTATTCATAAGAATTGTTTGTAAAATAATCGGATGTCGCTCCTTTTGCGTAAGCTTTAATATTAACAAGGAATAAAGCCTTTTAGTATTATCTGAAAATAAGTATCAAGCACAAAACTTTGTAATTAGATGTGAATTCCGTGTTAAGTTCTCAATTTTACACTTGGAACGTCATTAATTATCATGTCAGCCACTTCAACCGTTTATTTTTAATTTCAAGGCGGAAGTTTATATATAAATTGCTATTAATGTATGCAATAAATATTATTAAAATTAATCATTTCACATTAAGTGATTTATATATTTTTCATTTAGAACGTACTTTACGAGGGTCAAAAAATGTTGTAATACATTAATATATTAGGTTAGGTAATCGTTGGAATTTTATATAAAGTACTTACCATAATAATAATGAGTTTAAAATTATATTGAAAGCATTTAAATATTAGTTTTCCCGATCTTTCAATGAAATGCTGCGTTAAGTTCCGCCAGCCCACAAAAAACTAACTTTAAACTTCGTTACTTTTTGAAGATGTCATATTTTTAAATTTCAAATCTCAATTAGTATAAGGTTATTTTAGTGATAGATTTGGAAGCAGTCAATTAATGATTTGTCCCTATTTTAATGACTATATATTTTTTCTTAATACTTGTATTAGAATTTTCGAAGGTTTATTATTTTAAAAAGTAATGTACCTATTGCGAAAGAGAAGAAGGGAGAATATTTGCTCTTATACCTCAAACACTTTCCGAGTACACTTATGTTATTGCAGTAGTATTAATCTAGTTTAGTGACTTAGTACAAAATAAATAAATAATATAAATAAATAGATAGTACTTTTAGATGTTGTTATACATCATTACGCATATTTATCTCATAAAAGTCGAAATAACATATGCTATAGATCATAAGCTTTATATGAAAATTATTCAGACTCTTTTAATATATATACACTGAAATTTATTATTTGGTACAATAAAGAAACCCTCCGGGATATCTGGTAGGTCAGTACTCCTGGTATATTATATAAAGTACAGTAAAATGTCGATTGTACTCTACTAGGTACTTCCTGTCTACTCTGCTATGCGGGATAACAGCGTGGGTTACTTTAAATTTACAATAATTGAAATTTTGATTAATTATTATAATTCACTTTGTTTTCGGTGGTAGGAGTTTAGTTAGTTCCTCCGGCTGGCTCGCGACCAGTATCATAACAAATACGATCCGATAAATATCTGACGATATATTCCGGTACGATGTCATGTATGCGAGCTTTCCCTATTACCACCTACCTATCTCTACCCTCATCTCCTTTCACTTCTATCCCAAGGTCGGCAAAGAATCTATAACTCTAATGTGGCCCTTCTGCTCTTTTGTCTCCTTTTTCTATGGGGTTTCCCAATAAGAACAATATTCTTTAAAATTGAAATAAAACATGTAATATATGTTTGAATTTCATGTTCAATGGCTTTATTTGGTAGGAAATTTTATGCTATTTATGATTTAAACAAAATATTCTTCAAATAACCGCCACGACTTTTTTTGCACTGGTGAATACGATCGGTCCAATTTTCGATGACTCGGTGCAGCATTTCGGCTGATATGGCCGCTATAGTCGCTCGAATGTTGCGTTCAAAGTCTTGAATCGTAGCTGGTTTATTGGCATACACTTGAGTTTTAACATATCCCCACAGAAAATAGTCCAAAGGTGTTAAATCGCATGATCTTGGTGGCCAATTGTGAGGACCGTTGCGAGAAATAACCAACTCACCAAACTTATCACGCAATAAATCCATTGTGACGGTCGCAGTGTGGCATGTTGCACCATCTTGTTGAAAATAAATGTCATCCACATCGATTTCATACACTTCAGGAAAAAAAATCGTTCAACATGTCACGATAACGATCGCCATTGACAGTAACAGTACGGCCTTCGTCCATGATTCCACCGTACCATAATCCGCACCAAACAGTCAATTTTTCAGGATGTAATGGTGTTTCATTACCCACTCTTGATTTGACTCACTCCAGTAACGACAATTCTGTTTTTTCATATAACCATTGAGCAAAAAGTGAGCACGAAATATTTAGCACGAAATGCTCTTTGAGTAGAGACAATACTATTCGAATTTTGATAGAAAATTTGGACAAGTTTCAAACGTTGAGGTAACGTGAACTTGTTGATGATTAAATGGCAAGCATTACTGAACACAAAACAATACAAATGTCAAAAGTTAAACAACCAAGATGGCGGCTGTGTGCTATCAAAATCCTATTATCCCTATTGGGAAACACTTTATATAAAAAAAACTTCATTATGCAATATGCTTTTTCCGGTAGGCACAAGACAGAGAGAACCTAGTATTTGGTTAGTCCTTTTTTCCTTTTTTTTACATTGTCTAATCATACTGAAGAAGAAAGTTATTATCCTTTCCGATCTTGCACGTGCACGCGCCGCCTTTCTGATATTACTCTGTCTATGGACTACTAATAAATTTATGTTTTATGCAATATGAGAATATTTAAGCATTGTAACGAAAATCTTCAAATAATTTGACAATAATATTCATCTCGCTGAACCTGATGTATATAGGCGTCAAGATATGTCAGAGCTGTCTTCTGGCATATATAGCTCTATCTCCGGTTGAAAAGATCTATGACTTTATTTTAATAATTAAATATATATTCTATTTTTATATTCAATATTTTTATATATAATTATATTATTCCCAGTCCATGAACTGTTGGAAATGGTAGATAACCAATACTCCAAAACGTCAGTCAGACAAAACTAAGAGAATTAATTCATTCGTTCAATTTATAAAACCTTCTTTAGATTGCGTCTTATTGACTGTTATCGGTTATTTAACAATTTAAAATGCTAATCGATTTTTTACGCATATCGATCTTTAATATTATGTGTTTTTTTTATTTACCTCTAAATTTATGCATCGATATGAAACTTTCATGGATTCTCATGCTGGAGCAATCAATTACCAACAAATATTATACCTAAATTAATCCATATTTTTATATCAACTTGCAAGGACTATGTTATTTTAACGATTTTAGGTTAGTATGTTTACATAGACACATAAGATGACCTACAATTGTACAATAGACGGAATACAATAAGTGCTTGTTATAAGTATAGGTCACTTTAAAAATTAAAGTCTTAAAACTTAAAATGAAACTCATGTTTAAGATAGGAGCTGCTTTGGAGTAAACGTAGTTATCTGTGTCGGCTGCGGCGCCGCATCAGTTTCCGTTTACGAGCGCCCCGGCCGCGTAAACAATTATCACATTAAACAAAGAACAAAGAAGTTTCAATGTTGATAATTTTAGATGTAAAAATATTAAATTTGCTTCTATCTAATAGCGTTTGCTAATAGCCTTAATAGTTTCATAAACCAAAGTAACAACACTATTACATATAATGTAATGTAATTTTAAAAGTCTTTGTTAAAAATCAAAACTAGAAACGTAAACAAATTTCCGTTAAAAGTATAACTATTAAGAATTTTTCTCGCATATCATAACTTGATGCTTAAACTATTTGGTTATCCAATTTTATAAATCCGTTTAAAATATAGATATAATAAATTATATTACACGAAATGTTCCAATTATATTTATAGGTTAAATTCGTAGATAAAAATACCGTAAATAAAAGTCAATTTAAATTACTTATTAGAGATAAAGCAATTACATGGTTTTTTTGTCACTATTATATTTATTTGATTACTTATTTTCTATATAGATATATAGTTATAAGATTTCAAAACATTAATAGGTATTCCAATTTATTCCTACGTGTTTTTAAATACAAGATAGTCCGATAGCATTATGTTAGTAGGTACATAGCTAAGAATAAGATGACACCGTTGTGACCTGCTGCAAGAATAAATACATTTCAGATATAGGCAACACGACCTCAATAAATGAATTTGAATTAATAGTCGATGGGAACATACGCGATAGTTCTGGAGGAGATCCTATCCTATTTTATTTATAATAGAATGTTTTTATTGAGGCTACTTCAAACGAGTTTTTTACGATGTATTCATTTATTACTTTTTAGATTTATTTTTCCAAGAGATGGGAAATCTTGTGGGTTCGATCCCCACCCGGGGGAGTGTTTATATTTAAATTATTTTCACTTCCTCGCTCTGGTAAAAAAGACAAAGGGCGGCGTTGAGTTCCACTACTCAACACACAATACCTCGAATTCGGTGGAAAACGAAGTACGGATCTTGACACTAGGTACTAAACTAAAAAAAAACTTAAAAAATCTCTGGTAAAACAACCCGACTTTAAATTCGCCACTTAACAATGTAATGTTCCTATTTCGGGTGAAAAGCAGTCAACGGAGTGTCTTGACTAGGGCTTTTAATCCCGTTGTCTATGTTCAATCTCGGTATTTGCGGGACTTTGAATTTTAAACCCGTGGGATCTCGGTATTTGCGGGATCCCGCATATAACAGATAATATATGAATACAATGAATTAATTAACGTAACTCCACATTTATGGTCACATCGCACCCCTTTATAGAATCATAAGTTTTTTAAAGAAATGTACACAATTGGTAATATTTTATTTGCGATTAGCCTTCTAAAGTTAAGAAGGCTGTAAAACTTAAACTTGCATGTAAATAGTGTGCTTGTAGTAGCAATTACTTATTAAGAATTTAATGTACAATTTGTATTTGATTTTTATTTCTCTTTGGCCACAGATCAAATTTTAAATCTCTGTAGTGTTGCTTATAATTAGGGTATCATTTAGTCTTAACGTGTGTATTGTTTTTAATATATTTAACGTTTTGCTATCAGAATGAGATCAATCAAATTACCCCGTTAATTTATCTCAGAAAGTTTAAACCAAAAACTTAAAAAATAGAAGTCTATCTTCTACAACGCTTCACTTTTGGGTTGGATTTTGCTTAAATTTCCCACACAATGCTTAGATTTTTGATGCACATGCAATCCTATGCTTAACCTAACAGTGGCTTTAAGTGTTTTATTGTATTGTTTACATTTTGACTTGAGAAAAAACTCCCAAATATAAGAATTACATGAAAAGTCTCTTAGTTTAAGTATTCGTCTTAAATAAAAATATTTTAGTCACAGAACTATTGTTCTGAATCCAAAAAATCAATAAGATCTATTAATAGTATTAATGTATTCTTTACAAAAATATATAATATTGAGTATACAAAATATCTTCATTACTAAACGAATTCTTGTAAGGACTTCTAATTAAATATATAATAAATCATCTCACTCTTATCCCCGAGGAGACACGAAATTATAACGATATAAGAAATTTACATAAATATTAAAAAGTTTTCCTAACTTCCAAAGAAAATATTAAATAAGTATGAATGTACCTATTACGCAAATAAGATGAGCAAATTTTCAACTTTAATAAATATTATATTAAAACGTAATTACGCAAATGATCCTCCTTAATGATTAATGAAATGAACATCGGCATTTTACTAATGAAATATAGAATTTCTTTAAAACTTGTTAGTTTAATGAGCAATTAAAATTGATTCCGTATAAATTAATATTACAGAACAGTTCTTGTTCATGAATGGTGTCTGATAGACGAAGTCATTTTGTTTTATCGCGTAAGGGACGAGTACCTTTTGTACTTTTTGTCTTGTTTTGTTTTTTATTAAACGTTATAGAGCCGAGTGCTTCATGTACCGTCAAAATAATGCACACAAATAATTCTAGTGACTCCAGCGACAGTGACGACGAGATGCGCATTATACGCAAATTTAGACTAAGACGCCAGGTATAACATTTTGTATATTTATTAAATCTATAGTCCGATGATACTGCATCTTCATTCACCCTAAAAATAAATTGCTGTAATACGATCCAAACCTGCACTTTATTAAATATAAATCTTTCTATAATGTCTATACTGAAACAGGTACACCACATAGGAGTACATATTATGTCTGTATTTGCTAATATCATTTGTTCAAGCATTCATATTTATTACAATCATCATGTATTTGACCTCCGAAGAGATGTATGTAAATGCCTTTACTACTATATAACTTTAAGTTATTACCCTCCATTATCCCGCATAAAGCATGTCATTTATCCAATTACGAAGACAACTCCGAGATCACGAAATGTTAACAGGCGTTTATTGAGGAGAATTTTATCCCTGACTTCGATAAATAAAATATTTGTGTTCAAAAAAATACATACTATATATTTAAATTAGGAATCTATGTATATAATTTTAAAATATTTTATTATTTTAAAAATTACTTATTGGACGAAGTACATAGGTCTTACTCGAATTAACTGCTCCTTACGTCAGCAATGTGTGTTCTCTATATAAAGTTATTTATTTTTTTTAATTTCACCCTTTAGTTTCACACTTTATCCCTTGTGGGGTGGTCAGAGACAATGGAGCGTCAAATGTTATGGTCCCTGCATACCTCTTTCGCCTCGTCCACAGTCATTATCCTCTTCATACAAGCCCTTCTATAGGTCCTTGTGCTTTCTATTTGACCTTCTTCCAATATCTTCGACACTGTTTTTGTTGAAGGTCAATCGAGGTCTCCCGTGACCTCTCGGGCCACTCATCTTTGCTTCATAAATCTTTCTTACCATTCTTTCATCACTCAATCGCTGAGTACCCAAACCACCTGAGTATGTTCTCCTTCATTCTTATTATGACATTAACATTTGCGTCTGCCATTCTGCGTATCTCCGCGTTGCATATACGGTTAGCTAAACTGACTCGGCATATCTGACGAAGAGTTCGCATCTTTACTGCATTCATCTTTCTTTCATTCTTCTTTTGACCCACCCACGTTTCGCTGCCGTATAACAACGTTGGTATCAGCACTGCGTTGTGAACGGCGAGACGTGCAGGTACGCTGATGTTTTGCCATCGAGTCAATGCAGCAAGAGCAACGTTAACACTGTTACATATATCGTATCTTCCATCTCTACTAAACATACTTCCCAGATACACAACTTCATTCACTTGTTCTAAAATCTTAAAAAAGTTTTTTATAAGGAATTTCTTTTATATATATTTGTCTACCCTGCTATGCGGTATAAAAGCATGAATCTAAAAATATTCATAGTTTTTAACTACAAATCCATGTATTTCCTACTAGCTAATATTATTACTAATGAACGTTTCAAATAATTTTGTTCTCCTTCGAAGCGTAATTTTAATATTAAATCATATGTCTAAAATAAGTTTATACAATTACCTCTTGACTATACCACACCAGCGTAGCATATTTGGAACACAATGGACACGGGTTAACACCAGCTTTGTAGATTTTTTCCCTATATTCCCGTATTCATTATTCAACCCATAACTGTCGAGTATATTTAAGCACTTTGTCATTGTGCTGGAGTGGCTTTGACCACGCCAATAAAAGTTCAATCTAAAAAAGTACTACACTACAATTTAGTTTAATAAATCGTGAATATATACGCTTTTACATATTCAGATTCACATGAAAAACTATTTAGTGAAAATAGTTAAAAAACGAGTGTTTGAATGATCGTGACCAGAACGATGACTATGATAAATAAACTAAGATGACAAACGATCAAAATATGCAGATTTCATTGAAGTTCACAACAGCTGCGTCGCACGGCTTGCCGCACTGCACCACCCTCTATCTGTCATATTCGATTGCATTGTTAGCTTTATTGCAAGTCCTCTAACCGCTTATCGCGGTTTCACACGGTCGCGGCTTAGTCGGGCTTAAGAACAAACTCGTACCATCTCTGGGTGATTTGACTCCATTGTATCTGTTAACTTTTATAGTAACGCCGAATAGTACTTTAGGATGTGGGATATAATTTTAAGGCTTTCATTACAATCTTCACTGAAACTGCTTAAATTAATTACCTATAAAACTTAAATTATAAATTATAAACAAAATAACGTGATGTTAAATTGAATTGAGATCGAGATCTTCGTACATCTACTTAATTTTTCTTTTTTATGTTTTTTGATAATAATTTTAAATATAGTCTCTGCCCCGAGTGAAAATAGAACCCGCAACCGATCGCGTTTACTGTCAGACGTTGTCACACTGCGTCACTACCGCCTCTACTTAATTTAAGTTTATATAGGAAAATACTCTATGGTAAATTCAAAAGGCCAGCGGAGATATTTTAATATTAAATTAAAAAAATCTCTTTATCGCATTTTTTCAAAGTAATCAATATATTACTTACAAAATCACTTACGTACGTATAACTTAATATAAAATTTTTGGTGATAATGTATTGCTTGGAAATACCTATCTTAACTTAAAGCTGCTCATATATCATCAATGAGTAATAATCTGTCATAAACATTTTCACTTTTTAATGCAAAAACATTTTATTGGTTTATAGCTTCATACCTGGTTATTTATACGACGTAATTATTATAATATTTAGTAAACAAACAACGTTTTAAAATAGGTAAATTTAGAGGTTAGAGATAACAGACCAGTCGTAAGTGTAGACGCTGTTATCATACCGATGCGGTAATACAACATCAACGGGTAACGGGGCAAAGCCCTTACCCCATTAACTGATCCCAAAGCAACACATTCTACAATCAGCTTGAAATAGCCGACTATTACAAAAGCTGTATAGACTCCATGTAGGTATATATATTCAAATACAATAATAACATATATTCTTTGACGATGAATAAACTTGTCCCTACTAATGCATGTACTTTGTATGTATGTATGTCTGTTAACCTATTGCATCTAAAATGATAAATATCTATTTATTATAACCTAAATCATGAAAAGCTAGGGCACGCTTTTTTTGCGAAAATACGCTAAAACGGATCGAAATAGACAGTGAAGATTTATATAGAAGGTCGTTTCTATTTCGTTAAGATAAAATCATGAAACATTATATTTAGGCACTTGAACACAAGCAAAAACGACACATTTTTAAGGCACCACAAGGACTTTTTTAAATAATCGGTCTACAGAGAGATGCAAATCTGCCTAGTTACAAGTCGCTTCGTTTTTGATATAGCTTTCATTGAAAATCGTATTTTAAACATTCAGATCGATGAATAATATTCTATGTAAGTCCATAACCACCGTATACACCAATATATGCATATATCTGGCTGTGTTTTTAGTTATAAGCCTCGTCAATTGACACTGTTTTTTCACCTGCATGCATTATCCCGCATAACTGGATAGTCAAACACAAACTAATGTCAAGACACTTTGTTGACTGCTAGAAATCGAGACATTGCGTGCTGAGTGGCAGACGCACCGCCGCGGTTTGTCTCACCAGAGCGGAGAAATGACATATAATCATTCCTTCGAGTGAGAACCCACAACCAATTACGTTTACAGCAGACGCATACACACACACACACACACACACACACACACATATATATATATATATATATATATATATATATATATTGCGCAGTCAGATGCTAATAGCTTTCACATCAAGTGCTATCAATATTCATCAAAATAGCGTATCATTTATGGACTGAGTAAATACTTGATAAAAATGATAACACTAATGATGATCAATGGTAAAAGCTCGAATGGCCCAATTGCAATCCTTGCACTTATTTATTGCAATACTTACTTATCAAGGTCTTGAAAAACCTAATAACGTTAATAAAAATGAGGCTCATGTTTTTTCCCGCCCAACAGATTAGACAAACAGAATCTAGTATCATAACTCTATGATTTCCATTTTATGTTTATCGTACCAGAGGGGAGGGAGGGAAGAATATAATCATTTCCTCGAATGAAAATCGAATTAATACCAATCGTGATACGATAAAGTCAGACACGATCCCATTGTGTTTCGACAGTCTCAAAAAAAAATATAATTAGCTATATTATATAACGGGCTATAATTGGAAATGGGAATCAATCAATTTAAATGACACTATAGCGAAGAAGAGTATAAAAATATATCCTCATTTTGTCAAATAATTAGGTATTCAGGTAACGCAATATTTATCAATAGCATTGAGATGTTGAATTAACATTGCCGACGCGACAACGGCCACGGCCTCACCGAGTATCGACTTACACATGAATACGATCACGCTCTTCGATAGCATCACTAATGCGGCTCACGATGACTACTCATCATTTAGTAGTGACCTTTTTTTTTCTTTATTTTATTAATTTTAATTTTGCATCTCAACATATGATAAAAAAACGTTGTTTAAAATTAAAAAAAATGTGAATATATACCTGTAGCACATCATACAGTCAAAGTGATTATTACTGCCATTCTTATAATATCTATTGACAGAGATCATATAGATATAGATTTTTTTTATAATTTAAAGATTATAAAGTTTATATCAAACATAATTTTTAAGGTAAGCATCAATTTATTATAATTGCATAATTCTATACAATAACCACACATATTATATCACTAGTGAATGCCTGCAACGTCTTACAACGTCGTTGCTTATTTATAAAATTATTAAAATAAAACAAGCACTAAAGAAAAGGCCAATATATAATAGACAAAACTGAATTTAAATCGGTTAAACCATTTCGTACCCCTAATAACGGATGATCTATTATATCTTCCAATGTAACTAATCGATGTAAGTAACACCGATTAGTTACACTTATATGTATAGTTATATAACTCATGTCTATGATTTCGTTTATTTCTCAATAATAATCGCAAATAAGTATAATGCTTCCGTTAAAATCGGTCGTAATCATTCCTCCATTTGAGAACTAGAATTCAACTTCAAAAGTCATAATGTACATTGAAAAGTAGACGGAAACTCTGGTAGAAATTATTCTGATATTGCATGTATTGTTAAGTTTAGAGTTCTGCAGATGGTACTGTAGTAATATTTCCAGTTGCCACATGTTATTTTGTACTTTGAAAATAAGTTACCACGACGCGACGTTTGGACAATCGTGATCAATTTGTAGTACATTGACAAGATTTAAAAAAGAGTAATCTATTAAAACATTTTAATTTAAAATCAAAATTATGTTTAAAAAATTGAAAGATTCAAACCTGTGGCTCTTGAAAGCGGTTCAGGCGCACTGGTCGCATTTTTTTAGTGAGGAAATCCGTTACGGATATCTGATTGGGGACTCGAGACGGATTATGACCCATTGCAATCCCATTACCCATTACATCAAGATGCTCTTTCTCAACCGTCACCAGCCGGGCCACGAGAATAGCAATGTCTCATGAGCGTCTGGGCGGTGGGTGCCTGCGGAGTGAAGGTTGTGGAGACGCACTGATTGCTAAGCCACATCGAAATTCTTCTACATTTATTGCAATTTATGTTAAGAACAAAAATAAGTTGTAACCGAGGCTGGCGGATGTAGGTTTGGTTTCCAAGGTGTGAGATTCCCTCTGCGTTCCAATGTTTATAGGTTTTTTTTAAATATTTTATAATCTTAAGTGTAACAAACACTTCAAGATTCTTAAAACTTAACTTGGGTTAACGCCCAATTTATAATTAACAGTACAATCTTTAAAGATGTAGTAGTTTATAATAAATTTCTTTACATATTTCAAATAAGCTATAATTACAATAACAGTATGATAAGTAGAAATGGAAAAGCTTACTTTTATAAAATGTTTTAATTTTCTAATTTTACTTCCTTTTTGCTGAATTTATTGCAAAGAAAAAAGTCATGAAACAAAAGCAAAAGCTTCGAAACAATGTCCGCATTAAAGTAAGTAAAAGAAGCAAAGTATTAATCACGTTATGATAAATACGAATTCCAATTACTTGCAGTAATATATTACGAATCAAAACTAATTTAAGCAGTCAAAGCACGCAAACTCCTTTAATATTTAATTAAAAATTATGAATAGCCCTTGGTGGTACCTAAGTGTAACTTAGTATTTACTTACTTTTTTTTGTTATTTATTTGGAGAGTCAACTAGAAAATAAACTTTTATTTTACATCTACAACTCGCTTAGTATCCCCTGGAGTTATTTTATGTCCGACAAACTATTACATCGTACATATGGGTTGATATTAAATAACAAATTATTCTAAAAAAAACCTTAGGTATTAAGCTTGTTGAATGTTTGGTTATCATGATCGTTAGTAAGGATAGGAAAATCAAACGGCAAGAAGGACATAAAACTGCGTTGTAAGATTTTCTTTCATATATTGATAGATAAAATAGAGCTAAGAAAATATTATAAAGGAACAAATAATTTTTAATTACTATATTAATAAAAACAGGTTACATTTTTAAGCATTTTACCGTCTAATTTTTTTTTTGCCAGGTAAGGTTTCACTCCTATAGCATTTTTCGTTTATTTTTTTTGTTTATTCGCTGTTTTTATAAAACATTTTGTGTCAGAAGGCAGTGTGTTGTCGGGAATACGTACACAACTGTATGTAAAATCACATGTAACCTTCCCTTGCTCTGAAATATAGAAAAAATATGTCTACCCTTCACAATTCAAAAGTTGCTTGAAACTAGAAAGAAATACTAAGTGATTATTATCAACTTAGAACATATAAAAGGTAATTTGTTCTGCCATGATAAAAAGATAGCCTAGATTCAAGCGAAGCCAAATAAGATGTATCCCATTTAAAGCAAATGTGTCTTTACAAGTTACAATAGAAATTCGTGACTTGAGTAATAAGTAACCATTTTCATTTAAGAGCACGAAGGTCTCAGGACCGTTTACCATACTACTTTTATTTAATACCTACAATTAATAATGTTATATTTCAACGTCAATGTGGAATTCTCTCTGCCACATCATGATCTATTGGATTTAGTGATTCTAGTTATAATAAATACGTCCTTTCATAATAACATCAAGTAATATTCTAGAAATCAATTGGGATTTAATCCAAACTCATGCTGTAAGTTGTCATGTTTATTTTTGCCATTTCATACTAACTTAGTACAAGTTCGGAGTTGTTGTATCTAATGATATCCAAAGAACTTATAGCAAAGTGCTTCATAGTACGTATCTATGAACACGTAAGTAAGCAACTTTGATAGTTCACCACAGAACTTATCTAAATATTACAAAATAGATATCTAAACGGACATTTGAAACTTTCTTCAAGATTTGTGAAAAAGCTACTTTAATGAAGCTGGAAACAATTAGAATATTATTGTATTATGATATCTGGTACCAATCATGAATGCGAAGATATTTTTGAATAAAGTAAATATCACACATGATTTCTGTTATGCTGAATGTCATATAAATCTGTAAGGTTCCCACAAGGACGGCAATAAAGATTTTACAAACTTTCTTCTACCAAGTCTGTCCTGTCAAGTTACAGAAACGTACAGATTATAGTTCGTCACATAGATTTTTTTTATTTCTTTTCAGCTTCACGCATAGCAGTGTAGACTGAAAGTACTTAATGTTAAAACACTTCATACTTTGCTTTCCACCAAATTCGAGACATCGCGTATTAAGTAGCGGAACTCAACGCCCCACTTTTTCTTACCAGAGCGATGAAGTGACAATAATTTTTATATAATCACTCCCCCGAGTGCGAATCGAACCCACAACCCATTGCGTTTACAGTCAAGCGTTGTCATATTGCGTCACGACTTGCTTTGCTTGCATTTATCATAAAAACTATTTAAATATAATATAAAAATATTTTAGCCCATTAAAAACAGTACACAGTTTAATATATACAGATTTAATATCATTTATGCTTTAATGTTCAACAATAAGTCATTTGCTCCATCATATATAAGTGACTGAACATACTCATAGATTAAAAATATATTAACAACAGTTTCCTTAACATTAAAATTAATGAAGACGTCGCGACTTTGTTGTTTTTTACATACCAGGACACATAGATAAGGTTAATACTCGCCTGTGTGAATATTAGTCGTAACGAAGAAAGAGACAATATGTACGCCATTAACATTACGGTCATTCCATTTAAGATAGTTTCGTTCGTGCAGAACTGTCTATAGATGTTCAATAACCACTTTCAAGATTTTTCCGCACGGCCATGTGGCCACGTGGAGGGAATTAAGTGTTAAGACACTTCGTTTTTCGCTATTCGCTAGAATTTGAGACGTTGCATTTACCGAAACGTAGGAATAAAATGAACTAAAATATTATCATTCCCCGGATAGAAGTCCACCCCACAACCATAATTCTGTATTCAGTCACTGTCCACGATGGCTTTAACATGAGGTATAAATTAAATATATTACTTTATCAAGGTATAAAAAAAGTAACACCTTAAATCATTAAGAAACGTAATACAAGTTTCTAATATGCATGCGTCGAATAAACTAAAAGTTAATGTGTTTTCAGATAGGGCCAATAACAGATTTGCGATGGCAAGCTGGAGAAAAAAAACGTCAAGAAAACAACAACATTGCAATACACGTCACCCCACCAGATGGAGAAGAAGATGATGGATTTGTGCCGCCGTTGCGCGTGCGCCGTAAATTTAGTACCCCACTTAGCGGTCTTCCAGTATCTGCAGATGGGTTTGGAAGTCAAGGTACATTTCAAAATAATAAAATAATACGTCGATAATTTTTGTCGATAATTTGACAATTGCTTTATATTTTATTTAGATCTACTACGATCGTCACCCATGCGCTGCTTGTCACCTTTGGACCGAACCAAGCGACGATTTAGTACAATGGTATCAAGTGCTGCGGCTGCTGCAGTATCCCGCCGCCTATCTGCAACTATAGGCTGGTGCCTTGCCACTCCTACTCAAGTCAAACCACAAATAGTCAGGCAGGGTCGTGCGTTATGCTTACAATATATAAAAACACAAATCCGACGTTCACCCTCATGTCCCAATAAAGTAAGAAAATTATACAAGATACCTCAATATTATTGTTCTGTTTGGACAAAATAACTCTCATTTGAAATTATAATTCATCTGGCATTGTCTATTACCTATTCATATTGAACGGTTTAACTTATCTAATAGTATGTTAATTTAGTACTAACATCATTATATTGAATTTAAATTCAACGGTCATTTTTTGGCGAAATAAGGTTATTTGGATATAGTGTCATTTTTTTTGTTATAGCAAATTGTAATGAAACGTCTTCAAACAATGTTAGAAACGGAATGTGGGGAGGAAGCTTTGAATAATACGGAGACTGGTGTGCTAGCGGCATTGCGTGCTTTATGTGCTGCATTAGAAAGAAAAAGACCTGATGCATTTAGACATGTGGCCAGGCAAGCTACTCGCGCCCCGTCGGCAATGTTGAGATCAGACACCGCACTCTCAGAACTCACCCTTGCCCTCGCACGTCGAATCACTAGAGAAAATATTACGTGGTCTAAAGTAAGTTTCTTGATACATTTTGCTTACATACTATATTTATTTTGCCTTTTGTATGTGGAAAATAGTTAGGTGGGTTGTTGATTTGGAATTGTGTTGTTACTTATTATATGTTATTTATACAAAACAAATTGACAAACGATATTATAATTATTTGTCCGTCCGTTTGTCACTAAGTGCAATACTATTACATAATAAAGAACGTTACTTTCTTGTAGATTGCAGCAGTATATTGCATATGCGGTGCACTAAGTCGGGAGGCAGCTGAAGCAGCCGATGGGGAGCCGGCTCTGGAACTGATAGCAGCGCCAGCTGCTGCCATAGCTGACGTTTTACACGAAGAACCTGGGTCCTGGATTGCGAACCATGGTGGATGGGTAATATAATAATATAAATATTAACATTTTAAAAAAATGTTCATTTTCAACTTTTATAAATCATAGATAAAAATAATGTGTAGAAAAAATAATGTGTGCATAGAATATTTCTCGTCACTAAACTCTGTAACATTATCGTGTAAGTACGCGCTCTATATTGAGAAAAGAAAAAATAAAGATATTTAGATCATCTTGTATATTACTGATTATATAGATCATCTAGTATAAACCTTAATATTAAATTAAGAGGACATACGTATACTAGTAATATACATTTAACTAATATTATTAATATTGGAATTTACACACTATTACACCAAATTTTTCTTTAAAAACATAACCTTTATGTTAAATATATTACCGCTATAATATTACAGCTACAATATATATATATATATATATATATATATATATATATATATATATATATATATATATATATATATATATATATATATATATTAATATTTAAACGTACTTTATAAAAGTTACTTTTTAATGTTTATTCTTATACATTCTTATTTCGCTATTATGATATTCTAGTTATTTTATTTCTTCCATTAGATATATATATATATATATATATATATATATATATATATATATATATATATATATATATATATATATATATATATATATATATATATATATATATATATTAATATTTAAACGTACTTTAAAAAAGTTACTTTTTAATGTTTATTCTTATACATTCTTATTTCGCTATTATGATATTCTAGTTATTTTATTTCTTCCATTAGATCTGGATATGAAATCCAGAACAAATATGATTTTAAATCTTACTGCTTGATTGATTCAAAATTACCAAAGTTTTAACAATAACTAATGTTGTTTGCTAAGTTATATTTGAGAACATTTTAATTATATTTGAGAACATATTTTTTCTTTAGGTAGCGATAAAATTAATTCCAACAAATAATTTTTAAATTAATGTTTTTATACTAATATAACGATTTCTTTCGCAGAATGGACTTATCGAACGTCTTCGAATAAGTGAACGCGATCAAAGATCAGAAAAGACTCTTCGCGTAATGGTTTCGTTTTTCGCAATGCTGTGTTTACTACTTTTCCTGCTACGATGGGTTCTGCGTGCCCATCCAGCCTATTACGAGTGAATCGATTCCAATTGCTTAAAATAAAAAAAGAAACTAATGAAAACTCGTATCTATTAAAAAGAATAAAAGCACAAATAAATGACATCCGATAAAAGGCAATAATTTCACCAATAACACAATAATAAAGGCAATAAATTCACCAATAACATACCAAATAACACTATCATTTAAGTTGTAATCTCCATATTATTTCACCGTTTGTTTAAACATGACGTGAGCTTATCCCTTATCCTTTACCTTCATCTGTTACTATTTTTTTATTATTGTATGTAGCATGTATTTCTTTACTTCTAATGATTTTGCTATGTTTTCACTGTAAACATTATATATATTCTTATTATAACGAGCTTGAGGAAACAATTATATCGTCAGATACATTAATTAGATAAGGTAAAAAAATAAACATTCAAAATGTGATCTCAAAATTGGCACCCTCCAATCCGTTTTTATCAGAATGTCCATTAACAGACCTTTGTTACGAACCACGCCGTTATAATAAAACAACATTTGCGATGATTGGAGTCTTGACCTAAATAAATAAAATTGTTACAAATTGTGTGCCAGAGTACACAGTAAAGTACAAAATGCCTTAAATAAATGAAATTAAATGTGTATTTAAGGTTTTACAGTAATATTTTACGTTTTATAGCATTTATATAACTGATAATCTATTTTTGAAGTATATTTGTTACCTGTATTAAGTATTATAAATAGATGTTTATGTTAATGTGTTAATTATAAAGGTATTTAAAATTTTAATAAATTATTTTTTGTATTTATATCTTTTTCATTTATAAAACAATAATGTTATTTAAAAGTATTTCTTCGCAATAATATTTTTAGGAGAAATTAAATTGTTTACTTATTACATTTTTTGTTAACTTATATAATCTACACCAAAACCTTATCCAATAGATTCTATTACGAAGGATTTCATCTCGTCAGCAGGTTTTGAGATCAGTCATCACTCTTTATGCTGTCAATTTCCGTTCGATTTAACCCTACATCAACAAAAGACCTGGCCTTTGGACATGCTGTTTAGTATGAACACGGAATACACTAATAACATCATCAATCAGCTTATGTTGTGCTATTATTGATAAGCACAAGTGGGATGCAAGGTTACGAATTTGAATCCAACTCATGAGAGCTTTTATATTTACTTAGAGATTTGCAGAAATAGGAGAGTGCTATAATACTAAGTTCTTTTAGCTATCCCTCTAAATATTAAAATACGTGACGATAAAAAAAATGCAAAAATACTAACAAAATCTTTGTTATACATACATATCTATTCAATCAAAACATAGTGATAGCAAATATTTATACAGAAATAGGTAATTATCAAAAAATATCATTTTTAATCATTAACACTAGTTGCAAATTCCTAATAAGTACAGATGATATGTATTACTAACTGTATAATATAATTTAATCTAGCTCAATGAAGATTATCAACGGAATATTTTTCTTACAAAATATTTCTACAACACATTTTCAGCTAAGCAAGTTCTTTAAAACACGTGTTTTATCTAGCTTAAGGACAAAATAACTTATTAAACCAAAACCTAAAAAAAATCAATCATTTTAAAATAACCGTACCCGTCGTGCCGCAGCAAGATATCGTCCCACTGTAAGTACGATCAATTGTGGGTTCGACTCCCACTCGGGGAGAATGATTATATATGATTATTTTCATTTCCTCTGATAAGACAAAGCGCGGCGTTGGGTGCGCGCCACTCAACACGTAATATCTCGGACTTGGGCGGAAAGTGAAGTACGGAGTATCTTGACACTAGGTACTTCCTGTGTACCTTGCTATGAGTGAAGCGACAAAAAAAATATATCTAAGCGTATAAATAAATTATTAAAAAATCAGACTGTTCAATCCAATTAAGCACGTTTACAAGTAACAAAATAAGTATACAAAACGAAATATGTACCATACTTTCTATTATGTAGGCATTATATTATTGTTTACAAATATGAAAAAAAAGTCCAAAACTAGACATTCCGATACTTTATTCTAATGACTAAGATAAACTAGCCTAGAAAGATATTTAACCCTTTTAAACCTTCGATATAACCGATATACTGACGAAAGTTTCATAGGTCTTACTTTAATATTTTAGAGATCAGTCAATCACAATCCGCCAGTGAATATATAAACGACTTAATAAAAAGGAGGTTATTTATTCGGCCGGTATAATTTTTTATGTATGTAGCGATTACGCCGAAGGTTCTAGATCGGATTACGTGATTTTTGTTCAATGCAGTATAGCAATCAGTTGATCCGATAAAACTTAATTTCGGTTGGACCCAGTAGTTTTAAGTTTATGATCATATTTTTAACTTGACCATATTATTTTCATGACTCTCTTTACGTATTTACTGCGTATACTTCGGGGATGGTCCCACTAAAAATTGTTTATGATTGGATTAAGATATCAATGGAAATCTTTAATGAATAAAAGCCAATGATTTACGATTGTTGCGATCGTTTTTATATGTGTTATTATAGGATATATACTTACGCCAGATTAGTACGAAACCCTATAAGCTACTGTATTCAACCACCCTAGGAACGGAGTCTAAAAAGTCAAAAATAAAAATATACTACGTTTAATAAAACCGACCGACGATCAAAAATTGAAAAATAAATAAATATTTTTTTAAAGATTTTATTTAAACACATCTTGTAATCCAATATTATTAAAGTAACTACTATTATTTAGTTTTGTTACCAACCCAACGCCTTTGAGATGCCTTCACTGCAGGAATTACAAAATCAAACTAACTGTTTATTATTGCAGTTAACCGTGAAAATATCAGTATCGTATACACACACGTTTCATCCATAGAAAACATTATTTGAGTTTAGTTATATGTATTATACAATTTTTTAATTGTCGATGAAAAGCGGGAGAATTTAAAATATCTATTAGCTATTGTTTTCGTTTATATGTCAAGAGTCTTTGTTCAAAAATGTGCTAAAATTTTCTTTACCTATATTTTCATAAAAAGAAATTATTTTTTTACATATTAGTTATTAACATATATTGTTAACAGATAAAGTGTTTGTAAAAGAAATCAACACGTCGTGTTTAAAATATATATCCTTCAAAAATTGAATTGTACATGTCTAATTTTGAGGTCATTGGTTTAATAGTTTAATTTAATAAACCGATTTAAGGTTATTGAGCTCCACTATTTAATAAGAACATTGTGTATTATTCGGTGGAATTAAATACAGACGGTTCTTTCAAAGTTGCCTGGTTCTTCCTAGCCTGCAACATGCTAGTAGTTCATACGATGCCAATTCTTGGGATTCTACATGTCAGTATTTCGGGACCCCGTTTCATAGTCATTTCAGAATTAAATTTAATCAATTTTAGATTATTTGAGATTGATGAGAAAGGAAAAACACCAAAATATTTTATAAGACTATATACATATATATACATATATATATATATATATATATATATATATATATATATATATATATATATATATATACATTTTTTATAAAATGTGCACAAACTTTACGTATATCAAAAAACATATTATATATTTTCATCACTGTCATTTATGTTGTCTATGACAAATAAATTATCTGTGCATATACTATAACAATTGAAATTCAGAATAGAGATGTCCAACATTTTCTTTTCTATCGAGGAACGCTTGCGAATACATATATATCGATATTAATCTGTAATTCGTTTTCGGATTTCTTTTTAATATGTTCAAATTAGAATAATTTTATTACTTAATTTTACCTCTAGAATTACACAATTTTAAATAGTATTTACACAAATTCCTTTACTCTGAATAAATGAATTTAAGTTTAGCTACATAGTACGACCTTGAATAACTGCTATACCTAAGATTTTTCAGTAATGTATTTTTATGAAAAGATTGTTATAATTAAAATTCTTTAACTAAATAACATTTTAATCTTTAAAGTATTTTATTTCATTTCTTTGCCATCAGAATGATAATATTCGTGAACATCTGCAAAACCTTAAACTTGGTTAAAACTTTCCTTTAAGGTTTAATTAAATAAAACAAATTTATAGTTTTAAAAGGGTATCTATTAATAACAATTTTAATAGTATAACAATAAAACAAACGAAATAATAGTACCAAATCGATATTTCGCTTAATATTGAATCGATTTCTAATAAAATATCGATGTGTTATATGTATAGCGCATCTTTATTGAGAACTCAATAGAGATATTCATTAAGCAAAATATACATGAAATTTTTATGGCATAAAGAGTGAATTTAAAGTTAATTGTGCGAAATAGAACAATATAATCCATGTAAGTTAAGTTCAATCCTTAATAGTCAGATTTATTTTAAAATTGGAGAACGCCATATCGTGAAGTGGCGCTGTTGTAGGAATTTAACAACTGAGAGAAAGAGATATGCAACTATTTGATTTATCTTAAAAATCATATTCTTTTGCATTTTGATTCTTTGTTTTTTAGCCGTAGGTTAATATTCTGTAAGTTTTTTAAAGAATTCTTCAAAAATCATTACATATCATCAGTTCTCGTCAATACATAGACAACTACATTATTTATCCAATGTCGTTTTCTGTTGCCGTTTGTAAATCTTGCCTTTTATTTCAGATGTAAATGGAAAAGTAACAATGAAGTATTCTTGTAACTGTAAATGAAATATTAAAACCATTTAGAACTTTATTTAGTACGATAGTATTTACATTCGTAGCTGCAACGATGAAGAGTACATTGCCAAAAGATAAACCAAGCAAGATGAGGATTCGAGCTTTCCCTGTAAGTTTTTTAACTCATAATTTTAACTTTTAAAGAACAATTTAAATGATTAAATTAATAATCATGCATTAATTTACTACTTTTAGTAATGTCATGACTGTGATTCACAGTCCAATGCCTCAGGTTCTACTTTTGGTACAAAAAATGTATGCACAAATATATTATGATGACTACTTTTTTGTAGATATTTATATGAATATAATGTACATTTAATATACTTTATAATTTAATGCATTTTGACCTCATAGATTTAATGTCTCTGCCACAAAATATAATTAAATGTCAAGTGTAAATGACAGGAATTTTTAAAATTAGAAGTTTGTGTAGTACTTCATTATCAGGATCAAATTTTTTATTCAATATGTCATAATTAATATTTTATTTGACATAATTGAGAATCAATCAAAGCTTTACAATATACAAAACATTGTTTTTATTTACACTTTATTTACTAAAATGCTTATTAAAAATATTATAATTTAAACAAAACACAATGACCAGAAAATTTCAAGTATGGAACTACTCAGAACCATATTACGAAATGTATCCTGACACATGGGTTTGTAATCTTTTAAATTGTTTATTTTAGCTAGATGGTTTTTGACTGTAACATATTTATATAATTTATGTAGAATATATCACTTATGTACTGTATGTACATTCATATCATAAATAATAAGTATTTGATAATTTTCATACTTTTTTATAGATGACTATGGATGAAAAGTATGTGGAGAGTATATGGAGCTTATTAAAAAATGCAATACAAGAGATACAAAAGAAAAACAATTCAGGTCTATCATTTGAGGAGCTCTATCGCAATGCATATACTATGGTTCTTCATAAACATGGGGAAAGGCTGTATACAGGTTTGAAGGAAGTAGTCACACATCATCTTGAAAATAAGGTAACATAAAATCCAAAATCTATAGTAATACTAGCTTCATGCTTATATTCCACATAGCTGCGTAGACAGCCAGTGTCAAGTCTCTTCGTACTACACTCTCCACCAAATTTCAAACATTGCATATTGAGTGGTGGAACTCAATGCATTGCTTTGTCTTACCACAGTTAAAAAATGGAGATAATTTAAATATGCCCAACATTATAATAATAATAATTATAATATTTATAAATTATCCACAAATTTTTGAAATAGGTTTTGTTTAGAATTTAAGGAGCAATATCCTGCAGAGCTTGACAGTTGTAGACAACCTAATATCAAGACACTCCCTTACAAATAACATTCTTGTCAATAGGTTCGTGAAGATGTATTACATTCTTTACACAATGGCTTCCTGCAAACCTTAAATAATGCTTGGACGGATCACCAAACAAGCATGGTTATGATTCGTGACATACTCATGTATATGGATAGAGTATTTGTACAACAGAATGATGTTGATAATGTATACAACTTGGGACTCATTATATTTAGAGATCAAGTAAGTTTAAATTAAATTATGTATACTATAAAATTTTGTGGTATTGATTATTGTATATATTAGATCCATTTGAATATATACATATAAAAATACTTTTAGTGTGAGATTATCTTGATATAGAGGCAAAGGTGGATGACAAAACAATTACTCATTCAGCTATGCATAATTAGATTATTCAAGTATAAATATAAATATAACAGCATTAGCGTAAAATATACATATAATAATACTAAGAGACTTTATTAAAAAAATTGTCTTTATTATTTTTTAAGTTTGTTTTATAAATTTGTACCTTGAAAGTGATAAAAGTAGTGTACATATTTTTTTTCTATTTACAAGCACTTTTGTAAAAAGTGATGCTCCACATAAATTAAAAAAATATGCTGTATAGAGTTTTATTTATAATTATTTAATATTAAAAATCCTATAGTACATTCTCTATCTATAGCTTGCATGGTTTACATAGCACACACACGCCTCACACAAAACACCTCTCAAAGGATGAGCATCTTTTTGACTTATTTTATGATTATCATTATATTATATTATATAAAATGTTTACAAATTGTAAGATTTGTTTTGATAATGCAACAAGTAACAGGCATCCATCTCATTGAATAAACATTCACATTTGTATTAATAGTATAATATAATTATAATTAATATGTCTATGTATATGTTATTTATATATCTATTTTTTTTATTATTATTATTATATAAAGATATCATATGTATTTATTTTCTTTTATTTCATTTTCATTTACATTTTCCTTTACATATTTATAATTATATGTTTTAGTCAAATCTTTATTTGCTATATTTTTAGGAATCAAACCAGGGATTTAATATTTTAAATTATCTTGGGTTGTCGGCATTATATAAAGATTTTTTACTTATTATATTTTTATGTATGAATGCACAGGTAGTTCGCTACGGCTGTATCCGCGACCACCTGCGCCAGACGTTGCTGGAGCTAGTGGCGCGCGAGCGTCGCGGGGAGGTGGTGGACCGGCTCGCCATACGCAACGCATGCCAGATGTTGATGGTGCTGGGCATCAACTCCCGCGCCGTCTACGAGGAGGACTTTGAAAAACCATTCCTGCATCAATCCGCTGAATTTTATAGAGTGAGTAAATTTAGAAAATCCTTTTATTATATAACAATATATTTCTTTTATATGAAATTTTTAGTTTGTAAAAAATATAACAATAAATACTATTATATATTATAAAAATATTACAACGTTAATATTCAAGTCAGTAATGATAATACAAATCCGCTCCAATAAGACAAAAGTAATGTAATAATATATTTTTTGAATGACAGATGGAATCTCAGAAGTTCCTGGCGGAGAACAGCGCGGCGGTGTACATAGCGCGCGTGGAGACGCGCATCATCGAGGAGGCGGAACGCGCGCGCCACTACCTGGACGAGAGCACCGAGCCGCGCGTCGTCGCCGTGCTCGAGCACGAGCTTATTGAGCGACACATGAAGACCATTGTTGAGGTACGCCAACCTTATAACACGTGTTTCGTTTCTAATTTGGATATAAAATAGTAATTTCTTTTTCGAAACAAAACTAAGACGGCTCCATCTGGGCGTTAACTGTAACTATCATTCGGAAGAATATTTAAATTCTATGTTCATTTCTTTGTTTTAGTAAGATAAAGTGCGGCGTTGAGTACTTCTCTCAACACGCAATGATTCGAAACACAACCGCAATTGCCACAAAATTATTTGACACAAAAATTATTTTTCTGATTATTTTATCAAGTGAATTAAACGTGAAGTTAACAGCGTCAAACTATGTAAGACATTTGATATAGCTCGTTGTTTTTAGTTTATTTAAAAAAAAGCCGTAGCACAAGAAATGATAGGCAATACTGGGAAGGTGATTATGTGTACGCAGATGGAGAACTCAGGCGTGGTGCACATGCTGATGCACACGCGCACGGCGGAGCTGGCGTGCGTGTACAAGCTGCTGTCGCGCGTGGCGGACGGGCTGCGCACGGTGGCGGACGCCGTGTCCGCGCACCTGCGCCAGCAGGGCCGCGCGCTCGTCACCGACACGCACCACAACACCAACGCCATCGCCTACGTGCAGGTGAGTGGAGCATCAGTCTCCAACAAATTACATGTGACTGTTTTAATTTATTAGATTTCTATTTAAAGTAATAATTATATATTTAAAAAAAAAACTAACTTTTTTATTTTATTAAATGTATGTTATGTTCAATAAAACGGCTCACACTTTCGAAATTTAAGCAAAAAAAATATTGTAACATATAAAATAATTTTGTAACTCTGTGACATTGAGTTGTTTAATGTGACGAATGAAGAAGCAAAACATAAAGTAACTAATTTATGTTGTTACAGAATCTGCTGGACTTAAAAGACAGATTTGACCACTTCCTCCATAATTCTTTCAATAACGATAAAATATTTAAGCATATGATCGCCTCCGACTTTGAATATTTCTTAAATCTTAACAATAAATCACCAGAGTTCTTGTCGCTATTCATTGATGGAAAACTCAAGAAAGGAGAGAAAGGCGTAAGTTTTTATTCACATAATATATTATTGACCTTTTGATATAACTATTGGCTATCTGTCATTGTTGTGTAGTGATGCAGTGTCTGCCTCCCAAATGCGATTATCGTTTCAGTTCTGCTATGCTGCACTCAATGTCTTGAAACGGGGTATAATGTGGAAGACTGCTAATAGTACTGCTGGATAGTAGATTCTATGGTTCTACTCTGTTTTGCAAAAAAAATGTAGCTACTTATTTTTGATACATGCATATATAAATAAAACACTCGTTTAGTAACCATGAAACTCAACAGGCCAATTATAATAATAAACAAAAATTAATAAAGTTTAAAATATTTGCAGATGAGCGAACAGGAAATAGAAGCTGTGTTAGACAAGACAATGGTGCTGTTCCGCTTCCTGCAAGAGAAGGACGTGTTCGAACGCTACTATAAGCAGCACCTGGCCAAACGTTTGTTGCTCAATAAATCTGTCTCCGATGACAGTGAGAAGAACATGATCTCAAAACTTAAGGTAAACCATGGAATCATCTATATATACTGTTGTTGTGAGACCATCGTGGCGCAATGGGGCAGTGCTTGGCGCTGTCTGTAAACGTGATTGGTTGTAGGTTCGATTCTAACTCAGTGTATTAATTAAATTTTAATAAGATTTTTATATGTCTGCTTTGGCAAGACAAAGTGCGGTGTTGAGGTTGCCAAACATCACATGTCTTGATTTCATGCGGGATGATAAGGTTAAAAAGCTAAAGCTGCTTTGTTAGCTATTGTAATAATTTATAATATATATTTTTTTACTTTATCTGTACAATTCTGTATGAGCATACAATTTTTCTTTGCACTATGAAATGTTTGAAATATTGTACATTTTTGTTACCTTATTTTAATTTATTACGACGGAATTATGTATGTTGTTTTCTGTATTGTAAAAATTATATTGAAGACAACAGATTCCTTCCTTTCCCTCTGCATAAATTTCTTTTTTATAAATCCTAAATACTAGTCTATTCAAACTGAACAATTGAATGTTATACAATAATAATAATAATAATATGATACTTTTCTGAAGTCTCCTAATAATTCTATAAGACTCTTTAAGTCCTAGGGCATTGAGTAGACAAAAATAAGATTTTATTCAAATATTTCCCAGAGAGAAGGCTTGTTGAAAGACGTGGAGCCGCGAGACTTTCATTGTATCATTGGTGATGTCTCGCAAATAGAAAACACTATGAGTGATACATAAAAAGCTTTAACCCTCTCCACATCCGGCTTTAACCCTATCCCTATACATCTGCAAAATTCTTTACCACTGTTTGTTGTTGTAAGTGCTGTAGTTTTATTTTCAAAATCTTGCTTAAAGTCTCTGTTTTCATTAACATTTGGCTACAAGTAAAGAATTTTGCAGAACCACAACTTTGTGAAGACTTTAAGCAGGATTGTGTATAAGATAGTTTTGTTTGTAGTTCACAGAGGAAAGAATTTAGACTTAGTAGATTGGCTATTAATATCCTTAGTATTAAGTAGTATTTAAAACAATGTTCATGAAAATATATTTACATAAATTGATAAAATAACTTTTAGTTTATTATTAAGATAGCAAGATCTGTGCATATCTTTTTTTTCATATGGGACTTAAAGATTTAATAAATGTATGAAATAATAATTTTATTCGAATAGAGAATGTTTATTTTTCAAACTGACTTAGTGAAAATTATTAATTAATTATTAACCACTTATTAAAAATAATATATTATACACCAGTAGTAATGTGTATAAATTAACATAACTCCAAAAATGTGGTTAGAACACTTGTCACAAAACTGATATAATTATTTATGGTATAATTATTAGTTTAGATAGATAACATGATATTTATTGTGTTAATAAAAGTACAACATAAAATTGTATGATTTTCATATGATCTGTTCACAGACTGAATGCGGTTGCCAGTTTACATCAAAATTAGAAGGCATGTTTAAGGATATGACGGTTTCTAACACCATAATGGAGGAGTTCAAAGAGCATGTGCTATCATCTGGGGTGACTTTTTCATATTATATACTTATAATTTATATCTTTATATGTATTTCACATTTACATTTAAATTTGAAATATAAAAGAATTGAATTTGAAGTTGTTGAAGGTATAATAACCAAATAAAATAATTTTGATATGTAAGCCTCAATAGAGTTGCTTGATTAAAACTATTTTTGTTAAGTTTAATTCTTTACAATTATTTTTTGTATTGTTCAAGAGTTGAGTGCAAATACACACACACACATTAAAAAGTATTATAATACATAAGGTTCTACATTAATATTTTTTTGCATAATTTGTTAATATTGTTATGGTTTCTATAATATAATGTGTGTCAGACCAACCTGCACGGCGTGGACCTGTCGGTGCGCGTGCTGACGACGGGCTTCTGGCCCACGCAGAGCGCCACGCCCAAGTGCAACATCCCCGCGCCTCCCCGGAGCGCCTTCGAAGTGTTTAAGTCGTATGTTATTATTTTATATCGCTCATTCACCTTTTTACATTTTAAATGAAATTATTTTAAACAGATTAATCGAGTATATTTTGGAAACTCATTTTTGAAAACTGACATTTAGTTACTACACTTTGTAATCTGAATGAATCTGAAAATTTAAACATATGGTTTAAATTTTGTCCATAATTTTTAAATCATTGAAATAAAAGAAATGATTCTATATATTTAATAGCATGTGAAGTTAGTATAAAATAGCAATAACTTGCGACTGCAGGTTCTATCTAGCGAAGCACTCGGGGCGCCAGCTGTCGCTGCAGCCGCAGCTGGGCAGCGCGGACCTGCACGCCACGTTCCGCGCGCACGCGTCGTCCAGCCCGCCGCGCTCGCCGCCCGCCGCGCCCGCTCCCGCGCCCGCCTCCGCTCCCGCACCCGCCGCGCCCCGCAGGCACATCATACAGGTGTCCACCTTCCAGATGTGTGTGCTGTTACTGTTTAATAAGCGAGAACGGCTCACCTATGAGGTTGGTTGACATTTTGGATATATTTGAGAATTCAAATAAAAATAAATAAGCTAATATAAACATAGTGATAATAAATAAGTTAAATTTTATTTTATATAATGGAACCTGAAAACTTCAACTACACATACAAGTCCCATTGTAGTCTTGACAATTAACGAAAACATAGCTTAAATTTGTCCTTATAAATACGATAAAATGATAAAATTATTTTTTACTGTGGATTTTACTAAATATAAAGAAAAAATTGTGAATAATATAAATAATAAAATATCCTTCACAAAATCAAACGCCACTTGTTGCATATGACGCAAGCGGTCACTGACTTGTCAGAACAGCAACATGAGCGATGTTACTCATTGCTTACTCATTGACAATATCGAGTGGTGGGTAATGGCGGCGTATAGACATTACAACTCAACATATTATTATTTGTATTTTACACAAACTCACATTTATTTTCTCAACTATTATACTACTAAATTAACAGAAGTTATAGTGATGTTTAAATAGCACAAACTGAGTTGATACACGTTCCTGTCTAAAATTGCGATTAATGTGATTTGTACAACAAAATATTAGATATATGCGTCAAAGAGAGAGAGCTTATAGATCAGGTATATTCTTTTTTTGGCAAATTAGCAACGCTTAATACTGTTGTAGTGGTAGTAAACATTTACGTTAACGCCGCGCTTTACCTTACTAGAGCAAGGAAATGAATGTAATTTAACTAAAATCATTTCCAGGAGTAGTCTACTTTTAATTTCTGCCCTACTGCGCCACGACCGTCCTCAAATCTCTCTAGAATATCTTATGATGAATTATGTTATATTACATGAAATTTCTTTGATATTTTAGGAAATACTAAATGAAACTGACATCCCTGAGAAGGACCTGGTGCGCGCGCTGCAGTCGCTAGCCATGGGGAAACCCACGCAGCGAGTACTCATAAAGCACCCTAAGACCAAGGAAATCGAACCCTCCCATCAGTTCTATGTTAATGATGCCTTCACGTCTAAGTTACACAGGTTAGTACATATTTGATTTGATATACTTTTTATTCTTAAATAAGCTTGTCCTCCTACTAAGGTGTATGCCGACGCCTCCGTTAAATATTATCAATACACTTTACTAGTTTTACAATAACGCTGAACAAAGACTGCAGATTTTAAATTAAACAGTGACTTTGTTTTTTGCATTCATTTGGTACTTGGATTTTTACAGCAAATAGTGCACCGTTTAATGTACTCGGTCCTTAAATAGAAAACAAAAAATGTCGTTTTGTTTACAAAGCGATATACTTGGAGAAATTACGCATTGATGTTTAAGTTATTAATACAATCTCAATTGTAAACATATATACTAAAGTATATTGTATAACATATGGTTCTTTAGAGATACCGTATGCCTTTTTTAAGTTGAATTCTCGGAGCTAAGTTGCAATGTTTAAAGAACTTTAAAAGTTTAATGAACTTTAGAATTTGTTTCGATTTTAAGACTATTGATTAACAAGACGTTCATTATGTTGATGCTACAACGTGAATATGTCATTAAATTAATTTTTGTAGCTTCATGCTCGATGCCTCATGTAGTTCCAGGAAAGACAAACATATATGATTAAAATATGTGATAAAAGTAAATATAAAATTGAATGTACCTTAAAACGACATACAATATATCAATATGAAATTGGAGTGTTTGCTTGTAATCCTAAAATAACCTCTTCCTACTATCTATGTACCTATACACGGTATGTATACCAACATGACACATTTTACAAAGTTGATCTGTCTGTTTGTTGTGGCTAATATCTGGAACGGCTTCACCGATTTTGACGGGACTTTCATAGGCATTGCTGATATAATAATATGCAACTTTGGCTACTATTATTTTAAACTTATTACATAAAGATCCGGAGATTTTACAGGAACATATTGTTTTTTATTAGACAGAATTAATATAAGCTTTTTTTAATGTTATCAATTTTAAAACGTTTCAGGGTCAAAATTCAAACGGTAGCAGCTAAAGGGGAATCTGAACCAGAGCGAAGAGAAACACGGAATAAGGTAGACGAAGACCGCAAACATGAGATAGAGGCCGCCATCGTACGCATCATGAAAGCTAGGAAGAAAATGGCGGTAAGCTTGTACTTATTTACTTTGAGCAACCACATTTATATTTGCACACGTAAATGTATAAATGTCTCATGATTTTGGTGGCCTTATAAAAAATTGTTTTTGTAAGGTATCCCATAAGGTATATAATAATAGTCCCTATAAAATATACTAAAGATCTCTTTTGGGCATAGAAGCAATTACATTATGAGACTGTAAACACATATGCTAAATTCCTCCTCCTTATTTATTATTGATCTAACCGTAAAAAGAAAACAATATATTTTTTTATTATGTATGACCACTATAGATACGTAGGCCATATGTTTTTTCTGACTAGTATTTGTGTGGTATGTCGAACAGCACACACTGCTGGTGGCGGAGGTGACGGAGCAGCTGCGCGCGCGCTTCCTGCCGTCGCCCGTCGTCATCAAGAAACGCATCGAGGGGCTCATCGAGCGGGAGTACCTCGCGCGCACGCCCGACGACCGCAAGGTCTACACCTACGTGGCATAGGTGCGACGCGACCTCCGCCTCCCGCCTCCCACTCCCGCCCCCCACTACCCGCTCCCTCTCCCCACTCGCTCCCGCTTCCCCGGCGTAACTCTCGCTCTTAGAAACCTCACGTATACTGGGACATCGCTCCGACTTGAGTACAGATTGAATTGTAATCGCTGTAAAAATATTGTATATACAAATTTTGTGGTTTTAGTCCGATCGTTTCGATGTGTACTATAAGTGTTCCTCATGATTTCTTAGAGTAGCTATGTTAAATTAAACTCTCTTTTATAACGACTGTTTCATTGCGACGCGACGGCTCGCGACCCCGCTCCGGTACACGTCAGCCGTGTGATGGGTTTTGTTTGCAGGGCGTGATCATTTCCGGTCATTGTTGGACGACGATGCCAAGTTAAAGTGATAGCAACAAAAGTATTTAAATTATTTCGAAATAAAAATTATTAGTTATTACACATAATTATTTTATTTATTCAAAAACACAATTACACTTATTGTTATAATGATGAATAGAAAATTTGCTACAATACTATTGCAAGCTGTAGATTTTAAAGGATAGAACAAATTGTATGGTAAATGTGTAGGCCCTCTACATTGGGACGCGGACTGGCTCACGTCTATGAAGCGGGTGTCCACAGTCACTACTGTTGACAAAGAGTGCACACTGAAGGAAACATTCCGCGTCGCAGCTTCCACTGATGCACTCAATATCCTGTACTGCACCGCACAGTCTTCACTCACATCGACAAAAGCAACTATAAAAGCAAACCTCGTCATAATATTGTGACAAATAAATTTAGAGTCATTCGAAACATGGTGTCCATAAATATTAGTTTTATTAAATTTCTTAAGAGTCAACCACTCATCGTCTTTAAGGTCATTTGGATTACCCATTGGTGATATGTGAATGGGTTTGTCCAATTCTAGATACTGGATTATTCTTTCTTGAATTTTTATACATCCATCAGTTTTATTATGCGTGACATATTTCTGTGTCAACGATAAACGACATGTCATTCGTTCATTTAGTCCGAATTTATAAATATTATGCGTAAGGTTAGTAAATACACAACCTCCATTGTCGTTGATGGGAAAGGATATGTAACTCCTTTTTGCGTGAGTTCGGTTGTAGAAATATTTAGTGTGATTATTTTCAAGGAAAGAAACAATAACCGGATAACTCTTCAAATAACCTGGATTGCCACTGTACTTTACAATTTGATTCTTTGAATCGTTTCCCATGTAAAAGTTAACCAGGATTTCTTGCGTAACATATTTGTAGGCTGTTGAAACTTGCCTAACATGAAATTTAATAACAGCTTCAGTTATAAGGGATCCATTACAAAATATTACATATTCTACTTTAGTAGCAATATTGTTACAATTATTATCTGAACATGTTGGAAGATGTAATGTTTCATTATATTTGCTGCAGGCGTTCTCATCGCAAATCAAAAGAGTCCAATTAATGCAGTGAAGAGTGGTACAATTCTGTAAATAAAAAATACGTATATAATAAGCAATATATATATATATATATATATATATATATATATATATATATATATATATATATATATATATATATATATTGAAATAAAATAAGTCAAAAATTTTAATGTTTATTCCAAAATTATAATATTTATTTTCCACTTAAATAACAACTATGTGACCGACACTACAAAAAGTTCAGAAAATAGGAATAAAACAAAAATATCTGATATAATACTTGACTTGAGAGTTTTAGATGAAAATCTCACCAGTATTGTGCTGTTGTTGGTTTGTGCTGTTGCGCTCACAATACTTGATTTCATGGTCAATCTCAAAAGGTGTAGCATATGGAGATCATTCATTTTCACAAAGCATTTAATATATTCATTTTGTAGAAACGTCATTTCTTTTTGTCCGTTGCAGTATTTGTTGGTGAAACTTGCAGGAAGTTCTAAAAAGATATACCATAAAATATATAATATCAACTTTTTATTATACCATAGAAACATAACTACTTATTCATATGAAAATAAATTTGGTAACGTTTTAGCTAAGTAATATTAAAAGTAATGAATATTCTTTAAGGTTAAAAAATAAGAGGCTTTCATAATATAGCAGGATTTCTTTCATTAAATAGTAATATTTGGGAATACCGTAGAACTAAAATGTATAATTAATATATAATTATAATAATTAAAATACTTACTGATAATATCAAAAATTCCATTTCCTAAGAACCAAACAGGGTCCCCTGACTTATACATAGTTTTGTTAAATTTGTACGTAAGCTTATCTTTGTCATCACTATGCCATTTAAAGAATTTATTGATGTCATTGGAATGAACCTGAAAAAAATATTATAATATTAACAAAAATATAGCAAAATTATTAAGTGTACAAGAATGTTACTGAAAACTGTATTCAAACCTTATTCCGATTTTGTTTTATTTTTTCTGGCACATTTATTTTGGCAATACAAAATAAATAATGAAAAATATCGCTAGTCATTTTGGAATTACATGTCAGTAAAGAAGAATGTACATGTGACGATTTTTCTTGATCAAAACACTGCAATTTAGGCTGTGTACAGCTATTAAATAAGTAGTGCTCTTTCTCCGAGCAATCACTGTCGCAGCAACAGTCGATATCACAACGCTTATACTGAAATCAAAATATATAGGTATTTTTCTTAGAAGGGCCTCTGAGCAAAAGAGCAAAAGTAAGAACTAACAGAAGCTATTGAAAACTTCTTTCATCCACTTATTTCATTTTTGTTGTTTTTCATCTATATAACCCTTACACTTTATGAAATATAAAAATGTTATACCTATATAAAAAGACTTTCTTGGGAACTATTATTAAATATTTAATTAGTGGCAATAATTTAACTAAGCATAAATAATAGTACATCCATAAGATAATAATAACATATTTTAGAAAAGCATTTTCACACTTTATCCCGCATAGCAAGGTCATAAGAGACAACCTTGTGTCAAGGCATTCTGTTGAATGCTTTCCGCCCGAAATGAAACATTGCGTCCCATTCTCCAATATCAGAAATTGCTTAAGAATAATATTAAACTTATATGACTATAAATTAAACTTATCCTACCAGTAAATCACAGTAACATTTCTCTTTATTCTTATGTTTTTTTGGCATTTCAGTAGGTTTTATAGTTGTACTCTTCTCATCAAAAAAAGTAATCTCAGTTACATTATCTAAGTCGAAACTCGTGTAATAAGTTTCAGTCGTCAATATATTATCAATGCTGGATGAATTCTCCTCATACAGTGAATCAACTAGGGTACTCGCATATTCAGTGGAAGTGTCAAAATAAGGTGGTAAAGACGCGTTATTGTATTGTTGGGCTTCAGTACTCTTTCCTTGGACTTTTTTTCTCTCTGTGCGGTAAAAGAGAGCATGAGGCTTTTCTTTTATATTTTTTAGTATATAAGTAAAATTTCCAACAACGCTTTTACTATCATGAGTAATAGTTTCGTTATTCTGGCTTCTTCCATTGATGAAGTCCATAAGACAAAATTGGACGACTATTGATAGTAATGTAAAACACAAGTATGTTATAGGCTTCATATCTTATTTATATTCAACGCCAAATTGGGAAAAATTTCGTAAAAGTATGTAAATATGTAGTTCTATTACCCCTTTCGACTGAGTTATTAATTTATACCTGGAAATAAATTAAGTACTTGTAATTAAGTCAATTATATCCAAAACTAAAACATAAATATTTTTAAAAATAAACCTGTCAGTTCCTAAATTAACAATATCAGTTTGGGTCAATTCATGTGAGCCTCCAATAAAAATCTGCCTCAGCTTATCAGTCACAGTAGTTGCAGCCGGTGCCCAACAAGAGACCTGCACTGTATGGTGGCCAGGACTCGATGGTATGTTACATGTACCATAGCCTACTACCCATGAGCGACCTATGGAGTCCAGACAACTTACTTGTAAAATCAGCTTTGGCCACCCTAATAATAAAAGAAGATTTTATGACAATTGAAATACTATAAATGGATTTCAAATTATAACAAATTGAAATGTGAAAGCTTTAAAATATTGTATTCGTACATAGTTACCTTGAATACCTTTAGTAAGATAATGTAAATCAAATGGATGTGACCACTCAATAATTCTATTATGGTCGGTTTTACCCGAGACTGTTTGTCCTTCAGAATATCCAGCGATAAGAGTCCAATTTGGGCCTTGTAAATGTTATTATATATGATTTGACTAAACAAAAAATATTTAATGCTAAATTCAAACATACGTACACATTAAAGATTATCTAACACTTACCAGATTGAAATAAATAACGGCAAAATAAAGAGTGGGGGTCACTAAAATTAAAAGCACTTCGCAATTGGCCCAAAATATGTAGTTCTGCCATTAGAATAAATGCATGATTATTTTACTCACTACTCAGTGTATACTAGTATAGCTTTGTTTGTAATATAGTAACCATGGTTACCTGCATATTGGCCATAGATAATTAAATAAATTATAACTACTATCATCTTAGTTGCATAATTAAATATAGGTACATATTATATTCGAATTTCAAATTATTGGAATTTATCCAACAAACTTGTGTTTAACTTTCGATATGTCCAAGATAGGTAGATTAGCTTGATAATAATCTATATTTAATATTATAAAGACGAAACATTTGTATGTTTGTTTTCATGCAAAAAGGACTGGACCGATTTCAAAAATTCTTTCACCATTACAAAGCTGCACCATATGATATTTTCAAAAAAAATAGATATCCCTAATAAAAATACAATAATGTAAGTCAAGGTGTGAAAAAAGTAGCTATAAAAATCTATAATCGCGCGCACTGCAAAAACTATTGATGATAGAACAAAAAAATATTCTACAGTATTATCACCATATATCTACGAATAAGTCCACGATACCATATGTCCAACTACTGTAGTTATGCCACTATAACTACTTTTGTACATATTGAAAGTCGAAAAAAAGACTACAAGAATCAAATCATTCATATCTCAGTTTTAATCATTACTCCATTAAACAAAATGTAAATAAATATTATTTCAATACCTGTAAAAGACTTTCTAAATTATTAAAAGCGGACATTCTACTGAAAATCTTTTGTTTGTCTTTCACGCATAAAATACTGGACGGATTTTGATTAAACTTTTTTGTATGTATTTATTTATTTTGAAGTTCTGAGTCCTTGATGTGGAACCATAGAACCGTTTAATTTTAATAGATATTTATATAGTGCTTTAGGCATTTGAGGTACATGGTGATTATTGACATGTGTAAAACGAAGGTATGGAGTATCTGATGTGGAACCTCAACAGCCAAGCTTAATGCTGTGAGATATAATGCCTAAGAAAAGATTCTCAGCTTAATAAGCACCTTGTGATAACGTACAGTACTTGAAGTTTAGAACATATGATGTGAAACCCCAGAACTTCGAAGAAAACCAGAATGGTTGGTTTGCGTGGCCGCTCTCTACTAATACACCACTACCTAGGCATTAAAGTTATGAACTTTAAAATGTAACAACTTACGAAATTGCGTTTAAAGTACGCTTGTATACTTCACCTTTAATTGAGTTACTTATACCAATTTCCAACTTACAGACAAATAAAATCAGGAGCACCGATGGAGGCAGTAACAGTTTAATACCTACTAGCTTAAGCTTCCTCTTTAAGGTAATTTTTAATAGACTCATTCATGATTCTTATTTTTATAGTTTACGTATATATTTGATTTGGTAGTATCATACCCGGTATCGCAGACAAGCAGCCGGATTACTATTGTATATTGTGACAAAATCGTAATTCCTAGACAAAAGAAAACAAATCGTTCTTAATTTCTGAGTACTCTAAACGGAGAAGAACATGAGATTCGTTTAGCTGATAGACTTTGTCCATGTGGAATTTAATAGTTGAGGACTTTTTAATTCTAAAGTAAAAGTAGCACAAGTTACTCCTTATTACATTAGTTCTCGGCGAGTGAAAGTCCCGTCAAAATCGGCCGGGTTGTCGAATCAGCCAGATAGATTAACAAAAATAGTAAAAAAATATTATTATTTTTATATTACAAACAAATATTCCAGTTCATTTAATACTAATCTATATCTATAAAATTACCTTAACTTCGAAAATCTTTCATTTTTTTACGAAACAAAGATTTAAATATATTAAATTTCTCACGGATGAAGACAAAAGCACAGCTAATAAATAAGATAAATAGGTTAAAAGGATCCTCTTTAAGAATTTTTAAAAAACTCGGTTGAAAAAAGTAGCACCAGTCAATAATAATAAAATATAAACAGAAACCTAAACTATTACTAAATACAGACTTATGACAAAATAATTTTAATAAAATACGACATTATTCCAGTCTATAAAGGTAAAATTTCTAGCGTGTAACAGATATAAAACGTTGTTCCAAGTAATGCTTGGTACAAGTCGACACAACATAAACATCCGGCTAAAAATTTTATTAATTCATACGAAAAAATATTCGGCTATTTGTTGGTAGTGTGGTGGCAAATATAGGTCAAAAGACGAAATTTGTGTTTAAATGTTTTAATAATTTCATTTAAACTGTTTTTAATTACTATTAGTCAGGCCATTTTCTAGAGCGTTTCCTTTCAATTTAGTTTATAGTCGATCGTAGCTTTTTAATCGATATCGACGTAATATTTAAATTACTGTTATGCATAAGCATTTATTTTATTTTTCTCCTCCCATTATACTTATTTATAAGAATTTTTCCCTTTTCCGAATTTTCTTTCTAAACTTTAGGCATCTGCATCACGAGGATTTCTACGAGCAGGAAAATGCTAGCTTTAAATATATGCATTCCTCTCATGGAAGCACCACCATCAAATTTATGATACCTAGTCGGAGTAATTCTATAATTAACCATGTCTCAACTTTGGCTAGGGTTACGCGGGATATGTATTGACAGTATGCTTTGATAATGTAAAATATATTAGTTATTTGTAAAGTCGACGGACGATAACATCATAAGGAAGTTATAATGTAAATTGGCACACTCTAATTAATTGAATTAAATTATTTTATATGATACAAAGAAAGAATTGATTGAAAATTACATTGTACACGAATGTAAATAAATGTTAATTTATTTGTAAATTAACATTTATTTACTTTCGTTAACTTAATTTTTTTTTCTTATATTATTTTATTCGATATTGTAGCTTTGTGGTTGTTGCTGTTGATAAAAGGGATTGGAGAAAGATATTAGTCTTCAAGTAAAACAATCTTAAATTTAAAAATATTTTATTACTACTTAATTATTTAAATTACACTTAAAAGGATTTGAAATTAAAGAGTTATTTCAATTGACAACAAAAAATATTTTTGAAATGACTCACAAATAGCAAAACTTGATATAAAATAACTTTTCATTTACAGAAATCAAACATATTCAATAGCTCAAACTTCAAATAAGTTGTGTCGGTTACGTGCTGCGGTGAGGCAGGTGTTACATGTATGGTTGCCAGCCGGGGTAGAGGCGCGAAAGGTTGGCGGGGTCAGCGGCGGCGCGCAGCAGCTGCGCCACGTGCCCTTCCACGCTCACGCCGCCCGCGCCACCCTCCGCGCCGCACAGCTTGCTGCTCACCGCCAGCAACGCGCGCGCCGCCAGCCCACCGCCCCCACTGCCATTGCCCGCGCCGCCCGCGTCTGTACCAGTGCCGTACTCAAATATGTATTATAAATAAATATTTTTCACTTAAATTTAGAAATAACGACAAATCTTTTTTGTATTTGTGTATTATAATATAATGTATCTAGTAGAAATATTAGAAAATTTTGTAAAATAAAGAAGCAAGTAGATTTAACGCTTTATCCTGTAACAAAGTAGACAGAGGGAACTTGTGTACAAACAAGTCGTACGCCACTTACCACCCAAATTCGACACTACGTGTCGAGTCGCGGAAGTCAACGTCACGCTTCTTCTTACTCATTCTCCTTAATGTAAAGCAAACCCAGAAACAATTGCATTTACTATCGCATTGTACTTCCGGCGCCTCGAAACATTAAAAGATAAAAAACTATATAAGATTAAACGACACGTTTCATAACTAATTTCTTATATTCCTCTCCTCTCTTGTCCTTTTTAACCTCAAACCGGTTATTTAGGCTTAAAACTAGCTTTAACTAATTTTATGTAAATTAGTTATTTTTATTAAACTTTTCATTTTATATACAAATGTTAAAGTAATAACTACATGAATATAAAAACCACTCACGTGATGTATTCGGGTTCGTCCCGGTCGAAACGGTCCACAAGTAAAGAGGATCACATAAGAGCACCTCCAAAATCGTGAGCAAAGTCTCTTTATTATCTCGCAGCAGTTGTAAAGTTTTCTCACAACACCTGTAAAAAATAAAATAATTTGCTTTAAAGCGGGCCATATATATATATATATATATATATATATATATATATATATATATATATATATATATATATATATATATATATATATATATATATATATATATATATATATATATATATATACCATGTTTTTGGGGTTCCGTACCTAAAGAGTATAACGGAACCCTGTTATTAAAGTTGTGTCCGTCTGTCACCAGGCTTTATCCCATGAACCGCGATAGTTAGGTAATTGAAATGGTTGAAATTTTCACAGATTATATATTTCTGTTGCCGCTATAGCAGCACACACAAAAAAATTAATATAATAAATATTTAGTGGACTCTCGCACAACGTAACTATTTTTTTCGCTTTTACTCGACATTAATAACGGCATTATTAAACAGGTAGACGCTTGAAATAATCACAGAATATTTGTTTATTTATTTGTTTCTTATTACACAACACCTTAACCTCTTACAATTGCAATATAAATATATTATAAATAGTATATTTAATTTTCAACTTTGACTAATAAAACGTAATATATTTATATGTTAATATGTATTTATAAGTTAATAAATTTTTATAAATGCTATGGATAAGGATATTAAGTAATTTGTGTTTTAAGTTGTCCAATATATAAGATATTATTGTTGTTATATATTTCTTTATTTATTTTTTATTTATTATTATTATGTTTAATTAAATTATTTATTAATGTATTATTATTAATCTTAAAATATTATTTATTATATATTTGTATTTTTTAATTAAAGTTGATGAAATTGCTGATGTGTTATTAAACTGATTTTATCATTTTTTCTGTTACATTATATGTGAGTGCTTTGAGATATTTAAAAAGACTTTTTTAAATGCATAATTGTTAAGATTTTTAAGCTTTAAGTGCTTAGATATTTTATAAATATGGTGCTAGAAATAAATAAAAATTACGCGCGAATGCTGATTTCATAGTTGGTAGATCATATACTATATCCTGCCTTCTTTTAAAATTATTTTTATTAGCTGGTTTCGTGTGTTGTTCTTTGAGTATTTCTAATATGTAGGTCTGCCTTACATTAAGCTTTCTTTCATTCTTTATAGAGAACATCAGTAAGATATACATAGTCCTTAAAGTACATTACTTTAAGAATAGCCCTCTGGGCTCTTTCTAGTCTTGACAAGCATGTTTTATTAACTTCTCCCAAAACTGTGATACCGTAATATACAATTGAATTACAAAACGCATAGTAAATATATCTCAGTAATTTGTGATTACAAATGTAACGTACACATTTAAAAATGGCGATTAAACGTTTGAGTCGTCCATACAGTATATTTATATGAGCTTTCCAAGAAAGATGCTCATCCACAATTACCCCCAAATATTATATATTTTGTTCTAGTGTCAAACTTGGACAGTTACATTCTACACTAGATGGATCAAATCTGCAACAATGCGCTTTTAGTTGTAGTGCTGTTTCATAGCGCCATTTTATACGGCGTATGTTAAAATTAATATATTTAGTTTTGGATATATTTAATGAAAGCAAGTTATTGTCAAGTCACTGCGTAACTATATGAAAATCTTTACTGGCTTTATCATACACTTGTTGAATTGATTGAGCATGGGAAATCAAAACAGTGTCGTCTGCAAATGCTATTATTTTAGTATTTTTCAGCGGTAATAGGCAAAGTTCATTCATACACAAATGAAAAAGTGTAGGACCTAAGGTGCCTTGAGGCACTCCGTATTTGACATTAGCTACGTCAGTGAAAATGTTATCTAATCTTAATATTTGAATTATGATTCCTCTTTGTATAGAAGCTTTTACAATTAGTTAGTAGCAGCAAATCATCACCTTAGACGACCACCACTCTGTTAATATAATAATATCTGCTTCAATTTTAATATCTTGGAGGAGTACCGTAAGTCCTTCAATTTTTTTATTAATACTTGTTATATTTTGTGTCATTATGCGTAAACCATTACCACTATTTTGTAATATCCTTTTACACTGTCCAGCATCATTTATTACTATTGCTTTACCGATATTGATGTTATTGTCAATATCGGCGTTTATCTTTTCCATGTCAATCATTAACTATCGGAAAGTGATGAATTTTACTTACAACTATAGAGCATCAGTGACATGATGTGGAATGCTTTTAAAGGAAATTAAATAGAATATTGTGTATTAAGAATCGTTTTGACAAATTTTTCTTTTGTGTCTTTGTAGTATATGTGTGAGTACAGTGATTGTGTATATGTGAAGATATATTACGTATGATTTTGTAGATGTATTGCGAGTAAATAACATAAATTCCTATATTTTCACAATACAGCCTCTAAATTAAAATAAATTAAAATAAAAAAAAAATAGGTAGCAAACTTAATTAAGCTTATACTGTAAATAAAACAACTTATTAGTCACATTTTACCTTCCGTTTTAATAATTTCCAGTTGCTCCAAAGATCTGACTGGAATAGCTGGATCCCCTTCCTTTTTCCTGACGTAGAATCTTCCTCTAGATACCCAATTATACTTAAATCCATACGATTTACAAAGCTGTCTTGAATGGTAATATAAATTTTTAGCGTAAGCTGTGAGAAATTCTTTGATATAAATAGGTTTTTTTGTATCACGAAATCCAAAGATTTTTGTGTTGATTTTGTGTTGAATTTTCACAAATTTCAAAATTTCGTACCGCATCTGATCCTTGTTCAACTCAGTAGCATTGTCTAATACTATCTTCCACAGGCTTGGCGCCTATTGTGATATGAATTTTTGTAACCATATCTCGCATATTCTCATTTTCGATAATGGCAGTGGTTATTTCGATAAAGGAGCTACGTTGGCTTCACTGAATTTATTCAATTTGTTCTTCGAGAGCAGTAACTTTGTTGAGCACTTTCACGTGGTCATCTTGAGGTACATCCACTGACCTTCTTAGCTCATTATATAATTCAGTTGTTTGTGTTAACTTGTTCTCAATTTTCTCGTTGAAAAAAAAAGGTTTTTATTTTAATCTTTTAAAATATTGTTCTGAATTTTTAGTTCTTCAATGCTTTTTGGGATTTTATCAAGTTTTGTTTGATGTTCTGATTTAATTGTTGTTATTAAAATACGTATATGAAATACGAAAATTAAAACTCTACAATACTCTTAAATATTCAAATTAACTTCGTCCTTTGCGTTTGCGCACGGAAACAAACGGCTCTATGTCAGTTTTACTGTCAGTCGCCAGGTCGGGTTTTGAGCAATATTTATCATTTTTCGATGGTGACCGCAACATCTCAATGTTTTGACTATACTACGCATTATTGACGCGTCAATGCAAAGTACAGTAACTGATTTATTGGACGAAGATGTTTTGTTTCAAAAATGGACATTATAACCGTATCTTAAGGTTGTTAATTAAAAGGACGATATATTTTATGACTGATCGACAGAAGACCGTACGAGGGAAAGATTTAGTTACATACTCAATTTAAAAATACATTATAAACAAATATTTAATACCTTCCTTACAACAAACATTTTTTTTCGTTTTTCTAAATAATAGTACGAAACCCCATGTACATGATTGTAACTCGGACTTGCCCGGTTTTATATACGATAATAAGTGTGTGAAGCTGCTAACAAACATGCAATATATTGGAGTCGAATTTAACTTAAAAATACAATTACAAAATGCAAAATATTAAATATAAACAAAATAAACACACAGGTAAATTTACCTTCTAAAACTTCCCTCAACGCCGCTGGAACCAAACCCTGCTACGATATCTTGAGTAAGTCGGAATGGAATGGTCTCCGGTGTGGGCAACGTTTTTCCTTGGTCAAAGGCTATGCCTAAAGAAACAATAAATTTTATTATCTACAGGAATTTATTAATTAACTATTAATACTTATGAAAGACTTTTCAAAGTATTCATCACATACTTAGAAAAAGAAAAAAATATTTAAAAATATATAAAAAAATTCCTGCTATTTTCAAGTTTAAATACACCCTAAATCTAAAAACTGTAATAATGTTACTTTATATTACAAATAAATTTTGAGTAATATTAAAAAATCCTTTTTAATAAAAGCAATTTGTAACAAGTGTATTAATAATAATTACCAAAATCAATGTGTATCACTTCGGCTGTTGTTTTATCAATTAAAATATTCTGAACGTGTCTATCGCCGATGCCCAAAATATAACCAAGCATAGATGAAGCGGCTACACTGTAAAAATAATTTAATCATTTAACTGATATCAACGTTTTTTAGCCTCAGGCTTTTATCCCGCATATCTGGGTAAACAGTAAGTACCTAGTGCCATGACACTCCGTACTTCACTTTCCGCAGAATTCAAGACGTTTAGGTGCAGTAATAAACGCCGCCTTTTGTCTTTCCAGATCGTGGAAATGGTAATAATTTAAATTTAATCATTCCTCGATTGCGAATGGAACCCACAATCAGTTGCGTATACAGACAAGCTGTTTCACTGCGCCACGACCGACCTGTGATATAAGTAATATGCATATGTAAGTATTTTCGGTTAACAAAGTGTTCCCCAATAGGGATAATAGGATTTTGATAGCTCACAGCCGCCATCTTGGTTGTTTAACATTTGACATTTGTGTTGTTTTGTGTTCAGTAATGTTTGCCATTTAATCATGAACAAGTTCACGTTATCTCAACGTTTGGAAATTGTCCAAATTTTCTATCAAAATTCGAGAATTGAGAATTATCTCTACTTAAAGAGCATTTCGTGCTAAATATGATCGTCATGGTGCATCGTCTGAGCTCGCTATACGTCGCATAATCCAAAAACTGGAAAGTGAATATTCTTTCTCAACCTGGCGAATTTTACGTATGGATCTTGGCCTACATCCATACAAGATTGTGTTGGCACAAGAACTCAAGCCAGCAGACTATCGATTACGTCGTGAATTTGATTGGGCGCTTGAAATGATGGAAACGGACACCGAATTTCATAGGAAAATCATCTTTTCTGATGAGGCTCACTTTTGGCTCAATGGTTATGTGAACAAACAGAATTGTCGTTACTGGAGTGAGTCAAATCCAAGAGTGGTTCTTGAAACACCATTACTTCCTGAAAAATTGACTGTTTGGTGCGGATTATGGTACGGTGGAATCGTTGGCCCGTACTTTTTCAAAAACGCCGAAGGCCGTACTGTTACTGTCAATGGCGACCGTTATCGTGACATGTTGAACGATTTTTTTTCCTGAAGTGTATGAAATCGATGCGGACGACATTTATTTTCAACAAGATGGTGCAACATGCCACACTGCGACCGTCACAATGGATTTATTGCGTGATAAGTTTGGTGAGTCGGTAATTTCTCGCAATGGTCCTCACAATTGGCCACCAAGATCATGCGATTTAACACCCTTGGACTATTTTTTGTGGGGGTATGTTAAATCTCAAGTGTATGCCAATAAACCAGCTACGATTCAAGACTTTGAACGCAACATTCGAGCGACTATAGCAGCCATACCAGCAATGCTGCACCGAGTCATCGAAAATTGGACCGATCGTATTCACCAGTGCAAAAAAAGTCGTAGCGGTCATTTGAACGATATTTTGTTTAAATCATAAATATCTTAAAATTTCCTATCAAATAAAGTCATTGAACACGAAATTCGAACATATATTATGTTTTATTTCAATTTCAAAACATATCGTTCTTATTGGGAAACCCGATTATATGATAAGGCGCAATGTTGAGTTCGCTATTCAACACACAATATCTCGATTTCGGGCGGAACACAGTCAATGGGGTGTTGTATTTACTTTCTTAGATTTTATCAGTAAATTATTTAAAACTAATTTGATTTATAATTTTATTTAATATAATATTATGACTGTCAATAATATTTATTATGGATATCATTAGATGCCATTACGCTAGAGAAATTTCAAATTACTTTAATAAAAGTCTGTGTACCGTGTAATATGCATCATATAGTAATAGTTTTGTTTAATTTATATAACTTTTGTTTAACTGTTGGACCCTTTCATATCACATCACAATATCAATGTCGGTGCGCTTAGATTTTTCAAACTTCGTAACGGATTTTAACACCATACCCATTGTGACATATGACGAAAATTAAATTTAGAAGAGGAAAATTAATTTAAAAACGTCTATGATATAGGGGAGAAGAGTGCTAAAATCAAATATATATACAGGGCAGCGAGGCCGCAAGCGAGCCGCTATTGTATAATAAAAGAGTAGAAAAGTCAATTCTGCACATGAAATATTTAGCAAAATTTTTTATTTGGATATAAAAAATTGAGAAATATTTATGATTTAAGTTAGAACGCCAAAATAAGAAAAAGTTATTATATAATCTTTTCTGCGAGTGTAAAGCAACACACATTCAATGTAATATTCATGTGGACCGTGATGTCTTATGTGGACGACTAAAATCACGTTGGACCATGATGGCATGTGTGAAAGGGTAAAATCACATGTGGATCATGGTATCATATGTGGAGGAGTGAAATCATATGTGGATTGTGATGTCACATGTGTACGAGTAAAATCACATCTGGAACATGGTGTCATATGAGGATGGGTGAATCTCATGTGAACTATGGTGTCATATGTGGACAAGAAAAATCACATGTGGACCATGATGTCATGTGTGGACGAGTAAAATAACATGTGGACCATGATGTCATATGTGGACGAGTAAAATAACATGTGGACCATGATGTCATATGTGGACGAGTAAAATAACATGTGAACCATGATGGCATGTGAGGAACCGTAAAATCACATGTGGAGCATAGCGTTATATGTGGATGAATAAAATCACATGTGGACCATGATGTCATATGTGGACGAGTGAAATCACATGTGGACGATGATGGCATGTGTGGAAGCTTAAAATCACATGTGGAACATAGCGCCATATGTAGATGAGTAAAATCACATGTAGACCATGGTGTCATATGTGAACGACCAAAATCACATGTGGACCATGACAGCATGTGTGGAAGCGTAAAATCACATGTGAACCATAACGTCATATGTAGGTGAGTAAAATCACATGTGGACTATGGCGTCATATGTGGATGGGTGAAATTATATGTGGACTGTGAAGACATACGTGGACGAGAAAAATCACATGTGGACCATAGTGTCATATGTGGATGAGTAAAATCATATGTGGAGCATAGTTTCATATGGGTATGGATGAAATCACATGTGGACTATGTAGTCAACTGTGAACGAGAAAAATCACAAGTGAGCCGAGATGTCATATGTCGATGAGTAAAATCGTAACTGTATTGTAATCGTAAACGTGAAAAATTACAAGTGAGCCGAGAAGTCATATGTTGATGAGTAAAATCACATGTGAATCATGGACCATGTGTGGAAGGGTAAAATCACAGGTCTACCATAATGTCATATGTGGACGAGTAAAATCGTATGTGGATTATGTAGACCACGATATCATGTGTGGATGAGTGAAATCACATATGGACCGTGGTGCCGTATGTGGGTGAAGGAAATCACGTGTGGATCATGATGTCATAAGTGGATGTATTAAATCAGGTATCCATTCAACGTATCAGAGATAACATGATTTTTATTGCTTCACGCTTTATCCCTTGCCGGGTAATCAGAAAGTACGGAGCGCCAAACGCTACGGTACCTGCATACCTCTTTCACCACAGTCATTATACTCTTCATACATACCCTTCGGAGGGTTCTCATGCTTTTTAGTCGACCTTCCTCCAGTATCATCGATACTGTGTTTTCGAAGGTCAACCGTGGTCTTTCCCGACATCTCATACCACTTACCCTGGCTTTATAAATCTTTCTTACCATGCTTTCATCACTCATTCTCTCAACGTGCCCTAACCACTTCGTTACAACCTTGTCAAATGCCTTTTCTAAATCCACAAAAACACAGAAAATTTTCTGGTTTACAGCCAAAAACTTCTCCGTGATCATGTGGAGAGAAAAGGCCTGATCCATGCACTCTCTTCCAGGTCTAAATCCGTGTTGAACCTCCTATAAAAGCCTTCCGGATCTCTCTGTTATTAATGCTAAGATTATATGCTAAGATTCTAGCGAGAAGAAAGGCTTCTCGCTAGAATCTTAGCATAAATTTTACTGCCCAAGCTAATCAAACTGATAACCCTATAACTTGCACAGTCTATCTGTGAACCTTTGCCTTTATACAAAGGTATAATGACTGCGCCTCGCCAATCATCCGGAACCTCTCCCTTTTTCCAGCATAAATTGCATAGACAAAAGAACAGGTCCAAAATGCGCAGCGGCAATATTTGATCATCTCTGCAGTAACTCCATCGGTTCTCAGCATATTGCTGTCGCTTGAGACAGAGGCGCCATCACAATCATACATCTCCTTGTAGAATTCCGTCCTCCGAAAGCACCTCATTTATTCTACAGGTTGGCGAACAACGCCGAGAATCACTAAGTTCTCACCAATTCACACATCGTGTTTTCCCGGAAAATGTTTGTCAATCTGTCGTCTCTTTCATGCTCTGACTTTTCACGTTTCATCTATATCAGTGCTTTCGTTAGGTGCTTTTGCAACTTATATTCTTTTTTCTTAATCTCTCTCATACTTTTATTCTTACTCGAGGCTTTATAGTCCTGCCATGCTTTCTTCTTTCTTTCTACTGCCTCTTTCACTTCATCGTCCCACCATTCATCACGCTTTATACTAAAATTTCTTTTCCCAACGCCACACACCTCGATTGAAGCTTCAATTATAAAATTCCTAAGATTCTGCCAGCATACTTCAACACTTTCAGTACCTATTTCTCAGCTGTCTAGCTTCTTGGAAACCCTTTCTTCATATTCCTCTCTAATCGGTGAGTCTTGAAGCTTCCAGCTTCTATTTATATAACGATTATTCGCCTCCAAGTTTGGACACCTCGTGCGGCTACGCCAGCCAGCAAACAGATCCCTTATTCTATCAACTACTAAATAGTGATCTGTTCCCAAGTCGTCACCCCTAAACACACGCGTGTCCATAACTTAGTTACGAATACGCTGATCCACTAGGAATAGATCAATCATGCTATTCTCTTCCATCCATTCCCACCTGTACATGTGAATTTGTTTGTGTATGTAACCACGTCGAGTGGTTCCGACCCATCCATTCAAATTACCACATATTATTAACTTTTTGTTCCCTCTTACACTTACTTACTAGAACTTCCCTAACACTCTTCAAGAACTCCTCTAGTTCACTTGATAGAGCTGATGATACCGGCGAATACGCCACTAACAAGAATATTCTTGTTATCCCCAGCGAAGCGCTTAAAGGACCCCAGAGCAGCCTTAGATTGATTGCCTTATATTCTACCATTGCACTCACCAATCGAGAGGATAATAACACACCTGTACCTATACCTAAACCCTCGTTCACTTCCTGAAACTCCCGCCCAGAAAGAGACCGGTTTCGAGTTCGGAATCGGTTGCCCGGCAAATCGGTCATACTATTGCTCTTGCTCTCAGTCACACAAACAACATCTAAATCTCTTTCATCCATCACATCTAATAATTCATTCATCTTCTGTTGCATCCCTCCTCTTACATTCCACGTAGCTATTTGTAGCTTTGTTCTCCACTTCCCGCCGTCCCGGACATGGCGTGCTGGATGGCGGTCCCCAAAACCGCATTCGCCGCCACATCTCACACCAGCGGGGACGCACTGATGCGCGTCTCCTCGAGGGGACGCCCTAACATAATACGCCCTGGTGTTCGCGGCAGATGGAATGATGCAGCCTTACACAACTATTGCTGTTATGTAAGGCTAGCATCATTTACATGAAATATATATAATATATAAATTTTGGCAGTCTTTGATTTAAGTAAGAACGCGTGCAGGTAAAAGAAATAATAAAGCTAAAATATAGTGAGTTCACGTAGGCGAACCCGCGAGCAGGCCGCTACTGATTTATTTATCATGTTTGGTTCGCGCGATAAAGTAAATTTAACAGATTAGTTATTTATTCACATAAAGCAATCCGGATGCTTATAATGATTTAAGAAAAATATATGCATGTCAACTTATCAACTTATTCACGTTTGGTACGGTTATAATGACAATTATAACCGTACCAAACGTGTCAAATATTAGCTTGACGGTTTTTATCTTACATAGCAGGGTAGACACTAAGTAACTAGTGTCAAGAAACTTCGCATTCCAATTTCTGCCGATTTCGACAGTACGTGTCGAGTGGCGTGGAACTCCATGCCGCGCTTGGTCTTACCGTAGTAAGGAAATGAACATAATTAAAATATAATCATTTCCCCGAGTAGGAACCGAACCCACAACCGATCACGTTTACAGTCAGACGCTGTGCCACAGTGCCACGACCGGCCTCAGACTTTTATTAAATTATATTGAAGAAAAGATTAGTAGTTTTTAATCCATACCTTCTAGTATACGCAAGTCTTCGCTCGTACCATGTAACTGGGTCCAGGTAGTGTTCAAAAAAGAAATAGTGAAACACAGGCTTAAACACTTTCAATACTTCTTTGAACACTTCCAGTTTATATTTGTTTGATTTTCTATTTTCATGGCAGATTTTCAGTTTGTTGCGTGCGGCTGTAGGTGTTATATCCTATAAAACACATAGTATTGTAGATATTTATTGCAAAACGGACAAAAAAGATAAATTGCTGATTACGTATAAACAGCTGCTACACGCAAAGAGAACCTAGTGTCGAGTGACGTCATATGTCGCGCTTTGTCTTACTAGAGATAAATGAAATACAATATCCTCGCCGCTATATCGAACCCAAAACCAAACCGTGTTTACAGTCAGACTCAAATCGCGAGGACAGTTAGATGAAAACGATAGATGTAAAAAAGAGAAAAAAAAATAATAAATAATAGCAACTAACATCAGGCCTGTATCTGGTGTGCGCGGTGACGAGGTAGGCGCCCAGCGGCGTAGTCCCGTCGCACCACTGCAGCACGCCGGAGCGGCGCGACATGGGCACCACCTATACCAGAAACACTTACGTTACTTATTTTAATCAATCAATCATATTGACATCAAAATGCAATAATTATTAAATCCTATAATGGAAATTGTTTTGTACGCCCCGAGCTTACCATATCATGTCAGTTTATCCCTGGTTAATATTCATATACATGTGTAAAATGTAACTACTGTTATAAAATAAAAATATGGTACCTTATACGTCCGAATCAAAAGCTTATTTCTGTTTGTGACCGGATTTTTCTGAAGCAAGGTATTCGCTATGTTGAACACCTGCTGCATCACAGCGTCTTGCCGCATATCATCTTTACCCTAATAATAAAATGTCATATGTATATATTTTTGTTTGTTTGTTTAATACTGTGTATATACATATTTTTATATAAACATACCTTTATTAGGAGAATTCTCTTTTTACCGTCGGAGCTCAAGCATGATATTTTTTTCGGATAATTAATGCCTCCCACTAGTTCGAAGTACTTTTCAAAAGATATCAGCGCTGGAATGTATATCTTTATGTTACTTTTTAATTCAATGTCAAAATAAGACTATTTCTTACACCGCAGACTATCTCTTTAATAGTTAATAAGATCTTTGATTTTCGCGATTTCTATACATTTTAAATGAAACTATTTAACCGGATTAATCGCGTATATTTTGGTATTCGAAAATACATTTTTGGACACCTGACGTTTCGAACACTTTACAGTAGTCCGTGGTCACAGGTAGACTCAAGTAGTCACAAAGATATTAAGATTTTTATTATATTATAGTGAACAAAGGATAGCAAAGTAACTTACTGTTCAAGTTAGAATAGTCGCAGTCTCTACGTAGAGGCACGGTGTCGGTGGGTATGGGGATCGCATCCAGGTTGCGCAATTTTGATATGGATTCGTTCCTTGGCACCGCTTGAGGCTTTAAATCCTTAGACTCGGGTACACAATACGCAAAACTTATTGTTGCTGAAAAGTATAAACGTGATCAATATTAATCCTCATTATTATTATATATCCATTGCACTTCGAAGTATCCTATGCATTTAAACTTTTATATAAGCCTAAAGTTACGTTACTATGTTACGTTTTAGCTATCAACAACAAGTATAGAAGGTATTAGATTAGTTTAAGTTACAGGATCTACCTGGCGTGGTTCTCAAACCTAAATGGATATAATAATGGATTTTTAAACGTAAAAAAATATTTAGAACTATATTAAATTTAATTGAAGATTTGATCGATGGTGCCTGTAATAGCCTATTTGAACACAGTATATTTAGTATAGATGTGCTTGCCATCGCATATGAGTTCCATGTGGCGCAGCACGGGCGCGAGGCGGGCGCGGCCGGCCAGGCGCGCCAGCAGCGCGGCGGCGCACTGCACGCGCGGCTCCGGCGCGGCGGCCGCGGCGGACGGGGCGCGCCCCTCACCCTTTTCCGAGTTCTTCAAGCTAAACAGTATGGGTAGAGTGTGGTGGGGATGCTCGATTGCACATTTTACTGCGGAAAATATGATTCAATATGAGAACTCACTAAATACAAGTCCAATGAAATAAATGCAACGTAAAAGCAACTTTACATTATATCCCAATAGTAAAGTAATCAGAGGCTAATAAGTGTCAAGACACTCCGTTAACTATGATCCGCCTGAATTCGAGAGATTGCGTGTTGTGTTGCGAACTCACGAGTGGAAAAATAATAATAAATTTTAAATAAAGTCAACTCCCCGAGTGCGAATCAAACCCACTGCGCCACGATAGTCTAAATATCACTATAGTAACATAAGAAGTACAATACGATTACGCAAAGTCCTATAGTAAGAATATTTTTAATTCTAAATTAACGATCAATAAGCATCTTAAAAATGTACAAATAGATCTTTTTACTTTAGTCCTTAGTATTAACGATCGAAAAAATCTTATCATAAAATTTCAAATTAATTACACTATGGGTTGCATTACGATTAAATAACATGCTATCTATTATCTATATATATTGAAACCGGTCGCGGCGCATTGGGACAGCATCTGACTGTAAACGTAATTGGCTGTGGGTCCGATTCCCAATCGGAGGAACGATTATATATAGCTTATATCCATTTCCTCGCTCTAGCAAGACCGCTACCCAACACAGAACATCTTGAATTCGGCAAAAAACGAAATTAGAAGTGTCGTAAAAGGTATTTCCTGTCTCCCTTGCTAACAGGGATAAACGCGTGGAGCTAAAAAAAAGAAAAAAAAACATACTAATGATCTTCCGCAAGTGTTCAGAAAAGACACTGGTATCGTCAGAGAGTCGAGGAGCCAACTGTGGCAATACTGCTACAAATTTCCATGAGGGTATTTCATTAAGGAGCTGACCAAAGTCAAACTCGTCATCTTCAAAATCAAAACCAATATTGTCTAACCATAGAGAAATCACTCTGAACACCGATAAATCATTTTCATCACTCTGCTTCAGTGACAGAAGATAATATCTAAAAGACAGAAAGTATATTTTATATTTTTATGATTTATCCTCACATCAAAGTTGTGAATAAATAAAATAGAAATCAATTATTATACAATAAACCTGAAATCTAAAGTTTATTTTCTGGTTGTAAGTGGCCATCCATAAATTACGTCACATGAATTACATGATTTTCTTGATCTCTCCTCGGTCCTCATCACAGCTGTTCATATTTGGGAGACAACCGTTGTCAGGCAATGTTTATACTCTATGTGTGTATAATCTCCCTTCCCCTTACCGTGTGACGTCATTTATGGATAGCACCTAAGTTTTCACTGTAATGTGTTGATTAATATTGTTCTACCTTACGAACTATTAAAAAAATCGACACAGAACATCGTTGGAAATTAATTCAAATTACTTACCTCATGGCTAATTTTAAGTAACTTTCTTTTTCTGCTCTAGTACTTGCAATTTCTGCTTCATCCAACTCACCAAAAGCAGTATTGACTCTATAACGTACTCTTAGGAAGGCTTTGTCCTCATCCCTATAAAATAACGACGCGATAACTGACATGACTCAAAGTCACGGAAAATTATATATTTAAAATAAAAACAAGAATATTTATGAACAAAGCAATATTATTTTATCATCACTTTAACTTTAAAATACATTTCGTTTAAAAATCATTTCGTCATTTATAAATATTGTTCATATAAAATGAAATACATAAGGAAGTTTTCACTTTTGTATTTTATTTTATATGAATTTTATCCTTTACTCATTTTACTCGATTTACTATGAACGTCGACAAAAATACAAAAATAATTAAATTTGTTGAAATTACACCGTACGCCACCATATACGCCACCCGCAACCTTGTCAGGGACTTGACGACCCCTTGACACCAAAAGCTAATAAGAGGTTATCGCGTAACTAACTATCAGACCAAGAATCGCGGCTGGCCATTGGTTGTGGGTTCGATTCTGACTGGGGGGAATAATTTTATTTAAAATTTATTATAATTTATTGGATTGGGAGTCATTACTGTGGAACTCTACCTACGGGTGCCCTAGAACCTTGGATTTCCCACATCCGTTAATTGAAGAGTTTTTGTTTAATTTTTAAAAGTATTCTTTACGCTACATTTATAAGTGTACAATATTCAGAGTAAAGCCTAAGTTATGAATACAATTGCATATAAATCATAAGCATTAAATACCTAGTAACAGTTTGCTGTGAAGTCTTCAGGGATTCAGCCGTACCTTTCATGCTCTCAACACATTTTACTTTGTTTTCAAATATGGACGATTCCATATACGCCACCACCTAGGAAATTTATAATTGCTGATAAAAGGAGATACGTCGAATCAAATCACGTTTACATTTCAATTTTATACGGAGTTTAGTCATTATGGTTCAAATAAAAGCTATTTAAGTCAAATAGTACCTGTTTGTATTCTTCATCTGCAAATTTCGCAATATCGTAATAAACTTTCCGACGCGTGTCCATATCGTCGTGTCCATTTAAAGCTTCTAAACTCTTCTTCAGATATGAGTGTATTTCACTTGAATTTTCACGTTTTGATTCCGCCATCCATAAGCCGTATTGCCTTAAACAAATTTGCATAATGTTAACCTTTATATTTGTGTATAATTTTAAATCTGTTTTTGTGCTCCCCTAAACTACCAAGGAAAGATTCAACTGTGCATTGGCTGTCAGTCAATAAGTAAATAATATTAGAGTTTTATATATATTGATACTGTGTACTTCGCGAAGTATGGAGTGTCTTGACAGTAGGTACTTTCTATCTATCCTGCCATGCTGGAAAAAAGCGTAAAGCTAAAAAAAAGAATACTGGATAAATATTGATCATTTAAATTTAAATAAGTCACATTTTTATTTAAAAGTAACATGTATAATGTGTGTATTCAAATACAATAATACATACAGATGTGTACTATGTAGAATTACAAACGTTATATAGTTATGTTAGGTATTTACATGTTCATTTCATCACCATCTATCGCTTTATGCCGTTTTTCACATGACGGACGGATACCGTTTTATAATTGAAATTTCCGATTTTAATTTTACGTGTTAAGTTAAAGTACCTATGGCTACTCTGGTGTTGTATCAGAAAGGAAAATGGAAGTAATTTAAATCACTTACTCCCCTGAGTGGCCATCGCATCTAAAACCTTAATGTTTACAGTCTTAAGGAAGTCATTTTAAAAATTGATAATATATTTTACATCCTACTTTATTTAATAACAGCATACTTTACCTTAAGGATATTGCCGTTAATTTTGGATCGTCACACGTCTGAGAAATTACACTGCGAAGCAATGACAAGGCGATATCTTTATGTCCTTTAGCCCATGATATTTGACTTTCTAGCAAGACAACCTTCTTGGAAGATTGCTCTTTCTTAACGGCCGCTACTAATCTTTGGGCCATTTGTATTCTGTTGTTTTTGAGCCCTAATTCTAAAATCAAGCAAGCGGTTATAAAAGATATTATTTTTTTTAAAAGGTGTAATTGATAAATTTTTCATATTTGTCATCGGCCATTACATGGCTTATAAAACGTCTTTCACGATTGCTTTAACGCCAACTGAATATTAAATCTTTTTAAATAAATAAAGGCAAATACAAAGTAATTCTCTAATACCGTATGCTCTTCCAATTTTTAAATCACAAGATATACTATCTACTATAAAACTTACCAGCATACTCAAGTTGTAAATCGTTAATTTCGGATATTGAATTCCTGTCAGCAATATGTTCTAGTATTAGACTTCTCTGTGATATTAATGGCTCGAGATGTTTAAAATCGTTATAAATTGGTAGATTATCAACTTTCCATTCGTTAATAAGGTTAGACACCGTTTTTTTGTTGCATCTCACTGAGAAATAATTTTCAATATCACTGAACAGATGTAAGTATCCTACAACTTTATATACACTTTGACAATTCTCCATGTTTAGATTCTGACAGAGTTTCGCTGTTGTCAGTTTCGCACTGTTCAAAGGCTTTTCAAATTTGACGCTGGCTTCAATTGATGGTTCAATATTTATGCAGTCTTTAAGACAAACATATCGCATTGCTTTTATAATGGAATTTTGGTTCATATCTACTTTGGATCTCGTTTCTAATTCTGAAGTATCAACAAATTCTGTCCAATCACCTAAAATATTCAAGTGTGTATAATGAAACAGAAGTATTAAGATTATGCATTTTAAAACTATAAGACTTAACAGGTTTTTACGGTTTAATTAGCTATCATAATAAACCTCTACATTTTCATCGGAAATTCTTAAACTACTATTGTGTTTTTGACTTTGTTGTTAACAAACCTCATGCAGTAAAAAAATAAGTAACCAATGACTTACCAAGATATGACAAACAGTCAAACTTGATATCGTCAAGTTCATCATTCTCCGGGTAGGACTGGATGTAACGGAGTGCAAGGTGGTGCATGCCGGAGCGGTGCAGGCACGCGACTGCGCCGCGCAGCGCGCCCGCGTCTGCACCCACGCCGGTACCCACGCCGGAGCGAGGAGATATGTGCCAACGAGACAACGCTATATCGTGCAGAAGTAGTGCATCCGTGTACTGTCCCGTGCTCATCAGGTGCTTGCGCTTCTCCTCCTCGCCGGTGAGATGAGCTATCCCACACCCGTCCACCGCGTCCATCTCTCCGATCGCTACAAAGCTCTACAATCAAACATAATTGTTTCAGATTATTGAATACAGATTGCTTATGCATAATTTAATTAAATTTATATATGTTATATCTTTTATATCCTCAGTATAATTCGGCGACCTATCAGTTTCATGTCTTAGATAAAGTTAGATATCCCCATTAGCGGCGTTAGGAACGGATATTAGGCGGCGGAAGGAAAGGGGCGCCGCAGGCCACAGGCCGCGTATAGATCTAAAGATCGCAATTTACAGGAACTTTATCCAAATGTATGATTAGCATTGCTAATATTAGTGACTAACCCTGTAACGGTATTGGGGAAAGGAGTTTTCAAAATAAAGCTAATTAAAATATATCTGCGATCGAGAATATCTCAATATATATTAACAAACTTAGCAACTTTGTCAAACGAAAATCAAATTGCAGAAAACATAGACTTGGAATGTCTAATAAAAGATTTCGCCAATAGAAATGCTAGAAAAATGACATTTTATTAGGTTTTTAAATAAATATTGTTTTTTTTTCGTATATAATTGAATTGCAGTTAGGGGGCGCCGAAGAAATCTCGCCCAGGGCGCTAGTAGTACTAAAACCGGCACTGGCTATCTCATTACTATTCTTATTATATAAGACTATGTTTTAACAGCAAAGATCAATAATAATACTTTTTTGTGCTCTATATAAAGATGGTTGCAGTAGACCTTACCTTCCTGAATATATCCCGCACGCGATCAGCGCCGTGCTGGTCGGCGTGCAGCTCGCCGTAGTAGAGCGCAGCCCAGTGCTGCTCGGCCGCCGCCGCCGCACGCGACACTTGTTCGTACTGCAGTTTTAGGTAAAGCCACGGATTTGAACGTTTACGCGATCTGTAACGTTATTTAAATATTATTTATTTGATTAGATGTAGTAGGTATAAGTCAGTAAGTAAGTCTAGTACAATAAAAGTTAAATAATCTTACCGAGTTATGTAGTGAATAGCTTGTATACGAACAAAATTAACGAGGTCCAACATATACTCCACGACCATTTTGTCTTTCGCATTCAATTTGCATAATTTATTAGAACTACTGCCAAATTCACTATGTTCAAAGTTATCAGTGTTAGTTTTCTCGCATATGTAAGAAAAAACTTGTTTGAATTGTTCCGTGAGCACATTCACGTGGATTTCGGTGGAGCAAGTAAGTGTTAGTCCAATTAACACTGGCATAATTGTACGACAGAATATCGGCTGAAATTATACTATACGATGAATTTAACGCAATTAGTACTTGTTGCCGCCGATTAAATGCAGGTTCGATTCCTACTCGGGACAAAAATTATTTTTATTAATCCGCTTTGGGAAGATAAAGCGCAGACAGCGTTGAGTTCGCGACTAGACACGAAATGTCTCGATTCTCGGGCGGAAAGAGATACTAGTTTGTCTCTGAATACCCTTCTATGCGGTATAAAGTGTGAAACTGATTAGTACTGTTAGCTTATATTACACGAACAATAGAAGGGAAAAGAAGGTCATCAATGTGAATTTTATTATAAAATAACAAACTTTTTCTGCCTCGTCGTCTAGGGTGGTGGTAGGTCGTTATTTTATTTAATTACTACATCAATCATCAAAAATTACATCAATAATAATATAAAAAATAAAAGCGTCGAAAACAAAACTAGAATCAAATTCGTTTTTTGTTCTAGTGATATTGATTATTATGATTGGCGAAATGAGTTAATTCTCTACTAGTTGAAAGTGCCATAATCAAAGAGCTGATAAGATATTGCGCGCATGCAAACTATCTTAACCACTTTTTAACTTATATCAAAATAATGTGTGATACAGTTATAAAATGTAATATTTACTATTTTCGAAGTGTTATTCCACACTTAAGATTAGAAAACATTTAAAAAAATACATTTTCTAATAAAATATAATGCCCACCTTCATATTGCAAACAGAACGAAGACAATTCAAGTAGTTGTTAGAAGACGCAAGTAAGTCCAAAAGAGAAGACGTTATTCGTTTCAACCATTCAAATTGATTTTCACTATCTGTAGGAACCCAAAAATCAACATCATTGTACTTATCAAACGTGGAATTGTCAATTTTGTATTCGGCACGTGTCTCGCAGTCCCTTGATGATAGTGACTGTAATATTGCTTTATCGATTTCTACAATTTCTGAAATAATATTAATTTCTTTAACGACAATATTTTTAAATAGCATAATTTATTATAATTTATTAATAATACGATAAAGTATCATTTTTTTTAATGTAATAATTAAATTCTTTCTCGTGGGTTTACCCACAATTTTACGGCTTATTCAATAATATTACATATTATTTTAATTTAGAAATTAATTAGTATTTATCGCTTAAAATTCGTGCCATAAACATAGGAGATACAAAGAAGAAACTTAAAAATAGCTTAATAAAACAACGGACGTTAAAATGATCACTCGGAATGGATGGAACTATTTTTATTAGCGTTCGATTCCGTCATTTTTGGGATAACTAACAAACACAAAGATACACTTTTCACAACTTTCCGCCCTAGTTCGAATACTAGCGGATATATGGCGGATCCTAAAACATGACTTTTCCAAGTAAACTTTAATTTACATATTACTAAGTGTGAATTTAAACTCACAACCCTCTTATTGATAGTCACATGCTTTCCCTTTATTGTAATGGGATTTACTTACAGTAAATTATATATAAAATAGAAATACAATGAATGTCATTTTTTACCTAATGCTGTTTGGCCGTCCTGATATTTTAATAGGGCGTTCAGTGCTTTAGTTACTTTTTTGCTTACAGTGGGATCCTCATCAAAGATATGCTCAAGAAGTGATTCTAAGACTACATTAGCGAAATATTGTCTTGGATGCAAATCTATAATTCTCTTAGTGTCGGCGGGAGGTACAGTCACCAGTGTTTTCATATCATACGTACAAATTACTGCCAAGCAGTTACAGGCTTCAATAAGAATCTAAAATTAAAAATGAAACATTTAATAGGCTTTAAGACGGACCATTGTTTATTTGTTTATTTACCAATTTTTTTAGTTTATTTACCAAAAATACCTTGAAGAAGTATATTCATAATAAAAAATTTAAAAACGCCTTAAATTTAATATAACCTTACCTTTTCGTCGGTGTTGATTTTTAGCAAACTTGTTAAACCAAAGACAATTTTATGTATTAAACTTGCTTTACAATCTTCGGAAAATCCCTTGTTGTTAATATCTGCGTATAGCTCTTTTATAAATTGGTTGTTCTCTTTTAGGAATTGACACATTCTAGCGACGGTGTTATAACTGAAACCCAAGAAAAAACTATCAATTTTTCATTTACAATTCATAGAAACACACGACTGTGCGGCCTTTATTGAATCAAATCGATATCTTTAACATGACTGTAATGTTTTACCAAAGTAATATTTAAAACCTGCAATTATGTTTAGGTGTTTATGTGAATTATTTTTCCCCATACTTATTTTTACTTTTTTTCATAATATCTTTATGTAACTTAAAATAACAAATAACAATTACAAAAGCTATTATTTCCAAGTTTAACAAGGAACAATTATTCTAACATTTAAATAATACACACCTTGTACATGTTAGGTTTAAAGCGCACTCTTTGAGCATATTTAAAAAAACAGATTTCGTAAGTTTTGTTTCCCCTTTATCATTTGTCATCAAGTTAATACAATCAACGACATCGACACTTTCATCTATATCAACTTTTATATCTTTTGTTAAATATTTCAACAGGGTATTACACTGATGAACATGGCCCTCTTCTTTTTTTATATTCAAAGCAGAAATAAGTTGGGACAATTTTGATTTTTGTATTACCTCTAAGCATTTTGGAGAATAATTTAAAATTTTTAGGACAATTATTTGCAAGCTTTCGATATAAATGTAAATTTCTTTTTTACTCTTAGAATTTTTTATTACAGACGTGAAACTTGTAAATAAATAGTTGCAGAATAGAGCATCAGATAAATGTCCCAGTGGAATATTTTCCACAAACGACAAGTAAGCAAACAGATTGCATACTTTGAAGTCGAATACTTTTTCAGTCAACACCCTATCCCATAACTTAAAAAGGATGCTAAGAACTAATATTGGCTGATTCTTGCAGAGGTATGGCATTATGTTTTCATCGATCAGCTCCTGAAAAGGAAGTTTTTATTATAGATTTAAAAAAAATAACTACAGTATTTAACTTGATATCTTATATAGTAAATATAATACCTACGCCAAAATATCTGAGAATAGCACAAAAAGTACGTTTGGAATACGTGTATGAGTTCGGTTTACATTGCAGACACAAACTATACTGTTCAGAAGCCTCTCGAACATCTTCAACTTGTGTGGCACATAAATATAGTATTTCTCCAAGATTCTCAACAAATAAATGACTCCAGTTCTCATTTTTCAATATATCTCTTGTAGATTGAAAAATTTTTTTTGCATTACCCGTCATTTTTAAATGTTCACTTTCCAATTTATACTTGTCGACTGCCACGTGCGGAAGACACGAAGATATTAAATTACAAAAACAAATCTGAAAGGAACTATATTATGAGTATATCTCTAATCCATACATTATCAAGGAGGATAATGTTATTAATACAATAAAAAATTAGGCGAATATTACTAAAACATACCTCTAAAATTTCTTCAACAGATTTCTTAGTTAGTATTTTTAAATGTTTCAGTACAGCGCTTTCAGTCACAACGCCGTTTCCTACCCACATAATATCAGAAGAAGCGAGCCATTTCATATGTGCCACAACAAAATCGTCAAGATGTTCAAATCCAAATAAATAAATAGGTAATTTTTCAAATGTATTGTATTTTTCAAACCAATTAAACAAAATTCGTAATACATTATTATTCATGTAAACATTAATTGTAGTAGACGTAACAGTTAGCGTAAGAATATTTAATACTTTTTTCACGATACATTTATCCAATGCCTTTTCATTTTCAAACAATATCACTTTAAACACGATATCGTGAATATAAAAAGGTTTTGTTGTACCCAATACATAAAAACAACGTAAGAGTGTAAGGGCTCTGTTCATTGATTCATCTTTTAAAATCGATTCCTTTTGATTTGGTATCTATAAAGAAAACAATTATATTAAATCATAAGAGAAAATGAGTCTAATTTTAGTAATTCAAGTGTGTACAGATATAAGCGATATTTATGTAGTTAATTGTCAAACACAGAAAACTTTTTGCCTTTATATTAGGATAAAGATTCGTTCATTTTTCAGTTATAAAAAGAAACTAATATAAATTTATGATACACTTATCGTGTTTTGCAAAGTACTACTTGCTACTAGGTAGAAAGGCAATACTGAAAGCAGCATGTATCTAATGAAACCTGCGAAATATCTATACTATTTCCCCAAGACGAATAAATTTTCGAATTTATTATATCAAATACATATCTTTGATGTAACTTACATCTACTATAAATATATTAGACAGACGACCCGACAAATATTTGATATCTTCTTCTGTAATTTCTTCACCTATTAGGCTTAATAAGTAGCAGCAATATAGACGTATACAATGATTACTTTCCGTAATAGTATCCATTAATACTTCTTTAAAGCGATATTCTCTGACTAATTCGGCATCTTTATCGACGGTTAGTCTTATTACTTTCGCCAAACATTCATATACTAAGGCGGCAACATCTGGCGGCATTTTTGAACATCTCCGTAAATAACTGTTTATCATTATAAGACAATTATGTTGCATAACTTCGTCACTTTGCGACCAAATCGTCTCTATAAGTTGCAACAATAATTTAAGAAGACCACGAGTTACTCTTGGATTGCGGAACAATTCTCTACACATACCCTGCATTAAAGTAAATATTGATTCTGAAAAAAAAACATAATAGAATATAGTATTAGAAAATTTTACAATTAAAACAGCATTATTCAATAAATAGCTAAAATACCTAATGTTGATCGTTCCATCTTTTCATAATTCATTATACTAATACATTTAAGAGCACACTCTACTTCAGTCTTCAAATTGAAATTAAACAAGGCAATATCTAAAATTCTCTTCACAAGCTCATCAGTATATTCACTGTGTTTCCTACAATAAGCTAGAAGTAAATAAATACAATTCTGCTTTAGACCGATTGCATGAAATTCGATATCATCTTCACAGTAGTCGCCGTCCTCGGGCGCAATGTCTTCTATAATTATATTATAAATACAATGAATCAACTTTCTATCTAAGTCTTGCCTTATTGCCGAATTCAGTAAATCATGATACTCAGTTAATAAAACTTTCTGTACTGCTTTCAAAACTACTATTTTGTCCCGTATTTGTTTATCAGATTTCAAAGTTTCATTTAAATACTTGTATATTTGCTTCATTGCATTAAAACATTCCGTGTATAAAGCCATAGATTGTATTTCATCACTTCTTTTTAACAGATAATTTAAAAGAGAATTGAATAAAGCTAAAACTACGGGTACATATTTTATACAATCAATAATTTTAATATCATTTTTCATCAAATCCATGGTACTATTAGATAATTTTTCTTCCAAGTAAGATATTAACAAATCACTCATTTCATGATTTATCTCGAATAATTCAATTGTGCCTTCTTTAGGAACCTCAGAGCTTAGTACTTCATATTCAAATTCACTGTACAAAATGCTTGTATCCATAGACAAAAATATAACATCATATACATTATTATCCGCCGGAGTATTTTTGATTGTTATTTTCGATGAAAAATTTTCATTACATAAAAGTCGCGTCAATAATTCCGTGACTATTTCACAATCAAACATAAACATATCACCCTGCGTCAACCAAGCGAAACATTTTTGCCTCATATTCATATTGCAAAATTTTCTATAAAATTTGTTGTATAAAAGGTTTAGTGTCTTAAGGCTGTAATCGTTTACGGGTATAGCTTTCTCAATGTATGTGGTTAACAGAGGCTCCACAGTCTGATACTTAAGCCGGACTAGATTTAAAATCACTTGCATTATAGTGTGTATAGTGCTCTGTGCACAATTGGCTATTGTTGCATTTCTGAAATTAAAAAAACGGCTAACGCACGGAAACTGTTGTAATTTTTTTGTAAGTCTATTTTTTTTTGAATTCTATTGGAAGATACATTAAGAATATATATAAGACTATTATGGCGCAGTGGGGCTAAGCATAACGAAACCGAGATTGGTTGCGCCTTTAATAAATATTGAAGGAAATTATTCTACTTTCATTATTCTCACTTAAAACTCGCTCAAGTAAGACAAACGCAGTATTGGGTTATATTATTTAACACGCTATATTTAGGAGACAACAGAAAATTTTCTTGATTACATGTTTTCTTTGCTGGGCTACGGTGACGGGTAAAGGCGTAAAACTATTTTACTTTTATAAATCAATAACTATTTACAAAAACGAAGTCTTTACCTTACACATACATTCCATAAAGAAATAAAAATGTTATTGTCCATGTATTGCGGATGGGTCGTTATTTTTTCAACTACGAGACAAGTAAGATCCTTCATACAATTCCAATATACGTTTTTTGTATTAGTAGTAATAACAGTTTCTAGGATAGTCAATAACGATAAATATTCTTCATACGAAATTGAGAAAGCGTAATGTTTCACATACTTATATATAATTCCAATCCTGCAAATAAAGCTTAACATGAAAGCGTCACTTATTTTCAATGTATATATATATATATATATATATATATATATATATATATATATATATATATATATATATATATAAATAACATTCATATTATTCTAATGCAAGGCATAGCGTCAAGAAAAAAACTTTCCAAATGCTATATTCCAGATTCATATACAGAGGTGAGTTTTTACACAAATTATTGCTATTAATTGTTCTAACTTATTTAAATATATTTCATGATTACAGATAGACTGACTCTGTCAACGGACTGTAGACGCGAGTGATTGCAGTTTAGCGTATATATAATAATGTAGCGATTACAAAATAACTTGATATGTAACTTACCAAGGATCACAATTAGAGCGTAACTCATCCAGTAGATCAGAAAAACATTTGTTTTTATTATAAGACAACTTTTGCTTTTTAGATGAAGTACCTGCTTCGTCATCTGCACTTTCGACGATATTGAAAGTCTTAAAAGGAGAAATATGTAACAGTTTATGAATTTATAGGAACCTTGATTTACATAGATATATACATAAAATCTTATTGTATAATAAATATGAATTTAAAAATATATGTTATATATACCCTATAAAAAGCCGATGCTGCGACATAAATAAATTCATTGCACTCTATCATAGTCTCTTTTTGCTTTTGTTGCCTTTGTATGCTATTTATTTCCATGCAAACAATTTCTAAAATGCAGTGGAGGTGTCGTTTCCATGTCTCGAAATTGTTTGCTAAAAATCCATCAACATTTTTATTGTCATCTCTTGGATGATGTACTATAATTACCATTTTCAGTAGTTTAAATAGTAGGATCTAAAATAAAATTCGGCAATCCTTTAAAGTGACAAATCTGAATAAGATTTAATATTTGTATAAGTATGAAATATAATATATATACCTTTTTTTTATTACTCATACTTGCTTCATAAAATTTGAATATTATCGGCAGCTGTGACTCACAAAACTTGCATATGGTTAATCGGCTTTCCACATGAAGCTTAATACAAAAAGAATCTATATATATGTGATTTTATGCAATTTATGTATTATTTAAAAAAACCTTTTTTAAAATACCTACTGAAGTAATTAATTGTATAGTAAGGTCCATAATAAATTCTTGTATTTTTTTATCCATATGCACTTTTATAAAATATGTTTTGATCCTTGGTAAAGCATCTCTTAGTGAGATTGCAAATTGGCAGTAACTACAAGCATTGTTTACAATAAACCAAAGGAGCCTTATTTTGACTAACTCATCTAATGATGAATATTCGCTAAGGCATGTAGTCATGGATATATCCAGTAAACCTATAAATAACATTTTAAAACATTATGTTTCTTTTGTAAGATGATAAATTAATTGATAAATATATATTTTGTATGGTAGTCAAACTATAAATTTAATTACATATTACTATTAAACAACCTATCTTAATTTATCTCAATCTCATTGCATTATCCAATGTTCTAAATAACATACATAATCATAATAAAGTGAATATATTATGAACAATTAATATATTAATTGATACAACTAATTATTATAAATATATGATTTATTATAAATATATATGTACATAGTATACAGTATTGTCTTACTTTTCCATGTGGATGGTGTTATATAACCCAAGTAATAATCATTTGGCAAAATATATTTGTATAATAAATTTAAATAAGCATCTCCAATGGCCTTTGTTAAACGATTATCATTTAATATATTTAAACAAGCATCTGTCATTTTTTCACATTTAATATATGCATGACCTAGAAAAATAAAAATGAGTAAATTTTTCTCAAATACATTGTAAATGTATGATAAAATATAAATTAATAAATGAACTATTTTTATTACTTAAATTGTCCAAACATCTATTTAAAGATCTAAAGATATCAAAGTACAATACTCAAGACATGCACTCTATGAATACTTTCACTCTTCAATTTATTTTAAATTAAAAGTATTCTAGACTGTAAAAGTCCACTGTATTTATTATTATTTTTATTTTATTTTAAGCATTTAAATATATATAGTATTGATCAAGAAAACTTTTTTATTTATCATAAATTATTGTTTATGTAACTGCAATTATGAGTTCAACCACATTTGGATGTATATGAGTTTGCAAATATAATAAATAACTAATAGTATAGTCTTGATAAACAAAACATATTTTGTTTTTTCAGCCCGTCTCTTCAACATACAGCAGATGCAAAGATAAATTAAAATTAAAAAGATTTGCAATTACTATAATTATGTAATATTTAAGCATGTAACATGATTATACATAATTTTATATGAAATATTATTAAAGATGAATTACCTTTATTAGCACATGCCACACATAAATGCAAAAGACTTGTACATAGTGATGCAGTAACACTTTTAAATGTTTTGGAACTTTCACATTTTTCAGTTTCCTTTAAAAGAGAAGAATTATATATTTGTAAGAAAAGATGCAATTATTAAACAAAAAAAAAATAAAAAAACTGTAAGAAGACCTTCATTATATAATCATTAATATCATCAAACACATGATTCCATGTATATCCTGTTTTCTTTAAAGTATTCTTTGTGAGCAAGGCTGGTACAGCATTTCTACTGAGAAAATCTTTTAATATTTCTGCATTTTTCTTCCTTTCATTTGCTCGTATAGATGTTAATCCTGAGCACACTTCTCTTACCGATTCCTCTGTCATTTTAAAGGCGCAATCAACCTGTTGGGTATTTAGTTGTTAGCTTTTTAGAATACTTATCAAAATATTTAAAATAAATAATTAGAATATATATTTTTTTGATATAAAGAAATCAATTAAACTATACTAACATTAACTTTAGTGTCCTTGGATTATATTGCTATTTAATAAGTATAATATAAGTGTTATAATCAAGGCTCCATATATTTTAAAAGCTTTTACAGTACGTAATTAATCTAAATATTTTATGTTGCTTTAATTGAAATTTAACAATAAGGTTAAACTGAAAACAAACAACAACTTAAAGAGTATTTAAATATTTACGAATAGAAATAATTGTTGCTATAATTTAACAACTACTAATAGGGCGTGAACTATTTTTAATAGTTGGTTGGTAACAGCAATTCAAATACATAACAAACACAACTTGACATATGACAGTAATATAAGATATTCGTTGAAATTGTCATTACGAAATAAAGGAATCATAAACAAGATCTTCTGTAATTTCTGAACTAAATAATCAACTAAATCAATAATATAGCAAAATATTTTACGCATCTTTAAATATTTAACTAAATATTCACTCTTTAACATTATGACGATTTGTTATTTTTTTTCTTACCTAGTATCAAAGCACTCCGTACGTTTTCCACTGAATTCGAGACAATGCGTGTTGAGTGAAGGAACTCAATACCGCACTTTGTCTTTCTAGAGCGAGGAAATAAAAATAATTTAAATATTATTATTACTCCCCCGAGTGGGAATTGAACCCAAAATCGATCGCGTTTATATTCAAATTCCACGACTCATGTATCATTTATAACACATGATCTATCACATATTCTGTGAACAACTTGAATTAATTTATAATTTAATATAACGCTACGATCCCTGCATACTTCTTTCAGCTTGTTTACATTAACGTTTATATAACTATCATTAATATTTAATTCAGTGTCCTCCGGAGTTCTTATGATTGTCACGTGACCTTTAACCTTGGAGGTCGGAGCTACTAACAAAACACGTCATTATTGTTATTTAGTTTTGTTATTAAGTTTACTACTTTAATCAGTGCCTATGCTCCACAGGTGGGCTGCAACGGCGCCGAAAAAGAATCATTCTTAGAGCAGTTTGAAGAGGTTTTACGTGCTATACCAACCACCGAAGTAATTATAGTTGAGGGGGATTTAAACAGTTAAGAAGGTAAGATTGCGGAGGCGTATGAGCACGTTCATGTTGGTTTTGGTTAAGGTCGTCGTAATACAGAGGGAGAAAATATTCTCAGAAACTGTATTGTGTCAGATCTGGCCGTCGTAAATACGTTCTTCCAAAAGAAAACTCAACACCTTATCACGAATAAGAGCGGATCCCACTCAACTCAAATTGATTATTTGCTGACCAGACGGTGTCATATGAGCAAGGTCAACAACTGTAAAGTCATTCCATGTGAAAGCCTGTAGGGCCCAACATCTCTTATTATAGACTTCGTCATTACTACGAAAAAGGATGTAGCTGAAAAATGCAGACCTAGGATCAAGTAGTGGTTGCTGAGCGGAGTGATGCAGATCAACTTTCTGGCCGAGGTCAATACCTATCGACTAATACCGAAACTGCTCAGAAGCATGAGATTGAGCCCAGTCTGCAATTATTGCGGAGGGTAAGCGTATTCTTGGCCTTTCTAAGGGAGGTCGGATCACCGACAGAGAGACATACTGGTGGAATGATAAGGTGCAGTAGGTGGTTCGTGAAAAGAATGCTGCTTTTAAGGAGTGGCAGCTCTCTAACATTCCTGAAGACAAGGTGGCTTACACAGTGGCAAAGCGTCCCAGTAAAAGAGCAGTAGCCAGAGCCAGCAGTCAGAGTTTGTCACCATTGTACGATAAACTCGAAAACTGTGGAGGGGCAGAAACTCATATATAAATTGGAATTGCTCGGGATAAAGTGACGCAGGATATCATAAAATGTCTTTGCGTCAGGGTTTCCCCAGGTTCGTTACTGGCGTTCGTTGCTTATGAAAGAGAGATAGAGATCCTACTTCAAGGAGTTGCTGAATCCATACAGTTTTCCAGCTGGATTGGCCCTAACCTTAGTCTTATTGCCCCAAAATCCTTGACGAAACTCTGAAATTGTCTTTGTCACATGAAGCATGCCGATGCCAATGACATAGTACTCATTGACGAGAGCCAAGTTAAGCTGGAGCAGAAAGCAAACCTTTGAGTACGCTTGAGAACGGCGGTCTTAACCTAAATGTGTCGAAAACCGAGAACATGTCTTGCGGGAGCCTGGATTCTAGCACTAACCATATAGGTTCTAAACCAGCCGTTAAGTCGGAAAAGTTCAGGTACCTTGGATCCGTTTTGCATGAGTCTGAGCATTGATCACGATGTCCATGCCCGTATCAGCGCTGCTTGGGCCAATGGCATGAGATTATTGGCGCGGTCTGCGAGAATACCGCCCGAGCTCAAAAGACTGATATACAATGTTCTTTTGTGCGGCAGTGAATGCTGGCCAGCACTATCTGTGCACGTTTGAGAGCTTCACTTCACGAAGACGAAGATGCTAAGGTGGATGTGTGGCGTAAAGCGGCTGACAGCGAACGCAACACATTAGCCTGAGGTAGTTTTGGAATCCGTGACGTAGCGGCTAAGCTCCAATAGCATCGCCTGAAATGGTATGGCTATGTAGCGCACCGGCCTACAAACTATGTCAGAAGAAAATGCCTTACTATATCTGTCCTTGGAGTTCGACCCCCTGGACGCCCAAGGAAGCGATGGGTTGATGTTGTGATGCAGGACATGTGAGCTAATGGATTAAAAACAGAGGACGTTGCAGATCGTGCAAAGTAGAGGAAGTTGAGTGGGAAGGCAGACCCTGGCTAGGCCCTTTTACTACTTGACATGTATCCCGATACATGGCAAGTAGTAGAAGAGATTTATTAAGCCAGAAAAACAAACGTAATATCTGCTTTTAGAATTTTTTTTCTTAATAATATTTTAATATAATTTAGAAATAACATTTTATTCTATTCATGGTTTTATTAATTCGATGTTTCTTTTCAATATAAACAGGAGATAATAAGGATTTTAAATAATTCAACACAAATGTTACATTACTCTACAAATATTGTATCACGAGCGCTTGCATATAAAAGTCTAACAGAATCACAATAGCCCACACCTTTGCGTTGACTAGTAACTACAATATACGGATCACCCGCGCGTATAACTCTCTTTGCTTTACAATAATCTAAAGCCGAGTTAATTCTAGAATCAACTTCTTGCATCCAAATATTTTTTGGCGTTTCAAAATAATGCATTGCCCGAACACCCCTCCAAAAACGTAACTGTCGAGCGGTGTAACAAGATCTTGTTACTGCAACTATGGGGCAGCTTGGTTTAGCATGTGAAAGTATTTTTGCTGTGCGTCCAGAATTAGTTAAGCAAATAATAGCAACAGCACTAGATCGCGTTGCTAGTTCAACTGCACTTACACATACAGCCTTCGAAGGTTCATCAAGCTTATTTTGCATAAGCTCTAAATTACCATAAGTTTTTGGTTGCCATATGATACGTTCAGCCTGCCTGCAAATAACTGCAGCTGCAGCTATACAATGTTCGGCCATGCGAACTGTATCAAACGACGGGGAAAATTTTTTTAAAGGGGAATCATAATGAATCTCCAAAGAAAGTACATCTGCACCATCTAAAACTAGATTTGCTATATCCGTCACACAAAGTGTAGGAATTTGTTCATTTATTACAGCTTTACATATACAAGGTTTACCGTAATTATTACATTTCGCTAAAATTACTTTCTCTGCTATAAATATTTTTTCTACCGGTAAGTCAGTGCTTAAAACACATCTATCTATATAAATTCCATCTGCTTCAACCAATAATTGGTCTATGTTATCCAGCCCTAATACAGAGTCTATACATGCAAATACAAGTATGTGTTTACCCTTTTCAGCAAGGATATATCGTACCTGACGAACATCTTGATTATTTTGTGCATTTGGCACTAAAACTCCGTCAATATCGGCAGCCACTGCCCAAGCTATTTGATCCTCCATATATTCAAATGGTTGTTGTGATGAGTCATTTGAAAAAGATTCAATGTTTTCTTGTTTTTTTTTTTCTGAACTCTCAACCTCATGAGGTACTTTTGATATTCTAACAGGCATTTTAGCACCGATTATACCGCCAATTATGATCTTACACTCTATAGAATCATCACCGACTTCAGACACCGTTAGTTTAATTTTGCCACCAGTTAAACTATCTATGTAAATAAGATCTCCACTTTGTACATTTGTTAGATTATCATATCCAATAAAAAGACAACTATTCGTTCCGCATTCACGCCAACTAGCGTCAGTAGTTAGTCTAATATTATCATTTTGACAAAGTTCCACCATTGTACGTGAGCCACCCTTAAGCTCACCAGTTACAATATCAGGACCTCTTACGTCAACTAATAAAGCCAAAGGATACACATATTCCAGCTCTGCGCTGTAATTAAAAACAGCTTGTCTTATATTTTGAATCAGCTGTGCACATGCATCAGGGTCCAGATCTCGTAAGTTTAAAAGAGCTATTGTCATACCAGACGCAATAAGCTTTTGTATTATTGTTGGATCTTGATTGTTCATTCCAATTTCACACATTAACCCCGTTTGAAGCTCTTCACAAGGGTTTTGATGAATGTTAATGTTACAATAGTGCTTTAGTTGAGACGACTCAATTGGACGATCTTTTTCTTTTAAACTAGGAATTGCATCAATGGGAAGATGCCAAGGGAGAGACATTATAGTAAAATATATTATTTCCAAATTAAAAATAAAATTTCTAAAATGTTAAAATTAGACAGGATTTACTGTTTTAAATGAAGCTGTCATTTACAAGCAAGGAGTACCTTTATAATCACAAAACATATTAATCTAATAAAAAAGAAACAACTTTATACATCTTTAGGATGTACCTCTAAGGCGATTGCAATAGACATTGCAATCGCCTTAGAGGTACATCCTAAAGATGTATAAAGTTGTTGTTATCATTCTGGAAAGACAGTATCCTCCAAAACTGCTTCTTCCGCAAGTACTTAAACATATCCATATGGAAACTATCATTATTTGAACCAACATTATAAATCGATCAATCTTAATCATCACCAAGAATAGTTCAGGCCATCACTCATTTCTTAAAATAACTAATATAAGTTAATATTGAAAATTTAAATTCAGCTCTTTAGTTTAGTATTTATAAAATATCATGTCCGGGGCGTAAGGCATAGAATGAAATCTCGAATATCATGAACCTGCACAAAAGTTAAAAAAAGTACCTACTTTTCTACAATTGCATACTCGCAAATATGAAATGTACATCGCTCCGATACCAAAAAATTAATAATATCTCTGGGCTATAATTATAAATAATATTATGGCATAGACAACTTTATACTTCAGAATGGAAATTTTTTACCTGAAATTTTACTTTTATATTAAATGATAACTCTATTTACCGTGTTTCAAATGATACATATATAATAAACCTATTTATTTTCGACGTTTCTTATGCTATGAATAAATTTGTGTTGACAATATTTTAGTACGAGTATTCGTTCAATCAAAGTGAAGATAACACGCCGCGGATTGTGAAAAATTAAAAAAATTATGAACGAGGTTGCTTGACTGCGTGTCACGTTTGTTCTTTGGCAGAATAATAAAACGCGTTAGTTTATTTTGTCAAACTTTCAGTGAACTGTTGTTGTCAAAAGTGGTGTTTGTATATGAAGTGTTTTAGTGTGAAGGTTGTGAAAAAGTGGTAATGGTGTTTGGTACGAAATAACTTGTACGTACCTGCCGTTTGTACTGCGCGACCGTGAAGGTTGAGAATGTTACGTCATTTTAACATTGGTGTCTGATACGAACTTATTTATTTTCATTTGGACTGCGTGAAAGTGAATTTTTAAGAAGATAAATCAGTATTGACGAAAGTTTCTGTAAGTGTTTAATGTTTACTATATTTTTAAGCCCTTTTAGACCGGCTGCAGGAAGATGCCGCCATGTTATTTAGTTTTGCTGTCAACTACGGATCACGGCTAGCCCTGATATATTGATATCTTTGTTTAAAGAATGTTACTCTCCAAGAAACATTACAATTTTAACAAGCTGATATCAGCTGATCGAACATAATAATTGTTTAACATGATCTAGCTTGGTTTTGTTTACTGTGTTTTATTGACTGTCAATGTAATGACGTCATGGTGCGAGATGTCCACTAGTAATTGAATGTTTAAGAGCTACCTTGTTATTTAATGGGAAAATGTTATGAATTAATCAACACTTAGTAGTAAATGATCTAAGAAAAACATAAGAACTAAATCAATAGGTTACGCACTTAATATGGGTAGGACACATTAATATTTAGCTTATAAGAGTGCAATATTCATTTTTACGATCTTTATAATTATATACCAATGTCAATAAAGTATAATTATATGTAAATTAAATGTTAGAAACATGGGCTATGAAACAGTAACATCTGAAACATTATAATAAGTTAAAAAATTATGTACTGAACTATGCTTATTGTCTCTTTATACAGTAAATTTTGTGCAAAGCGTTGTGATCAAACATTGCATGTTTTGAAACAATTATCACATACTATTTTAGGATCCTAATCTTTTGTTTTGATTTGGAACATTAGTGCATAGTTTATAAAAATTTTTACATTATCATTTAGAATTCTACTGCTTATCACTTTACATACACATTGAATAAATTAACTTAATTGCACAACTAGTGATATCAATGTTTTTTCTTTTTACCTGTAAGGAGGATATAGTTTAAAAAAGTTATCAAGAAAATACTTATTGAGAATTTTGTTACACATTTTATTTTAATCAAAATAATATGCTATTAATATTAAACAAACATGCTATGCCAATGAATTCTTTACAATAAATACCAATATGACTTTGAATACATTGGATCAAAAGCAGGACTATGAATTTCTTAAAAGTAAAACATACATAAGTAAAACATATTTCAGTCAATTATGCATTTGTTTTAAGATTTATAATTAACTTTCCATGAGTTTCTTATACGCTGCCATTAAATCATACATATATAGAATGAATAGACTTAAACTGGAGAACAAATTGTCTGATTATAGAATGTCTTTGTGATCCGTAATACCTAATAGGTCATTTGCAATTACCACTACGAAATTTTTTATGCATTCAGTTTTGACCATGAACAATGATCATAGTCTGGAGGACATTTTTGATATAAAAGTGTTTAAAATTATATCTTTTGTTCTGATTTTATACAGCAATAGTATAGTAGTTTTTCTAATATATAGTAATAATAATATAATATTTTATTACATTTTTATTTAGATTCCTAATTTTTTAAATTTCTTTTCTTGTTTTTGTTTGTACTTTTGAGCAATAAAGAATTTTATCATTCCATTATCTTTCACACTACCTACATAAAAAAATATTTTATAAAGCAAACATTTTATAAGTTTCAAATGTGTGTAATTATTTCTGTCTTGATTTTCTGATTTTTTTTTAATAATGTTAATTAAGATTTTTTAATATTATTTAATATTAAATACATGCTAAATATATACCAGTAAAAAGGAAATGTATTCTATAATATATTAGACTAAATATGTAAAAAGCAAATAAGTGTAACCTGGGAAATAAAAATAAAACAAGCAATTCTACATTACTTGTTTCATTTTTATAATCAACTTCAATAAATCATTCCCCTGATATACATGTATGCCAAGTACATAACACATTACAATATAATAATTCAATTAGCTTTTAGTAAAACTTTTTAAAATTATAAGAATATAGGAATATCAATATAAAAATATGAAATATAAGAATGGTAAGAACTATTTATGAAGCAACATGAGTGGTACAAGAGGTTGGTGAAGATCAGAGTTGACCTTCAAAATATAGTACAATGATACTAGAGGAAGGTCACTTAAAAAGTACAAAGTGCCCCCAATGGTAGTGTATGAAGAGTTTAATGAATGTATTTATTTTTGGTGCTTTACCCTCTTTGACTACCCTGCAAGGAGTAAAAGAAATTAATTCTGTATATTTATTTCATATTTTTTTTAATATAATATCTATATTTATATATAAACATATTATTAAATAATAAGTTTTTTCTGTCTGTAAATAACAAGATTAAGCATTTATTAATGTATTAGGACTCTAAACTTTGAGTTGGTCTGTGTGTTTGTGCTAGCTAATCTCGGAAACATCTGAACCATTTTAAATGTATTTTTCACCATTGAATTTTTGCAATTATATTTACCATATCTTCCTTTAATATTTAAGTTAAAAGTGGTGTATAAAATTTCTGTAAAGAAGCATTCACTAGTCAGAAGTAAAAATACAAATAAAAATGTGAATATAATATATCACCATATTATAGCTTAGATTCACAAATGATAATGTATGTCAAGTTAAACATAAACAATCCATGATGAAAATTAGGCGACACTCATTAGTCTTAATAGATGTTTTATAAAACAACATTATAAAGCTATCAATATATTTCTTAGTTCTAAACTCTTTTTCTGTTGCAACATCTGCTGAAAAAATAATGTATAATTTTGATTCATTTACTAGAAAAAGCTTTTTATTCACATACTAATATTCATTTATATATAGTAAAGATTGAAGTGTAGTAATATAAATATAATAAATTTTACAATAATATAATAAATTTTACTGTAAATAAAGCCATTTTAAGAAGTAAATAAAATATTTTGGCTATAAACATATGGAGGTTTAAGTAAGTCATGCATAATATATATTAGGATACATAATTAATTAAATAAATTATGTATTAGAACAATACACAAATAATAGAAATTAATACACCCAACTTTTTATTTTTGTATCAACATTAAACACTAATAAAAAGAAAAAAAAATTTTTTTTATTTGCTTGTAAATGCTGAGAGTAGATAATACATAATCATATGCTTATCATAACATTAAGAGCCAAGAATTCAATCCAACAATTACAACTATATAAAATTAAATTTATTTACTCTTCAGTAGAAGATTTCATTGTTGCACTTTGTCTAATATCATAAGACATTAGACAATTTGTATTATTAAAATATATACACACCTCTGATTAAAATTAAAGCAATGTTGCTGACATATGCACACAATGCAACTGCACCATCCACCATGGTGTCTTAATTATTAATAAACAAAAGCATTTTATAAAGCAAAAAGTATTTTGAAGTTAGTGTCTTATTCTTAAATATATGCTATAGCAAATATAATTCAGTGCCATATCATTTATGACGAGTGAATGAAAATCTGATAAAAAAATGAATAAATTAGACATATAGAAACATAGAAGTTATATGTGTATATTGAGATTTAATTGTAATTTAACTGCTTAAAAATTTAGGTGATACTTATATTTTTAAATATTTGATGAACAAATAAAATCAAAGGACTAAAATATTGAGAATAGCCACTTTAAATTTTAAATATACTTGTCCATATTAACATATCATTAATTGTTGAGCAAAAACATTACAATCAAGACTATGCATTAATTAATATACCTTAATTAAAGCCCAAAAGAAATAAAACTCAATAGAAAATTGTGTATAAACTAAGTAGTTAATCATCATATACATGAAAATAATTCAAAAATACTAATTAGTTAAATAATAATTCAAAAATAATAATGCTATTCTGACCTAAATTAATTTTTCATAAAAAATCTTGCATTTAAATGAAACTATTTTAAATGATTTAATCGCGTATATTTTGATATTTGAAAATACATTTTTGGAAACCTGATGTTTGGAACACTTTACAGTAGTCACAGGTAGACGGGTGTCAATCATTTGTTGGTTGACACAAGAATTATTTAGATCAATCTGCCGCCATATGTTTGCAATCTCTCAATTGCCTCGTATATTGACCAGGAGAAGAATTCTGGAGAATTCTTAAAGAATGAGCTGACTGTATCATTCTCTCTGGTGTGGTGAATTTGGGACTCAAAAATTTTATAAGGCGGACCCAGGTCGTTGAGAGTTTCCAACCAGCTTCTCTGTTGAAATTAGGATGCTTTGAGTTCAGTAATCATAATCGCAGATCATTCTAGGAATTTATCTATTCTCCCTAGCGTGGCTTATCAAACCTGATGTAGTGTTTGGGCTTATTCATTGTATACGTTGCAGCGGTGGTAATCTCTCTAAAACAAATCTTGGTTTCAGTGAGATTACCACCCATACGACGCTAAACACCAAAGAGACGAGTTCAAGCATAAAGTGTTCGAAACGCTAGGTTTCCAAAAATATATTTTCGAACATTAAAAATTACGAGATTAATCTTTTTAAAATAGTTTCATTTAAAACGTGTAAAATTGCGAAAGTCAAATATGTCGTTTTACATTTTATTAGTGCTTTTATTAATCTCTGTATGCAATCAATTAATTTGTTGATGGTATAGTTTGTGGAAAAGTTTGTAAAATAGATGTGCACTCTTCAAATCTACAATTCTATTGCCTAAGTCCTATACAGTTCAATCAATAAGAAATGTTTACGCTCTTACTTCTTCAATGTGTGATGAACTTATAAAATTGGTACTATAATTTAAGTTATGATCTGATAAAAGACCTCTTCGCTACCTAACCATACTCACCAAATATAAACACAAAAATCACACATACATTCATTCACATACACATTCTTTTCTTGAACTTGATACATTTACATATCACTTTTGCAATTAGTATGATTTTCTTAGTATTAATACGAGCGAGTCTCATCTTTATATTACAAATATACACCATTTTTGGAAAGACGCTTGTAAGGCGGCAATAATAAATACAACTCAGTTTGATACTAATGCAGTTATTATCGTTATAAGATATTTTAATTATGTACCAAGCTTGATGATAAATATTGCTATTATGTTTCTTGTTTTATGGTGCTTACTACTGGGTAAGTCTCTTCAAGGCGACATCATGTTACTTTATGGTGTAAACGTCAGTGTTATGGACTAAAGAGATCCGAGAAGTGTGCACTGGTCTCACTATCAGAACCGCGCTCATGAGCGGGTTTCTTAATGAATGCGCGAAGAGCCTTCCTATTCTACGGAACATATAGATCATGCGTTCCGACCTACCAACTGATCAAGCCAAGCCATAGGCGACCGTAAATTGTCCTGCTGCTGTACATGGTAGGCGATCCCCAACAATTCGACAAAAGCTGCTTGGCGGGTTTGTTTCTGTGAGGAGGGACTGCGTACATTCTTATCAAGCTCCTCTCATAAACGCTCGATTAAATTTAGATTTGGGCCCTTAAGTTTGAATGGAAGGAGCATTGTAAAATACAACGGGTCCCATCATGTTTTACTAACCTCCAGTTACATGTTTCAATGGTAACTTCACACCATAACAGACCTGCCACTGTACTTCAATGTAGACACTACCCATTCTGGCGTATTTTTTTCTTTGGCGCTTTGTTTTGTACAAAGAATTTTGAACAAGTATTAATCAGCCCAAAGCACAGTTTTGAAAATCTTTTGTTCAATTTTGGTACGTAACCGCCTACTACAACCGTTGCTTTTTCTTTTATTGTTAAATTGTCCTCGCTATAAGTGGTAGCTCTCGGCCTTACCGAGCGTGAACGATCTAAAAAACTGCCACATTTCCTTGTATCGGGCGATTGTGCTATTAAAGACTTGTCTTCGATAACTTCAGTTAATAGGTAATCGCGCGTTGGGTTTACTTTCAATGTAAATGAATATGGTAGCAGGCTTTTCACTTTCACTTTTATGATATCCTAATTGTAAAGATCACGGATTTAGAACAAACAATATTACTAACAAGGTGTCTCCTCCGCAAAAAGCAGATAACAGTTTCAACATTGCACGTGATATCAATGGTCACCCTCGACCTGGGATGAATGATTAGAAGCTACTCTCTTTCTCGTGATCGTTGCTCATGCGATCTGCCCATTAAAAGTGTGCTCATTTGTGAAAGAGATGGAGCTTCTCAAGGATTACTTGAAGAAGTGAGTAGGTAGCAATTCGATAGAAGCACATTCTTTGTTTGTCAGCGCATCCGGAAGTGACCAATTCTCAACACATCAACACAACATATACAAGACATAGATAGCTTGTAAACGTGTCCAATTTTTTTTAATAATTACTCCTGTACTGTGAATATATTGAAAAATTTTTTTATTAGTTAGTAATTTGTAGTTCAAATAAATATTTTAATGACTCAATAACAACAATGAAAGCTAGTTCGGTTTTCATTAATGTATTGAACTTTTGACTGGGAGCATATTGGAGAATGTTGTTTATTTTCAGAAGTAATGATAATTTAATGGGGAGTCATCAAATCTTAGAAATGTTCATGCTTTATCAGTATTACTCTCACTTTGTACAATTATTGCAAATATATATTTTTTTCAAATAAATATATTAGCACTATGATTTTCATAATATTACCCAATAAATAATAAGGCTTTACAAAACGTTGCTCGATTAATTAGATCTTAGATTTTCGCAATTTTTACACATTTTAAATGAAATTGTTTTAAACGGATTAATCGCGTATATTTTTTTATTCAAAAATATATTTTTGGAAACATTTTTGCTGACGTTTCGTTTGCAGTAGCCCGTAGTCACAGGTAGACTGAGTTAGTATTTGTCTGTCAGTTGATACAAAAAATAATTATTTCTACCGCCATTTGTTTCTTAATTGCTTCGCGAGGAGCTTGATAAACATTGCTGCAATATGGAAAGCCAGCATGGATTATTATTTCACCAAGTGAATTTTTGAGCATAATGTGATGTTGTTAGCAAAATAGGGACGTGGACGTAGGCTAGTTATCATATTCTACTGTGTAATTTGTTTGAAGGTATATAACAAAATTAGTAGACTTAATAACAAAGGATGTTTTCGAAGCATGTGGGGGGCTCTCTCTCTCGACAGTGCATATATAAAGAGATTGATAAAATTCGACGAGGCGATCGAGATACGGCGGAGCTGTAGCGTTTTGCAGTCTCTGCCCCACTACAAAAAAAAACGTGTAACTTAAAAAGCTAGTTATAGAATTTCTTAAATGAAAAGAAACGTACCTTTTTATTAGATATTAAAATTTATTTTATAATCATTTAGAGCTACTCTTTAGATTTAATAAAATCTTTGCTTTTCAGATTTTTGTACAAAGTTTGTATACAAGTTACAAATAGCCACGGATCATCAGAACGCGGCGCTGAATGGCGCCTCCATCATCAATGCAATATATATGCAAGTTCTACCTAATGAAAATGCAAGGTAAGCTTTACAAGAATAATATAATAATACCTATATATAGGCATATTCGTATCTTTTGACAAACGGATGATTTAAAATATTTTCCCAAATCTCAATATTGTTTAACAAAATCGTTTGAACAAATATATTTGATTATTTTATTGTAAATCAAACGCTATTGAATAGTAAGGCGACGCTGCGACGGCAGCAGCGGTTGGCGGTCGTCATGACTACATCAGTGGCTCCTAAAGCTCAAGCGAACGATAAGGTTGCGATCAATTGCGAGCCAAGGAAGCCCGCGTCACACGCCTTTAGCGCCGTTATTATATTCGCGCATGTCTCCCTCGCAAATATTTGTCTTAATTTAAACTTAAAAAAAGTACATATGTTGTTATATATTCTCCTGGAAAATATTTATAATTTTTAATTACTATCAAACTAAGGGCAAGTAGAATTGAGGATTGTATTTACACAATGCTGCAGGGTCAGTATTAATTTCAACAATCATAAAAATATATTTTTGTTATAATATTTAAGGAATGTACTTAAATGTGTTGTTTTTTGTAATAAAATTTAATCGATAAGTTCTGAAGGAAGCGAATGAACTGGACTTGAACCTGCGCTAATTTGAGATTTGAACAAAACAAGACTTGATCCTGCTTATTATAGTAGTAAAGTCCCCAATGATCGATTTATCTTTGGAAGAGATTTCTTCCTGCCAACCTGTGGAAGTGAGTGATGGTATAATAAAGGTGACAAACCAGTGCAATAATTAATTAAGAAGAAAATAAAAACAATACATATAGTAATTGAATTACTGGTTACTTTCAGAGCGCTATTACTAATTATAATTTATACATCGTTCTTATTTCGACTTAAAAATTGTGATTAGTTGCACGAGTTTTGTAAAAAAACTTCTACAAATGTTTAATATTCTTAAACCGTTTCACGGTAAAACGCACATTCTTTACAAAATTTTATTAATCTGAAATTTGGAATTTTGATCGACTCTAGTAACAGATAGTTACTGATACTTTTGCTTTATTTACTCATGAAATGAAGGCGGCGTATTGATTTTCACGTTTCAAAAAATTAATATTTGAGAATGTCCAATTGTTAAAAGTGAATTTTTATAACTAATTTCTTTTATTTCTTCGCTTATCATCTTTTTTAATCAATTTCCTTTCACACTTTTTGATATAAATAATACTAAGTGAACAGGATGACATTCCTTCGTATAGCAAATTGGATGATGACTGAATAAAGAACATTACTGGGACGATCTGCTTGATACTCAGATTTTTCTGTTCACACAGATGTGTCAGTTAAAGAGATATTCGGGGATAACATGTCAAAATAAAAATGATGCTGGCTTTGATTGTTTAGATGCAAGTATAACTATACAGATATTTTTATAATTATTTGCAACATGATTTATTCTAATTCAAAATGAAAATATTTTTTTTTACAAGACGAAAATATTTGTTAGTATAGAACGTATTTACGTTATTACTTGTAGTACTTATTTGGTTAGATATCAATAAGAATATTAGAATAAACTTTTGTAACAAACGATTTCGTTTTTCAATAGAGCGTGAAGCAGAGAGTAAGTAAGCTCTTTCTCGAGCTTTATTATGATGTCTAAATATATATGTAACTAAATATAATAATAAAAATATATAATAATAATACTATTATATAAATATAATATTAAAATGTAACTAAATGTAATAATTAATGAATAATAACATGTTATATCTATTCTGACATATGACACATGTTAATACAATAATGAATAATAATGAAAATAGTACGCACTTTGTATTACATTAAGCTGGAAGAAGAACCGTGACCTTGACCCTAGAGCATAGGCCTAACCTGCCCCAAAAGTGTTGGGTGAAAAGTAAGCGGTCGATAATTAAGATCGTGTTCGCGCACGCGCTCAAGTTGACGCCCGCCTAATCGATCCGCCCGCCCACGTGACGCAACAACGCATTTACTAGGATTCTTCTCGGCAAGCTCGCTTCTTATTTCTAATAAATACGCAAACAATCTATAAAAACCTATAATGATGTACCTAACTCTATAGTACAAAATTAAATTGGAGTAACTATATGAATAAGTACAAATTATAATATTAGTATTATTTGTTTATATTATTATATAAACATCAGAAGTGTTAATTAAACTTATTTCTATAAAAATATTTCAGTAAAGGATATAGGATGCACACTAGTCGAGAATCAACATGAATGTATTTTTATCTTGAAATTCAAAAACGACATATACGAAATATAAGAACTTCGAAAGTATAATACAACGCATAATTACTACAATTTTAATTTGATGTCATTATAAATGTTTTTTTTTTAATTACAAAAGCGAAAACATATGCTATAAAATGTTTTCTTTTATTTCATCCGTAAAATAAAATAAATAAATGTTCTGAATATGCTAACACGTACCTTGCCTTAAAAAATATCGTGTAATATAAATATCTTGTAATCAAAATAATTATATATTATTCCAAAGGATTAAGTGTAATTTGACAAAAAATAAGAAATCTGAATTTCAAATGAGTCTTTATTATACGTACGTATAATTAATATATATGATGTACTGTCTATATTATCTATTGAAAACGTATGTGTCAATACTACTAAGTAAAATTAAGTAAATTTTAATACACTTTATTCATGATAAAAAAATCCAACCAAAGTATTTGCAAACCAATCTACTTACGAATAGTTAATGTAATAGTGCATGTTGAGATTTTTTGCATTTGTTCGACTTTTTTGTCTATGAAAAATATATCTCTAGAGCTTTACTTTATAATTCTTAAATAAATGTAGCCTAAGTTACTACTTATTATGTTAGCCGTATGCTTGTGAAAGTCACGACAAAATAATTCCAGCCGTTCCAGAGATTTGCCGGTGAAAACGGTCATTTAATGTTACAAACTAACACTTCAGTTTTATTTATTATTATACATTAAAAGTGAATTTTCTCTATTTTCTGTATGTAAAGTAATAATATGTTATTGCTTACTAATTGGTAAATAATAACCACAACTAATATGTGCCTATTTTTTAATCGTGTTATATCATGAAGCGCTTGGTCCCAGAACAATATATTATGCCACTTAAGTTCTCATCACTCATTTTATTTCATTATATTAGTAATTGTCCCTTGAGAGAAGGGCTCATTCTTCGATGTTGTAAGTTTGTTTACAGATTTATGTGATATATATGGTAGTATAATATGTATATAATTTCATTATTTTTACGCCATTTCTAATTGGAAAGTATTTAAATATATGCCATAACTGTGTGTTGGATTCCTACTCAGGAAATTATAAGATTTAATAAATACTTAATTTCCACGGTATTTTTTAACGACCGAGGCAGCGTTGAGTTCTGTAGTAATATACATAAAATAGTGTGTAATTGCTGAATGAAATGTCTCCACAAATTCTCTCAGCCTTCACCGAAAAAAGTAGGACATGCCTGAGGATAAAAAAATATGTAACTCAAATAAATAATGTAATATAAACGATATTCCTCAGATAAATAATTCAATTTGTTCAGTCACAAAGAGATATATATATATATATATATATATATATATATATATATATATATATATATAATCAAATATATATCTTCTATGTACATTACATATATTTATATGTTAATATTTTTTTACTAAACAGCATTTTATTTCTTAATAGGCTTTACAACTATAAAATTATTTTGCTTTCGTTTAGCTAGGCTTTTTCACGCAAAGCTAAAAAACAATATATAAGTACCGTGTCGAGTGGGAAAAGGAAATACAAAATTCTTAGATTCTTTGGAGTAATGTACATATTGTTGACAAGTTAAATTATAAAATTTAGAACAAATTTGAAAATACATATTCATTAATGCGATGCGTTACGCAAGAGCGAGCAAGTTCATGTATTTTTATTTGATGATGACCAAAACAACTAATTCGGCAAAACTTGAATTCTTAGAAGTCACATTTGGTTTACCTCATAATTTGCTAATACATATTAGGGCATAAATAGCGAGTGGATGAGAAGACACCGGCGAAGCGGAATTAGAATGAAGTGCGCGGCTCGCCGCGGCCGTGTGCCACGTCATTGCCGTGACCTACTGACACAGATCCGCGGGGCCGCCTGCACCGATATCTGCACACGCCGCGCGTGCTTGTTCTTCCTCTACTTCTTTATTAGTAATACTTACGTTTAACTCTGACTATTCTGCTACATATTATGTTTTACACATACCACATATTACAGCTTGACCCATCTGTGATAGCTAATTTTATTTATTCAATTGTTTTTATACTGTGATCATATAACCTTGATCGTTATAAAAGTTGAATAATTAAATATTATATGCAAGATATATTTATATATAATCGTAGTATACTAAATTCCTGGATATATTTTCTTGTTATTGTAAGAGTGGCTTATTATTGTATATATCCATGAAGTTCTAAAAAAAAATAATCTCGAATAAGCAATAACACTAAAATAAGTTATGCAATACGTTGACCTTGTTATCTAAATTGTGCACTTGACACGAATACTGTTCCATTTCACTTTCATGTCTATAGATATCTACTCATGGCTAGCTTCATCTTCTTACGTATTTGTGATAAACTTGTTTATATTGAAAACTATTTACTTAGTCGATTGTAATTAAAGATACAGGGCCAATATTTTTTATATTATAAAAACATATTATTAAAAAGTTTACATGTGTAATATAAAGAGTAATAATTACATCAAAATGCAGTGTTTCTAATTGCTTGTATATACCTCTCCACAAATAATATAATATGATTAATAATATGTACTTTATGCTTAATAAGAGGTTTGTCAATAGGTGAATTTGTTTATCAGAATTCCAACAATATTGTTTCGTGTCTCATCGGCGTCGCTCAACACAGCGCAGTTCGATTCTCGTGACGGCGAGCGAGATCGAATGAGTGTCGCTAAGATAGTCATGACGTGAGAGTGACTATAGCAGCAATATGGTTGGGCCAGTCCGCACTCCGCACTCCGCACTCCGAAACAAACGCCCCGCTCTTTCGCCTTCATTGCCTGTCGTATCGTGCTGCCGCCGCCGCGCCGCGCTGTGTTGATAATTTGTGAACTAGACAAGGATATATGTATATGTATGTCTCGTCTTTCAGTTGACTTTCATCGTCGTTTTGTAGTGAACGTTTTGCACGGATACCGATAGAAAATTACATTACTTTATTAGCTGCGTCATAAAGTGGATGCATGCACGTTTTATTAGAATCTTTGATACATAATCGTTGACTTTGATATATAAACATTATCAAAGACAGTTGGAACACCTGAATAGGTCTGCGTAAGCTATAGCGTCGCAGCAAGCGTGGCGCAATGCAGTGTGTGTTTGGATGCAGATATAATTTGTGTTTAAAGTTTTTATATGAAGAATTTCGCCTTGACAGCGGTGGCAGTGTAAGGTTTTGGAGCAAATTGTAGCCATGTTGCCAATGGTTCAGGCAGAACCCGTGCTCTTTAATTGCGCGGGGCACTCTGCCGATGGAACCTCACCGACTGCTACTCTGCCTCCTTCAATAACACCCGACTCCGAGGTTGAAGGACTAGCGGATTTTTTTTATGATATAGATGTAGCTGTCGTTAACACATTTTCAAGGTAATTGAGTTTATTATAGACCTTTAGTGAGATTTTTTACACGTATAATGGGATATCTATATTTTTGAAAACAAAATGTAATCCTTATATTCATAAATTTACGTATTTGAAATTTAGTTTTTTTTTCATCCTACTTAAATGTTATATATAATATATGACACGTGGGCTCGTTGTAATCAAGATAAACATCGTTTTAAATATTTTCAAATGGATTTTAATTTGTTACACTTGGTGTATACTCGTAGGTATAATAAGGAAGAATCTGCTTCCACGCTAATAAATCTTAACCTTATAGATTCACCTATCTTTATAAAGTAACTTAATCTTTAAATCCGTTGAAATTAAATAGGTAATATTATACGAAATATAGTAGGTATATTGTTTTAAATTGAAGTAAGCATTTGGAAATATAACTTCAATTAGGGACTACCACTCGACTTACTTAATACATTCTGTGTTATTGCCTATTTCTGATATTCTTTAAACTGGCTAGATTAGATGGGATGCATTAGAAGAAAAATAGAAAAATAAATTATATATTATATATATTTAATACTTAAATTTGATTTATCACAACATTGGCACAACTAAAATATAATTATGTGTTTTTGCTGCCCCTGAGCTTTCTGTATCAGTTTGGTACTTTGTAGACGACCATGGTAACAGCTTGAACATCTGAATTCTCTATAGACTGTATTAAAGAGCTTAATCAAGATGTCTTTTATGTGGACAGACATAGGTCCCATACACACAAAATGACAAACAATTCTGTTTATAAAACACTAAGTCTATTTGACTAACACATACACGTTTTTATAACATATTAACAACTTAAATTACGACTTCTAGGCTGGACTACGGTTTAATAACGGAGTTAGTTAACAAGATTAGGTTTATTCACTGAAACTATTCATTTTCAAATATTTACCTTGAAACTTACCATCAAAACGCAATATTTCTTTAAATTGATGTTGCGAGAGAGTTTTGTTCATCCACGCGGACAAATATTTTTTATATACGGAACCTTTTAAAATACATCATGTATGTTGATTTAAACATGTAACATTATTTCACCTTAGTCTTTTAAGATTATTATTATAATTATTGATTTAAAAATCATTATTTATTCCGACTATTTTTTGTTTTCCCATTGCGACACATTATTTTCTTTAAAAAATGATACGCAGCGAATATGTCCTTATTTTAAACATACCTTGCATAGACTGGTTCATATAACTATAATACCAGTTATGTCCAATTCACAAATAGTTTGTTGTAGTATGTAACGCAATAGATATCATCTAAGAGTATATTAAAAAAAATAAGCAATAATATATGGACACATCAAACTAGAAGCACACGATACTTCCTTCGTGGTTGTCACTTAAAATATTTCAAATTCTAGATGTACGAATGTGCTATCTCTGTGTCACACCTTCAAGGTAGATTGAAATTAGTCATAAACTAATCGATAATTGTTGTAGCAATTTAAAGGTTGGCTTTTTGGCTTCTAATATTAGTTTTAAATTTTTAATTTATACTTGTATTCAATTATTGCTGAGTGTTGGTAATATAGTTATTATACTTTAATCGATTACATAAATAAAGTACTTATCATCTTGCTTAGGTCAAACGTAACTCAGTGATAATGCAAATATATTTTCATTGTTAAAAACTAGTCTCATAATTGTTTCTCACAGCTCCTATAAGGCTGAATCGAGAAATATGTACAACTAGAATTTGGAATTGATGGTACGTACGTACGTACGTACCGAAACGCTACATAATATATGATAAATTTTATACAAGTAAAAAAAAACTTAAATCGTCTTCATGATAGAATTTTAAACATTGATCGAATAAAGTAACAGAAAATGCGCCAATTGATTTTATGTTGTGAAGCAAACTTCCCAAAAATTCTTTGCCAAATCATACAGGCTCACAATTTTAGACTACAAAATAAATATTTTGGTACTTGAAATTAAAATCCTCTTAAGTAAACTTATAATGGGTGTTTATTTAATAGTGTATTATAGACAACATTGCGTGGTTCTTAACATAGTTATATATTTTTTTTATTTTAAAATATAATTGATTTTATTTAAAAGCGTATAATAGACATTACATTACATGGTTCCTAACATAGCTATATTAAAAATGAATTTTATAAAAAAATCGTATAGATATAACTAACTTTTATTATAAGTTATATGTTACAGTCATAACCTGTTTTTGTATAAAACGCGTTTTCCCTAGTTAGAAATAATTTTTACCATTTCCTCAGAAGGATGCAACCGCGTCGCACGATCTCTGAGGACCATAGCTGAGCTGACCAAATTTTCAACGTTTAATGGGCTATTTCCTGATTCCTGAGCTGATCGCATTTTTAGACATGTTCGGCTTCCGGCTCCTCCTCGGGTGGTGCTGGATCTACTTGGTCTCCAGACGCCAAGCCTAATTTACTGATTCAAATCGTCCTCTCATATCGACAATCGATCTATAAACGCCAAGATTTAGTTCTATCAGGATTGCACTATTGCTGCTTCCTCCAACAATTACCTGTCGAGGCGCAACATTTACTAAGACAGTTCGCCATCACTGTGATCTCATATCTGTTGTAGAGATGGTAAGACGATTGTAGACTATGTACATCATCCAGCACTCGCCAGGTCCGTACGTTACGTCGTCTCCCAATTGAAAAGAGATAAATCGGATAGTCACCTACCTACTCAAAAATGTCGCCCCACCCATACCTGTCATTGTGGGGATTTATATGACTGACTTCGCGTTCGGCTCCATTGCTATTAACACCTCGTCTGACGATGGTGATCTACTATATCCTCCGAATGGATCAGGGGCAATAGTTGAGATTCGTCTGCAGTATTATTGGTCCTCCAATGACTGCACCAGTGCACTCCTCGTAGGGGTTTAAGTTGGGGCTATTAGTGTAATTTGGGTAGTGGAAGCAGCACAGACGTCAGCAATATTACTCGCGCAGTCACAAAACCCATCGACAGTTGGCTAGCACTTTTTGGCAGATTCCACCGGGCATCGAAACCAGATCATCCTATGGCCAGCTCAGTCGCGCCAGATTTCCTCTACTTTAATCATGTTAACCGTACGTGGCTTCACTGGCACCTACAGTTCACTCACACTTGTGACCTGAACATGACTTGTGGCTAGCACGACACGCAGCTGCTACGCAAGATTCTCAGCCTGTTCCCTCGAACCAGCTCTTCGAAGTTCCAACAGTCTTGCACCCGTTGAAGCCTATCTCACACCTATAATGCTCAGACCTTCTAATTTAATCCTCTCTTTGATCTGAATGAGAACTTGCGTGTAAGTGACTTTGCACTCCACAACAGCGGATTGTGGCTTTCGGAACTTAAGCACTTTTGCCTTGGTCGTTTTCGATCCTCCTTTTTTGTTTTTTAGTTGCAGCAGGAGCAGCTTTCTTTTTTCCACCTTTTTTTTCGACAACACTCTACCCCGTTTTCACGTTGCGTGGCGTTTTTAATGCTGCAGCTGCAAGGCTCACTTTTTTGTACCTGATTTGCCCTTACCTTTTTTTACTTGAGAAAATCCTGTACGGTAATTCTAATTGGAGGACTCCGAACTGGTAGATATAGGTCGTTTGTAACCCCCTTAAATAAAATCTCACAGTTCTCCCCCACGTGCCCTGGCGGAGAAAAGGAAATCTAAATCTTACGTAACATCGGTGGGATCAGCTAGAACGTCGAGTGGATCATCTTCCCGGACGATTAGGGCAAAACGCTGCGGCTAGTAAGAACTGGTTTTACATAATGTTTCAATCATTAATTTTGAGCATCAGTTGATTCTAGTCTACAAAAAGCAGTAAAAATTAATTCTAACTTGGGAAAACACGTTCTATCTTAAAGGTAGTTTAGTTTAACTGTGACAAATATACTCAATATTCTTACAAGGCAAAGCAGAAAATATTTACAATAAACAATTTTTAAAATTAATTTTCTATAGATACTTATTTATTGTTACTAAGCAAGCATTAATAAACGTGTTGTATAATGTGGTTTTAAAAAAAGATTTTATTAAATTAAAAATTTGTAGCTGTATATTTGGAAAAATTTAGCGTTTTAATTTAGTTAGAATTATTTATGTTACCACGATAAAGATAACAGTGATCTTCCGATTAATTTCCTATAAAATAACATAGACGCCATCAGCGGTGATGCTCATTGTTGATTAATTTTTTTTTACTAATTTCAAAGTAAAACTTTAGAATTCCTTCTGTATATAGATTGTACCAATGTCTTGAAATATTATAAAATAGTATAATTTCAATTAAGTGAATTTACTATTACTATATAAATTTTATATTATTATATAATAATTATCTTTATTTAAACCACAGCATACTTATTTAATTTGTATATTGCGGTACTCGAAGTTTATTTTAAAGATCAGTACCATGGATGACGACTAGCCCCGGCTCTTGAGTAACAAATGAAACTGATACCTTCACATACACTTTCAATTTTAACTTTCACTCATTTTTACCTTTATCTTAACATATTACTAACTTTCTATTCCTTTATAAACTAATACTTTAATAAATACTTCACTGATAATGTTTTAATTTGTATTTATTTCAATTAACAAAAACGTTTTACTGTCGATTGAAGATTTGAATTTAATTAAATTATGTAATTGCTTCTCTTTGTATATTATTTTATATTAATATTTTTGGTCACTCATGGCGCGTTGATATTCCGAGCATTATTATTTCAAGGTTGCGCGGTCGCCCGTCACAGTGAGGTTGCGTTGTGGGGCTCCTCGGTAGGCGTCGTTTAATATATCTGTCTCGCTTTCGCATTAAGCTATTCTGTACTTGGCATTCGGCATGGGTATCGTCGACGTGAACATAACTATTGCTTGATAGCTGTTCCTTAATGATTACAATGTAATTGATTCCTTTAGTACTTTTATCTTAAATAAACAAGAACCTAAAAAGCTACTTTATCCTATAATATAGAATCCAGAATAGTTTACATTATATTTTATTAGTGTATAATATGTCACTGTAACTTCATAGTTATTTTATCATTACAACATTTTAAATGTTATAGAAAAAGCATATTCAATAAATTATTCATGGGAATGAAAACTGTTAATGAACACAGAGTTATAATAACAATGAACTTCGTCGTGCTATTTATTATGCATCGTTAACTTGCACCTTAAATATTTGAACTTATTTACGTTTGTTAACAAATTATATAGGCGAGGTCAATTAATGGTCAGTAAAAGTGGTACACCTATGTTATAAGTTTACTATCCTTCACGCATTCATTGTGGGGTATACGTCATACATAAAATAATAAGTTAATATTTATATGATTCTTCAAATCAATATATAAGATGCCAATCATTAAATATTAATGGAACGTTTGTTTGCTGCTTCTGTAGAATTGAATCCTGTGACCTCCAACTGGGAGACACATGGAGGGGGATGCAGGGCAAGATGAGCGTGACCGCGCCGGGTAAGAAGACAAGGAAAAAGTCGTCAGACAATAAATCTCAGCAGTACGTATTAGCGTTATAAAAGGATTTGTTGAAGATTTTATTTCTTGCTTAAAATACCTTAATTAGACAAGAAATGTTTTAATAGTGTTTTAAATAAATAAGTTTCCTTTGATGAGACGTGTTGAAAAAGCCACCGTGGTATTAATCTATAATATACAACGACATGCGTAGCTATACGATGAAAAAGTGCGTTATCGGTGAAAATTGGTGGGTGCTTAGTAGGCTAAACATTTAAAGATTATTGGTTACGTTAATAGTAAAATGCATTAATAAAAATATTGATAAATAATTATTTACAGCAATTACATCTACATCCCATATAGCTATTGTATTTAAAAAATATATTTAATCGTTTTTTTCTTGTGTCCTAATTAATTTTATAATAAACTTTATAAAATTAATGAAATATTATATTTATTATTACAAATAAAATAAATATAAAGTATTAGAAGTTCAATTTGCATTCTTAAAAGAAATAGAAAAGCAGACATATTGCAAGCTATGAATTATGTTTTTTTAAATAACTAGATATATTATAATAACACACATATTAAACACACTACGACATTTGTAGCTTCCGAAAATTATATTAATTTCATTTCGAAAATATTCAAATAAAATTTATTATTTCTTAATAGATAAGTGTATTGCTTTCAATCACGTTTTATCATTTGTTATTAAATATTTTGCACGAGCAGCTGACGGTACTCCTTCCTCAAAGATTTTTATATTTTTTTAACGTTTGCCTTTATAGGCAGGGGGAAGTGATATTGAAATATTGTTCAGTTCTATATTTTTCGCCTCAACAACGACTTTATTGATACATCGTGCGTTGTCACGTGTCATTTCGTGCTGCGCCACTACACAGATTACACCTTTTATTTTATAATATATTTTGTGTTTATTTATCACATTCGATATATGTCGATACATTGTAAGTGTTCTTTTTTTACTCACTAAAAACTTCCTTACATTTGAAAATTCTGTAAATTTTCGCAACTGCAAATTTATACTAGTAATAGCTTTTAGCTTTCTAGAGTATATACCTCCTTACACCTCCAAACACTTAAAGAAACACGCTTTTAATGCGAGCTTTCTCAATTATTATCGTCTTAATAATATATATCTTTAATATTATTTTCGATAAATTTATAACTAAAGAATCTTTTTTTTTAAAGAAATACTTTAATATTTGCATATTTATAAATTTACTTAAATATTTTAATATGTCACTTTCTTGTTAAATTTATGACGCAATCGCGCACTGACTGTATAAAAGCAGGAAACAATTACGTTCTGTGATTCTAGATTAATAACTTGTTTTGACACGCTATTCCTCCAAAATATTCTTCGTGAGTTAGTCTATTATATTTTAATTACACGCGAATTATATTTAAAGTAATTTTAATACTTTGATCGTTTACAACATATTGAGTTACTGTACATTTAGACATTAATAGCCCGACTGGGAATTGTTTATAGTATATTTAACGTCATACTAGTTAACTAAACGACTTGATTGTTAAGCGTTTTTAGAAAGAGTTTCATGAAGCTATATACAGTGATTATTCGGTGAGGCAGAATATAATATATTTTTTTTAATCTTAAGAGGGCTAACTCTAAAATGTTATTAAACATAAGAATTACTCTATTTACCCATCATAAGCTTAGATAATTTATTTCCATTTAACATGTTTGACATTTTCTGACAAAAAAGTACTATCTTGAAAATAAGTAGTTTTTACATAATAACATAAAAATGTCTGTAACCATGGTATAGCTGAAACCTATCTGGATTGTACAAACTAAGTTTATAGATTCGGTGGCCAACTCGAGTGATACATATTTAGTAATATCTGTTAATAAGTAAAGGGCGATGTCGTATCATCACGGTAATCGGCATGATTACTTTTGCGGCTACGTCAAGGTAAATTGTGTCAACGGAAACTGGAAAATCTCTTGATCTTCATTAAGAGGTTCAACAACTTAAACAACTCTCTCTTTCAACAAAAAGACACATTTAAAGTCTTAAATAATCGAATAGATAGACTGATTGAAAAAAGTAATGGTACATAGTAAAACTAATGTAGAATAGCATAATACTTTTTACAGCGCTAGAATTGTGAGAGACTTTAAAAAGATAAAGTAAATTTTGAATTCCGTAAAATTCACCATCCACTCAATGTACACTACATAGTAGTGAATATCTACCTGCAATTGGCCATTTTTTTTTGTGAAAGAATAGATCTAAAATCTTAAGTCTATACACGGTTTGTCTTTGTGATATGTATAGTTGTTTTAGTGTGGGGAAGAAAATTATATTTTAATTTTTATTTCTGACTCATTATTTAAATTTTGTTGAAAGGTATGTTTTCCTAAAGGATTTTCTAATTTTATAGGTTGAAATTGTATGATACAATACCGTATTATGTATATAATAATGTGTTATTTATATAATAAAAAACTCCTCTTAAATTCCTCTACTCTGCACGATTGCTTACATCCTCTGTGATTAGTCTATTGGATCTCATGTTCTGTTTCACAACACCCAGTCAGGCGGGCAACGTGACAATAGCACCTCAGGCTACATTATTAGAGCTTATCCGCTACGTCACAGACGCCAAGACTGCCTCTAATTTATGCGTTGCATATGTGGTTTTACCGTGTTACGCCACACATCCACCTAAGCATCTTTATTTCCGTGACGTGGAGTCCCTGAGTGTGCCGAGATAGTGCTGGCCAACAATCGCTGTCATATAAGAGTACTGGTCTGATAGCGTTCTTATATATCAGTCCCTTTAGCTGGGCGGTATTCTGCGGTCGCAGACCATACTAGTGACCTCACGCCATTTTATCCAGGAAGCGCTGATGCGGGCTTGAACATACAAAACGAATCCAAAGTACCATAACTTTTCTGACTTAACGGCTGGTTCCGGACCTATGTGGATAGTACCAGACTCCATGATCCCGCAAGCCACATATTCAGTCTCCAACACATTTACTATAAGACCGCCGTTATTAAGCGCAAAGGCGCATTCTCTGCTCCAGCTTAATCTGTCTAGCACGAAAAGTGTTGGCGCGCTTATGTGTCTCACATACTTAACAGATTTGTCATATGTCATAAGTAAAAACATCACAAAAGCGTTTAGTGGCGTTTTTAAGTTTTGATTAAGTGAAAAATTGTATTTTCATTTAAAATTTAATTTTAAATTGGTACTCATTTGCTTATGTGCCTGTAATTCTTCTTTGTGCTTTGTCAATAACAAATCTGTTTTAGAGTAGTAAGGTATACCAAAGTTGTCATCAATCTCGTTTTCACGTATATTATGTAATTAAATAATACAATGTTTAAAATTAAAATTCACATAATTGTTTAATATAGTTAGCGTAAGGCTCGCAATCTTATATGTTATTCAATTGTATTAGATACCCTATCGTTGGTTATTATATCAATACAAATTATTTTATTCATCATTTTATAACATGTTACAAACTGACAGATCCAATAATTAATTGAATTGAGGGCCATTTCTAAAAGGTATCATATTTTGCTGTGATTAAATACTGTTTCGGATAATATAATTCTGTTTGGTTATCCCGTCTACTCGAAATTTGTGAAGTGGTATAAAAATTCTCCTCAGCCAGCAGGGTAATATGAATAGATTTACGTTGTTTTTTAAAATTAATAAATTATTAGTAAAAATATAATATGTGTAAAACCTATTATTTTTTTTGATCTTTTACTCTAGAATTCAATTAAAATACTTTCTTTTATATTTCAGAAGCAAGTGTCATAACGAAAAGAGGCGCAGAGAGTTGGAAAACGAGGTTATAAATCAGTTAGAGGAGCTTTTAGAGACTTGTCTAGCGGAAGTGAAGCAACCAGATAAGAACGGGATAGTACGAGAAGCCACTAAGCAGATCGAGGACTTGTTGCAGCGGCGGCAGGACTGCCCTGGTGACTGTCCATTGCGTGCATCTCAATGTATCTCGCCCGTACAAGCCGGCGAAGTCAGTTCAACTCAGCCACAAGCGCCATCTTCTGGTTTTCAGTACTCTGAGTTGAGTACTCTCATTGAGGTAAACTACAAGAACTTTTATTTTTACAGTAAACTTTTACATAATGCCAAAATATTAAAATTCGATTTAAAGTTATTCTTGTCATATTTTACGAATGCTATGTGCATTAATAAACTTGATAAGATTTTATAATTTGTAAAATATTTCAGGCAATAAAACATTATACCGGCGTCCTGGGTTTCATATTAATGGAAATTAATTCGAAAGGCGAAATTGAGTGCGTGACAGAAAATATTAAAGATCTTGTTCTTTCAGAAAGAACAGAATTGTATAAGAAATCTATATTCTCACTTTTGCATGCTGATGATCATGCCAAAATAAAACCACTGCTCAGGAATATACAAAACTTCAGTTGGAACTCCGGGGACTCTAACAAATTTCAGTACATCCACGCACGCCTTCTCATTAAAGACTCAAATGTTCCCGATGGTAGTAGGTTTGTACTTGTTTACGTTCAATCTTTGTACTAGTAAAATTCTCATTCAAAATAACTGACATAGGTAACTAGTATTGTATACGAAAATTACAAAAATATGATACGTGTAACGTTTGGTGAGTTTATAATATACTTATGTGTTCGTAAATGTTATAGATTACTTGCTTCCCTATTGCGTCGTTTTATACTGAAGACTATCTTATTAACATCAGTTGTTACCGTCGTTTTCATATCTATTCGTAGGTTTGTGGACACTGTGATCCACGCTGCGCCAGTACGCGGCGCGTCCACGGAGGAGGCCGGCTCCGTCATGTGCGTCATTCGGCGCTGTGAGTCGGCCGCTATCTCCAACGACGGCGGACGCACCATCGTTTTCAGATTGGACTGTAACTTTAATATCCTATGTAAGGAAATACCTCGTATGTCAATTTAGAATTTTTTTGGTTGTATTGACAATAGTCTTTATTCTGTCTATTATTTTCAGCTTGTGATTTATCCGGTGTGGAAAACTGTATAAACTCTTCTATAACACTTGTGGGGACTCGATATTTAGATCTTGTAGAAAGTGGAGATCGTGCGCACGTACTGACGCATCTCCAAGAGGTTGTCGGCCGAGCCGGACACCTGGTTATAAGCGATCCTTATCGATTGCGACTGGCAGCTGACGCCCCTATCATCAGAGTGAGTGCACAGTCACGGCATTTTCCTACTGTCGGTGAGCCTGACTTCATAATGTCTACGAACACTGTGCTCGGAGATGACGATGTAGATCTACTTGAAGCGGGAGGATCGCGTCCGTCGCTCGGTGGCCCACTTATGACTTCTGTTTCTAATGGCGAATCCTCAACGTCCGATACGAGATATCGATCATCTATGAGCCCCGCCGACCAGCAATTTATAAACGATTTCGACATAGAAACGTGGCCTGCATCGTTTCCGATGGGAGATATGAATGACGACACCAAGGAGCGCAAAGACGTTAACGCGACCGAAGAGCAGGGTGCTCACGCGCCGCCTTCTCATCACGCAGAGACGCAACAGCCGGTGCCTTTGCACGAGGAGCCTACTAGATTACGAAGTTTGCTCAGCAAAAAACCGGACACAAATATTTTAATAGATCTTTTGAAACAAGAGGACGAGGATGCGACGGGTAGTGAAACGTCGGCGCCGCACACGCCACACACGCCGCACACGCCGCACACGCCGCACACGCCTCACACGCCGCACACGCCTCTAACGCCCGCGTCGGCGCTGTCGCCGTTGCACTCTACAAAGGCGCACGCACGCGCGCCGCCCCACCTGGCGCAGCACCAGCAGGCGCCGCCGCAGCCTCCGCAGCCACCGCAGCCTCCACAAGTCTCGCAACCGCCGCAGCCGCCTCAGCCGCCTCATAATTCTCATCAGTCTTCTCATCATAATAACCAGCTGCTCAGGGTGATTTAATGTTTTATATACAAAATATATAACTTGTTCAAATTTATTAATTGAAAATCGATAATCTGTTTTCTTTCATCTGTATAGATATTAAATGAGAAATCTGACGAAGATGGTGATGAAAATAGACGAAATACCATTGATAATTCACGCAATTCATCCCAGTCAAGTGCGCTCCTCTCACAACTTCTCTCAAACACCAATGGCCCTTCCAGCAACGGTCGTTCACACGAAAGCAGTGACATGTATATCGCTGGTATGAAAAGGAAGTATGAAGAATCTAAAGCTTCAGCAAATATGGCTAAAAGAGCTACACCAGAGAATCAACAGGTACTGTGACTAATACCTTAATTCGTAATCATATTTATAATTTTTTATATGTAGTAAAGAAATTTTTGATTACAGTGGTATTTATTTTAAATTTGATTAAATCACATTTATGGGTGCACGATAAGTGTTATGATTTGATCGCGACTTAGCAGGTGTCATCGAGTGCGGCGAATTCGGGAGCCACTACATCAACGTCGACCTCGAATGCCAACAGCCCCGCTACCAGCAGCGGCACCGGCATGAGTCCCCTGTGTCAGAAGAACCAGATACTGGTGTCGTTACTGGCGCGGCAACAGACCACGCCGCCTACGCCCGCGCCGCTCAGCACAACCATGATTCGCCCCTACGGAGGACGCTCGCGCGCGCCACCACCGCCACTTGCGCACAACCATCCCCACCCCCACACCCACGCCCATCCTCACGCACACGCGCATATGCAGTTGATGCAGCGCCACCCCCATCATACCATCTCCAGCATCCTTACTGCGACGTGAGTGTTAATTTTTGATGCATTTATACTTGAAGCAGTTAAAAAAAATTTTATGTCGTAAATCTACATGTCGTTTATGTCGTAGTCGATTGGGGCAATCGCTAGGTATCTCTAAAAATCACTAAGTTAAAAATTACCTCATCTAAATAAAATAATAGTAGAATACATGAATTGTTTTGTGCTTATAAGTGTACGTTATTTTTTAGAAATCGAGGTAACAATATGAACGGTGGTCCGGGGCCAGGGCCGGGACAGGTTTCGGGGCAGGGTCCAGGGCCTGGGCCGGGGCCGGTGTCCTCGGCGTCTAACGCGGAGTGCTCCAGCATGCAAGGCATCCAGACGTCGCAGAGCCACCTGCAGATGGTGCTGCAGGGCGGGGCGCGCAGCGCCTACCAGACGGCGGGCGCGCAGGCTCCGCCGCACTACGCCACAGCGGCTGCGCACGCGCACCAGGTCGCGCATGCGCACCACGCGACACATCACGCCTACGCTAACCAGGCCCAGTGAGTAATTTTACATATATATATATATATATATATGTATATATATATGTATATATATGTATATATATGTATATATATGTATATATATGTATATATATGTATATATATGTATATATATGTATATATATGTATATATATGTATATATATATATATATATATATATATATATATCAAAATAAAATAAAATCCCATTGAATTATCGTTGCAGAGGCAGTATACGGACGCAGGGTGGAACCGGTGGCGACAGCGAGGTGCCTAATGATAAAACTCTGTCTGATATTTTGGATGAAGTGATCGAAAATATGCCCTACAACGACCGATCGGCTCCCGACGTCAATGTGATCTTGGATCTAGAGAGTAATCGACAACTTCGGTCCGACTATGCCGTTAGTTATGTTTTATATTTATTTAGTATGACGTTGTTGAATTTATATATTTAGTAAAATTCGTTATTCTTTTCAGGGTGTGAAAGAAAAAAATGCTGTTATAAATGCGATTACACAAAGTCTTATGCAATGTGAAACTGCAACTAAAAGTCCAGCGTCGTCGAGTCCGGGCGCGCCACCCGTTTATCCTGTACAAAGTCAAGTTAGTTTTTAACTACTTATTTTTGGTACTACAACAGAATACATATTTTACGTGTTTTTTTAGCCGATGAAGCAAAAGGAAAGAAGTTCTCAATTTGACACATTTTTTGATTTTACTGAGTCACCGCTTCGTCACAGGTTTGAGACATTGAATTTAGGAAATCGGTGAAAAGTTATTTAAGATAAATAAATGAAGCATGTAAGTAGTTATTTTGAATAAAATGGCAATGACAACATTGTGGGTGTGGTGGCCGCAGGGCAGCATGAGCGGGGGCAGCAGCGCGCTGTACGGGCTGGTGGCGCGCGGCGAGGCGGAGGGCGCGCGCGCCCGCGCCGTCGTGGAGCAGCACCGCGCGCGCCTGCTGCAGATGCAGCGCTCGCAGCAGATGCTCGTCTCCCCCGAGGTGAGGGACACTTAACCGTGTGATAAAGTAAAAACGTTGAATGTGCTAATCTTGATTTAATTGATTTTAAAGTGGGCGTTACACCAAATAACATACATATTATGTGCTGATAATTTAGTTATTTTTATGTTCACTTCGTTTGTCTATTGTATCATATGTGTACTCGCCGCTACTTACGGTCGATTTGGATCCAATGTGAATAATGAAAATTTACAGTATTGTTACATTGTACAATAAGACCGTAACCAAGTTCCTACAATATTTCCACAATCAGAATAGAGGTTCTAGTTTGAGCGGCAAAGATTTCCAGCTTATATTTCAAGGATTGTACGTTTTGTGTTTGTATGATTTTTTTATATGTAACAGTATAAACTGTATCTGAAAATGTCCTGTTCAAATAATCACATGCTATTTAAATTTGTAACCCAATTATATCAATATGTGAAGGAAAAACTTTAGTCACTTATTTGGGGAAGTTGGCCTGACGGAGGACTATGAAGTTTATAGATTATGTAGTATTTCATTTTTATATGAAAAAGTGTTAAAGTCACATATAAAAAAACAGCTTCACGCATTGACAAACATAACATTAAGACTCAACACTCTGTTAGTGTTTAGTTACAATGTCTCGATTTCGATATAGTATTGATATTGGCTCTCTGAGCACTGTTCAATGTCGCACCCAACGCAAACGATGAAATGAATATAAATTATAAACTTATCATTTCTCCGAGTGGGTATCGAATCCGTAACTAATTGCGTTTAAATCCAGCCGCTGTCTCACTGTGTCACGATGTCCCAAAATCAAAAATTATTTATAGTGATATATTGATAAAATAAGTATTTTAGATAATACATAAATTGTATACAATGACGTACGAGTTGCTAAAGCGTGTTTTGTATCAATAAGCCTATTACTGTGTAAGTAAAGATCAAAACATCAAATATTCATAGAGATGAATGTAAAAAATATATAATATAATTTTGTTATAAAGACTGCTTATTTCAACGCATTTTTTATATTTGATATTGCTCGAAAACTAACACCAATTTGTTAGGTCAAACCTTGAAGTAAATAGCTACCTTGACGGAGCGCAATCGAAGTTTCTATAGATTTTTTGTATGTACAGTTGCCAGTTTAATATGATTCACTCGCCATATTCGTGTTTTCTGTGTGTCGTCATACTTTGCACTCCATTTCTAATAGTATGAAATGGTTAATGTGGTGTTACGAGATATATACCCACATTTTAAAATAAATTAAAAATTAAAAAAATATGTAAAATTAAAAAATCATGTTTATAATTTAGAATGAGATGTATTAGGTTCTGCTCGAAAACTTATTAAATATGGTACACATTGTTTTCAGGCCGCTGAACAACCTCAAGCTGATCTCGGATCCACAATTAATGCTTTAGTTTCCGCTACGCCGCCTAACGTAGCGCTTAAACGTACTGACTTTCATCACATGTATCATCATACAAGTATGTATAATTTTAAAACATCTAATGTTTTAGAATAGTTAACATATATTTTAAGGTTTTAATAAAAACATTTTTTGTGTGTTATAGATCAAATGGGGTCAAATTATGGTACAAATAAAATGGCACCATCACAACAAAATCCAATGTTGAGTCGGCAGCTTGTAAGTGTAATATTTCCTAGAATATATATTCGGGTTTAGAGCTGTCTCTAATCTAGGAGCATAGCACATTAAGATGAGGTGACATGTTCATACTGTGCACAACATGTCAAAGCATATGTGTGTTACTCAACATATGTGTGTTATTCTACTTTCATCCTAAAGGTTAAAAAAAATAAAAAAACATCCCTTTGCTTTTAAATATTTATGTTAAATGAATTATGAACAGGGAGGAAACACGAGTGGTGCGGGCGCGTACGCGGCGGCATTGCACACGCCCGTCGCGCAGCAGCCCTACCATCGTCCGCAGCGTCCCTTACACGGTGCGTATGCTGTATACTAACTTTTTATCACACAATTATATTCATTACTTTCATTAATATTAAGGCTCATATTAAGAATATTTGTATTCTGCTCTATTTTTTCGTACCTGAGCACACAAAGTTATTTTTATGGTTATATTCTATCCCAAATATACATATAGTATGTATACTATTTAAAATACAATATTACTAAGAGTAAACGAACTTTACGAAGTGTCTTAAATGGAAATGAAATACTTTTATTTATTATCTTCTTTTTCCGTGGCACAGACACAAGTAATATATGCATAGTTAAAAAATCTTTCTATTTATATATTATAGTTGTTTTTTATTTTGTTATTTTTAATTTATCTTAATTTAGGTATTTTACATTTTTTTATTATAAGATATTATTGTTAAGGTTTGTATGTTCATATTTACTGCTTTAGGTAAAAGATTTTTTGATATTGGTACGAATATTTAATATTCAGTCTGATCCAAGGTTAAAATGGTGCGCTTTTATGCATATATCTATACTAATTTTAATTTTAGGTAGACTTAGATCTTTTATAATAAAACTTATCTAAAAGAAAGCATGTACATTCTGACGTAATCATTATTTCTTCAGCATGCCCCGTAGAGTAAATATGTATATTTATTTAAGAATTTAAAATTAGAATAAACGATCTGACTAATTGCATGATTACATTCGCTTCGAAGTTCCATTACCGAGATCGAAACGATAGCTAGAGTTAGTCCACTAGATAGACGAGGTTTACGAGGTCCTCGTTCGATCGCGGCGACACCAAGTAGGTAGGTCCCGGCGCGCGTCGCTGGCCGATATTATATGAGGCGTGTGTGGCAGTGGGCGGCTACTATGACGAGGGCGAGGCGGGCGCCGCCTCCTACTGCGGCGAGTACGCGCGCCGCGTGCCGCACGTCGGCCACGCGCACGCGCACGCGCCGCACCCGCCACACCCGCCGCACCCGCCGCACCCGCCGCACCCGCCACACCCGCCACACCCGCCGCACGACCACCAGCTCTCATGTGAGTATGCTCGCAGCGACCACTCAACACACCACTCGTCAAATGTATACCTCGATTTCCTTTTCGACTAAATTGTTTATGTACTTATCAGCTTGTGCGCAATTCTTACGTTACATTCTCTTCGCTGTTCAAAGACCAGTTCGTGATGACGAAAAGGTAAACGGTAGTTTGGTAGCGTAAAGTCCTATTCGACTGTCGTCGTGCATGTGTAATAATTTCGCCATACGACAGAAATCTTCCGCTTTTATATTTATAACAATTACAAGTATATATACTTATAGCATCGACCTAATGGCATTCTTTATTTATTATATTTTTTATCATTTGGATCAGTCTGGTTAAGGATTGTAGCAAAATTATATCACAATTATTGCATTGAAGCGTTCCGTTGCCGCATGTAACATTTACGTCGCCACAATTAGGTAGTAGCGGGGTCGGTACCGTGAGCGGCGTGGGCGGCGGCGTCGGGGGCGGCGGGGGCGGCGGCGCGGGCGCGGCGGGCGGTGGCACGTCAGAGTACGTGCGCAACGAGCTGCGCGCTATAGTGGGTGCGCGCTCCGCCCGCCCAGACATGCCCGCCATGCACGCGCCTGAACTGGACCCCTTGCTCACATTCGACATGCCTGCTCCCGGTTAGTAGATACTTTACATAGGAACAAACATTTTATTGTATGATTAATAATAAATTGTATTTTCCTTGTAATCTCCTAACTTTTAAGTTGTAAACATAGAAGAGAAAAGTACCAAGCTATATGCAGGGTATATCTATATTTTATCTTGTTTTAAACCTTTTTCAGTGTAAAGACTTATTCTATTTTAAGCGCAAAACTTTTTTTAAAAACCATTTTATTGATAATTTAAAAGTTGATCTACAATCATTTACTTACCATTATCTGTTGTTCCCATATGAAAACAGAAATCATTGGAAAAACGTTAAAATAAATAATTGTTATTACGCTAGAAATAAATATTTTTTCAATTAACCCTCTCAGAAGTTAATACTTTTAGTCCTATCCTGTTTCATCTTTGGCCTAGATCCAATCACTTTTAAAAAGGCGGCATTTGTTTTAGTATAAATAATCTGAGCAAAGATGTAGAGATTATAACTTCTGGCTTGATCTTTTTTACTCTTAATTCCTCCAATGGCAAGCTTTTTACACGGCGGTCGTACTTATTTCTCTCTCCATATTTTATTACTATAAGACATCTATCTAATGTTAATGTGTCCTGAAAGCAAGCATTAAATGGAATAATATAATTAAGTAATGGCATTAAAATGTAAATAAGAAATGTATTGTGCTTAGACCTTTTCAGAATTAGTTTCCAAAATATTTATTAAGTTGTCATCGTTCGATGGCATTTATTATTAGTACGTTTTATATGCAATTTTCCAATTCATTGATGTCATGGAAGTCATTCCCTATGAATTCTTAGAACCTCGATCTTCATGTGGTTGGCTAGCTGGTTTGGTGATATAATCCTCTCCGCTATTGAGTATTGTCATGTATGTCCTATTCACTTGTTATATTGTTTATCGTGAGTGCATGCTACGGCCATTTTAAATATGATCCAGCTTGCATATGGAGAAGTAGTTTCCCACCGTTTTCATTCATTTTGCAACAGGGCATATTTTACTTTCAAGTTGAAAATTTCTCTTCTTCTTATTTCATAAATATAAAGACTGCTTTTACGACACAGCATATACATTATATGCTATCTTCTAATATTTTTAAAATGAAAGAGATCATATTTTAGAGAATATTAATTGAATTAATATCTTTATTTTCTTAAATTAATATTTTGTACTATCATTCTATATAATATGAATTTATCTAAATTTATTTAGTTATTTTTTAGCGAAATTACTTATAAGGTATCGTACGATACCATCGCACTATAATAATATTGAAAATAATCGAATTGAAATGTGTTAGTTGTAGAAGTAGCATATTCAATGTTACTTTTGAATACTAAAATTAACTTTTTTTGGTAAGTTTATTATAGCTTTACTTTACGACCTTGTGTGTGGGCATTCTGTCATTTTAATGTGAAACATGCTTAAATTTTAACATATTTGATAATTTTATTGTATTTTAATTTTTTTCAAAAGTCCTTGAGAGTACTTATGAAAAGAGGTTTTGTCGTGTATTTGCGAGCTTCAATGTCATTTTATGGCTAAGTTATCGAAGAAGGCATGCGTGCGAGCGTGCGAAGTAGTAACTTTATAAAGTAGTGAGGTGACATAGAAGAATTGCCAGTGTGGCGCTCGGTCTCTGGCAATGTATCGTGTGTGGTACGTAGGTGGCGGCGCCGTGGTGGGGGGGCGCGCCGCGGCGGCGGCTAACCCCTGGGACGCGCAACAGAGCACAGCGGTAAGCCTGGGACGCGTCACGCGACGAAACCATCTACTCACTTTACACTACTATCTCGGTTTCCATTATTTTTGTAGAACTACATCTCTAAGTATTACGTACTGAGTCTGCTCCGCTGCGTGTGTTGTCGAGTCGATCGCATCGATTGATTAGAGGCTGATTGATAGAAATGTGCCAACCTTTTTCTTGGCTCACCGACTTTATAATGATCGATCGTTGTTTACACTTAAAAAAACTAAAATTGGCACGTTTCTGCAATTATTAAAAAAAGCTTATGTGATGTGATGTCCAATAATATTTCTTAGAGATATTTATTAATTAATTAAGTATTTTGCATTTTGAGATTTCTTATTAGAGAAATTTGATTCATAAACATGATAAAGTCATCGCTTCCTAGGTTTTCCGTACTTGTGACATTTCAGCTTTTTCAATAAGAAATGGGATAATTCGCATGCGCAAACGGAATTGTTTGGTGAAGGTTTTAAAAGATAATGTAGATGAACCTTTTGTTTATTATTTATATTATTAGATTGCTTATTTTGGCTTTGAACATGTGTTTATAGCATACGAATTATTGCGTTTATAAAGTGCCGTATTATAAGCGAAATGATTGCATGACAATTCTTTACATCGACATAAATACTGGAGATACGATCAAAATATATTCTTAACATTTAAATAGCTTAGTCTTAAAATTCATAATACGTTGCGTCTGCCTTAATAATATTTAATGATAATTTTATTTGAAATATAAGTAACTTTTTATACAAGTTAACATTGATGTTGTATAGGATTATTTACAAATATTATAATTTATATTATATTAGATACTTATCATTATATTATGGGTATATGAGTATTCTGGTGTATTAGCTATATTACTGTAAAATTTCAACTAGATAATACAATACTTTTGAGTAAAGTAAAACAGTAACATATGAACATATTCTTATGAATTTTATAATATTATCAGCATTTAAACATACTTAATGTATATATTTCAAATAATGTTATAATATAAAAGTCAAATAAATGTTATCATAAATAACATAAAAAATGTGTTGTTTTGATCGAGTCTCCTTATATTTATACAATTACACATACTTCAAAGATTACTTTGTTTAGAAATGTCAACAACCATAAATAAGCTTATAATCGGGTAACATAAAATAAGACTTGAACTTTTGTACTAAAGTTGCTTTATATTTCTATAGCAGCCTTTACTTTATACCATTTGTAGTTGTGAAAGTAAACAGAGTTATTTCACTCTTAATTTTATCAAAAGCTTTTTGCATGAATATCTAGAGTTAAGTATTTCACAAATATAACGCAACTTTAATATGTTTATTATATAACACTCCAGAAATAAGTAAGTTGGTTTTTATTTTATTTGTATCGTAAAAATTGAAGTATAATAAATATATAATATAAATCTTAATAAAAAAATCTTTAATTTTAAAGTATGTTCCTTAACAAAAGCCGTAAGATGTGGAGTGTTATATTTCGTGTACTAACATTGTGGTGTATCTGTTTCGACAGAGTACTACGGAGGCGGGCTTGGCGGAGGGGGCGGCGGCGGCCGGTGATGAGGCGCCGGCGGCGGGGGCGGCCGCGGGGGCGGGGGCGGACGCGGCGGCGGACGACGCAGCGCCCGCTAAGGCGTCGCTGCTGCAGAAGCTGCTGTCGCAGTGACGCAGTGTCACGGTGACACCGCCCTCCTCGGCCCCCTTTGGATAGTGATATAGTCTCGTAGTGCTAGTGATATTTTCGGGTTACGAAGATCCTCGGATCGTACCTATTTTTTAAGTTCTTTGAGAACTCCGCTTTTCGTCTGATCCGTAGACGTAGTCGTCTATGCGTCGTTTTCGCCGAGGTACGAGGTGAAGCTTCCTGTGAAGGAGTAAAATTTTGTGATTCGCAATATGATTGATTCATACGCCTAGTTTACATACGTTAATATACAATAGAGACATACCGTGTGCAATATTGTATAGAAATATACACATTTTTGGCGTTGTGAACGTTATGTATTATAGTGTGAAAGTCAGATGTTACCTGTTATGACAAAGTTAAGTTGTACTGTAGTATTCGAGGGGCGGACGGAGCTCACTCGCGCGCTGTGCTCGGGCGAGCGGCGCTGCTCGAAGGGTATAGTCGCGAGTCAGTCTATATGTAAATAATGTGTTGTTAAGTTATAGCGAACGCTTTAGTGTAAATAATTTGTTAAACTATCTTTGTGTTTCTATGATATAATAATTTTCTTTGTAATATTAGAAATCATTTATTGATTTATTAAAGTTGTTTTTAACATATACTTTAATACAATTATTATTTTTATTTTATTTGCCTGCGAGCTCATTTCTCCATTTGTTGTTCGATAGAACTCGTGGCACAAAAGCGTACCGAAAATTTTTTGGCTTTATTTAGTTACTTGTTATATTTCACGTTAATCTACATAACTCTCTACAATGCATGCATTGCCCGGTAACACCAAGTTTTCTTGTTTCCTCTTGTATGTGCCTGTACCTGGTACCTGCTCCTTGATGTTCAGTTAGATTGATATACTTTACGATGCATTTTTACTATACTTTAATACGCCTTTAAAAATACTCAACATCAATATCAATTATTTACCTTCTTATTTAATTTTTGTTTAATGCTTATATTTTCAGTTATTCGATTGTTGGCTTGACTTAATAACTTTTTATATAATTATCGTATTAATAGTAATATTGATAATTACGCAGCTTAGTCTATGGCCACCCTATCAGCCTAAAGTTTATTTAAGTCCCGTATAGTACTTGTGATAAATTTTTTTTTAAAAAACTTTTGCATTTTACTTTATGTACGATTTCTTCTAAAACGCAGATAAAATTTAAGAATCACTAAAATATTTTTTTCTAACTTTTAGATGACATTATTCAAGTTGAAACTAAAATATATGCATAATGACTTTTCCAAGTAATTATGGAAAATCATAGAAAACGATGATGAAAATGTAACGAATCGCTTGTGTTGATTGCTTGCTTGATTTTCATATAATTAAGTATTACTGTAGTGTAAAGCTAGCTTTTTTATAATGAAATTGAAAGTTAAACGTTATCGACTTATACTTAGCATAGTGGTCACTTTTTGTAATAATTATATTGAGATCTTCGGCCTTACGTACGATATGTTGGACAACTGTCAAGTCGCGATGCCATTCATTTGATGTACTTTAACTAAGACGAATATGATATAATTTAGCTTCTAGCGCCGCTAGGTGATCGTTGCCCGACAACATTTGAATTAGAGATTTCACTTTGCTATGTGAAACAATACTGTGCAAACTGTACAAATAAGCATAGCATAATATTTCATTAAATATTTTAGAGTTACGGATGTTCTGAGAAGGTGTGGCCTCGAACTGTCTCCATTAAGTCCAGTTACTTTCATCATCATTAATAGATTTAAAATTTCGTCAAATTTGGTGCACGACGATGAGTGAATGCGGTTGCGTAATTTTATATAGTAAATATCTAACAATACGTTGGAAATGATAAACTCAACGGCACTAACGCAACCTACAGTCCGACTCGTTGCCTAGTAACTATCTGAAATTACGTGATCCGCGATTTATATTTCTATGCCGCACAATATCTTTTATGTGTAAAATTATAAGTAATATTATCATAAGATTGAGTAAATGCGACGTGTGATCTGATAGTGAATAAATGTTTGTCTACAAATACAGCAAAATAGATCCGTTGCATGCGGGACCACGATCTCAACGCGCTCAACAGCGGAGCTAAAATCTTTCTTTCTATACTTTAATAGTGACCACGCAGTTGCCTAATTTAATAAAACTTGGTGCACACAGACGCTTCGCCGGTACAAGTTTACTCTGTACTATGCTATCAATTTCTGTAATACATTAAACTGTTATAGGGACATTTCCTTTCAGAATCCAAATATCTGTATTTGGCTGTTACTTAAATGTAACATGTAAAGCGGTAAATATTTTGTTCCCGAAATTTGTTGCATATGTCGTACTAAAAAGACTAGACGTTTCTAGTATTTTACTTCTACGTTTGACGTTATTTGCTTCTACGCCTGAGTACCGCACTTGTAAAACTTTTTTATATTGAGTATCGTTCCAGGGTAACTCTATCGTCTGGTTCATGTCTCGTCCGTTTTCCCTACTAAATTGAATTCGTTTCCAAGCGATACTTATCCGAAACGCGTGTTTAACTATACCTTCTGTACCAACCATAGATATAGCATGTAAATTAAATTTAAAATTAATATTGTGATTTAATAATAACCTATCTAAACGAGAACGTACAAATAATAATAGGGCGTATCCGTAATGTTATAATTATCGAAGTAAAACCGTATAAGAAATATATTGATATTTTTATACCCTAAAAGTCATAATCGAAGCTTAAAGTACTGACCAATTTCGTTAACGAATCATTGAAATAAATCTTTGGTGTTGTTCATAATAGTGAGATGAAGCTTTACAGTAACCAAAACATGTAGCGATATAACATTAAAGTTCATTCCATTTACATAGTTGCGAGACGAGTCCGGTGCGGCGGTCGCGGCGTCGCGGGTCCGCTTAGCGAATACCTATTCCATAAAGTACAAGTGATGGCCTTGTTAGGTACACGACAGCGTTCAAACACATAGTTGACAATTAGTGAAGTCTACGTAACTTATTAAAAATATTGGAAGCATATTTATTGGATTGTTAGAAGAGCATTAAATGCCGTCACATAGTTTTTGACGTCTCGATGTGGACGAAATGTACCCAAAGAAGGCTATATTTTTTACAGTTTTATATAGTATAAAAAGTGATAGACTCGTATCGAATAACACGTCCATTGCGCGAGTTGAACAATTGGTTATCCGAACATAACTGTGAATAGTTAACGAGCTGTAACGATGCATGCGTGCCTGATATTAAAGATATAAGATATTTTTCAATACCATCTTTATGAAGAGACTATGTAATTATGTATAATAAGAGTAAAGTACGATTAGTAAGTAGCATAAATGATTCACGACTTTTGTATGGTAATCTATTGTCTTTGTTGTAATTTATTGTTGCTGTCTAAATTTTTAATAAAACATCCGTTGTTTATTTACATCGAACTAGATGTGACTCCGGATAAATAAATTTAACATAGATGTACCTATATTTATATATTATGAAAACAACAATTAAATATAATTTTTTAATGATATTACTGGCATGGATATAAATTTGTTAATATATTATGTACTAATAATATGTTTGAGAAAGCCTAAAACGTAAAGAGTATTGGTGAATTGTATGTAGTCTTCCAAAATAAAATAGGACATTCTTATTTGCTTTTGATGAGCGTAGTCAAATCCGGACGTAAGTACTTCCCAACTGTTGACCATTAAAATAATATGAAGCTCAAGTATTTTTAAAATTTTAATACAAGTAATCTTATTGTACAAACCAATCGACAGTTCTTCCAACTGTATTGGTGAAAATAATAAGTAATAAGCTACGTTCAACAAAAGCTAGTCCTACTTTGTCCGATGTTTTTATACTTTTGACCAATAAAATCTTTAAACACTTGATATATTCAAATGTACTGTGCTTAAATCAAATAGTAATATAAATGTAATATATTGGTTTCTCTTCTTGTTTCCCGACCAGATTGTGCTCTATGGTAACACCAATAAAACGTGATCGGTAATTAAAAATTTATCAACGAATATAATTCCTAAAAAAGATATACTTACATATTTTGATAAATGAAAATTAAATTGTTGAAATGGGCTTATTGAATTAAATATTACTCAATGCAATTTGTCTAAATATAATTATATTATAAGATAAATGTAACATCTTGGTGTAAAGAATTTATACCTCATTTTGATGTTCTTACAATAAGTCATATTTGATATTAAAAAAATTAAAGCTTCAAATAAATTCTTAAACATGAAAACAATTTAAAAGAATTCGTTTCTATTTCAAATACGGTTATAATATAATTTTATTAGGCTGCTATTCAGGTATATAATTGTAAGATTATGGTAATTTCAAAACTATTAGACATTTTATGGAGTAATTCATTTAAGGATAAATAAATATTAAATAATATTCGATCAAATAATTGGCAATGTTATCGTGTATAAATGGAAATTTATGTAATGTGATCGAATTAATCATATTTTTGCATTAAGAAGTATCAGTTCCACCTTGCAGAGTAATGAAGGCGGCAAATTAATAGGGTCCAAAGTTTCCATCCAGCGCTACAGATAATTAATACGGATTAATTGGACTGTGCGAGGATTGTGATATGTTGAGATATATTGATAAGCTACTTACTCTGTGACGCGGAACTTGCAGTATCAATATTATTGACAAATTTTAATCAGAGAAACATTGATAGGTACGGGAATCTCTGTTTCGGAGGGAAAACATAATTAGTATGAACATTTGTAACTTTGTTTCCACAAAATTCAGTTCTGTGTTTATAAGACGTGGTTACGAGTTATTCACGTGATTCCTTGCTCCTCTGTAGATGTTGACTTGTGATAAATATTTATAGTCGGATGACAGTCGCTAACACAACGAGGTAATTGCGCTCCCGTACAGAAGTGATTTTATTTTTTGTATAAAATCGTGCCTCTTGTCTTGGCCTGTCGTCTGCGCACAGGGGTATTGTGTATATTTTTAGAGTTAAAATTTCTTTAAGACTATATTTCTTTCGCTAATTATGTTTTTTCTGTACACGTTTAATGTAAAGGCCAACGGCAGAAAGGATTATCGCTATTGTATGCTTATTAATTCTATTATAATAACGCGTATGTGTGTAACACAGCGGTACGGGTGGGAATATTTATCAGCTTTAAGAACTAAATATGTAAACCCGAGTCCAAGCCGGACTCGACTACGTCTAACGTCGATTAGAACTAACTAGTCTTATCGCGAGCCGTAATCTTTTTTGCAGATGGCCGGTAAATCTGTGTTATTAAGTTCTTCGAAGTAATATTAGGTAAGAGCTCTTTTGTGTTGCTGTGCATTTCTACGCATTGTATGTATGTATGTTTAAATATTGTAAATAGCTAAACATATATTTTTACGACTAGAATACACAACCAAAGTTGTTATAAAATGTGGTTGATTAAATATTAACATTTGATAAAATTCGTTATGTTATCATTTAGTGGACGTTCATTGTTCATGTCAAAATATACAATCATGTGAAAACATCGATATCTTGTTATAAAGCCTTTACATGACCGCCCTGATATTATTTAATACGAATTTAACGTTTAATTGTGTGAAATTCGTTTATGTTAAATCCATTCAGATATGCAATAAGTTATACCTAATGAAGATAATAGTATGGGTAGCTTACTGTTTTTTTGTTCCTAATAGCTTGCTCCTGAAGGTTTATCACAGTAATTGTCAATTAATAAAGCCGACATGTCTAATATCTGTAAGGTATTTGAACTGTAATATTTTTATCCATCGACAAAGCAGGCGTTAAGAGTACATTATTTTTAAGTTGTATTTTTTTGTACATTTTAGATTCGAAAATATAATTATATCTAAATGATGAGTAGTTTTATTTAAAATCTTTTATTCAATAAATCATTTGAATATTATATTGTTTGTGATATATATATATTGTTTTTATCATTTAAGAATGTCAAATTTATTTGTTGTGAAAACACTGTTTACTTTCTTTTCATGAAAAGTATATACAAAATATTTCTTGTTCATCATTGGTAGTTAAAATATATCCACAATGATACTGTATAAAAAAAATATATAAATATGTAATCCAACAATTTTTTTTTGTCTAATACTGTATATCCAACTTACATAATACTACAAACTTACTTACATAATTAGCCAGCCAGTCCTAGCCTCTACGTCCCCGTCATCTACCCTGGGAACTGTTGTGACCATGCAGCCGCGTGTCCACTGCCTAGTAGTCGCAGCTGAGCTGAGGAGGTGGGGCCAACGGCGAATATTCTGCGCCTTAAAATAGAAAACTATCACTTGGGGAGGATGCCCGAAATATAACTAAATATGACTTTAAGGCGGCAGCCCCGCTAGCGATCTAGGGCATAGTGGGTTGATCACCTGCTTGCACGAAAATTTGTGATTAAAAAAACTGAAACAGAGATAAACTTGACTGATCCTTTACCGACGACATTTGGCATGAAAAACCTTTATTGCTGTACACCGGCATAGTAACGGAAGAGGAAGTTCACGAACATGGTGTGGTCTTCTTTCAGAATCGGCAAGAAAAGCTTTGCTGAATTGGAAACCGATTTCAGATCGTATTATTTGCGCCTGATTCATCTCGGGTGTCCGAAAAGTTTCCATCGTACAATGTTCTGCCCTAACGATTACTGCTTCGGAAGAAAAAAAGGATGAGTTTTACAATTCTCTCAATAGCACAATCAGTAACATCAAAACACCAGGACATTGTTATCGTCATGGGAGATCTGAACGCAAAAGTAGAAAGTTGTAAAGTAAACTGCGAGCAGGGTATGGCAACACACGGGCTTAGAGTGTACAACGAGAATAGGGAGCGTTTTATAGAGTTAGTTCTGTTATAATTAAGATTTCACTATCGATGGAACTCTATTTATATACGGAGATCACCCGATGGTGTTACAAAGAACTAGATTGGCTACCTCACTAGTAGTGCAAAATAGCGCTTATTGCTCGATGTGCACAACCGTAGAGATATAGATAGGGACGCTGCTCTAGTGCGAGCACTTTATGGACGTTTTCCGAAGCCGAGAGATGACTTTATTAGCTGGAACATCATCAAATCTAACACCTCCACGGCTTCTTGAAATCAACACTGATCCACCTAAATATGATGAAGTCGCTAAAGCAATACTTTCTTTAAAGATTGGGAGAGCGCCAGGACTCGACCTTATTTCTGTGGAAATGCTGTAAGTTGACCTGACTACCGCTACACAACCTTTGACGTCTCTTCTCAAAATGATTTCGTATACTAAGGCAACGCCTAGTGAGTGGAGTAAAGTCTCCTCTTAAAAGTACCTAAAAAAGATTTTTAGCAAATCAATCGATCGAAGAAACGGAACGAAAAAGAGAAGAAGTAACTTAAGCTTAATGATACGAGTAACGTTATCTCGTGAAAAAAACATCGTATGGCAAATATTAAATTTTCGTTACTACAATGTACATACATAATTTTTTAAATTAACTTTCATTGTCTTACACGTCACTTAATCTTATGTTAATTCCCCGACAATTGTTATTATCAAGTTTTTTATAATCATTGAAGTAGTTAATTTTTTTTCCTTTTCCTTTCTTTCCTTTCTTCCTTTCCTTTCCTTTTCCGTTTAAGATAATAAAAACCTATCAAAAGTGCAAACCACGATTGAACTTGCGACATAGTCTCCCCTTCAGGTGTATCTTAAAGGACGTCATCAAAGTAAAAGTGACAGATATTGTAATGTATAGTATAAATTATACATGAAAAATTACATTTGCAGGGTTCATAGAGGCCACACTAGTACTGCGTTCAGAAGTCAGTTGCGACGTGTTGTTGGTAGAGTCAGTAACGTTACAATAGTCAAGATTTGTATAGTTTATTTTATTTTCTTTAATTCGAAATGGACTGTATATATTTCCTTACCACATTTATAATACTCTGTGTTTTAATGTGTAGATATACAACATGTTTAATATTTAAGATACTAAGACTAGTCACGTTTTGGTACTGCTACCGATTTAAAAGAACATCAACAAAGGTATGTACCTATAAATGTTTTGATTAAATTTATAACTATTTATATCATTAAGTTTCAGAGTAATTCTGGCAAATTGAGATCCTTCTTAAATCTTTGAGTCTTAACATTGCTACATTATTGTTTGTTATTTTCTATATCTCTTGTGTTATAATGTTTGTACCTATATGGATAAAAAAATTCGGGTCACAATATGGGTATAATATCTAATGTAGCTTAAAATAATATGAAATTTTAATCCAGACTGTTTTAACCGGAATAACTATTTGATTATTCTGATTAAAATAGCTTCTTTAACAATGTATGAAAATCGTGAAAACCAAAGATGTAACTTAATAACTTAATGTATTCGTAAGTTGTTGCTGAATTTTCAGGTCTACGCTCATCAAGACTTGAATATTCAGCTTAAACTAATTTGAAATAATGTGTTAAATAAACATTTAATCACTTTGAAGTTATTTTAAAACCCTTTAGGAATATTGCGTGAAACTATCACTTAACATTATTAAGTTAAATGATATCTTAATTCTTAGGATAAACAAAAATTATATTTTAACATTTCTCAAATGGGTAATGTGTTTTTAGTCTAAGGAAAATAAAAGTTTGTTCTTATTCATAAACATTACAGAGGAATCGATTATTATTGGGATTGGACTACCAGTGCCACAGCCTCAGTGTCACTTGGTTAGACAATTTGCATTATTAAGCAAGAAAAAGAAGAAAAATAGCATGAGCGAAAAGGTCACAGCACAATGTATACACGTACAACGTTTATTCTCGGTGTTTACTAAGGTCTGCCTCTCAACTCAGTCACTTAGCATGATCGTTGATATTCTCTGTAGTTTGGCTCTCATATTTTCTGACATATCTCTTTCTGTGACGTAAAGCTCTTAATTGTGTCAAAATAGTTCTGGCCAACATTCATTGCCATTTAAAAGAACCGAAGTGCTTATTAAATAAGCGTTTGGACGATATGATCAATGCTCCCGGACTGAAGTAAAATGGATTCCTGACACTTCAAGTTTTACGACTTAACGGCTCGTTCAGTACAGTTTGAATGCAGCCTTTTTCTCATAAATCGATCCCTGTTCTTAGTCAATGAAATGCCAAGAACTCGCCAAGTTATTCGCCATAATAATTGCCGTCTGGGCTCGATCCTAAGATTATCAATCTCTGCTAGATATGAAACCTCTGATAAGTAAGTAGTTTAGATGAGGTAATCTGCTCCAGCTTAATTTTGTTTTCATGAGTGTGCGCTAAGGCATTAGCATACATTTTCAGCCATGGGGGCTGATCCCGAATGCAAACTGACATAGTATTCAACACTACATTGAACAAAAAATTACTAACCGAGGCTTTGCAAAATTCTATCGCAATGTTTTGGTTGCTTGTCGCCACCATCAGTCTTAATTATTAAGCGGGATCGTGGGGAATGTCTCTAATAATGTCAATGTAGGCTACAGAGATACCTTTGGAACGAAATGTCAAGTAGTAGCATTGAAGAAACAAAGGCCTTCTGCAGATTTAAAAGTGCAGATAAAAAAGGTAAAAAGTACCCTAATCTCCTTTTATCTGAAGAATTTTTGAAGAATGCGTTCACGATGGCCCAGTATAGCGCAACTGGTTGTCAGAATAGCTTCTGTCTCTGTAATGAGACGATTATCCGAGTCGGGTTACATGAGACTCTGGCGCCGTGGATGTTGTCCGCCCGTATACCCACTAAAACCTCTCGCGATTTCCGTTCAACTGCAACTAGCCAGGCACGTGTTAATCTTCCCTCCCGGTGGTGGTAGTTTGCAAAGCACGTCGCGGAGTTAAGAGCGACAGGCATCCTCTTTATTAGATCATTAACTTCTATATGGCAACGAGGAATGTTCATCACGTTAAATAACTTTATTAAGACATCTTTTCCATATTTCTTATAATTTAACTGAGTCACGTGATGTGAACACATTACGTGTGACAGTTTAAAAAATCTGTATCTAAAATACTGCTTAGTTCTAGTAGCTAAACGATGAAAATAATCATTCAAATCCTTGTAGAAGTTTAAAGGTGTGAAATACAATTATATTGTATTATAATCCTGACAAAATAAAAGACGGATAAAAAATAAAACAAATAAGGTATGACAATAAGCATTAAGTACATGTGTCACTGTTCTAGCACTATTGCAGCAGAAAGTATTTGTATACTTGGATGCTTTCTCAAATTGCCAAAGGTAAAATTGTTGCTTTTGCATTTCTTCAGTTCTCCTTTACTCCCTCTGTATACTCAATATTACATATATAAAGATAAGATATAGAAAATAAGCATATGATTATGTTCAGTATAAATTTGACGAATGGTTCGTATTTGATATTTGCGTAAATGCTAATTGAATCTTGTTAGCGAGTACTTCAGTAAGGTAAATTAATGGACGAGGTCAACGAAAATGTTCTGTAATTGCTCTAAATTCGTGTTGAATATTTTTGTGCTAGTTTTAAGTTATATGTTTAGATATATGTGTGTATTTACATAGGCGAATATGCATTTACGTACAACTAAAAATATTAATGTACAAGAATAAAAAATATATATATTGAAACCATAAATTATGTTGGTAATATTTGTGGGTGTGCTTATATTAGTTATATTGTCATAATAATTATTGTGCTTTTAATGTAAATGGTTAGGAACTTAATAAGGCAGGTAATTAATATATAAATATTGGACTCCCTCAGGGAATACTTAAGGACATTAAGGTCTCTATGTGTCTTATAAGTCTAAACTAAGACTTAAGCAATTAATATTAAAAACGAAAGATATGTAAACAAATTGTGTAACGACGAAATATATGTGAACATAAGATAAATAAAAAAGAACCTGACGAGCGTGAGTCGGGCTCGCCCACCGAAGGTTCCGTAAAAATAATTAGAGGTCTCGAGGTTTTTCTGAAATTCGGCTTCCAATTTCTAAACAACGTAAAACATGTTTGTAACTTTTTTATTTAATCGGAAATGTATAGTTTTCATTTTTTTGTGAACAAATACTATTTGTACATGTTAGCTACCAAATTTCATTATTTTAGGCCAACCAGAGGACCGTACACCTGAATATATGCTTTGAATTTTAACTCGACATCTCTAAGCGTTCCTGAGATAAAGACTCTTGACAGACAAACGGTCGGAAAAGTAACACTCTAAAACCGTGAATTGTATTTAAGAATTGTGAACTTCCACTACTATCTCTTCTATGATTTATTAGACTGATTTTTAAAATCGTTGATTTTTTAAATTAGTTTTGAAAAGTGAAACACCTCATGCAGAATCTTAGTATTTTAAGATACCTAAACTATAAGGACATAAGCCGCCTTTTCAAAAGTTGATCAGAGTCTGTCACCTTCCAATGATATAAAACAGTTAAAGTTCTAAAATATCTGAAAATATATCCAGGTCCAATTAAACTATAATTCTCGCCTAAGGATTTCCTGGTAATATAGTATTGGATATACTATAATACAAAGAAATTTCTCATTGATATATAGCTATGATCTTCCGATCAGAAAAATCAGAGGACCATCGTGGAGCAGTGAAACAACGACTGTGGCTGTAGACGCGACGGTCGTGGGTTAAATCCTCAATGACGAAGGAAGGATTATTTTAAATTGTTTTCATTTTTATGCTCCGGTGCGGAGTTAAGTACTGTCACAAATTTGAAAATTGTCACGGGTAGTAAATTGTAGTATGACATGAGTTATGGTGTGTGACGTTTGATGCATCCACGTAGACGAAGTAACGAGCATATAAATAAATATTCAAAGTACACAATAATCTTCAGGGAATAGTTACTCATGCTAATTATTTTCCTGTCTAGTACAATTAAGAAAAACGTTTAAGCATGCTATTCTTTTTTGAAAAAAACCTTTTTTTTTTCATGTTGTTCTTTATGACATGTTGTTCTTTATCACAACAATTTATATTTGTAACGGTATTAATATTGAAATTATATTATGTATGACATTATCTTAGTGGTCGTAAATAAAGGGTTATTTTAAGTATTCGTATTCACTATACACTATTCGTATTCCAAATCTAAATGCCAATAGCCGTATACGTACTACGTAGTAAAAAAATGTATGAATGAAAAGGGACTGCCGGCAGCAACTATTGCGGAACGCATTATATCGAGCAATTGACGCGTCCGTCCCTAGTGAAGACCGGGAGTGCTCGGGTTCCTTTATGTAATTCATATAAACACTACAGCAACGGCCTGGAGAGCGGCGCTTCCCAACCTAGTCCCGAGTCGAGCGGCCTACTGATCGCACGCATGCGTATCCTCGATCCCGTTGCACGCACCTATATATCCGGGAAATAAATAAAAAATAAAATATTATCGGAGTCTAAACAATAAACAATATTACTTAAAAAATAGCTTGACAGTCATTTTCGACTTGATTTTATGAGGAACACAGTGCTGTTCAATTATTTGGAAATATGCCTTGGACTTGCCCATGGTCCCGGGATCGTCAGCGCCCACCGGTGATCAGTATAGTTCAATTTAAACATCAGGTTAGTTTATAAGTAAATTTAAAAACAATATATGTACTAATTAATTATTATAACTTGTAATGTGCTGACATTCTGAATAATATGAATCACAATAAATATTTGAACTAGGTATTGTTTTAAAAGTTATAGTGTAATTAAGTATTATTTTTATTTTCTTTATAATTTTTGTTTTATATTCTATGGGAGTAGTTAATTTGTTAAGGTACTTTAAATTTGAATAAAATCTTATGATTTTAATATAAATTATAATATTTATTATACCTATAGAAACATACAAAAGTAAATAAATTGTTATAATATTTTCCCTATAAAATTAGAAATAAGTAATAAAAAATCTATATAGAAACTCTGGATAGAAATTTAGTTCTACAATATTCTAAATTATGCTATTAGAAAACAACACAAAACAATCTGAACAAGAAAAAATAAAATTAAGATATATGATTTTTATAAGTTATATATTTTTATACCCATTTTTGATTCTTTATCGGAATCGTCTAGGAATATTTATTAGAGTAGATCAGCTGTGTGCACCTCAGTCGTAACGCGGCGGAGCTGCTGAGTGCGCGTATTCATAGAAACTATAATTTACAACGCCGTAATTTCTCCTGTAAACAAATTGCACTATCAGCAAAATGTTAAGAATACCTTTATATAAATAGCTTCGATATAATTAAAAAAATATATTTATGAATTTTAAATAATAGCAAAAGGCGAAAATGACGAAAACATATTAAATCAATTTCCTCTTGTTTCGAAAATGAATAAAAATGCCTTGGAATTGCTTTTGGGGATACGAGTCACCGCCACCGACTTGCCGGGTTTCTGGACCACTGAATGTGATAAATCAGGTATTAATTTTAAAATCGTATTTTAATTAATTGTCTTTTTTATCTATTTATGATATTATTTTTCAGTAGAAAACTACGTCGTCCTATTGTACGTACTTGTTATTTTTATTTAACATATTTAGTTATATAAATATCTGAAGCTTGAATAAGTATGTTTTTACTATTCAATATAATAATTAATATTTAATAAATAATTAATTTGTAATATAAAATAAGTACATTTAAAAAATGATTGAAGAAGTTATAATTTATATTAAATTATTTATAATTATATATTTAGTATTATATAATCGTTAAAATATCGTATTAGTTTTTAACTTTTTGTGTAAATTATAAGGGTTGTTTTTTAATATGCTTGAGTAACTAACACACGGCTGTCCGATTTCAATGTAGACGGAGTCTGTAGTTTGATCAGAAAACTGATAAGCTTACACTCGTGTATTATATAAATGTAAATAAAAATATCTTATGTAGTATATTGTAAAGTTACACGTACCTATTTGTATAGGTACGTGTAACTTTTATTGTTAGTTAAATTATATGTTCTATTATAAATCTAACCTGGCTTGAGGTTGAACCCGTGGTCTCAGACTTAATCGTCGGACTCGCTAACCACTGGACTAACAAGCTGATCAAGTTTCTTGATACGACATATAAAAACTAGTAATATTATAAAAAATATAATATAATACCATGTCCCTATATAATTATAAAACAAATCTATTTTTCAAATGCCTTTATGAATAAAGGGATTTTATAAGTTTGTTATTAAATAAATTATTAGTAACATTTAATTAATACTCAAGTATACTATTATTAAATCAAATATATTTAATATAGTAATTAGTGCATCCCAGTTCCCATACAGTCTCGTATTAAGTTAAATGAAGACAATGAGACAATTGATCTTCAGCATCGGTGAACAAACTTGTCTTTAATTTGTTCAACAGTATTTTTTTGATTATGCTTATCTTATTATTTATTAAGTGTACTAAAATTTGTGTAAAAATACGAGTATTTTGTAAATAAGTAGCTTATTAAGTTGCGTTAACCAGATAAGTATATTTTCCATACACGATGACTGTCATGACCACTATAAAAGAAGCGTCGTTTTACAATAGAAAATTGGCGCGACTAGAACGTTATCTTATGCATTTAAAATTTGCAGCAAGCAAGAGATAAAAGTAAAGCGGCCATTATTAATAAAATAACCAAGCATACATAATATGTATAATATTTAAATATATTTTGTAGCGGATTACGTGGTACATTTGGTGGTTAAAATATGTCTACGTATGTGAAATGTATATTTATTGTATATTATACGTAAAAATATATGTTTAGTTTAGTTAATCTATCTTGACACGTCATACGATGTATTTTTGAAAATCATTATACATGCATACTTACTAACACTAATACAGATACCAAGAGTATGCATGATGTTTTATATAACAAATACCAACATGTAAACTATTTTTATCTTAGTGTAGACAATTTTAATAAAATTTCTTAAGCTAGGCAAAAAGTGACTTACTTTAAGTTCTTAAGAAGTAATTAAGTACGGTAGAGCACTAAAATACTTAGAAAGACGAAGAGGTCATTGCAATCTTTCTGTGTAAATTTTAAATTCGAAACTACCAACGACACTAAGGCGGACTTAAAATATAATATAAATAATTATTGCTATTATTGTTAAAGTTGACATTGGATTTTATTACCAATAAACATGTAGATAATATTCATAATTATGGATAAGTCAAGAAAACACGTTTACCTAAAGTCATGATAATGTCTTTTGCAAATTTAAACCTATATTCAAAAGAAATATAAACAGTTTTACTGTGCATATTGTGTGTGATAGAAGCTCTAGTGTATTATTGTTTATGTATCATTAGTTTGCCTTGGCAAGTAGAGTTAACGGTAGAATGCTAATGTAATGATACGAGTTCGGAGCATTGTCATATGTGCGCACGGAGACCTAAAGTTTTCGAATAGTTGCGCAAGAACAAGTGCACCGCCTACGGGACCGGCGCCTCCGCCTCTGCCTCAAACATTGCGACAAGTTCACTGTCACCCAATAGACATTGTACTGTTATTAATAAATTATCGTGAAATTTATGCAATTTCTTTGACCTCAATATTAGTTTTTGTTTTAAAGACTCGTGTAAATTAGGTAGACTGTAAATTAGTAGCTATTATTGTTGAACATTTTCGTCAAAAGAACTATTGTTTACGATCTTACCGTTATCAATACGTACATACGTAAAGGTTCGAAGACCAGAAGGTAATGTGAAAGCGAGGCGATTTAATTTATAAATGTTTATTAACTTACTATATCATAAGTAGAGATGATATACTTCTTGTCTCAGTAACTGTTTATCTTTCCGATATAGATGTGTATCTTATTAAACATATATATTCTAGTCCCGAGTGTAAGAAGCGTGCGCTCCGTACAAAAGGCCTTTCAGCGAGCGGCGCTTTTGACATGTCCGTGTAATTAGCTAATACACATGTCGGGTTGCATTGTTCTCATTTAGACGTATTATAATTATATATGTGTAATATTTTAATATGGTAGTGTTACATATAAAGAATTACAAAACGAGTAAATATTAAATTTAGTTTCGTTTAATGTATTTTAGAACAATATAAGGGATGCCATTGTTTATTAGATAAAATATTACATGCATTTTGTTATGAAAAGTAATAACAATTAAAAACAAAAACAAATTATAAATAAGGAAAACAAATATTTGAACGTTATAGTATAAATAAAATGTAAAGTTAGAAGAATGTCATGCTCTCAGAATGTAAACTTATACATCTACTTACATATTGCCTTTTATTGTGAACATTCTATTGATAACAACCAATAGTGGGTATTTTAAGCAAGTTGTCGGGCTCTTTTAGAGGCAGCGCGGGATGATTTACGATACATTCCTTGAGAGTGGACCTTCTAATTTAACTACTGCGCTTCCAGAGACTATGAGAAAAGGATTAAGCCTCACTCTTTTGGTGACAGGCAAATCTTTTTGTCACATTACTCAAGTATTGTTTGTATTCTTTGAAGCGTTAATTCTAAACGGTTTAGGCACGCATTAGTCATCGCCTTATAAAAGCTATTGGAATTAAAATTTTGTAGCGCTATGCTGGTTTAATTGAGTTTTATTTTCAATAAATAATTACGGTGTAAATGAAAATAACACATAAATGCAATACACATATATATTCTTGGCTATGACTTGACTTATTTAAATTGAATTAATAAGACATGTCCATTATATTTCGATCTAAATGGGAAACATTATTGCAACAGGAAGTTGCGTAGTGCAGGAACTGCCTAAATTAAGTCGAGTATTGACCGGAAGTGAGACAAGGGGCATTGGGCAGCTCACAGGTACTTAACGAGGCCTCTAATGAACAGATCAGGAACGACTCTGGGCTTCATTATGAATACTGTTCAAGTACTTAAGAACGGACGATGTATTTACCGACTGGTCAATTTATTACTTATGTGCGCTCAAAGAAGCCGTTTTATCTTTATCTTAAATAGATTTTGTATTCTTATAACGCTTTATTGCTACACTCATACACTTTTTATAACAAAAGTATAAATTATACTATTATTTCATTGTCGTCATGCAATGAATATCTTGTATAGAATTACACTCATGTATAAAATTTCGGTGATGAAATTTTAACTCTAACATAAGGTCTTTGCAAAAAAATGTAACGCTTCGCGAGACATGCTTAGCAGCTGTCAACCCGCAGCTTATTGTCAAAACACTCAATCCCTTATTCTAGAACTCTTAAATATTAAGTTGAGAACGTTGCGTTGAATAAAATTGAAAATGATTAACGTAATGAATCAAATTCAGTTTGTATGGGCGTCATAAATTAAAATTTATTCCCATATTGGTTCATGAACAGGAGACTAAAAATAGCTACGACCACCTGGTGCTTGTGCTCCTAACTTTAGAGTGCAGCACTGTAATTTATGAGACTTAAACTCGACACAATGTAACCGCAAAATAACCCTTGACTAGTTTTTCTAGTGAACAAATTGTTCCCGCGTGGTGATGTCAAGAGCATTACAAAGAGTGGTCTTAAATTGAAAGGGGAACATTACACGCATTGTAATTTTTTGAAAAACATATTAAGAAAATCATTAAATCATGCGGTGCTTGACGTAAATAAATAACAAATATTGATTCTTTTATAACAAAGCTATTAAAAAACCTCATCGTATGTTAAAATTTATCTGTACCTGGCTGAGCCGAATTAGGGGAAAAAATTTCAATAATGAAAAGTTAGTAAACATGTCAATTTTTTTATATTTATTGTGAAAATAGATGTTTTTAGACCTTAACGCCCTAGGCATTGATTAACAATGTTTATTCGCATAAATTTCAGGGATTTCCAAATGAGCTACGTGGGAGGTCCGTTAGATGTCTATCCGATTTTCCATATGATTTAAGCTCACTGAATGGACTTTGAGATTATATCTTTCCATTTAGCCACATTGACAGAGACAGAGCCCGTCTCGGCTGTTGGTAACCAAAATAAAAAGATGAAAGCTCTTTTGGTACGGTACGTTTATTACATTACATAATGCACCTAATGCTGGCTACGTTAGCAGAAGATTAAGTTGCATTGGAAATATACAATTTTAAAATAAACGAAGCCATATCTTTATCATAAAGGACACAGTTATACCTTAAAAACAACGAACAGTGTAGGCATAGTAGTAAGTCAATAATGCTAAGCGGTATTCAAAATTTAAAAAAAAAGAAAAAGATATTATTTTAATGCTTATATATTTTACGTATTTCGTAATATAAAAGAGAGCAACTAGTAAAAGTGATACACAATACAACTTCATGTCGTTAATTTCCATCCGTAACCCCACGCTATCCAATTGTACTGTGCCTACAGAAAAAGAAATATTTTAAATATACATTTTTTCATCTGACTGTGACCTGAAGTCCCAATTACCACGTGCCACGACTGTGACAATGTGCTATCGTCAGCATGTCACTCTTCCGACAGCTACAGTTATTGACGCAATAACCAATTAAGTTATCGTCACTGTATACTTATATATAAATAAAGAATTACAATATACAATGAGACTTTTATGTAAATGAATATAAAAAGTCTTAACTATAAGACATTTTACAACTTTATTGTGATTAACTCGGTTGTATTCACTTAATACAATTGTAAATCGATAAATTGGTAAAGAAAAGTCCCTGTATTTATTTGAGTTTAAATAGAACTAATTTATAAATAATATGATAAGGTGTCCAAGGTGTAATATGCATTAGCCTAGATGAAAATCTTCACAAATATATATATATATATATATATATATATATATATATATATATATATTTACATATATATATATATATATATATATATATATATATATATATATAATGGTTTTCCTCTACAAAAATTTACGAGTTATTAAAAATCTTCACGCTCCACGCCATGTACAGTCAAGTCACATTGTAAACTAATATTGACAAAACAATATTTCCACTAATACTCATATATATGCGCATGTGTTACAAATCAATACTTACAGCAAATTAATATTATGTGTTACAAAAGCCACATTAAACTTCACTTCTTAGCGGAAGGAATTTTTCGAATAAATTAGCGTTAAGTGCGATTACTATGCAAATTTTAAAGAACACCAAAGTCAAGTTGGAGCTTAAGTGGATAAGGTGTAAATAGATATTGAGAGCGACATTAAGGAACACAATACTGTCTAGCGCTAATCCGATTAACTTCCTTTTAAGAGCCTCTTAACATTCATCCTTGTTTATAAATGACAATATCATTAAATATATACAAGATACATATTTTTTTTACTTTGTTCCCTTCTTCATTATTACTTTATCTATAGTTTTTTTTTCAGTATACGAAAAAAATATACAATGTGAGAAAATTATACGACACTTACTATGTTAAGGATCTTTCTTGTGAAAAACAATACTCGAACAAGAATTACTAATTAAAAATACAGTACATACTGGCTTTGTACGGTTATGAGCACCACGAAAATGATACACTTAGGCAAAACAATACTAGGCAGCTCACGGACGGCTTTTTTAAATTACAACACTAAGCAAACACCTCTGCGGACCAACCTACCTAAGTGTCTTTGTGCTCTCATTTTTAAAACAAGCAGTTAAAGTTACATATAACTTTATTTATTAACGAGAACTGTCTCACATTTCATCAAAAAATCCTATGCTATTGACAATTGGTGGTCATTACGTTTGAACTTCTTTCACTCGTTATATAGGGGCCGAATATAACTATTCATAATTTAATTTAATTGAAACACGCCGTGAAATGCAAGTCTTAAAGAAGATTAATAGATTTTTGATTAAAACTTTTGTTGTTAACTATGCCGGTGTATTTTAAATGTCTAAACTTAACAAATTAACGATACTAAGGTGCATAAAGTTACTTAAAGTGAGTCTAATTTAATGGTTTGGTTCATTAACTATGAAACAAATGGAATAAGGAATATTTTCATTTTTAATAAAATATCTTTAAGAGATTGAAAAAAATATTATAATATTAGTATACGGATATCATTTTTCACATTATTTAAAAGAGCTACACAAACATTTACTAAAAATACTCGAGTTATTATTTCGCAAGCAGATGTGTTCCAACATCTGTATCAACAGCTGCCAAAGTTTGATTACATTTCCAGTAAAGTGTATCTTACATGTAAAGAATAAATTATAAAAACAATATATTTTCTCATTCGGGTCGCTCCTAATCGTTATTATAACAAAGTGTGTCCGTTATGCGATTTAACATGTAATGTCTTTGCATATTGAGACATCCTTTATTACCCCACGAAATTAACTTTCACTGTGCCGTATACGGGTAGCATTCATGTCAGTTACTGTACAATGTAGGTACATGACAACGAAAGATATGTGTAGACTTCCTCTATGATGCCTACATTTTTGCAGTCCTAATTTACTTATCCGTATAAGCTCGAACAAAAAAAATGTAATTATGGTGCTTGCCATTTTCAGATGATTGAAATAACTATGAAATCAGTTAATAGTACGTAATAATATACACATTTTACTGTTTTAATTTAAAAAAAATAATATTATGTTTTATATTAAATACATATTTAGTACAATAGAATAAAATTGTACCGAATAAATAATAGCTACATGTTGGTAGTTATGGTTTCTATATATCAACATCAAAATGGTACCCTTCATGACCTCTGTCATTTATTTCATTATCTTAACTTCTAAGAATGGTTCTTTTGATTCCGCTATGAATTTACTGTTTGTGCATTTGTTGTTTCATTTGTACAATAATACAATTGTTATTTTGTTTGTACTACCGTAAATATATTATATATAATTAATTTTACGATGCGATTTTATAATCATGGTCATGACACAAGGGTCACATGCACGAATCGTATTGCATTAATAGCTTGCAGCACGCATCCACCATTTGTTATTATTGTTTTGAACTATTTTAGTTTCCTTGTGTTTTATAATAATTTTGATTATACAATAATTTAAGTTTAAATGGTTTTGATATACATAAGTATTTTATTTAGACAGGAAGTAAATAATGTCAAGATACTCGTACTCTACTCGTACCTACTCCGCATTCCGCCGAATTCGACACATTACGTGTTGACAGGCAGAGCTCAACGCCGCGCTTTATCTTACCTAAATGGGGATACGAAAATAACTTAGATATAATCATTCCCCGAGTAGGAATCCAACCATCAACCGATCGTGCTTAGTCGGATGCTGTCCTACTGCCCCAAGCCCAGCCTTAAGTATTATTTTATTTTTTTAACCTCCAATATTATTTTAGATTTAAAATCCTCTAAATCTATCAAACAAATTAAAAATTAATATTAATTTACAGGTTATTAATTCTTACAACAAGGATGAAAGACATTAGGTTGAGATTCACACAATATTCTAAGATTATAATAATCTTTCATTATGTGAAGAAAGTAGGAGGAAGTTGTAGTACATCCCTCCATTTTCAACTTAACAATAATATATTTATTGGATGTAAAACTGAAATGTTAAAGTAATTACTTTAATTTTGATTTTTTTATCTACAAGCCTATAGGCGTTTTGTCGCAATAAATTACTATAATAAAATAATTAAACTTGCCAACTAGGTAAAATAATTAAAATTGGATTTTCTATACCAAATACAACAGTAGATAAAGCTTTGTCAACTATGTATTCTAAGAATCATACATTATGCATGTAAAGGAAAGTATTAGACATTTGCAAATGATTGTCTATTCAAGTGACGGGCAACTACGCAGTACTTTCAAGCACACCGTAATTTATGGTCAAGGGGAAACATTAATTGAAAGCAGCAATTAAGATTGCTGACTAGAATTACTGCTCATTGTTATCTCTTAACGAAAACTCATTGGAATTTCTGTTAAAATTACTAAATTTCCCAATTGATTAACAACAGATGTTTGTCTATTATTTACATAGTCGAATCGTATTAATTTATTACATTATTTTTACCATAATTGTTTATTGTATGTAACGATAATGTAGTTTGTATATGAAAAAAGCTTATAGCTTAATAGATATATGGGTATTCGTTACGCAATAAATAGCCAAGTTGTGGGTTACATTGTAAACAGTGTTATTGTAGCATCGTACTGGCACATCATGCATTGCATTCACGCACTCTTGTGGATTAATTTGTATTGAATATGTTACGGAGAATCGTACACGAGTGTAATATGACTAGGTACTGTGCGTGAGACAATTTTTATTTGGCTTCTACAGAAACCTTTAATATTCTTTATATAATATTAAAGCTTCTCACGTCTCTTTACAAACACCTTTAGAAATTGCCGCTCCTGGATCACTCGATTGTTCCTAAAATTCCATATTTTTTGTAAAGAATTTAAGTCTCATTTGTAATTTTAAGTCACGTATAGTAGCGGATTCCTTATATAGACCTCGTACGAGCTTACGAAAGTGCAACAGCTTGAATGTAAAGTTTGATAAGAAAAAGTGGATCATTAAAATAGTATAATAGTGTTATCGCTTATCAGTGAAGCATTATTTTACTAAATTAGATAAAATAGCAGTAATTGAGCAACAAAAGCTTTGCGTTAAACAATGATGATCATAAATTAACTTATACAAGCAATAAGCAAGCAAGCAAACTAATAATACATACCTAAAACTTAGTGATAAAAATATTATGAATGATCTGACATATTATAAGTAGATTGAAGTAATAAACTTTTGCTATATACGTCACCTTAGTTGAAGAAAATTAGTGTTAAGATTCTTTTATGTCCATTTTTACATGATAATGTTATTCAAATGTTACTATGTTGGTAAAATACAATTTTGTATGATTTTATATATTTTAAAAATAAACATTTTAATAAAGTAATCTGTATTTATTGTTAATATTTCTAATCCTAAGTGTGAAATAACACTTTAAAAATACTAAATAATATTTATTGTTTTTATGTGTCGTAATCGGCACTCTCTGGTTTATATAAAAGATAGTGACTTTCAGTAGTGTGAGAAGTAGTATTTTTGGTTACGATATGGGTGTATCTCCTGTCTGGCTTATTTGATGATATGTTTAGAGATTCAGCACGGAATGTTTATAAATAAGACATAAGTGAAATGTCTCGTTTCTCCATTCTTTTCTTTAACATTATATTTTCTATTTTATTTCTTTCTTTTTGAGATATTTTTAAAACTCTCTGTGATATGTATTGTAAGAAAATGATAGCAATGTTTACGATTACGAAACAATAGAGTTTAATATCAAAGCGCACCGCTTCCGTTGATTTATCGCCTTTCTGGCACTGATCGCTTTGTTTTCATCCTCATTCTTCACTCTTGAGCTGTTCCTTAATCAAAAAATGTTTCAAATTGTCTCCGCTGTAATTGTTTATTAAAGAAAAGAGTCTAAACTGACTGTCGCTTTAATTTTATTGCGTCGAAGCCAAAATGTAATAAACATTGGATTTATAAGCGTTATACAATCATATTTATATTAATACATACCGATGATTAAATACATTATAGTAATTACCGTATCTACATTTACTGATTTACGCATAACGAAAATCTATATTGAGACCATTCGCGGTCCAGTAAGACAGCGTCTGATTTTGGACGTGATTGGTTGTGGAATCGATCCTCAGTCGGGGGAAAGAACACTTAAATTATTTTCCGTTTGCATCGTTCTGGTAAGACAAAACGCGACATTTCGTTATGCCACTCAATATATAATGTCTCGATTTCGGTAGGAAGGTTGAGAAGAAGGTTAGATAGAAAGAATGAGAAGTTCAGCTTCACACGCTCAAAATGAAAATCTATTTATATAGAGTGATTTTTTGCAGTACCTAAGAAAAAAAATGACCTTTTCTAGTGTTCGTCCAAATAGAACATTTTATTTATGTTGGTATCCAATGTCACACTTTCGAAAATTGTGTAATGCAGGCTATAAAAAAATGTATATAAGTCTTTAAAAACCAAAATAATATATACGTTATGTGTATTTACATATACTAAATGCATCGATGAATCAAAGCATCAGAAACAGCTGTTCGATGAAATTTGATTCAATCAGCTAATGGGGCGTGTGCGACGGGCGACTGGTATACATCTCAATGTGTCCCTTTGGTGTCTGTATGGCTACTGTGCTTTTTTGTTGATTTCGGCATGGCACGAGTGTATGCCTGCGCTCAATAGATACCAAGCAGTTGATAGAAAGCTAAAATGTTGTGCAGTACACATTATGTTGGACATTCGATTTGTTAAACAACCTTTTTAAAGCTTTTCTTATATGTTTGTAGCTCTTTTTGTTAGTAGAAAACACTTTTACATCATTTTAATGATGTAAAAGATTCTTTTAATTTATATATACAGAATATGTAGATCATTTGTAATAACTAAAAATTGATGCTTATCATTATTAGGTACTGTTTAAATGACATAGCATAATACAATGCTATTATTACTTATATTCGTAAATCGTAAAGTGTTATGATGATGATGAGATATGGTATGTTAAATTCTGAATCAATGTACAGTATTCGTATCATCTGGACCGCAAATGGCACCGTTATCGTCGGCGCCGGCGCCTGTGCTGTGTTATGACGTCATTGTACTATAATTGGAAGCATGAGAGCACTGGTAGCTCTCATATACTGAGACAAAGCCTCTGATCTGCTACAGGCACTTTGCATGACTAATGCTGCACATATTGCATGCCACACCACAGTTCAAAGTTACATCTATGAAAATCGATTTCTAATATGTTTACATTCTATTTGATTTGATTTGCAGATGTTAGTCAGCATCTGCTAAAGTATTTAGTTTATATTAACATACATGTAAATGAATTTATTATACACTGCACATTTTTAAATTTTCACCTGTTTATTGTTCTGTGAACAAATAAAATGCCTGGTCTTAATTTTATTGCATTATATGAACATCCGGTTTTGCTTTTGTCAAACTTTTGAAGATTTGAAAGTGTTACGTTGAATAATAAAAATAGAACTGATTTTGTATGGAATGGTCAATAGCATTATTATATTGAATGGCGCCTCCTAAAGCGCTTTAGAACATTAAGGGCTACTGAGGATAGGGATGTCGGGTAGGAGGCAGGTAAGCAAGGCGGGGTGGCCGCTGGTCGAGTCGAGTTATATCCGCCGCGTGCCGCAGCTTACTTTTTTGTAACAATGATTTTTTTTCTAACTAATTTATTTATCTATAAAAACTATTTTATTTATATTTTATATAAACGTGTATAGTAATTTATTAATTATGTAGTATGACATACAGTAAAAATAATTAAATATTAAATTTGTTTCAGAAGGAGGGAGTGCCGCAGACGCATGTGTTCCGGAGCAAGATATTTAAAAAAGCAAGGTCATGTCAATGGTGTCATCAACCAGTTCAAAATCAGGGTAGTTGTTGCAGAGGTATGTTTACTTCATACATAAAAATCACATGTGCCACTGAGTGACTGACATACGAGCCACAATCAAAACTAATGGATGTCAAAAGCTGAAATTTGTCACGTATGTTGTTAGGAGAGTGTAGGAGTACTAAGGGACACTATCATAATTCCCACGGGAAGTCGGTTTTTTATATTTCTTGCACTACAATTATTTATTTTCCTTAATTATAATAGTCCCTTATAAAATTTTTTTGTTAATTTATATAAAAAATAATTAATTTTCTTTAATTTAATGCAGTAACTTTAATAAAGTAAGTATAGTTAAACTTTAAATTAAACTATTTAAAACGGATATTATTTTAAACGGATTGTACATCAGTTTACAGTAGTCTGTGGTCACAGGTAGAATGACGAAAGATCGTGAAAATCAAAGATCCAATCATTACTAAGCATAGGTGTAAAAATCTTTCATTACTTGTTTATTTCATGGTAATGACATTCAAAGTTCATTGACTACGAAATTGCTAGAACTCTAGACGAATATTTAATTTGAATGTCACGGCTGACGTTTATCTATCGCTACCTATACAGTTTTTATAAATATTCAAAAGAATTAGTACTCAGGCACTACTTACTATTCGTTACTAAATATATAATCATATTTATTTTATCTTTATATTTTTATATTTCGACTGCCACGAGCTACATAGCTACCTTTACAAGTTTTGTATATTTACAAATATATTTTACATTTAAATTGTTGTTATTATGTGGATGTTTGAAAATTGTAACTGATAGTTCATTCAGAACACTAAAGTAAAGAAATATTCCTAAAGACCATTTAAAGTGTTAAAGTAAACAAATACTTTGAACTCACTAACGAAAATCAATTGTTAGCAAACGTCATCTACCTGTCTGACCAACACTTAAGTAACAAAAAAATGAAGGACTTTCACACAAACACAAATTTGCGAGTGCTTCCGTATCCAGCCTTGTCACGACATCCGTTTTTAGCAAATGCCTAACAACTATATCTCTGCATTATTTAGAATTTGAGTTGATTTATAGCAGCTAAATTATCAGTCGAAAAATTAATTAAACTTGCAAGAGTCCTTACACCTTAATCCAGAACATTTGCATAATCTGTCCTTAACGGGCTGCTTACTATATGCTACCTCATTGTCAAATTTCGTTATTTTACATCAAGCTCTATTTAATATTTCGTTGTTGACATTTTGTTATAAGTATCGCGAACTTTTAGGTAGACCTTTTTAAGGAATACTACTCTACTGCATATTTCTTTTGATCTATCTTTTAAGGTTTAGAAATTCAGAAATATCAAGTTCTTTCTATATGCAAAAATAGATAATGTTTTCCGTCTAAGAAACAAATATTAAATTAAGCATGATAGATATATCTCATGTATTAATTGAAATTCTTTCTTTCAGTTTGCAAATATGTCTGTCACACCGGCTGCGAGAACAAGGTATGTAAAACTTACTTTTTTTCGCATGTTTTCATGCATTGCCTTAAACGTCAAAGGGCATTCAGAGGTTTCCTGTTGTTGCTGGTGTCTATAAGAGATGATAGTTAGTCCTTATTAGACTAAATTTAATAAAATTCGTTACGTTGCGTATGTTTTTTTACATTCTAGCGAGAAATTATGGCGCAAATCGTTTGGTTTCTTTTTCCACTGTGGTGAATGCTTGTATTAATACAAAAATAATATATTTTTGTTTCCCCTGTTTAACGTGACAAAACGTATGAGGTCTACCATCTATCATGCTGTGACTGCTCGAGCCATAATAATCTATTTCTCTAGAAAAATATTTGTGATATATTTCCTTATTATATAATTTAGTAAACTCTACTTTGTGCTGAATATATTTGCAACAGCCGAACGAAGGTCATGTACAAAACTACGTAACATAAGTAAGAAAGACGTGAGAATTTTCTTTACGTTATCCTTAATTAGTGGCGCCATCTAGGCAAACAGTTTGTTAGTCTTGACAAATAATTTGCGCCTGCGCACGTTTTATAGTTATACGACAGATACAATTAGATTAAACTAGATGGCGTTACTAATGCATTATAGTAACGAAGATATTTTAAAATCAAAAACAAATATGTAACAAACAAATATTTTTAAAAATATAACTGCTGCCTGGTAGCTGCCATATTTTAACTCTACGTTATTGTAAATTAGCAAATTTCCTTTTATCATTAAATCATCACAATCATGTTTTCTGAATAGGAAACGGAGTGTTGTATATTTGTGACTTTCAAACTTATTATCCCTTCCAACTACGCGAAGTAATCTATGCGAAAGTTTATAAAGTATATGAAGAATAATATACAAAGCCTTACGTAGATCATTATACTATACAAAAAACGTACTAATTATCACAACAATAAACTTAAAATAAATTTAATTTAATTTTCTTGTTATAATTCAAACGCACAATAGCTCAGCTATCGTATCGTAATATGTAAATAAGCAAAGCAATCTCACTAAGGTTGTATTTTATTAAAATATCTCTTCATTTAAGAATACGACCATTCCCCTCTGTCTGTGATTAACTAAGAGTAAATTGGATAATGATGACTCTATCTTTTAACGTTACTATTGTTTGCAAATCTTTTTAATTATGACAATTGCAATATTTAAAAAATATATATACGAGTTACGTTACGTACCATAGATATAAAGTAAAATATTTAATTAAACTGACATCTTTAAATTTTCTCTTGCTCTACTTTAATTAATAATGAAGTCAGCTTTAGCTTTATCAGTACTGAGAGAGAGATGAGAAATATATAATTATATTAGTATTTAAAAAGTTTCTTCTATTCTTGGTATATAAATATTAAAATTCTTCCTTTTATAAATTCGTATAATAATTACAATTTATTGTTTGCAATCACGAAATAGTAATTTATATATTAAAAACTTGCCTAACAACTATTAGTTTTATGAACTATATCGCTATTGGGGTTCCCAAATGCATTTTAGTATTGATAGTTCGAAATCACGAACATCACTTACAACACCGTTACCTGCTTTTAAAAACATATTGGGTCGTAAAAATCTCATAAATTTTATAGTAAATGTAGGAGGATCACTGATTTCTTTGTGGTACTTGTTGATAAAACAATGCTTCTAATATACATATATGTAGAATTAGAACAATAATAAAATATATTTTGTCTCGCCATTAGTAACGATAGATTTGTGAAATGGAGATACTTCACTTGAATTCGTTAATATCAATTTAATGTAATGATACATTTTATTTAGAGTTATCTTAAAACAAAACAACAAATGGAAGACTATATTTTTGAAATATGAATATAATTTAACTATTTATTGTTAGTGATTAGGTTATGTACGTAATATCTTGATTGATCGATGCGCGCGCAGTGTGCCTCGTCCGTAAACAACACCCTGAAAGAACTTGGAATGCTTCGCTTAAGTTCATTCATATGCTTTAATTTTACATTTCTTTTGAAATCCACGCAATCGCTTGAGATATTTGCGTTCTTAGAGGATAAAAATAAGACTTACTGTTCTATTGCTTTTCTGCTTATTATTTACATTTTAATTTTAACTCCAGTAAGGCGTAGTAGTATATTTAATTAAACTGATTTTATTACGAAGTTTCTTTTTTTATTTATATAATTTTATATAATACTAAATGGTATTTTTTTTAGTTTCACGTTTTTTTCTCGTATAGTATGTAGATGTATTTGCGTATTGCGTGTTGAGTGGTGGAATTCAAAGTCACACTTTGATTTACCAGAACGAGAGAGTGAAAATAATTTAAATATAATCACTCCCCCGAGTGGGGATCAAACCCACAACCGATCGCATTTACAGTCAGACGGTGTCCCACCGCGCCACGGCCGACCTCAACCTGATGTTATTTTTAAGATAAAATGTGGTATTTAATTTTTTATTTAGCATTCACTGTCTTAGTGATATTATCTTTGTAAATATCGAATGGAGAGATGTTCCTTATGGTTTTGCGTCTGGCATAGTAAGGCAGTAGCGTAAAACCAAGAAAAAAGAACATTAAATGAAGGAACTATTAACAACACAAACCCGGTTATGTTTGTTTACAAAATAGTGAAAAAAATTTACTGTTCAACTGCTAAAAGTTAAAATGATGAATTTAAGTAAGAGCACTTATAGTAGTAGGCCGGGTTTGTGTCGCGGCGCCCGGGTGCAAAATGCAAATCAAGAGGCCGCCTGCACGCCGGAATTACTGGGAAAGGTGCCTGAACGCTACTCGAATCTGATGAATGAGTTCAACGTGAATGTTTTACGTTGTATTTTAAAAGCATTCCGCAGCTCTTTTTATTTAATTCTGTCTGCTCGACATTGATAAATGTCTCTCACAAATTTTGACTGTAACTTTCTCAAATGTACGTAATTTAACAATATATGACTATACAAATTAGTAGTAATTGTACATAGTGAGCTAATTCCGAAGCTTTTTTTACTCAATAAGATAATGCAAATAATTAAATAATACTTAAACCGCTTTTAAAACTTCATGCTCTCAGTAAGTATATAGATCATCGTCACATAAAAATCTTTAAACATAAACATCAAATTATGAATTCTTTTTGTCAATTAATAAGTATGGAATAGAAAATTCCACAGCTTGGTTAAAAATTAATAGTGTTGGGATATGCGGGCGTGTATCAGGTGCAATGTTCCTCAAAGTGCCTGCGGCTTTCGGCCAATCTCGCGAACCAGTGCTAGCCTGAATAGTGAGCCGGCAACTTAGGCGAACAGTGTGGACGCGCGCGTCGACCGGCCTACGCGCACGCGAAATACCCTCGCGTCTTAATACATTGCGAATTACTATTTTTATAGAAAATCGTTAATCTAGCCTTTAAATAAGTCTTCCGGTGGGTCTCAGTGATGATATTGTTATTAGTCGCACACACGTTCGCTCTCTGTTATGGTATAAAAAAACTGATTTACATATGAAATATCAAGTATGTGCGTGCAAGTATGAATTTTATTAAGATAAAATTTTCTTAAATTATTGAGTGGTTGCTTAAATATATATTTTTAATTGAATCTGTACATTGCTGTTACCGGAAATGCTATTTGTTGTTAAACGCAGAGGCACTTAACTGACCATTCAGCTGTGCTCATTCATAGATAAGTGAAGTATTAACGTAGTAATTATTTTTATATCATAGTGTAATAAATTGAGACAGTATATAATTATAATAAAACTATTTTATTTATAAAAAATATTTATTGAATTTTCCAGATAACACTATACTATTCAATGAATAAAATATAATAACATTGTAACATATATTACATGTTTTATCGTAAAGATTAAAATAAAGTGACTGTAAAAATAATTAGTTTTAAAAAAAATGACATAGTAGAGTTACGAGACATGCAATAAATAATTCCTTCCGCCTTGTTCAATCGTCTAACACTTTACTTATGCAAATACATGCAAAATAGCAATGGCTAACGTTCAAGGTGATTGTGATATATTATCAAGTAAAAATAGACTGGATTCGTTGATAATTGTCGACTGCAATCGACGACAATTGTGCGCGATATCCGATAAATGTGTTATGTTTTTGGAGTTTAGCGATAACTTACATACTTGAGTCACGTATGCCATTTCATAACTAACAGGTGTACTATTGTAACATAAATATTGAATACTCACTGTATTGTAAAAATTATAATCAAGGTTCTTTCATTTCCAAAACGACAGATATAAATATCAAAAAATTGTGAATCAAAGTGTTCATGTGAAAGAGAGTGAAGTGACAACTATTCTTAATGGAAGCTGCATTATTCGTAATTTATATAACTCTAACAACTGTTTAGTGAACCTCCTCGAGATTGCAACAGTTTTTTCATTCAGAAATGTATCGGAACAATCGCCTTGGTAGCAGTAGTACTTCTTCGAGAAGCTCTGATTTATGGGTATGATGTAAAAACATTGAAACTCATATATTTGTTTATTTATTTCTACAGCACACGTTTTATCTATTATATAAGAATTGTTTATAAATGCTACATGTATATATTATTTTTTCTTCGCTAAAACCAAAACATAATACTATCATTTATACATAATATTACTTGTTCATTTTTAACGTAATTTGCCAATATACATGCATATATTTAGAGAATTATGTTTGAAATTTAAATATTTAGTTAGGCTTGCTAGAGGCGACCCTACTATGAGAACACAAACGCTCTTAGTTCAATACACTGATATAAGCGAAGGTATTTTATACCCTGTGAACAAATAAAATGGCAAGAACACGACTTGGCTTTGAAATACTCGGGTCATATGACACTGACACCGGCGCTGCTTGGTTTCTCTTGTGTCAGGTTCCCATCGGTGACTAAATGTCAACTAAAACGCATCACTCGTTCGTCTGAGCATGTAAAGAAACATTTCATTTACATATTGTTTACATCAATTCAATGATGACTCTTAGTCATAAATGAAAAAGATAAAATAAATACCCGACAAATATAGTATCGTAACATAATAAGAAAAATTCATATGTTTTTAATGATAAAAGCTAGCTGTTTCGTAATTTGACTTTGTATATGACTCTTACTCTGTTGAACCGTTATGTAAATGATATACACAATGTGTCATAGTTCAAAACCATAATTTTGTAAGTATAAGTATTTAATGTTATAGCAGAGTATTTGTATAAAATTTCAGTAAATATTTAAACATTGGTCGTAGTGTGGCAGTACATCGCCCCTTAAGGAGATAAAATTAATCTAGTACGTAAGTCAAAAGTGGAAACAGTGATTCAGTGTTTGACTATGCTCGGTCGGAATTCGCTTGCGCTAGCGTACGCTTGCCCGAAGCGCGAAGGGCCCGGGAACAGATCTTACATGCTTGATTGAATTTACCGCACCACTAATAAGCGGTTTAACTCGCAATTTGAATAATTATAGTTTTCCAATTGGCTAAGCATACACCTACATTCATAATTTTAGACGGCCAATAACAATTTTAATCTCAATTTATGGCCACGAGCTTGCCCGAAAGCCTGGGTAAGTTTAGTATTCAGCATTATAACGCTAACATTAATAACATAACATTTTGAATATAATTTTCAAATATAATAAAACTAAATACACTAAAATTCATTTATATAATACTTTATACGAAAAATAAAGAATAATAAACAATAATTACAACCAATAGTAATTACATAATTTATCACACATAAAGGTCTACAAAAATATAAGTGTTACATTTGGTTCACATAGTATACAAAGTTTTCGTAGATCAATTTGTCGACTTGCCAAACCGGTGGCTCATTAGTTGGCATGTAAATACGGTATCTTGAGATAAAATCACCTTCTAGAGCGTGTTTAGTTAAAAGAGCTCAAAATATCGAATAAGTTTACTTATTTTATTATGAAAATGATTTGGCCGTCATGACACAGTGGGGTAAAAACGAGATTAGTTGTGGGTTGGATTCCCAGTCGGAGAAACGATTATATTAATTATTATTATTTTGCCTCCTCTGTAGCACGGTGTTAAGTTTCGCCATTTAACCCGCATCCACCTTCAACCTGATTACGAGAAATTACAGCGTGAGCAGCAAAACACAACGCCACGTTTTGTTTTACCAGAGTACCGAAATAGTATTAATTTGTATAATTATAATTCCCGCCAGTTGGAACGAACTCACAAACTTTGTGCTTGTAGATACATACTGCCCCACTGCATTACGATAGTATTTTTTTGAAATGACAAAAAAAAACATTTTTGCAAAATAATAAGATCAAATTGCCCTTGACTAGCCTAAGTATCGATGTTGGTAAGCCGATATTTTAAAAACAGAATTTAATAATTAATTAATTTAAATTTAATAATAATTTTAATAATTATTTAATAATAATTTTAATAAGAATTTAATAATAATTTTAATAAGAATTTAATAATAATTTTTAGCTGACACTTAATATATGCTTTAGTCAAAGATATTAGTTTTTAATTTATGGTAAGTTATATAATTTATAATCTAAATATGTTACTTAACACGTTATGTCTGCTTATAATGTTTTAATTGCTTCCTAGCGGCAATCAACGGAATGAGTGAACACGTTTAACACCTGACTGCACATTTGCCTAGATTGATACGAGCTGCGCCAGCATAAGTACCTATATGTCATCGTGTTACATAATTTCTTTCAAAACTAATATTTGCGATGACGTCAAAAGTTAGCTGCTAACGTTTTATTGGAATAATAAAACATTTTATAACGTGATTTCTGAGACCGGTAATGATTTACAAAATTTAACGCTCTTACCATTTGTATGCATGAAATGCTGCATGCGAAAACCGCTATGGCCAATTCATATAAAAGTAACCATATAGGTATTGTGGTTAATGTAAGTTATCGCATATGTTCATACATATACGATAACTTATAATTTTCTATTATAATTCCAAATAACTTTAAAAATGGAAATTAAAAGGAATACGCTTAAAATATTTTGTTCTTATCCATCTCGTCTAGGCAAGTCACATTTATGCTATAAAAATATTTAATTTTATTCAAATTCAGATGTGATTAATTGTATTCGATTTCTTATGGCAGGAAATTCATCAAATAACGCTATTTTGACATTCACATGATTTTATTACGTTGGAAGATACGTAGATTGATTATATTGAGTCAAAATTGACGTCATTATCTTACAAGTAAAAAAATTTAGCTCTACTAGATTTTCTCTCACTCAGAAAAAAAGACGGTATTTAATATACTTATAGAAGTACTCTTAAATGAGAGAAAATTCCAACATAGAATAATATTTCTTTCTGAACAAAATGAGAGATTTTATTCCTTAAAGTGAAAATATATATTTTTTAACTTTCATACTAAATATAAGGAATAGTTTACATATGTCAAATACAAAAGAAACAGTTTGAACTTTTTTCATAAGCGCTACAATTGTAGGCAATGCGGAATACCGGCGTGGGGCGGATATTTAAAATGTCAACCTATTTCCTGTTATTTCACAATTCTCTGGAAGATTAATTTTATTGTGGAAATAGTAGCTGCAAAGACAGGATCTTTGCTTGTTCATAAAACACAACTGTCCTAACGTAAACCTAAGAAAAAGTGTAGGTTAATATTTGAACTGTCGTAGCGAGCAATAATTGGAATTGGTTGATATTTTAATATTTAGCATATTACTTTAGGACTTTCACATTATTCACGAATTTAATATAAAGGTTTTCAATCATTTCCTCCAAATAAGAGAGTGATTCTATTTCCATTTAACTACTTACTACTAATTCAGACAGCATTGTGACCATCGTGGCGTGGTGAGAGAGCGTCTGTCTGTTAAGCGATTGGTTGTTGATTCAATTCTCATGGGGAGGATAGATTATATTTAAATATTATTTTCATAATGCATAGCTTTGAGTTTGCCTCTCAACACGTAATGTCTCTATTTCGGTAGGAAAACAGTAAATCGAATGTCTACGACACTAGGTTGTCTCTGACTACCTCGCAATAAGAGATAAATCGTAAAGATGGGTGATATTAATTCTATAGAACCCCATTAAACCACTTTTTCTGCTCAATGTATTCGATATGGAAGATACGTTAAGCAAAAATGAAAGATTACGAAAAGTAAAAAGATGAATTATAAGTATATATGTATATACATGCATTAAATTCTGACTTTAACGTACAAACATTAAATTCTAACATTAATGCAGATATAATTCAGGCCGTGTGAATAAAAGCAATTTAAAGTAATATCAGCTTGAACTTCAGAGAGATGCTTTGTTTGTTTTGCAAAACAAATATATAATGTGGAAACTTTGCTTAGCCTCGTTCACCCGGCCGCAGAAGGCAACAAACATTTGCTTCAAGACCTCGTCCGCGGCTCCTGACCGCATGTTCACGACTTTGCTTATTAGTTCTCAGCTTGTTATCAAATATTAAAACACTGCCATACACATGTAGCGAAATTATACAAAACTTTTTAACTTATACTTGGAAATGAATAGTGTTGTATTATGTTCTATGATCATAAGTTTTATATTATAGATTGATAATTACATACAATACAGTACATAAAATATATATAGTATATTAATTTGAATATTTTTATGCTTGTATGTCAAGGTCATACGAGTTGCGACATACAAATAGATTTGATTATTGTATATTATTAATATAGAACGTGGCTTTATCAAGATATAAAAAGGAAAAATCGTATAAAAATATTTGAACTTGCTACATGGAAGTTATAGTAATAATTTGGCCAAAAATTTCAATGATGTGAAAAAAAAATAAGTAGTAAAACAGAATTAAAAAGCAAGATGCAAACATGGGAGCTTTGGGATCCCGATAAACTGTGTGATAAGAAAATGTGTTAGATATGAAGCATGTTTAAAATATTGAATGACATTTAATAATTATCTCTCTGCTCAATTTAAAATTTAATTTTTATATAAGAATAATATTAAGCCATCGTCAACTTAAGCGATTTGGATAACAATAGTAAATTGGTACGAGTTACATAACTTGTACAATACTTTGCCTACCTGTACGTAATCTAAAAATAATAGGCGTTGTTACATCTAAGTGCTGTGGTTATTACAATAGTATAAATTATGTCTTGTGAGTGCTTCATTTTTAATCTTCAGGCATCTCCTGCTTTTATTGCCTGGTTCTTCCGTTTCACAGGTAATTAATGTTTAATGTTTATAAAAATAAATTTAAACTAAAATATTTATAGTGGCATCAATAAGGATGCCACTATAAATATTTAAGAATAATAAGATTCACAGGACATTCTCTCACACAATTAAATTTATTTCATTTAACAACGGTAACTTTCATATCAATAATAACAATAAAATATACTCGTATATGAATACGTTAATTACTTGAACTCCTTTTGGGTTTTATATCCGTATATTATTGTTTGCACACCTTCGAATATTCGTACTTGTTCATGTATATGTCAACCAGTTTGGTAAGAGTCTACCACATCCTGCTCATGATTATATCGTACGCCAAATACATATCAGACAATCAACAATAAAACGATAATAACATCTCACCTCAAATATTTTGTTTAATCCCTTCACAATTTATTGTAGCATTTTATAAACTAAATGAATGCAAGCGGCGTCTCGGAATTCGTGCGCACGCCTGAAGCCGACATGCTGAATTGATGCGTTTACGGCGGCTTTTGCATCAAAAAGATCAGTAAATGCATAATTTATCTCACAAACTTTCATTCAAATTAAGTAATATATAAATATAGTTTGGTAGATCATTTTTAAAACATTTAATCGTAATATTGACGGTTACCTATAAAATTTATGCTTGTTGATGAGATGGGATTTGGGAATTTTTTGTGGCTTTAATTGCTTCATAATCTTTTTTATATTTACAATTTATATTTGAGCTTGCGAATGAAATAAGTTGTAAAATAAAAGATCTCAAACCCACAAATATTTAATTAAGAATTTAAATAAGTGGCGAAGTATACAAGTGTGTCGGAATTATATTGAATTGTCAAAGCAAAATGTAGCTGTTGATTGGAACCCAGAGAGCCTTATAATTATTAAGAACATGTTTACAAATTGCGGTCGAACTGGCCGACAGTTAATAGTCCCGGGTGTCCACTGCAGGACATTTAAATTATAGACTTTCGTGAGTTTCCGAAAGTCTTTGACTGACGTAAATAAAATTCGATTGTATTTTGGGATATATTAAGAAATGTTAAATATAAAGGAATTTCTTGTTCATAGTGATTAAATTTGTTAAGTTGATCTAGTTTAAGAGATTTCATCATTAATAACGGAAATTGTCTACGATAATAAACAGTATTAACTTTGCGATTTCCTGATTGACCCAATAAACAGTTTAGTAAGTGGGGGCCTGTTGTCGATCAAGCAACACGAATGAGGCCGATTGCCGACTCCAGACCAGGGAGTGGAGCGCTAGGTTTATTTTTACGGCATTGCGGCATGTGGAGTGGCCGAGCATCTTAACGAACCTCGCTAAATTCAGTTCATAAACAATCCTTTACCGTGTTTTCATCATGTTGAGCTCATCGCGTTACTCTGTACACTTTATTTCGCGCCTAAAACTTGTTTTGTTAATCTTCTTAGTGATAAACATAGAACGAACAGAGGTTACATAATAAAACAGTCAGGAAAACGTAAGCTCCTTCAAAGTAAATCTCGTATTATTTCAGATTACTTAATTTATTTATTTTCAAATAATTTTATTCTGTGCTGTAATAATTATGTAGTAATGACGAGGCAAGGCAAAATGAAAATTTCTAATCAGTCTACAGTCAACATGGTCTAAAGATCTTCAAAACTCAAGTTGACTTTTAAATATCTTAAGACCATGTTTTTTGCATATTTGATTATATACTTTTATTTAACTTCAATAAGTTTTGCTTGGTAATAATAGTGTGAAGAAACGCTTAACTAACGATTAAATCTTTATTTAAAATATTTATATCTACAACACTTATTTACAGGCAGTTTTAGTAAGGTGTATTCTATTATTTGAAACTTTAAACTCATTACCGCAAAAGTTGAGTACCTACTTGTGGTAACACTTGATAGCTTTTGTTCCATCCTTTTTATATCAAAAAAATATTCAAACAATTATTTGTAAGAGAAGTATGAAAATTTTCACATAATATTGTATGATTACTGGTTTGACATAAGAGTAATTTAATGAAGGCCGTACTATAAATTTTAATAAATCTCTATCGAGTTCCATTTGTAGGGTAAAAAAATGACGCTCTTTCTCATAGTTCACATGACTCTACCGATATACTTATCAAGAGCCTTTAAGGAAATTGTAAACTTTCGAACTTCGTTTAATAGTGTTGGTATACATTATGGTACAGCAATCGAAAGGCGAATATGGGAGATATCGTGCAGACAATAACCACAAATTACCGCTTTGAACAACTTAAACCACAAGTTAGCAGAACATTTTTGACATGAGATATATAGCTCCTTTGCCACATTTTACAAAATGTCTATATTTTAAATTCAAATATTGAAAATCAAAAAAAAAATATTAATTATATAATATTGCTTGTTATTGAGAAACAACAAAATATCGTACAATGCCCGTAGCCTACATTTAACTGGCCGGACGCCAGGGTCGTTTTAAGGCAACCTTATTGTGAGCCAATATAAAGTTTAGATAACTCATATAACATTTAATTCTAATATAGTAGGAAATCGCATAGGTACCTATTATGAACGCGATATTCGGTCAGTCCTCGCTTTTACTTACAGAAGTAGAGTTTCTATAGAACAATGATATCGAGGTACATAATAGTCATGAAAACTTTAGCAGCTCGAGGTACCTAGGCCAGAGAAATAAAATGCAGACATGGACATTGTTCCAGTACGACGCTTTTCTCCTTTGGGTGCTATTAACCCACTTACTTGTTCGTATCCATGAATCTTTTGTTATAAGATATTTAGACAAAAAGAAAAAAAAGAAATTCTGGCATTTACGTTATCTAATTATTTATATATATATATATATATATATATATATATATATATATATATATATATATATGTATATATCAACTTTATAAGTAAATTTTATTTGTAATATTCATTGTTTCAGATATCGAGCGCAATCGAGGTCTCGGATCCAGCCAATTCGGCGGAGGTATTACAGCGGCTACAAAATACTGTGAGTTATCTTTATAATCTCATTTTAAAGTATCATTCCCTTGGCACATTTCTTCATGTTTTAAAATTTAAAGAGGATAACATTTTAAAAAATAAAATGTTTTTACTTTCGTTTTGGTAGTTATAACTTCTAAAATGGATATCGTGGATTCTATCTATTTAGATGTATATCTCACAGCTACTGTATGTATCATAATAATAAAATATTAACGAAGGACAACATAATGTCGAGACACTACTGTTTACTGCTTTCGATCCTAAATCGAGAGATTTGCTAACCCAACTCAATGCCGCCATACTTTTTATCTAGTAGTTTTAGTTCGGTAACGAAAGAAATTGCCATTTTAAAGAAAAGTTTGCGGGCGGGGAACAAATCCAATATAGTTAATGGAAATAAACAAATATTATGTATGTTACCTTACCTTTGACATACGTTTTTAGTTAACATGACTTACATATCGCTAAGACAATGTGAATTTTACGTTTCAATGGATCTACTAATTAATATGAAAAATAATATGTACGTATCGCTATCAGTTGTTTGTTCAGCGCGCATTGGAATCCAATCAATAAGTGTGACTGTTTGAAAAATGTTACTATATACATTAAAATAATATTCACTTAATCTGCAATCTCGAATTCGGGCGGAAAGTAGTCAACAGAATGTCTTTGCACTAGATTGTCTCTGACTATCCTGTTATGTGGAATAACGCATGAAGCTGTAAATAAATATATATTTTTATTTATATTAAAAATAGAAATAATTAATAAATGTTCTATAGTTATATCATTTTAAATTGACTTGCTATTATTGTATAATATACATTTGTCTAGAATATTTTGTCTAACAATATTGCACTGGACAGTTTTAGTTGTGTATAGTTGAACAATGAATACTATTTCATAAGCACCACTCTTGGTAGACACTGTCATCTAGCAGCTAGAACTGGTTTCCATATAACAATCATAGAGCATTGGCAGTGTGGCAATTGTGTTTGCATATCAAATCAGTAACCTTTAATAAGTAGATATTGTCAGTTCTCAGAATATAAATATCAATATTTATTGAATATTAAATAAAAAAAACATGTAAGTTTTTTAATATGAACAAGAATCATGTCAGGGAGCAAATTTACGTTGTTATTATTTATTCTTTCTTTCATTTATATAAGTATGTGAAAAATATTTTATTAATAAATTAAATCATATATAATTATAATATTGTTTATTTTGCCCTAAACTGAAGTAAAGTAAAAAGTATATCATTATGAGACCGTGAGTCAGGGATATTATAAATATGTCGTGTGGTGATTGGCGGAACCATATTCTGTAATTCGTCAAATCTGACTACAAAAAAATACAAATGAGAAATACATCATTTTACAATACAAAAAAAAACAACTTTTGTTCTCAATTGTGACTATAATTATATTTATATAATAAAAAATCAAATTTCTGCTTTATTATCCCGAATAGCCGGGTAGTCAGTGCTAAGACACTCCATTGATATTTAAACTTTAAATAATCAACTTTACAAATATTGGTCTCTTTTCAATTATGTTGCAGACATATATATAGAGTATACAATTTGTTCTAACCGTAAAGTCAAACAAAAGTGGTACGTCTTTGTGTAAAGTAAACTTTGCAATTTTCGAAGCATGTCACAGAAGATTATTAACTTTCGTGTATTCAGCTCACTGAATATCCTCTTTATTATAAGCTTGTTATCTGATACGAAGTGCCGTTTGTGGTTGGAAATTACTGGTTGTATGCACTTCCATTATGATTATGATAATGGAACGTGAACAAGAAAGTTGCGAGTCAGGCTTGGTGTCAAAATGTGGCTTGCGTTTACAGAATTACCCTTATTTGTTATCCTTCTATTACTTCTAACTATCGAAAATATTGTCTGACATCTAAACACTATCTGATCTGTATTGTGTAGTATCAAGGATTCAACATGAGTTTTATTCTTATAGTAATGTGGGAACGGATAATGATTAATAGCAATTTGAATCATAGATTGTTAAAAGTTCAGCTTCTAAATTGCTATTAACACTTTTTATAGGCTTAAATATTTTATATCGTTTATGATAGTGTGCTTTTCTCAAAAGAAAATAAACGTATCGCGAGGGTACAAAGATGTTAAATAGATTACAAACATTAGGAAGTTCACACAGACATGATACTGCATTCCTGATCTGTTTTCGTTCCCATTAGTTTAGGGGTGGGCTTCAAGGATTTATTACTCAAAGATTTACCAGTTAAATAGTCGAAAATAACAGCTATTCAGCCATAAATAGACAGACAAATAGTCAATTAGCCTTAAATATGTCTTTAATAGATTTTTGATTGTACGAAAACGACCTCTGATGTATATATTTATTTCTCACATTTAAACAATAGAAATATCATCAATAAAGTCAAATAAATTCAATGCATAGTTCTAATGATTGAGATAAATGAGCCACTCAGGGCTGAGCTCAAAAGTTGCAATATATTACACTTATTGCGTACAGTGAAATATATGCGAAGATTCTGATTGTATGCCTTCAGATACCTGTTTTAATAGTTGTTGATTGTTGATTTATACCCAGATGATATTGATTGTAAGAATGTAACTGTAGATTATCAACTCATTCTTACATATTTTACTAGTTTAGTGTTATTCCACATTTAGGATTAGAATTTTTTTTAAAAAACATACAAAATTTTGAACACAGCGGAATTCTAACGCACGCCTTTTGGAAACCGTCCAAGCTCTCTGACCGCTAAGCTGAGTCGATATTATTAATTGATTTAATATTTTTTAGAATAACTGCCTTTTAAATATTGCTATCGGCATATTGGAAGCGCAGGTTTATTGCGAAGGTCACGACGTGTATATATAATTTATAATTTTTATTATGGTTGTGTAGAGTAGAGAACGGAGCATTTTAGTTCTACGTTCTTTATGCTATATACGGGGAAGAATGTGAAGATGTGTGCTGATCAAATAACGTCTGCTTGAAATAGACTGTTGGTAATTCATTTTATCAGACATACTTGTTAGATTTTTACAAAAGAAAATACCAAAAGACCTCTCGACAATAAAGATAAAATTTTATATTTTATTCGTCTCCAGCTGCTGCGGGCGTATTTAATTTGCGGATCTCGATTGTGAGCAATGTTATAATCCATTGTAGATTTGTAATTTTTCTCTAAAAATAAATTGCCTTTTCTTTAGATATAAAGTTTTCTCGAGAATGCATATAATTTACCTAAGCCTTTCAAATAACGATGTAGTTTAATTATGTATATATTGTGCAATATATAACATAGCATAGACAAATGATCATAAATTGAAATAAATATGTGTCCATACAATTAGAGGGCAACGGAGTATTCAAAATATTGACTAAAATTATATGGATTGCTAATTTAGGCATACTTTTTATCTAGTTATCATGGACAAATATAATGTTTATAAATAAGTGTAGAAAAGTATTATTAAAGTAGTTTATGCGACTAGAAAAACATGATATTCTATTTTATATTTCTTCTTTCATATTAAATATGTTTATACATACTACCGAGATATGAACATAATTTTGTAAGTTTAATATTTAAAAAAAATGGTTTGAATTTTTTGATAATATTTAAAGATTTATTTTCATTTTTCCGAATTGTCTCGATTTTCGGGCAGAAAGCAGACAGCGGAAACTCTTAACTTGACTAGAAATTGTCTTTGACTATCCTGCTATGCAGGATAAAGCATGAAACTGTTTTTTTTTATAACTTATTTTTAATTACTTATTGCGTGCTCACACTTCAAGTAAAAAAGGATATTGTACAGAATATTTCCCGAATATCTTACACATGATAAATATTATAAAATGTCAAAAAATTTTAAACGGTATATATAGCCTACATTTTGGCACAATTCGCGTTGCCCGTTGCCGTTGCACGTTGCCCAAGTCATTGTGCTTCTGTACATAAATATTCTAACAATTGCCATGAATGTTTGACATTTCAGTTTGCAGTCCTATAAATTCTATTATTAGTATGTTGTTTATGGGAACACCGGATGTTTTACTGCCCTCGTAATTTTGTGCGTAGACGCATAATTCAGTTACTGGTACGGAAACGGATGTTGGAAATGATATGTTTGGCAAACCCGATTCGGTAAACTTTGTAAAAATTCTTCATGATCGTCATGGAAATATGTATAGGCTGTTTTAAAAAATGTCTAATAACATTTTGACGGAGATATTGTTTATTAGTAAGCAAATGTTTATTTAAAGTGCGTTTGTTGACGTTATACTCGAGGGAACGAATAGGTCACGGTGTGTCGTGAAGGTGGCGCGGTCGCAGCGGTCGCAGCGCAGCGCGGTGGGTGCTCTCTGTTCATCACTGCGCGTCGTAAACCTGAGCGGAGCAGTGCGCGGCGGGCGCGCGACCGTATCGCACTACGATATAACGGCATGCGCTGCCTCGCACAGACTAGATGGCGCGAAACTATTCTTTATCATTAATATCCGTCTTTATACCAAAAAAACATTAATGTTATTGAAAGTGCACTCGTCCGTAATAAATAATGGTCCGTGTCACCGGCTATAAGGAGAGGTGACGTGTGTCCTAGGCTCCGGTTTAAAGATGAAGTTATTCAAGAGGAGGCTGTCGTTTACCGGAGATAAACAGAGACGAGTTTCCCATTCAGACGATCCTTTTGAAAATGAGGTACTTTTTCGTTGTACTTGTAGCTTTTTAGGAAAAAAATAAGAAATAAAAATATGAAGTAAATAATCAAATCAGATTTGAATGTCAAAAATGTGTAGTAAAATTATTTTTAGTAACATGTAAGGTAATATATTCAAATAATAATAAGTCATAAATTTAAAAGTATGTACATGTAAATAGCAACCGGTTGTAGTAAGCGTCGGAACACCGTCAGCTCTGATAAGCGTTTCATTAATTTTTTTTCTGCACGTTAGTCTGTACGTCGAGTTGAGTATGAAATAAATTGGAAGGCAAGGTTATCTTATCATTTGAAGGTCGCAGGTTACGTTCTTTGCTTGCTCTGTTATATTTGCAAATTAATTTTATGTCCGACTAGGTAATAACTACCTAATGTCAGAATTACAATCTCACTAAACTCACTCTACATGTTGCTTGATGTACAAAAAATATTGACGTTTCCTCAATTGAAGTAGGACTACAGGAATTTCTGTAACAAAATATAACAGTTTTTAAACTTATATATTAGTAGTATATCATGTATAATAATTATAGATTTTTATATTAACTAACCATTAATATGAGTATAGTTGATTTAGTTTTTTAACTACAATTAATTGTTTACACAGATGTTTTAGTTCACACTCGTGTAGGTATGGTATCGTATGCATACAATACGACAACCTTTTTTCATATTCCCATCTATAGGTACCTAATTTATTATAGTAAATGTTTTTTAATTTGCATAACATAACTAGAAAGTATAGTTGTAAAACTTTTTGTATTACTTTCAAATTCAATAACTTATTACTTTCATTGCTCGAACCCCACGCAGTTGACGCTTAAAATGTTGATGGTTAGGTGTCAAATGTCAATTGAACGTGGAATTTATCGTGAATCCATAGGACAGCATTGCTATACATATATGTATATATATATATATATATATATATATATATATATATGTATATATATATATGTATATATATATATATATAGGTATATATATGTATATATATATATACAATAATTTACATATGACGTCTAACTTGCATCTTCAAACGTAGTTTAGTTTGTTGACATCTAACTAATGCGCTTCTTAATTTAAGATTTATTTGATTACAGTAAATGTAATTTACTTTCAATTACTTTCAATATTATATATTTTTTATATTATTGAGAATTTATCTCTTATTATGTGATGCCTTTTTTTGTTACAACATTTTAAAACTTAACGCTGTGTAAAACGTTACCTCGTTCTAAGGCAAATTTTCAGATAATAATACATTTTGTCACGACTATTACTGCTACAGGCAAATAATGCGGGTAGGAAAAACTGGATCCGGCCGCCCATTTTGCTATCTGTAGCAATCTGGCCGCTAATGCGTGCCCCAATTGTCCTTGACCTCTGTTTATATTGCTTACTTGTGTACATTTATTCTTTAAGTGATACGCGATAAGGTTTATCAGTAAAGATATATATCGCAATAATGTTGTGGCTGCTATTCATAATCGTATTTTGTGGAATCGTACATATGGAATTTGAAAAATTGATAAGAATATTTTATGATGAAAAGTAAAAAGTATCAGAGTATACGCATTAAGGTGATTGAGTAGTATAACTAAAAATATAAGGCACTTTTTATAAGGATTGTAGATATATATAGGTATATTTAATAAAAAGCTTATATGCAGCTTCTATTTAAATAGCTCTCTTTCAATCATTCCTAATATATGAACTTGTATTGATTATACTGTATACATAGAAATAGAATACGATGTAATTATCATTTATATTGGTACTCTCTAATGTCTACGATTTCTCTGCTAAGAAAAGCGAACAAACAAATATGTACTTGCTTACACAAATGCTCATCTTCAGTAAATAATAATATGAATATAAATTTAAATATGAAAATCATTTGAGGTAATCACTATCTCATTGAGATTATATTATAAGACATAACAACGGGTCTTAGATTCGAGGCTAAATAAATGTATATATATATATATATATATATATATATATATATATATATATATATATATATATATATATATATATATATATATATCACGTGACAACTGCAATATGTTTATCTTTTAGTCCAATGTGTAGAAAGTAATAACCAAATGTGAAGTGCATAGGCATGCGCCCACGCATACATCTGTTTACTTTTACAACATGCAATACACCCAGCACGTGGGACGTTTATCACCTTATCTAAGAAGGCCAAATCTGCTATATTATTAATGGAGAAAGCTGCTCGAAATAAATTTAAAATCATCTAACGAAATAATTTCATCTTTGCATGTATTCATATAAGTGCTACACACAAAAACTCTTTTCCGCTATTATTATATACATATACATTTATTACATTTAAATTATATTATGATAAGTTAATCATAAGAATACTATCAGACACCGTTATCAATCAAAAGGTATTCAATACGTCAAGGTTACCCAATTAACTAAGTTACATTTTTAGTGGTAAAAACTTATTTATTTATAAGGCAAAACTAACCGCCACATTTATATTTAGATTGCCCATTATCTTAATTTATAACTTATAAACATGTTACTGGTATGATTACAGATGAGTATCCTTCAAGGTATCAGTCGATTTGTCTAAGGTTACCTATATAAATATTTTAGTATAATTTATATTTATCTTGTTTTGTATCTTTTGATTGAAAATTGTAAGTTTATAAATTATGAAGTATGTGCATAAATAAAAGATGGAACTATTCATATTAATTTGAGGATATATGCAAAGTGGAAACTATGCTTTGAGGTTAGGTGGCCACGGCGTGCCTAGCGCCTTTTAAGATTATACGCTGCAGTATCCTGTACGGTATGAGCGATGGACGTGGTCTGTAATACAAAGAAGTTCAGCTTAGAAGTTCCGCACGTGACTAGAATATTGAATTCGTCTCGAGTGGCTATCGACCGTGGACCAACAGAAATATCTAGCGGCTCTCTCCATCTACTGAAATCAATGTTAGGAAGGTGTGCCACAAACCATATCGCATGTCTAAACAGTAATTACACGACAAACGGCACTTCAACATTCATTATCATTTTAACACGGATCTTAAAGCTTTTTGTTGGCCGCGAAACCTTTTTAAACGGCCCGTGACTATGTCCAGTTGCTAATAACACGCCTCATTATACACCTTAGATTTTGTACTAATTCAATTTACAACAGTTGAAAGTCTGACAATGTTTTGAGTAGGACTTACACCCTACGGTTTGATTAGTATGTTATTATTGTTAGACGTAAATAAAGAAATACCTATCAATATATATATTTCCTAAATAAGTTTAAAAAAAGCTTCACGCGTTATCCCGCACAGCAGTCAGAGACTTTCGCCAGAAATCAAGGCATTGAATAATGAATGGTGAATTCAACGCCACGCTTGATCCCTCCAGAGCGAAAAAGTTATAATAAACTTCAATTATAATCATTTCTCAAAATGGGTATCAAACTCACAGTTAAAAGTGAATTATACCACTAAACTAAATTGAATTATATGTTCCGTAGGACAAGGCCAGATTTACGGATACAAGCTGGCAAATTCATCGGACATGGTCTCGCAATGGAGACCCTTTACAACTGTCACCGTCGCCAACTCGAGCTGAAAACATCCTACCATCGGACACTTTACCATCGCCACTCCGCAACGACCAGAATGGCATCTACGACACCATTACGGTTAGTAATACATAATGATTTTTTATAAAAATGCGAAATTTGGCAGTTTATATATTACTTGGGCAGTGCGGGATATATCTAAGATGAATAATAGGATCAACAGAAATTCCTAAGGCGCGAGTTAAAACGGGAATCTACTTTTAGAGTCGAAATGTGCTGTGTGTGTGTGTGTGGGTCATTTAATCCCAGGTAGGGCAGGTATCCGTAATGCGATTTCCTCACGTTAAAAAAAAACCTCATTAAATCCACGTTAATGAAGTTTCCAGCGACAAGTCGTCTGTGTTATGTAGTACCTAATAGTTTTTATAGACTTAGTATTTAAAATTTGTATTATTTTTTTATGTGATTTGCTCTGTTCCTGTTAAAAGTTTTATGACTTAATACGAGACTTCTTGCTGGAACATGTCTAATATGCACTACTACTTTCGAAGAATCTCCGGTTACATCTTCTCGGGACAGACAGTAAAGTATGCAGTTTACAATTTCCAAGACATATTCATCATGCGCCTTAAGGAAATTTCTAAACATGCCCGAACTACAGTTTGCAGTAGTTATTTAGATAAATAAATAACAACATGACGGACGTTATAATAATTTGAACGAAGTGGATAGAAAATTGAATAAAATGACTGGAATCATACGTTGAGTTCTGTCACGCGGCCGCCGCGCGCTCACTTTGGTATAAAATGACGCAGAAGCTGGGCTACATTCAACTATAGATTTGCATAAGGTGATTATAAATCATAAACTGCCGTCCAGCCACGGCTAAAGCACATTCACAAGTTACCTATTCCTGTTGTTCAGCTAATGTACCTTTGTGCTAGAGCGCTCGTAAAGTAAGGGTTATTGCCCGGAAAGGGCCGGAGACCACCTTGAGTTATTGTGAACAAGAATATTAAGTCTTTCTACTAAATCAAGAATTAAGACTCCCTTAAAACAAAAATCTTCTCTAAACATTATTTACTACGTCTCGTAATTCATTCATACACCCACTCAGTGCCCCGAAAGGTCGACTTTTTACCGTTTACTCTTTTGTTTGTTTGTGCAAATGTTTTTCTTTCTCATGGCATTCCGATAAATAGATATTACTTGCTGTACACTTTACATGTTACTCTTTTCATTTACATCACAACGTTGATAGTACGAACTTTTGAGCAATATAATGTTTTTAAATGAAATTATTTTTAAATAAAACTATTTAGAAAATCTTGCGTTACGAACCTTACCAGGCCGTAATCATAGGTTGTCCGTTTTAAATTGTATTATAGATATATGTAACAACCTGTGCTCGCGATTACGTTAGCGTGATAGTGTCTGCATTAAAACTAAATCTTTTAAGAAAACACTTCTTTTATAATAATTTTGTGGAATAAAATACTTTAAATACTTAAATTGATATAACTTTCTTATTTATGAACTAATGAAATAAACAAATACTTCAAAATCTGGGAAGATTACCAACAAACGGACAAATAAAAATATATAAATCACTATTTTAGGTTTTTTTTGAATTGACGAATGCCTCAAATAATAAAATTTGTAATATATTTTCCTTGTACAGATAGCGATTATTTAAATTTTTATTATATTTATATAAAAATGTGTTTTGATTGCAGTGTTATAACATAAAAAGATATTATATTATATTATATGTTCTGACATAACTATTTTTACACGTTACTACTAAACGACAGAATTATTATTTCTGTTGTATTATATAACTTTAAATATCCATTGGTCAGGACAATAAGAGCAATGAACCGTACTGTGACCATTGGATTCGTTAGTGTCGGTTGCCGCGTTAATAAAGTGTTCTGCGTCAATTTGTTTTTATCGTAATAAAATTAAATGATGTAGTCTATTAGCTAGTTTATGTACTAAATCATTATATTGTTATCTGTTACGTAAGTTAAATATCAAATAATAAGAAAGGTATAATATATATATACTTACATACAAACATGTGCTTGTTTATAATCGTTTTATAAAATCAGTCAATACAAGAACTTAATAATACTCACGTGACACGTAGAAAACGACCTTAACTATTTTTCGATTACCGTAGTAAAAAACGCCACGTTTGGATAGGGCGACGTAATTGCGGTGATAGCCGTATTGATGGTCGATCAGAACTCTTTTGCACTAATGCGTCGATTAACGCGCCTATTCAAATCCACAGACCCTATATTATAAAGGAAAGTGGAAACTCATGCAATAGAACATTTATCTACGTTTTCATTCCAATATGAAATAGTAACAAAGTAAAGTAAAACTTATTATTACATTACAGTCGTAGTTTGTATGAATTTCCTGAATACTTAGTTCGGAGGTAAACACAATCAACCCGTATCCAATAAATAACAGGCAATTTCCAGAGAAACAAAATGAATTCACTCAGAAAATCACACGACTTTCATGAATAAAAGATTGGTTCACGGAAAAGGTGGTACGCAGATGAGGCTGTGCTTTGGCGCCTACACTTGTGAATGAATAACTTAAGATATTATTCCCATTTTCCTAAGTAAAATTACTTTTATAATATATATTTTAGAATTTGGATGTTCTACAATATTTAATAATGAAACTAAAGAGTAAATGAAATAATTTCCAAGGCTTTCAAACTGAATGTCCGGTAAATCGCTTGTCATTAATAAAGGACATCAACGTGGAGCAATCGAGTTATTTTCAATAGTTTAGTTATTATATACTTGTATTTGATTAAACGTGATATTGGATTACTCCTTTTAATATAAAGTTAAGAAGAAGTTGTGAAAGAATCGTACAAAGGGTTTTATTATTGAATCTATATTGGAAACAAACGAAATACGTGAAGTTTTACCATAAAGTAACGTAACGTACTTTTATATTATTTTACATCTAGTCGATAAAAAATAAGAACTCAAGATTTGTGGCTTACGTAAGACGAACGTCTATTCTGGAGAACAAGTACTGCTAATGCGACTGTTTGGAATTTTAAATGCTTTCAAGGCTTGCCGTAATACGAGGTTGAGAATATTAATGTTCTGTGGATTTGTAAATACAGATGATCTCATTACAATGTAATATATGAAATACAATATACGTATGAGTAATACAATAATAGTACTGACCTATTAGTTATTTTGTATATTATTATATATGACTTAGACGTGTTTGTCGCATTTGAGTATCTAACATGTGCCTGGCTAATATTATTTATATTTTAAGCTCGCGAGTTTATACGCTTAACATGTTGGTTTAAAATAAACTTTTGAAATAAGAGATAAGTTATGTGACTTTAGTCTTTTAACTGTGACTGAGAATATCGTTTTTAAAGTTAATTATTTTTGCAAAATTTGTTAGAACCTTGAATAAAAGAATCTTAATTTTTTATGATGTCATTCGTCGAACAGATTTGAGTATCTTGTTTCCAGTTTGTTCGTGAAGTCATAAAACACGACTTTATGGTTAAACATGAGCAGCCGCAGATAATAAGTACACATAGGCAGTCCTAAAGACCATGTATCATTATCATTTAAGTGATTTTATGATTTTAGAAGTTTTAATTTCAATTAATTTTATGAATTGGCAAGCAAATGACATGGAAATCCAAGTCACACAAAGAAGTAAATAAATTTCTTTAGTTATTCTTAAAACCTCTTTTATAGGAGTAGATAGGGTGGTCTCGTGACTTTGAAAAAGATATTCATCGCATCAGGTGTCGGTGTCACGGTGTCAAATGTGATTGCGGGCAGCGTTTTCGATGTCGTTGTAGAGTGTACACATAATTCGACATTTAAACAATAGCACCTTAGTAACGCCCCTTCACTTAGATCGCACGATAACTTTATTTGTATATTCAAAGCATTAAAATATTACACGTGGAATTATTACAGCTGAACATAACAGTTATATTATGTTATTATATAATATTTTTAACAAATAATTGTCAGAAGCTATAGATATTAAAAAATATTATTTTGAACTCAATTGATTTTTGAAAATAACTATGTTTTAAAATATTAAATAAATATTGTGTTTAAATTTCTTTGAATTCACACCTAGGTTATCACACATGTGTGTAGATAACCTAGGTGTAGTTAATACATTCCGATTTCCACTCCTCTCCCATTATAGCGTTTACGTCTCAATATCTATTATACTATTTTAAATATATAAAATATTATTTTCCCTCATTTCCTTTAAGCACTTAATAGTTCCAGATTCAAGTATCAGAAGATTTTCCAATATAATTTCTATTCGTTATGGATTGATAGAAGTACGATTAAAATAAATTGCTTTTGACTGTAATTGGACGTCAAAGAGGCCGCAAGCATTGGTTAGACTTTAGATAACCGATTGGGTATCAAATCGCGAATCTTTCTCACGTTTATTGATGCTAAGCGAAGGCTGATCTATCAACTATAATAATTCAGCACAAAACTTTACTTGAATTTTGCTAATAACTCGTTTATTCTACAAATAAAGGACTTAAGATGATTTTTTAATAAAGTGTTGTAAAACTAGGAATACTGTAGAAGTCTTTGATAATAGTTAAGCCAATTTAATTTACCACGCGCAATTAACACAGCTTGGCACGATGTGGACCGGAACCAATATTGATAGAGTTCTCTGAAGCAGCGCTTTTAGCAAATCTTTAACTTTATGACTTAAATGTTACACTTAAATACCAGATTTATAGCAATATAAAAGTATAAAATAATATATAACAAGTCGATTGTTTATTTAGTTATTCACACCATATTGGAGATTTCTTTAAAATATATATATTTTTTATTTAGTTTCTACTTGGAGAATCTTTTTATTTACTAGACTAAATAGATTGAAAATTACATAATATAATATAATATTTGATTTTAATCAACAATAAAGTCGATCAATACCACACAACTGCGCTACGAAGGCGAACAAGAGTTTTATAATTTATCTCATACTGTATACCAATTCCAAGAATATTAACGAACCACAGTACGTAGAAAATATCATAAAAATATTTCTTATAAGACCAATACGAGAGCAAAGCAACGCACAGATGGCACGATAATACAAATTCATAAAACCAGACGAATATTAATGTAAACAAGTGTTTTTAAATATTTATAATTGAATTTAGATTGAGATTAAAACGGTTGTTATCTTATTCTTTTTTTTTGGTTCAAATAAAGCTGAGACCTACATATATTTTTAATAGTACTGATACAACTTATAAATAATCATAGAAAGATTTTCAATTTGGAAAAAAATCAAAATAATAGCCATATTCATTTGAACTGTAATAACTATGAAATGGCGGTAATTTAATAAGTCGTTAAATTATCAACTTAATCTTAATATTACTCAATATAAAACGTTAAAAGTCACTTGATTATGCTTCCGGTAATTATTTAATAAAATACATTAGGAATCAAAAGTCATGTTATCAAAAGTTTAAACAATAAAACGTTCTTTTGAGATCGCTTGATAAATAATATCGGAGTTCATTTAGATTGAAGTCTCTTATTAATAAGTAGGTTATACTGACGGTAATAAAAATTAAGTGAAAGCATTAGGTACATAGTTCGTTAACCGTGGCGCTTAATAAGTTGACGGCAAGAAGGGCTCAGTGAAATTATTCTTAGATCTGTGATTGTTACGCACGAGTTAAATTATAGTGGAATAAGTGTTATATTTCTTATATTATTTAATTTATTTTCATTGTTTATCAGTTTTATTACTTTTCTTGTTATTTATGATTACGGGATCCCGCTGTTCAGTACTTACTTATCGCATTTTGTAACGATTCGCTTTCTAGTTCAATACGAGAGGAATGACAAAGGATTATTTTTCAAGAAGGATTTTTTCTTTTTGTAAAGTATTTAATACAATAGGTTATAGTTTTACATGATTTCAACACATAAAAGTGTAGATAAATAGAACGTCATATTGAGTGGTGGGACTCAAAGCGATGCCAATTACAATCATTCCCCCATTTAGAGGTTTAAATTAACAACTATTGCGTGACTTTTGTGTAGTTTTAAAAGGTAACAAACAAATTTATTATCTTATAGGTATATGAAATAAAGAAACTAATACAAATCTTGTCAAAAGTATTCGTTTAACTACAAAAAGATTAATATTATCTGAACTATATTTTATATTCAAATTTTCTTAATAAAGACAACGATGTTACATAATACGGGAGATTATATTTTGAACGCGAATAAAGTAAACAAAGGTAGCATATGCACAGGTTCTTATATTTAACGTAGGGTAATAGCCGCTTTTACTTGCTAATGCAAGGTTTGTTTACGGAAGTGCATTACATCGTCAGTTGCCCGATCTCATGTCTATGTTTCTTTTCTAAAATTATAAATGAATAGCTACGTACAAAATAAATAGTATCCCAGAGGCGCGGGTTTAAATCCCGCTCCCTTAAAAAAAAAATTATACGTTTTTTCAAAAATGTTTTCTAATTCTAAGTGTGGAATAATACTTAAAAATAGTAAATAGTATTGAATATTTTGGTTATATATAGTATAATATATTTCATCTTCGATTATACATAATTTTACTACTGCTGTATGTTATAAAACATCGCAGTTCGGTTATTTTTTCAATTTGAAAATATATTTTATACTAGTTTACCTTGCATATAGTATGTATGCTTTACTCTTCGTATTCACAAAAGTATTTCTCATTATAAATCTAGGTTCTATCGCATGACAATCATTATTAGGCCAATGTATGAAATGTAAGGAAGTCAGTGAGGTACGGTACATTAGTTAAGATAAAGTTAAACGAAATACTTTATATTATAATAATTAATTATTATAGTAGTTATATATTATATATTATATATTATATATTATATATTATATATTATATATTATATATTATATATTATATATTATTTATTATATATTATATATTATATATTATATATTATAAATAATTAGCAAAGATCATAAAGACGAAGATTATGATGAATATCTATAAATTTATAACATACTTCCTTTTTTTATTTCAAGTCCCTACATATAAATCAGGCTGGAGATTAATGAAGAAAAATAAAAGTGTTGAATACTCGACAGCATTCCCGACAAGGTTCCAGCTCAATTAGATTCGTTAGATTATGCCAATTACTGATTTCGTACTTGAATTATAACGTAACTGCTGCTACAGAATTATAGACCGTGAACCTGAAGCGAATATATTTATTATATGACGTAATCTTTACAAATACCACTAATTAAAAAAATATAATTTTAGTCAATAACAACAGGAACTTTTAAATAATAAAAAAGAATATTTTACATAACATATATTTGGCTTTTTAACTCTTTAACTACTGCTAAGTTTACCTCAATAAAAGCTATAAAGAGAGTAAAAAAATGGCAGTTTAATACAACAACGTGTAATGGCATTTTATCTTTTCTTAATATAATGCAAAGGTATTTATTAATATCACTCATTTACTAGATTTATTTAGGTATATTATGAGTATGCAAAACTATGATTGCTTCATAATTTATTTGGCATTATCATATTAAACGAAATGAATGCGAAAAGCTACGGTCTAATACTAGTACAGTAGTAGTGTAAGGCGCAACGAAACAGCGAGATAGATGCGCGTTGCCTGGTAACGCGGCGTCATAGCGGCGAGCGTCGAGACGCTGCGGGCGCCAGTGCCTCTCCCGGCGCCGCACGCTGCGACTCACGCTGCACCGCCCCACCCGAAAAATACTCGAAACTTGTGTGAAACGTGATAAAACTGTAGTGTTTCCATTCATGTGTTAAAACAATTGTGATAGTGATTATGATAAAAATGTGATATGATTAAAAAAATCTATGTTCGGCTTCAGAGTAGAAGAATGTTATGTGAAACAAATAACAGTTATAATTATGCGTATTTCTTAATATAAAAAATATCTTTGAATATATTACTGAACTCAATGTAGAGACACTTTAAGATACATTACAAATACCGAACAAGATAACGGAGTACCTGCAATGTGATAGTGTTAATTATACAAGATAAGATATAATAGAGGCTCTTGATTATTCAGCGAATTAATTATTTTATGCCTTTGACGCCATAATCGTTATTTTTCATTAAGTTAAAAGTAACTTAACATAGATTATTTATATAAAAATAAACCGAGCTTATTAATCTAGCATTTCTCTTATTTTGAAATTATTTATAGATACATATTTAAAAAACGTATTTATGTTATCCATATTCACTGAACATACTGAAATGAGTCTTGTTGAGTGCATTCATAGAACTGCAAGGTAAAATAAACATAAGTCAGTAATCAAAGTGCTAGAACAAAGATTGTCTGTAGTCGGTGACCGTTCACGCCATACATCACGCTTTCTTATTTGTATGAGCCTCACCCCGTCGGTTATTCACCCTCTTGCTTTACGGGTGAGCTTATTAGGAAGGTCAGGGTTACACATTTCTAAAATTAGTTGCCTTTTTATATTTATAAAACTCAAAAAAAATTAATAAGCTAAGTCAATCGTAATCAACATATTTCTAATTTAAGCTTGTTTTTGTTACTAAAAAATAAGTATATGTTCAGTAGAAAATCTTGCCTTTATAAAAATGATTAAAAGGTACTACAACAAAAATATATTAAGTATTATTGCATCACAATTTGTTAATGTGCAATTCACGTCGCGTATAGGATACCGCAGTGCAGGAGCGCATGCCCCCAGGCTGCTGCCTACTAGCTGGTAATGTTGTCATTCCTAACGCCTCACATTCTCTACACATTAGATATTTTTCCTACCCTACTGCAACTTCGGTATAGTGCTCAATCGTTTACAATGGGACTATAATACACACTTACTTACATCCGGTTGTAAAAAACCTTTGACTTCGCCGCTTTTGTTTATATAGAGAGCACAACACGTATTCAAAATGTTGTTACGCAGCATAAATATAATATTTTTACAAAATGTCTTTGAGCAAAGCTGGTCAAATTGTAAACTTATTCAAGTTTCGAGGTAGTGCATATTATATACCTATTAACTTTATAAAATAATAAAGTAAAAAATATAAATAGCATATGATGGGAAAAGAATCATGAAAATATTATCAAGCGATCTAGAGGCGTTATAGAGGTGAGAATGCGTCCCAGAATCGTCACTGCACGCGAGGCGGAGGCTGCTCGCGCGTTGCATAGACTTGCTTTTGCATTGTGGCGTGCAGCTTTTTATTTGCAACGAGGCCCAACGTGCAATCCTCGTACGGCTACTAAACATCAAGATCGGATGATGGTGTGTATTCTAAATCTGTAAAAATACACGTGGTTCATTAATATTTAATTCATTTGTATAATACTACTTATTACTTAGTTTTAAGAATAGGTTTATAAATACTATAATAATAAAAATTGATACAAGAAATAAAAGGATAAATTTCTTTCTCAAGAACGTTTTTCGGTTATAACTTTAATACTTTAAATAGCTGATTCCATCGACACGCTGACGGACGTTGATGTAAATCTCGAATCGTGATTGATGCGAAACACGCTATAAGCTATGAGAGTAAAAAGTGTAAGTGGTCAGTGCGCCGGTGCCGGCGTGGTGCTGTGGCCGGCGCAATGCTTTAAATACGATCTGCTTTATGATTAGATAATGCCAATTTTGAGGGCTTCAAGACTCCTATCTAATGTAAATGTTTATATTTAATTAAAAACTTCAGATGTAAGAGAAGAAATTGCTTTTAAAATGTCGAAGCGTTAATAATTTTCGTATAATAGATGCTACTTTACCTATGTGTATACTTTATTTATAATTTAATTTTAATTAATAACCGACACATAAAAAATCACTTTTACGAGGGGCTTTAATGAATGTCGTAAGGTGCGTTGAGTAACGTTAGAGCAGCTAACACCGTAATGGCAATTAGCGACGGAACCCTCAGTAAAAGCTGCAGTAATCACTTAGGCCACACCTAGCTTGATGCCATCATTTATCAGAAGTATTGAGCTCGACCCTATGCTTCACATATAATCATGATAACATCTGTTCTTCATAAAATAAAAAAATATACAAAATATTAGCCTAGTATATTAATTTATTAATTTAATTACAACAAAGTTACTAAATGATATATACTAGTTATGTATTCTAATAAATCAAATAAATCTACAAGTAAGTTATGATTGGTATTGCAATTTATTTACTTTTGTTTCAGACGCGAGCGGTTAGTGCTCCAGTATCATCGGCCCCAACAATTTTATCTCGAGTACATGTAGGTATTAAATTGAAATAGTTCCTTTCTTCATGTTTCTTTAGCAATTTTATAGATATGACAAGCGAATTTACTTAAATATGACTGCTTTCTAGTTTCCCTAGCTGATCAACATGCCGCTTTCAATCATCAGATTATAGAAACTAAATCACACTGTACTAGATAACAAAATAATAGCTCTAATTTCTGCAACGACTACGTTGTTAGGGTTTGCAAGGTTTTTTCTAATTAAGCTAATTGCCACTTTTAAGCCGCTTAACATGGTGACCGTCAAAATCAGTATGTATTTCTCATAGCTAAATAATCAGATTAAGTGCATTGTAATGTTGAAAACGCACTGCATTTACTTGCGCCTACGCACGGCTTGTGTCACTTTCACAGAATAGTATAGCGCCTACGGCTAAAGTGTTTGATCTCCCATAAGCATACTTGAGTTAATCACAGCTTTTCTCTATTTACCGTTTCATTTCGAAGCAGATCATTTTTGAACTTATTACGATGAGGTATTAATATTAAATGAAGACAAATATTATTATTTATTACATAATTAATGGCAAAATACCGAATGTATTTTAATATTTCATTTACTGATACAACTTTCTCTCTTTAGGGAACACGTTCAGCAAGCTACCCTGGTCCTGGGGGACCGACCCGACTAGACTTGTGTTACGTAGCGGAACGCATGCTCGCGCTGCATCTACCGGAGAGGGACACACAGGCGGAAGCGCAAGCCGCACACATGCTGAATAATAAACACGGTGAACATTACATGGTTAGTAAATCTATTTCTTAATAATTAGTAATTATAATTAACATTACTCTTAAAGTCATTATTTATTCACAAAAAAATACATACATTAAATCTATTCAAAATGTTAGTATCTATTAGTATAAATTTGCAAATAGGTATTTATTTAACTATACACATATTTGTTACTATCAAGTTAATAATAATGTAACACGCAATAATTTATTAGGTATTAGTAGTTTGTTGTAAAATCAGGTCTTTGCCATAACGAATGACGCAGTTTCCTCTCTAGATGTTTTGTGTTATACGCTTACCGTAAGTTTATTATTCCAGGTTTTCGAAGTAAGTGGTGCGGAAGGTAGTGACGGGCGGACTGCGAGGAACGTGTTCGGTCGCGCACGTTCGCTGGGCTGGCCGGGGGAGTTAGCGCCCCCTTTAGAACGTCTGTGTGCTGCTTGCAAGCATATTGAAAGCTGGCTTGCCTCACATCCCAAGAACGTCGCTATACTGTTAGCATGGTATGACGTCAATTACTGTCTTATTTTTGAAACTCTAGCTTAAGTTGTTTACGGACGAGTGATTTTTAAGTCATCAACTATTGGTATTTGACTAAGCATGACGGTTATGACTTTGAATCTCATTCAAGATTTATATATAAACAAGGTCAATATTAGGTTTTACTGCCTTTTTGTTATGAAAAGTGAAACACCGAAAGATAAATCACTAATTGCACTTCGCTTTCTCCGTAAAATGTGCCACTACAAAAACACTTTAGACTCAGATACACACTCAGATACCTAAAATTTAGTTACAATTAAAATATTTAATTATTTACAGGGGTAACCGGGAACGGCTTGGGGTGTTGGTGGCGGCGTACATGCACTACTCTGCTATATGTGGTGCTCCAGAACATGCTTTAGACCGTTATGCAATGCGACGTTACCTTGACGATAGAGTTCCGATATTTCATCTGCCCTCGAACAAACGGTAAATACACGTTTCTTAATTTTTCTATTTGTATTACTCAAAAATATAAATATGTTTATACGAGTATAGTAAATTACAATATTTACCGCTACAATTTAATGAGATTTACTGTCATTACCTTTTATGGTATAGGCAATTTGTGTTAGAGTAAAGTAGGTAGGTGTAGTGCACCTGGATAAAAGTGAACAGTCATCGACGTATAGTACTTTCTTATAAATTTTACTCCATTACATCGATAAAAGCTATCTAGATTTTCTATTATGTAATTTATTATTGCCTTCCAGCAAACAACAGAGAAATGCATGTAATTATTTTTAAATTTAAAAATGTTTCCTCGGCTTGGAATTCACAATTATGGCGTTCCAAATAAACCACGATGATGTCCAATTATATCTAATTATACAAATGTTATTTTATAACTGGCGTATACGATTTGCACGTGTTTCGTGAAATGTACCATGCTACATAGCGCGCAGATACTCAGAGGTTTATAATCGTATAAAAAGCTTAGCCACCTCCGGCTAATCAGTATTCCGCTCCGCTAGAGGCGGACGTCCTAATGAGGCTGCGAATGACTTATATGTCATAATAGAGAATATATGCCTCTCTGGCACCACAAATTCTTCTGAGAGCCTAATGGCATGCCGAATGAGCAAATTAATTGAAATTGAATTATCTCCATATATTAATTTATACCTGCGAGATTTTCACATTATCATAGTTACAAAATTGTACGTATTAATTAAATATATATATATATATATATATATATATATATATATATATATATATATATATATATGTCTGTGTGTTTGACATATGCACTGTAAACTAGATACAGTGAATAGGTAAACATTACCAAGGCAAGGCATATTTAACACTCAACGGGTCTACTAGTAATTATAATTATTCGCCACATCGTACTTTAGTAAATTGAAAATATAATTAATAAAAGCGTGACTCATATACATATGTAGGAACATATGTATATTGTAAATCTTTTTTATATGACATAATATTGTCTGTACTTTATTTTTTGTACGAATAATATTGTAGTAATAAACAGTAAACAAAATATGAAACAAATGAAAAATATTTTATACGGGTTATTACCCGTATAAAATATTTTTCATTTGGTTTTACTAGATATTTCTAGTATTTAGTAATATTGCTTAGTTAAAATAAGCATAATTTCAAACATACAAATAAAATAGAAAAAAAAATAGAGTGCCAGTCTCTGACCAACTAACTTAGGTTTTTTGTCCTTAAAAACAAGATATTTTCATAATATTTGCAATTCTGCCAATATATCGGTTTTAATTTGAAATCTCAAAAATATATTATAATTATTTTTCTTTTCTTTCTTACTAAGATTCCAAAAATATTTTACTCATTTAACTATTAATATTGAATTTTGATGTTTACACTATTTAAATAAAGAGGCCAATGAGGCACACTCAAAGAAATAGTTATATTTAAAATTATTTTAATTTATCTGCTCTTCTGAAATAGGGGCGTTGGGGAAAAGTATTCAACCGAGTTTTGACACAAGGTCCTTTTTGATTGCTTTACTTTGTAGAAAAAAGCGCGACGCTGCTTTATTTTATCAAAAAGCTAAGGTGAGAGCTTTCTCATCTCTAATTTTTTATGACAGACGAAGTGCAAGTAAAACAATAATAATGTATAAGAAACTTGTTTCGATATATTTAAAATTCTTGTTATAGATATATCGACACTTTTGCTGGTTTATTGGCCGGTCAGATTAGAGTGAATGCGGCGCCTCTACATTTAACGCACGTGAGTGTGGCGGGATCACTCGCGGCGCCCACTGTTCCTACGATAGCCTTTCTCAAAATATACGAGAACTACACCTGTGTCTATACATCTGGTTAGTAGTAACCTTTATGTTCCATATTTTTTAATATTAAATAAACATCTCAAAAAGACCAGTTTGCCAAGAAGTATTGTAAAGATCTAAAATAACAGAGAAGTGAAGAAACCCATTTCTTTTTTTGTTTAATTTAAATTATCATTAAAATAGTTTATTAGTGTATATCATAATCAGTTTTCTTTTAGTTTTTCATATTTGGATGACAATACAATGGTTATTTAAAACGTTAACTAGAATAAAATACGAGTACAATATTTGATTAGGTTTATACATGGTGAACGGCGGTGGCTGGACAGTGGGCGTAGGGCGATTGGCGCTCCGAGGAGACGTGCTGGTGCGCGCGTACCGACGCCCGGCGCACACGCAGACGCATGCCCATGCGCACGATCGCTCCCCTCAGCGGCACCTGGTGTTCGCCTGTCAGTTCCACACGTGCGCTGTCGCCGACCACACCCTCTCTTTCACTAAGCAACAACTTGACCACGCTGTGCACGGTAAATTCTTGGCACGCGCCCTTCCTGCTTTTTTACCTAAAATAAACATCTTAAACCCTTACCTGATGCACTGTCTAATATTTAATTAATATTGTAAATATGCATGTCTGAAATGACATTTATTATTTATTAATGAAATATTTTAAATGTGAAGCAATATACCCTACCTTATTAAAATACAAACTATTTCTAAAATTGATTTAAGTTTTTTTAATATAATATTTTCCTTGAATTTTTGTTTAAATTTATTTACATTGTAGTTCTCCTTTAAGCTCTTTACATTTAAATATAGGTATATAACTAGTAATATAATATGTAAATACATTGTATGCAAGTGCTGTAATGTATAAAGCACGAAACAAGTGAAAACATATATAAAAATCTTTGTATTGTTTCTAGACCCGTCATTCCCAAGTGATGGGGCAGTGGAGCTTGTGTTCGCTCGCGGAGAAGGCTCTGCGGGTGCAGCACCGGCGCCAACTCCCGCCGCACCATTACGGGCAGCTCCAGACGCACTAGCTCGCGCCGATTCACTTGAGCACCTGCGACCGCTATCCACACTTACTGATGATGAACCTGGTATGTGTCATAAAACCTACTATTAAATATTTTAACGCTTCACACTATACCCCCTAAGCACAGAGAACCTACTTAAGTCAGTCCATTCGCCGCTTTCAGCCTGAATGTATATATTACATGTTAAGTGAGACAATCAAACCCTACTACACCACGATTTTTTTCTTTTTCTATATTCTTATTCATAATAATGATATTGGCTTTAATTTCACGCTTATGTTTTTCATGGAATTAAATAATTTTACAAAATTTACAAATTATAATCAAACTTGATTTTAATATATATATATATATATATATATATGGGATACGTAATGAGTATAATTGTATAAGTCATCAGATTGGGCTCAAAGATAAAGTGCACCCCACTTTATCTTGGAGCCCAATCTGGCACTAGAAAATGTGTCAAGTTAAACTTACAAGATATATACTTACTATCTAACTAATACAAATAATATAATGAAATCACATATGTTAGTCGTGCTAAACCTTGAGAACAACTGATGTGATTTGGCTTATTTTAATTTTGATATATTTGTAGTAATAAAAGAAAGTTTTAAAAGGCGTGAAACTATACAGAAATTGGAGTTAAAATGTTTTTCTGCCAAACAGCGTGCATTTAGAAATTAAATATTACGCAATGAACATAGGTTAATGCAAAATTTAAACAGATATGATTTAATGAAAATTATTTTTATTGTTTACTCCACAATTTCATTCCATAATTATGTTTTATAGAGTTTGTATTTTTGTTTATTATCAAGTAATATATTTTTTTTGTTATATTAATTTTCTGAGGAGATACTAAGTTCGCTGGGTCAACTAGTAAGTAGAGTTTGTAAAGACCATTTCCTTCCCTTATTATTTTCATTTCACGTAAGTCTCTCATACAGCAGGATAAGTATAAATATCTTAATGTAGAAATAGATACTCCTTCTCCTTCCCACCCTTTTTTTGGCTGTGCGTTGAGTGGTGGAACGAATAATAGAGATTGCCTTACGGGAAAGGGGAAATAAAAATATTTCAAACGTTCCCCGATTGCGTGTCTACCAACCCACATAATTTTAAAATACTATTTCATCGTACACATTATTAATATCAGTTTTTTTTATTTGTTGTGACATTGTTAAGAGGTGTCGCCTGAACGCGATGTTTGTGAATACAAATAATACTCTAGGGATGGTATGTATATTTACTTTCCAGTGAACTTTAGCCTACAAAATTAAAAATATATGTTATAAACGCAAAATGGAGTACGGTATAATTATTAAATTTTGTTATCTCCGCCCAAGTTAAATCTATGTTTTCAAATAATTTGAAAAATTATTCAAGAAATCCTTTTTCGTACCAAAAGCAAGTGAAGCGCGCTCTACTAGCTTTAAGCACTAAAACGTTATTTTATTAGTTTTACATCCGTTATTTGAAGTTTATTTTCGATAGGATGCGACTTGCACGTATCGCATTGCATAAACTGTATTACGTTCTTTATAAAGTTTAATAAGTTTCCAAGAAGATTTAAATGAAACTTGAATAAGTTATTATATTTATATAAAACTATAATGTCTCCTCCTTTTTCATAAACAGAATTCTAAAGTGTTTAATTTAAGATATATATAATTTAACTAATTTCCTTACATTATACATATACTTACGTGTCTATACGTTATGACATTTTGATCTCAGCTCAGTACAAATATATTAAATGAAACAGCTTTATTCCTCATCACCTGATACGTTAAAATAAATATTTAATTTAATATTATTGGTTCTCCTGTTAAAAAACTATATATATATATATATATATATATATATATATATATATATATATATAATCTTTTTTAGCATTTTTAAATATTGACTATAAATATATAATATTTAATTCTAGTCTTAATATCACTTTAAAACAGTTTATTTTAGTCATGTATAAAAAGTAATACGTTAAAAAAATTTTAACAAGTAGATAAAGATATTATTTATTGTTCTCACAACAAAGAAATTAATACATTCTTCGTTTACATCTAAAAAGCGTCGACATATCATTATAACGGTTGACAAAACTGTTAGCGGTAGCGATAGCTTTGCGCTGCAGGTGCGAGGCTATTTTAGTGATGTCCGCCTCGCCCGCCGCCCGCCCAGTCTCACGCCGGCCTTAATCACAGCACCACGAATATTATCAATTACTGTTCATCTTTTAACAGTGTCGTGTTATCAATAATATTGACAAATCAATATCAAAATTAATAAATTAAAAAAAATATTTTGTCACACTCCACATCATATTGACTGACGCTTCTGGATATTATAATGTAATATATAGGTAAGTAGAATATAGAGATTACACTTTTAATACGTTAAAACGCTTTTAAAACTGTGCTTCAGATGTGCTTGGATATAATAGAATAGAGAACATTTAAATTCCTAAACAATTGTTAATGGCACATAACGTCAAAAATAAACGAGTTTGAGACGTATACGAGTTGAAAGATGTAACGAAATTAGTTCCATTATGTGATAGTATATTTCACATGGACAATGACATTGGTTATGGTGAGCGTAATATCTCATGAGTGTGATCAGACACTGGAGCTGCTCGAACGCCTAATTGACCACCGTGGCGAATTGCTGACGAATGTGTGCTCACTCATCACCCATGTACACCTATTGTTCATTCGTCATACTCTACTTTCTTGTAATCGAATTATAAGGTTAAGCTTATAAACCCAAGTTAAATTGATTATTTACAATTACATAGTGTTATAGTGGGATTTGTCAGAGGCGAACATAGTATATAAGTAGAAAGTAGGTATAACAAATTATACGAGATTTTAATAGGAATATATTTCACACCCAGTTTTAAATTTCTAGAGATCATTCTATTAAGAGTTTTACTAAATTTAGACGATTTTACCAGTATATTGTTTTTTTAAGGCTCAGGATATAATAATTAGATTCATATTTTATTACATTCTTAGCAAATATTTGGCAATCATAAAAACCCACTTCGATAAACCTTTGAAAAGGTTATCTAACTTAATTTTATAAAACATTTTCTGGTCAACAGTCACTGCCTTAATAAATATATTATCTATGCCGTAATAATAAATTTGTGGAGTTTTAAAATCTTATTTATTTTCATATAAAAATCATTTTAATTATTGCAATTTGGCCTACGCGGCCCACCATGGAATTTTCAAATAAATACTAAACGTCAAAAATATTTATAATTATTAATTAAATTATTTTGTTGTTTATTTAATAACTCTAAAATAAAAGTAGAATACCCTAAGCTACTTCTTATAACATCAGCTAAGTTTAAATGCAAGTTTAATAGTAACATACAGCTTTTAACATCAGCTACATTCCAGGGGTGAAACTGACAAAAATATTAAAAAAACGGTATTTGTACTTATTATAAAAAAAACGGTGCTTTGGTTGCATGCTTTTAATAAAAAGTGGATATTTTAATGTTACAAAAAGACTCTAATTTTATTGATTTCTATAGATGCTAATAATGAAATTCATTTTTAACGCTGGAATAGACGTTCGTAGTTGTTTTCTGAGTTTATTAAATAAATATATTGTGAATAGAGAAGGTTAGCCAAATTATTGAGATTTACAAAACGTAACCCGATAGAAGCCATGTTACATGGACGTTTCGCACACATATAGTGCATGTTATCATTTATGATTTTGATTTTAACTAGAGCCATTTTAATTTTATTATTATTAGCTATAAAAATATTAAATCCAGAGCGGGATTAGTAATTTTATATACTTAATGATGCTCACTGGCCTCACCTAAACTTAAATCGCAGTCAACGAGAAAGGTGCACCACTTGTGCACGTATCGCCAAATGCGACTTTAATGAGAGTCTTCGTACAAACGCATTCTATATGCTAATTCAAATTAAAAATAGGTTTGTGTTTTGTTAGTGAGATTAAGCATTGGAGAAAAAGACGATTAAATAATTTGCTATCATTGTGTACTCACGGCATGTACTTGGTTGCTCCGTGTACTTGTATGTATACAAAATATCTGGTTAACAAACATGTTTTTCTTATATTTTACGTATATTGTTATATTTAATTAGGCTAACTTTACAAAAATATTATAGATTTATTTTATTATCTATTTCTTTAAAATATAAAGCTAAATCAAGTTGGGACGTTAAAAGTGATGAACATTTGCTAAAAAGAAGACACGAACCGGTTATTATTTAAATGTTCGGGCAACGGATATTAAGAATGACTTTGGATATGGTTGAGTAACGACGTAGAGCTTAGAGTTTCGTAGAAACACGAGTTGGAGCGGCTCGATGACATCATGAGGAGCCGTCGCAAGCACGCGTTTTGCGAAGGTAATAGCACAGTTTACAAGCTAAGCAAGACCTTTTTTTATTATTAAGAACCTCTACACGTTTTATTTAAAAGAGGTGGATTTATTCTATACAGAAAAACTACAGGTACGTGTAAGATGCTCAGTGTATGTAGCAACAACTAATTTGTTTCTTAATTTTTCATTGATAAAACAAAATACGGTTATAACATGTTCAAAAATCAATTAAACAATAAAATCAATGAATTAGGTATAATATTGGAAAAGAAAAATAATTATATATGATATTAAAAAGCCTTCACATTTTTACACATTATTAGAATATATTGGATTAACGCGTCGTATTCACGCTAATTTTCATTAGTTAACGAACAAGGCTCTTCATAAATATATCGCCGCGACCTTTGACTGTTGCGTCATTTATAACGTATGACATGACTTTGTGTATCCAGCATTATATTAATGTTGTTTTAAAACTAATTTTGCAGATACATTTTATTGTGTCGCCACGAATCATTGGTAACTTGATTGCTCCAGAAACTAGTTTCTAAACACCTTACGTGCTTAAACCTGTTCTGAATGCAACTCATTATTTTTTGAGAAATATATAAATTAGAATAGATATAAATAATAAGTCAAAGGGTAGTAGAATATAATCATTAAAAAAAATATTTTAATACATTGTATTATTATTATGTTTAGAATAGAAAATGCCAATTAAAATGAAATGATGCATAAGAATTGATAAGTCAGGCGTTATAGGCGCACATCCTCTTCCTGCGCAGCAGTGTTTATTTCGTAACAGTAGCGCTCGCCACGCGTCTCACGCTAAATACGTTATTTTGGTTGACATCACAGAAATAACTGCATCTCCCTTAACACACAACCCATAGACGCGCCGTTGATAAGTTTATGCTAATTGTATTATTGACAACTTCACATTTGGACCACTTGCGACATATCTAAGAGAAGCCAGATGTTGATTGGAATGTTTTTACGTCTTCTAAGGATCAGAAAAAATTTAAATTGTTTACGTCTACGTGATGCTTTTTTAATTATTATTGGTTGTTTATTATTAAAAGCTGGAATTTATTAATTTTATTTACGTGTACGGAAATATTTAGATTTAAAAAAATATATACTTTATATTACTTGCCGCCATCAAGTCGCAATTAGTATGACCAAATAAAATTATGTCCGTTCAAAATTAATTTATTTATGATACTTTAAAAATAATTTAGTGGATTTATAATACTTTAAATTTCTTATCAAATAAAAAAAACGAATTTTATAACTTTTTAGTAAAACAAAATAATATATTCAAATACTTTGGATACAACAATATGACCTGTAATAATTAATAGATCACAATTGATATACCTTGAGTTGGTCAAAAATAAGTTGTTCTTTTCCTTGTTAGGTGAGTTACCTTGAATCACTCATCTGTGTGTGTGGAGTTTTCTACAACTGTTTGACAATATCGAGGTTATCTCAGCGTCGTAATCTTGCATACGCAAATACACATCAATTGTGTACTACAAAAACAAATTTATAACAAGGCTAAATTCTTAATTTTTTTCCTTACGAAAACTTTGCTGTGTAGACAAAGGGTAACGTTACTTGATTCTCCGGACATTTTTGTCATATATATAGTTATAGATGGCGAACTTATCTGCACCGTATTTAGTCAAAATAAAACGCGATAATATGTTTTATATAAATATCACCTATAGTGAATTTAACTCAAAACCATCGTTTGTATTGCTAGATACTGACAACGCTTAAATTATGACTAGTTTAGTAGTAAATTAATCTGCTCCGCTAAATCACAATTTATAAATTAATAAAAACATCAGCAAAACACAATTAATGTGTAATAGGTAATTATATACAACTAATTTAATATACTGGTAGTACGGTGTTATGTAAGTTTTGGTATAATTTGTTATATAATAATTTCTTGATTGAGTTGTCATATTTGGTTTAGTAAATAAGAAGGGCTCTATGTGACATTCCGTAAGACAACGGTGACGACCGGGATACGGGTAACGGGAAACGTTAGTCCTTTTAAGGATGTTGTCCGGTTGTTCGGATAGTAACTGCATTTCTACAACTACTCTGCGTTAGCAATAAATGGTCAATAAATACTTCATTTAGCTTTCGAAATGTGAATGATTATTATCAATCACGCCTACAGGCTTCGTTCATTATGCTACTTATACTTATTTATGTATTTCTTATAATTAGATTTATTATAACAACAAGTTTTGTTAGTATCAACTATCAAGTGTACTTTGTTTTCATTTGTTTACATTTGGTGACAGGTGATAATAACGGCAGTGCAGAGGGTTCGGGCTCGGGAGGGGAGGCGGGCGAAGGAGCGGAGGCGGCACATACGTTCGGACCTCTCGACGGGTCCATCTATGCGACAGTAGTGCGCGCGGGCGGCGGGCCATCCTCTCCGCTCAGCGCTTCAATGGACTCGGGCATATCATCGGCGGGCCGACGCGCCGCCCCCAGCCCGCCTGACGAGCTGGACGCGCTGCTGGGCGACATGCTTCGCACTGTGAGTGCCTTACCGGACCCGCCGCCGGCGTCACAGTCGCAAGCCGACCGCGCACCGGACATACCGTATCACGCGCGCGCCGATTCCGCGCCCTTCACCTACGGAGCACCCGGTCTCCGCCCCGGCATGTTACGCGCCTCCAACCGCCTCGCCAGTCCGGAACTGGTGCGTCGTGCTCTCGGCAGTGATCGCAGCTACAGGGGCATTGAGGACGACGATGATGAGCGCACCATTACCCCGGATCCGTCTCCACGGACGCCGCTTTCACCTCGCACTCTCCGCAAACTGACACATGATGACGTGACGACCACCACAACTACGACAACACCTCCTCCACCTGCTACGCCTGTAAGCAATGGAAGGTAAATGAATATATTTCTCTTATAATATTGATGTATTAAACTTAAGTGACGGAATTTCAATTTTTCTTCATCCTATTTCTATATAAATTACATGGTAATTAATAGAAAAGTACCAAAAAAGTGTAATCTAAGATTTCTTATTGTCCAACATCTTTTAGAATGTCAATACAATATCATTAAAAGCGTATCCTGAAAAGTATAGAGAACAGTAACATATAATTACAGAATAAATATGTAAAAAAATGGATTTTGAATAAAGAATATTATAAAATTTTAGTATATAAACAAATACGTCATGGCTCGTAGTTATCAGAAAAGGGAATCGGGTAAGAGATATAAACATGTGTTCCTGTGTTGTAGGCGTGGAGGCCACGCGCCGCCGCCTACAACTACATGCTGCCAGTGTTTACATTGAAACCTACATCAATATTATATTTTTAGCAAAACCAACCACACTTTTTATCGACGTCTTATTATAATTAAAGTTATATATTGCGTCCTAGTAAATGTAGAACAATTGAGACTGTACAGCATTGTTGAGGATTCCGTTGTCCCTTGAGTGCAAATTATTTAAAGAAATGGACTCATAAGGTAAATTTGTTAGGTCTTATTTTTATATATGAATGTATTAAAATATATTCTATATTTTTTTTCTATTGCCGATTATCTTTGCTCTCTATTCAACTTGCCTTGAATAGTTATTAGAGCTATAAGTGCAGTATAATGTATTAAAATAAGTTTCAAGGACTTTATCTCGCAATTTTATTAGTCGTTCCTTGTCAAAGGCGGACACAACAATGTTATCATTTTTGTTTTTTATATAAAGTATAATTAAATAATTCCTGAATCTAATATATAATCAAAATGGAATAAAAATAAATGGCAATTAATATCCAGTACGTACCATATACATGCTATGTATATGTCAGAATTGCATATGCTTGACCAAAGAAGGTATTAGATCCGTGAGAACAAACAAAGAGAGATAATATTTCGTCCAGTTTCGACACACTTGGTAGTTGGTATCAAGCTTGACACGCAAAGCTATAGCGTTGTGGCTGTTCGGTTAATTTATTTAGCCGCGTTCCGCTCGACCCACTTCACTGTCAATGAAGAAGGGTAATGAAATATACCATAACCAATCTCTGCTCTTACAACGCGTGTCGGCTAAATTATTTTTTTATATGTATCACATTTATAAGAATTACTTACTATTATGTAATTATATATATTTTCATGCTAACCTTATTTATTAATTATATTATAGTAAGTAATTCTTATAAATATAAAAAAATTGCGTATATTTAAAATTAAATGACAATTTCCTCCTCCAAAATATTACACTAGTATATATAAGCTTTAAACCGTTAAAATAAAAATTTGTAACTCAAAATCACGACCTAGTTGTCAAGAGCATTATCAATTTTATTATCAATTTTATCACTACAATATAGTACGACACCAATCATGGATAGTCACTAAATGACTAGTACATTGAATATGTTTTCGTCTTCCGGACATAAATAACGTTTAATCGAACAAAGCCCACTTATCAAACTCTTATCTACGCTATCTTTGCATGTTTTTAATTATGCTAAATTCAATTAAGCATCAAAATTAACTTAACTAATTTATTAGTATTAGATTGAGATTACTTTATCACGGTTTCATTACTTTACTTTATTTGCCTACATATCCATTTAATGCAAGAAAATCTTACAATGTTATTCCCAACCAGTTTTTGATCTGTTAACAATAAAATAAGGAGCCGTCCATAAATTACGTTACATGAATTTTATAATATTTTGACCTCTCCTCCGTCCTTGTCACAAATGGTCCCTTTTTATAAACCATGATTGTCAATGACGTCACACTTTATCGATCCCCCTCCTTCCTCCTTAACGTGTGACGTCATTTATAGATGGCCTCTAATTTCCTAGTATGAACCCGATGTATTTGTCACGAGAAACAGTATTATGGGCTATATTAAAATTGCTTGAAAAAATAAATAAAACAATCAAATTCTATTCATTTATCGAATGAATATATTGTAATAGACGTTTTGAGGTAAATGCAGAGTAGATGACACACTAGATTCACTTTGCCTAAGTCTCAAGATGCAGGGAACATATAGAAACAAAAGTATCTCTTAATAGTAGGCATAAAATAAAAACACTTTGAATTGCGACTCTACAGTCTGCGGTAATAACAGTAATTTATTATACCCTTGTTGACTGTTGACATGTATTATTGTAAATGTATGACGAAACATCTTCGCCTGCACCCGGGTGGTCTGGTGTTATAATGTATTTTGTATTAGTTTTAAGATTATTTCCTTAACTAATTATATTCGTTTTCTTTTGCATACTGGTTTTTAGTTCAATAGAATAAAGTCTCTATAAAAGATATTTTATAAGTAAGTGATACAACTAGAAGCAAAAAATATTTTGTATTCATTAGACTATCACAACACATGACGGACTTACAAAGAAACGCAATTAAACTTTGAGCAGACATCGTAGCTAATCATTCGAACCGAATGTAATCCCAAATAAAACTTCAACGTAAACGTTTTTAAACTTAGCCTCGATAATATACCTACATATATATAAAATAAACTTTTATATGAATAAAAAAGCCTATTAATTTTAGCGAATATGATCCTCTTCTATGAACAATGAAACACTTGAGACAATCCGTACCACAATTGTTCTATTTTAGAGACGACACCAATTCCGTTTAAAGAATGTACAATTTTATTGTTATCATCGGTTGTTATTCAATTAACGCCCACGAGATTTATGCCGCGAACCCACGCTTAAAACTCAAGCTATATTACCTGCGATACTTTTAATCTTATTTAAATACCTACAAAAGTTTGGTATACTATCTGGAAATAATGAATGTAGCGATATAACATATTGTTAAAAAAAAATACTTATATCTCAGAGTTAAATTACTCTAATACGAAAATTTACAGTCTACTTACTATAATATGTTTAAAGTATAGAAATATTTTGTAACGTGCAGTGCAAAAACGTTATTACACTACGTTAGTGAATTATTTATACAGCAACATGGCGCCTTGTTGAGTGGTGGTTTGACAGTTAATCAAAAATATAAACTAAGCAGGTCTATTCTGAGTAAGAACTAATTAAAGAACTTATAGTGTTTATAGTTCAAATCAGGATCCGGTTGCAAGTCCATTATGTTTAATTAGAGACTCATGTTAGTAAACTTTCTAATATTATGATTTTATAATGTGCATATTAAAAGAGAATATAGATATTAAGATACATAAATTGATTTTATGTAAAATAGCTTGTCAAAATTCGATGATATCATAAACTGCTTTCTTTGAATTGAAACGTAACCTATCAGAACAGCAATTTATTTCTTAATGACAATATATTTTGTGATTATTTATAACATATAAGTACCTCCACATATAAGGAAATGAACATCGTTCGAATCGATCGTAAATGATCTAAACTACTAAACTAATAATAAATGTAATTAGGAATTGGTAAAGTGATGGCGTATGATTGCGTCGCCGTCGTGACCTAAACAAGTTGCTATTTAGAGATAAACGTCGCCATAAATGGCTTGTTCGCTAGTACTGCCTATGACGCAGGCCTCGTAAATCGACATCTACTTTCTAATGAACGCCGCTTTGTTGGACCCCTTAATTCAGAGATTTACGTCTCGCACCATTTTAAGTTTATAAAAATATTCTTAATTATTTATATATTCAAATAAATTGACTATATAATACAGCTTGTCTAAGTTGCATAATCAAATTTTAGGCTATTTATGGTAAGATCGAGATCGGCGACCTGTCGTTTTTAACAACTTTATACTTATTAGTATGGTGTCAGACATAAACAATAAAATCAATATATATTCAAATTTTATATATTTTCAACAGATGGACAAATGGCGATGCAGAATGGATAGATCGTCCGCCAAGTAGCACAAGAAAAAATGCACCCGAAAACGGCACATGGCGTTCAACAAGCACAATAGAATGGCAAGATAGTAATACCATACGCAGGGAATCAAGAAGATCTGAAGGAAGTAATGGAGAAAACACAGGATTAACTTGGTTACAAAGACAACAACAAAAATTAAGAGAGAGGAAAGAAGCAAGGGAAAGAGTCGCTCGACTGCCGCTCGAGTGGGACGCGCCTTCCCGTCATGTGCGCCGATCAGCTAGCCATCGGTGATTATATTTATGAATGACTATACAATGAAGAGATATATATATATATATATATATATATATATATATATATATATATATATATATATATATATATATATATATATATATATATATATATACGACTTATGATTTCAGAGTGGATGGATACACTAGTGACACGACAGCGTTTGCAGATGACGACGATGATTTTAGTGTACCTCTACACGTAAACACGCGCACTCCTCTTAGGACTGACAGTATTAGTCCTCAGGCTCCAGACAGGTATGTATACTTTTATATATCTTATAGTATTATTTAGTAATACTTTATTGATATTAAATTATATTTGCTACTATTTTTTTATAGAACCTCATCTAAAAAATTCATGTATGAAAAGATGACGACGCGTGAGTGGAGTACAAGCAGCACACCTACAAGTACTCAAGCGCCTGGTTTACTGTCTTTGGCAGAGCCTAACAATAACGACACTATTGTAAGAAATTTCATCATCATATCGAAATTATATTTACAAATTAGGATTATAAATCTTATTTGATAATTATAATTTATTCAATATAGATTCGGGAGCGATCAGAAAGTTGGTCGCGATCTGATTCTCGCGCAGGAACTCCAGCGTTTCCTACACATCCGCGGACCCCTTACCCGCCGACACCAACACCTTCACTTAGCGCTCGTCCACCACGCTCTCCAACTGTCTCTAGGTACGTTAATTATGTTACCTGCTTAAAAATTAAACATTAATTAGAGCGGTATTTTTTGCGGCTTCTTTTTTGCTTTAATTAGAGTAACATTTTTTATGTAATTACTTTGCTACTGCAGAAAAGAACGTGAAGGCAGTCCAGAATCAGAATACCGTGTATATAATGGTGTGAGTGCGGGCACCGGTACGGCTACAGGGAGCAGTGGATCAAGACGTTCCAGTGTGAGCACAACTGAGCCGCAGCATGTAGCTCCCGATCGTGTCCGCTTTGCGAAAGATACTAGCCACTACTGGTACAAACCAAATATATCCCGTGATGATGGTAAATGTGATTCTATTTACTAAATATTTTAATTATTTTTGAATTAGAAATATTTTAATATTATATCTATATGTTAATTTTTGTAGCGATATCGGCCCTCTTACAATTAGATGAGGGTGCGTTTATAGTGCGCGATTCTAATTCTTTCCCCGGTGCCTATGGACTCGCGGTGCGAGCCGGCGGTGCGGGTGGTGTGCGACACTTCCTCATTGAGCCTACTGCGCGTGGAGTGCGCCTACGCGGCTGTTCCGATGAACCAGTCTTCAGTTCACTATCAGCCCTGGTGTACCAACATACAGTTACACCGCTCGCTTTACCCGTACCTCTTAAGTTGCCCGAAAGGTACCTACAATAGTTTATCCAAATTTGCAATGCAATGCAAAATTTCATTCAATTCTTATATGTAGATATATCGAACATCATTTTTTTTACAGAGATCCGTGGTCAGGTGGAAATGCGAGTGCTGCTGCTCGCGCACTACTAGCGACTGGAGCAGCGTGTAATGTGTTGTTGTTAGGATCAGAGAACACAGAAGCACTAACCGGCCCTGCTGCTGTTAAGAGGGCAGTGCAGAATATTCTGCAGAAAAAGGTAAGACTAAATTACTACGAATAAAGAGAGTTGAGGATGAGACATTTGTAAATTTGTTTTGAAATTAATATACATAAAGTAAATAAGAAACACTTCTAATCCTAAAAAAACTTCAAATTAATATACATAACGTAAATAATAACAATTTTGTTACAGCCGGCAGGTCACGTGGTGCATTTTAAAGTATTTGGAGGAGGGATTACACTTACGGACGCGGCGCGTAAGCTGTTCTTCCGCCGACACTACCCAGCAACAGGCGTCTCCCACGCCGGCCTTGATCCAGCTGAGCGGCGGTTCACTTATGTCGATAATAACAAGAAAACAGAAAAGTAAGAGATTCTATTACTATGACGTTTTAGATCATATTTATTTTAAACAGTGTGAACCACTGTTCACTAACAGTCTTTGGGTTTTACTTTGACATGGACAAATATTTTTATGTAATTGTAACCCTATACCTAAACAATAAGTGTATTCTCATTGATACAAATACAGTGCCAATTTCCTATGTAATAGGAAATTGTTTGATTTACATATGATATATATATATATATATATATATATATATATATATATATATATATATATATATATATATATATATATATATAAGTGCATTTATCACTGACAAAAACAAAAATATGTAAAATTAAATTAGAAATACCATGTAATATCACTAAAGTTAAACTTATCGAAGTAGTTTATCTTTATTCAGCAATTTTTACTTTCTATAGGCGAATCTTCGCATTTGTGGCGCGTGCTTCGTCTGGAGCTGACAACGAGTGTCATGTCTTTGCAGAACTTGAACCTGAACAACCCGCCACGGCTATTGTAAACTTTGTCAACAAGGTAAGTTCACATAAAAGAAGATTTTTAATATAATCTTGATGTATTAGAGTTGTAATTTCTTATTTTTAATATAATACTACAAAATACATATTTATGGTATATTTTTGTGAACCTTCTTCACTTATATTATTTATTGTTACAGGCACTCCTTGGAAGCTCTCAAAAGAAGGATATTATATAACTGTATTTTATGAATTTCATGAACTCAGTTTAAAAGGAATTAACAATACTCACTTTGAAGTGTCAAACACGAAAATTACTCCGTTTTGTTCTGACTTGAAGGATTAAATTACAATGTTGGTTTTCTATGATATTCCACCATTGCTAAATCTTTATTATATGCAAAATAATAAAGACGTAATTTGGTGATGATAAACACTAGTTTGTCATCACCAAATTATCGGCCGCTTCGTGATCACTAAGTACATATTAATATAACAACATGAAATATATTATATTATTAATTTAGTACATAAAAGGAACTAACTAGTCTCATTATAATTTAATATAGATTAGAGTCATGCGTGCCTAATATTACACAATACTATTTGTAACGATCTACGTACGATAGTTAAAACTACTTATAGAGAAATGTTGAATATAGATAAATTGAGCATACGGATATTCAAAATATATTAGATGATAAATAAAATGACATTTATAAAACGGGCTACTTGCCATCAAGTACAACGAACGTTAAGTACAATAATTACAATATGTTTAATACTTATTTTATGTGTCAACTTTATTAAAAAATATTTACATACTTTAAGCACACAAGCTTGGCTTTCAAAAAGCCAACGAATGAACCCAAATAATTTCAATAAAGTAATTTAAAATTATAAAATACCACAGTAGCTTATTATATTTTATTTTCATTAATAGTTAATGAATTATAATTGTCATTTATAATAAATAAAATTAAACGCACTAAACTGATCTAATATATTTTACTTTAATGATTAAACTATACCCAGTAAATTTAACGTATACTTGTAGAGTATGGAATAACTGTTGTCAAATGTATTTATTGGTTATAATAAAGCATTTTAAAATATGCCATGTTTAATTTTTTACTTAATACCTACTACGCTTACATATTTTAATGAAATATGTAAGAAATATTAGAATTTAAAAGAGAACACGCTAAAAACTATGTTCATGTTACACTGGTTTTGTTCTAATGAACAGAAGGTTCATGCTTTTAACATATTAGTATTGTTATCGGATCCGGACGCGTGTGCAACTTTATAAGCATATCGGACCAGAAAAGGAGTTCTAAATAGCATTGCAAGGTTTTCACACATATACATTTATAGAGATACATATTATTAAAATAAAAATTTAAAAGAGCAATACATTAAATGATATGTATATTATTTACAAAATATTGAAAGCATATTTCTAGAAAAATTTAAAACTGGTAAGTCTAATCAGTATACAAGAATGCACTATAACTGAGTTTAACAATTATATTTAATAGAAAAAGAAATAAAAGAAAATAAACAACAATCTTCTTATTCATAGAAAATTTGAATTTACTCTATACCTATAAATAGGTATAACAGTGGTGCAAGAATATAAATTTATAGAGGAATAGAGTATCTTTAAGAAAATTTCATCTTTATAAGTTTATAAATAACTTTTATTTCTATATATACAATAATTCCCCCTAAAAATTATTCTATACTAATAGGCCCTTAATTGACTTATGTATAAAAAATATTTAATTTTTTTTATTAATTATTTATATCCACCAGTAATATTAACATTAAACCATGATAATTTAAAATATAATTTAAAAACTTAAAACTAACAAATCTTTAAAGAATATAGCATGCATTTTCACTAAAATATATATAACTGATTGTACAGATATTATTATTTTTTTAATTAATAAAATTGAATTAAAATGTAATAGTGGGCTAATAAATAAGTGATTGAAAATATATTCATATAATCATCATCAAAAAATAAAAAAACAATAATTTCGAATTACACAGAAAATAATTAAATATAGGAAAATAAATTATTTTACATGCATAAATTAATATTATTTATTATTAATAATTGTCATAATTATCAATTAATTAAGGATTAATTTTGAATTTATTATTATTTAACATATTAATGACTGCAAAAAATCTGATTAAATGTTTTATTTTAAATAATAATACAAATATTAAATTTGTCAATTATTTCATTCAATCAAAACATAATTTTCTTGTTACTCATGAAATTGAAAAATCTTTTAGTAAACAAATACATATTCAATAATTTGTTTTATGTTGTAGTTGTTTTATACTCTTAACAAAATAAAGAGAAAGATTTATAAAATATTATAAAAAAATAAATTATTCAAATTTCAAACAAGTAGTTTAATATAGAAATCTGAAACTATTATTTAGATTTTATTAATAAATGTTCAAGTAGCTAGAGGTGAAGGCGCAATAGGACAGAATGAAAGTGCATAAATCATGGTTGTGGGTTCGATTCCACTCGTGAGAAATAATTTATTTTCATTTTATTAATTATTTTCATTTCCCTACTTTGGTAAGAAAAAAATGATGATGTTAAGGTATAACATATACAATATAACAGCATTTTCTTAATTATTGATACTATATACTTGGGTTCATTATGAGGTATACAATAAAATCCTATGAAGATTATATTAAAATTTAATTTAAAAATATACATAACAATATATCTACTCACTATAAAACAACGATCGGGCACGGACAAAAATACAACATAAACATAATAGAACTTATACTGTATATCATTCAATTTCAAAAATGATATGTCCAATAAAACTTTTGCAATGAAATATATAAATAATATTAGTACTACATTTATTTTATTTTTTTATTCCTCGTCTCTGTTTATATGTTTTCATTGACCGTTTTATGTTAGCATATGTTTGTCAATCGAAAGAGCGACCAAATCTGAAATGGCCATAATCATCATCGTATTGGTCGTTCTCTTGTGCCCTCACTAGACGTTTATGCATTTCGTAGTCTCTGTAAACTTGTGGTGACTTGAATTCATCGTCTTCCTCAGTTAGAGATAGCCCTCGAACACGCGCCCCGTTGCAGCATCGCGTTGATAAAGCCAGCGCCATCGCCAGCGCCAAAAAGATTGTTGTAGTGAACCGCATAATATATAAAATCTGAAAATAAAGAAAAAAACTTTACATAAAATAAATATAGCAATATATTAATAAAAACATTATTTTAAATAAAGACACCATTTTAAAATGAATTAAGATTTTCGACACAAAACTAGTCCTAATAACATCTAAATATTTTTTATTTTCTACAATAAGTTTATCCTTTGGCTAGTTTTAATGTTATATGTCTAAGATATTATAAATATTTTTATATGTAATAAAAACAGACAAAACGAGAATAATAAAAGAAACACTACCAAGAAGCTTAGCAGTCAAATCTAAAATGAATGCTGGAGACGATTACCGGCTTTTTATACAGAATTTTGCATCATGGAAAACAACATCCCCCTTTTTAATATTCCCCTCGCAAGTTTTCTTGCCTGCAGTAATTGACACATTTCAGTTATTATTTTGAACTGAATTTATTTTATTATTGATGAAAATTATGTTTACTTGGAACAAAGCATCTTTGATCTTAACGTGGTAAATCATATTATAAAGCAATCATGTTTTCTTAAACAAAATTGACTTCTTGTTAAAACAGTCATATTGTCGTTCAAATTGAAAAAAAAATAGTTTTAATTTGTCTTAGACTACCAATTTAATATTTAAAAAAAATATTAAAATATAAACGATATAATTTTTATTTTCCCTTATTTTTTTTTATAATATAGATATTTTTAAAAGCTGAATATTTTAGATACTTCAACTGGTAAAATTAAAAAAAATATTCCCGCCATTTTAAGAAACAATCAGAAAAGACTGTAGTATAAATATTTTATATGGGATAAAATTTCCAAATTTGATACAATGGGAAAAGAATTTGAAAATTTTGAACAGCAATTTGTTGATTTGATTTGCGAATTTCAATCTCTTTCGGTAAGGATATAATAAGTTGGTATGTAGCCAACTTATAAAGACCTGCGTATACTTTATACATAAAAATGGCAAGTCATTAGTATTGTCCTAATACGTACATGGATTGAATATTGTAATTTATAAAGACATCAGAAAAGCAACTTCGCGAAGCACTTCGAGTTGAAGCGATGCGCGCAGAAGCGGCTGAAGCAGCACGGGGTGCCGCGGAGCGCGGGGCAGCTGAGGCCTGTGCGAATGCCGCAGCCGCCACAGCCGGCGCTACACAAGCTACCAAAGCACTGGCCACCGCTCAAGACGAGCTGATCGCTGTTAAAATGCAATTCGAATTTTCAGTATGTAATTTATTTCCAATAAATATTGATTTGTTATTTTACGGTATAACTTTGGTACGGTCAGATGATTGACGATTTTATAAACTAAATTCTTGTGTTCGTTCTAGAAACTGTTAAAATTGATATGGGGAAACCAAAATTAGTTGAAGTATATTAAAATTATTGTGATAATGATGCAAGTATATCATTGATGTGATGTGAAAATATAGTGATGTTCCTATAAAAAACACTTTTTGTTTCTACGAGAACAACTTACACTTATGGCTCATACATGTGTTCACGCATATACAACAGCAATATATTGTTCTCGTACTATTGTTCGTTTAATTTCTCTTTATGATTAGGAGCGCCAACGAGTCTTAATAGAAGAAAAATATACAGAATTATTCAATAAAGTAAATTCATTAGAAAAAGAAGTTCAACAATTACGTCCTTTCCAATCTACACATAGCAATTTGCAGCGTCAATATGTAGAGTTACAAGAGTGTATACAAAAAGCAACTGAAGAGGCGCGAAGGTAGGTTAGGTATACTTTTTACTAATTAAATTTTCAGGATATATTTATATCTCGTATATAATTAGATAAATACTTTTAGTGGAACTAAAACTTATGCTAAGTGAAACCTCTAACAGACGCAAATAAAAGCGTCAAATGGGTTAAAATTGACTGTATTGCCTTAGTTACGTCGATTAATTGTCGATTACATTAAATAATATCTCTAAATTTAACTACTACTTATTTTCTAAGTGAGTATTAATTGTAATTACTTTAGTAACTTTTTTAATCACACGTTTCCCCTTAAGTTATATTTAGTAGATACTTCTCGCTAAAGTTTCAAAGCTACATTTGTGCAACTATACTGAGGAATTGTTAAAAATTAATAAAACTAAAATTATTTTTGCAAAATTGGTTTCACAAATTATCATGTAGATACTGCTGCCATGCTTACTGCCATGATTAAAAATGTAACTTTATTTATTGTAACGACCATTGGAGTCGATAGTATAATGTCATAAAATGATAAAATAAAGTGAAGCAAGTCGTCTTGAGGCGGAGTTGCGGCGCGTGGAGAGATGCGCCAGCGCCGGCTCGGAGATGCGCGAGCGCGCGCGGCTTGCGGCGGCGGCGCACGCGCGCGAGCGCCGCCTCGCCGCTGCCGAGCTGCGTCACACCGCCCACGAGCTGCGTCACGCTAATGGTACTGTTAATAGCTAGTAACTTAGGTAGCTAATAACTTAGTAGTTGATTGTTTACAAGAATTTGTTAAAAAAATGGTTTGTATGCGAAGCAATATTAAGGAAACCATTCATTACATATAAGATATTAACACGTTATTAAAAACAAAAAATTAGATTTAAAGCAGATTACGCTTTAGAAAATGTTAATGTAAAATTTATAACATTGCGGCCATTGTGGCGCAGTGGGACAACGTCTGACTGTAAACGCGATAGATTGTGGGTTCAATTCCCACTCGTAGGAATTATTATATTCAAAAATTATTTCAACTTCTCCGGTCTTACCCGTCTCCATCTCTAAGACGAAACACGGAGTTGGGATCTTCCGCACTCAATACGCAATATGTCGTTTTCGGTAGGAAAGCAAACATTTTTTTCTAGGTTGTCTTTTCTAGGTTGAATTTCCCTAGGTTGTCTTTGAATACCCTGCTGTGCGGGATAAAGCGTGAAGCAGTTTTTTTTTACTTTTTTACAATATAAACATCCCATATTACCTCTATTCAAGGAAGCTGATTATCTTGTATATTATGTTTCTTCTCAGCTCAAATCGCTCGTATGGGCATCAAAATAACGGAACTACAATGTCAACTATCCAAACAGTATGAACAATCAAATACTGAGTTACACAATACAGAATCAGAAATTGTATTAGAACTTAAAGCCGTACTAGAAGCAGAAAGAGCGGGAACCGCAAGATTGGAACGGGCTTTAGCCGCAGCTCTTGCGGACAACACCAACTTAGCTGGACAGTTACACATAACTGATCACACCAGTGAAGAAAACAACCAAATACAGCCCATTGAAGATCTTTTTACACAAAATATTTGTCCGATAGACTCATTTTTAGCAGAATAAATAACCTAGATACTTTGAAGCCTGTTTATGTTATTTTATCTATTTGGCAATCATATATTACTAATATCTTCTCCATAAAGCATTTCCAATTCAAAACAATGTGGGAGAACTTGTTGGCGCTGTTTTGCTTTTTTAAAGTCAAACAGGTTTTTTATTCGCGACACTTGTGATACACGTATATACTTAAATGTTATTTTAAAGGTCAAATCAGTGTTATGTAAAGGTTTACACAAACGAGTTGCTATTTATACAGTAATTTTATTTATAATGTAACGTTTATGATACAAACATTCTAGATCAAAGAAATTATTTAGCACGCAAGTACCGTTGAATAATAGGAACCGGTGGAAGGCCTTTTGTACTGCATCGTGCTAAACCTGCTTGTAGCAATGCACTATGACTATGACTACACTAAATTAGTATTTACTTTACGATAACAATATTTGCGATACGCGTTGATATTTGCGATACGCGTTGATAGTGAATTTTGCTACTTATTAGTCAAAATTTGACTGAAATAAATATGTTATTTGTACTTTATTATATTAAATGGACAAATATAGAAAAATACAAATACATAATATAAAAATAAGGAAAAATAATAACAATACAGTTAAGAAGAGCCATGTGCACACAGGAAACATCGTCTAATGTTATGTATTTCCACACTTAATGAACGTAGAGTGGGTGCAATAAGCACGCAGCCCGATGACGCGGGTTTTCGCAAGGCTTCGAGGCGCGCCCCACCGCGGCTGCGCGGGCGCCTCCGTGCCGCGCACTCAGTCACACTGCGACACTGCTACTCGCGACCAGCTCGCGTGACGCCCCCGACCCGAAGCACTATGTGCATCTAATGAAACGATCTGTGATATAGTGTTAATTTACATGCAATAAAAGAAAGTGTTTCATAATTTGGAAGTGAAATCTGTTGAAAAAGTTTACATCGTACAATTAGTAAGCATATTTGGATATTTTTGTTTAACACGATTTCAAATATACTAAATGCCAATGATTCCCCGTGATAAATATAGGCAGGCCTTAGGGCACTTTTTGTATATTTGCTACATTCGAGCACAAAATAATTGCCGTTGATGATAGGAGAAAAAACAGTTCGTATTGTAATCGTAGAGAAAGTATCTTTCGTTACAGTATTTCTTTCTTAAAGTTTTAAGATTTATTTTTTCTCATGAGTGATAACATTGTATATATTGTTACTAGGTCTTCCTAAAAAAATTAAATTTATATCCTTATCAAGTTCTATTATTTATAATCACATAACTCTATTTAATATTTATAATACTGTGTTTATACCATATAAGTACAAAAGGCTATACCGCCAACGCAAATAAGTACATAATGTTTGTCCAGTGAGTCAGAAAAGGCTGGAGACACGTCCTTGGTGAGCTCAATATGTGGAAACAGTTAACATGTGAATTCAATGGACACATTACAATAACTCACCCACGACAAGTCATCTTTGCTATTAACATTCACGTTGGAAATGCATCTTAACGATGTGCATTGTTAATTTTCTATTTGTGAGAGTAACCAAGTCTTTCATAGATATTGTAAGTAAAATAAAAACGTAAAATAAATTATAATACAATTTTTTTTTATATAAAAATTATACTCAACGTTCTAATTATGATTTTAGCATCTACCTACACAAGCATTACATGCATACATATCTATAGCCGTGACCGAGAGTTTCCTTTTGTAGATTTGTGTAACTGATTTAAGCAATAGGAACTTACACAATCATATCTAAGTTTATTCATTGTCTTTACCAATTTTTTACATTAACAAAATCTCAATTTCCTTTTCAGTAAAATATGAATAATTTGCCGATTTTGGGTATCCTAGTAGCCTTAATAGCAACCACAACAGTACAATGGTAAGAACTACCCTACTCTACATACATATACATGTTAATTTAAATATATATCATCAGCAATCACTGAATGTTATATAAACTAAAACTAGGACTAATTTTAGTTTATATAACATTCACAAAACGTTTAATAATTGCATGATGCTTACTAGGTATTTATTTCAATAATTTGAAATATTTACCACTTCATCTCATTGTAAGTCAAAATTCCTACACAATAGCTTTATAATATGGCTGTTGCATATCTTGTTAGGTATTTGTCATCAACTACATAATTTCTAGAACTATTTTTTTGCTATGATTATAAAGTATAATAATGAAGTTAGTGTTGTTATATAACTGGGGCCAGTTAAAACACAATAATCAGTTATTAGATACTAGAATAAAATTTTTTATAGTATTTTAATGATCAAGTGTTATTTAAAATGTTACATAAAATATTTATGACACCAATGTTGCCAATATTACCGTGAATCAGTAAGGACCTATTTGACGACACTTGTTGATTCAAAATTCGTTATAAAATATGTATTTATATTATGCGTATTATTATTTCCAAGACCTTCGATAAGTTCTGGCACAATGGCCACAATCAGTAAATTACATCAAGCCCAGCTTCCAGACAGGCTAGTGCTCATCCTACGAACGAATACGATACGAATTTCATCATCGGGTCGAATGCACCCTTTCTACTAAATGTCTTATAAGAGAGGGAGTCCCTTGAGGCTCCATTCTATCTCCACTTCTATACACATTGTACACGCACGGCATAGTTAAAGCCTCAAGTACCCATCTACCCTTATTCGCTGACTACACCGCAATATTCTTTAGTGGCCACGTTACGGTCAACATAGCAAAATGTCTCCAAATTGCGACTAAGCATCTGGGCCAATGGCTCACTAAATGACGCATAGATAGAAGTCAACCCCGAGAAAAGCGTCTCAGTTCTCTTTCCTCGTCGAAGATACGAGGTTATGCCGACAGTCACACTCCAAAGCAAACCAATTATAATGGTTTAATGCGACAAATATCTAAGAGTAGTTCTAATCAGTAACCTGTCCTTCAACCCCCACATAGATTACGCCTTCCCAAAGCGGCCATCATCTTTAGTAGACTCTACCCATTCATCTGCGCCAAAAGTAAAATGTCTTTTAGCAACAAGATCCGCCCGTATACAACGTGTCTCAGGTCAATTTTCACATATGAAATCGTTGTCACACACGGGTCTGTCAAGGTCTGTAGGGCGAACAGTATGTAGTATACACATTCGAAAAAAATATACGTATTATTGGTCTAGTAACAAAATGCATATTTGTTTCTGCTTCAATTAATATACTTCAAATTGTGGAAATTGAAGAGAAATGAATTGAATTTATACTTATACATATGTGTATCCTTATAAAGATTTAATTTACCCAAATCCTTAAATTTTTAGTGTGTCCATATTGGGACCCAAAGCGCTAAGGCCTTTCGTCAATTATAAAGTATCAATAGCTGGAGGTTCTAGAGCTCATAATCTCTATGTAGCCATTGAAGGAAAACGAGCTACAGGAGAACAGTTCTCACAGGGTAGAGTTGTGCAGGTGCAAGCCGCTACATCTAGATTGGTAGACTTAGAAGTAAGTACATAGATATATATTATATACGTATACCTTACATAATCAACAATCGAAATATTCGATATATATTATCATAATAAAAATATGAATTACAAAGAGAATAAATTGTTCATCTTTATAGAAATATTTGTATGATAGGATTAATGATACATGTATTTTTTTAAAGACAAAATTAATGTCCAAATATTTTTCTTACACAGATTGGGGATCCAGGGCCTGGTCAATACAAATTAGTGGCTAGATCTACATCTGGTCCACTTTTCGCATCATCAGCTCCTTTAGTTTATCAGCCAAGGAGCTTCTGCGTTTTTGTACAATCAGATAAAGGAGTTTACGAACCAGGAGATACTATCAACTTTAGAGTTATTGCATTAGACAAGTATGTTTTTCAAAAGACATTTAATAAAATATATAGTTGAAATTGTGTTACCACTAACAATCAAAGAAAACACTTTCGATTGCAACACTGCACAAGTGTTCGCACGTTGAGATTACGTATTATTACCACGCGGTCAATGAACTAGTACTAACAACGTGAACACGTTCTCGTAGCCGAAATTTATATATACCTGAAAAATACGTTATATATATACTATATAAAATTTATTTAGTAATCTCAATATGGTTGAAGATTCATGCCATTCAGCCTAATAGATGACAGATATGTTAGTCACCAATCTATTTATAATGTTATGATTAACTTCAAATCGTTACTTCATTACGCTTGCAAATTAAATATAAGATAATATATGATTCAATATATGCATATCTAAATAATTATATTTAATTCTAAAAAACTCTCTAACTCTCTCCTCCTTCTTCTTCTTCTTGCTTAATAAAATTGATAATTTGTCCAGTTTAAAAAATGTTTATGTCAAAATATTTGTCAACAGATATCTTCTACCTCTTTCTGGTACTGTCGACATAAGTGTACTAGATTCTGGTGGTGCGCCAGTGCGTCAGTGGGGAGCCGTTTCTCTAGATAAAGGAATATTTTCAGATGAATTGCTTCTAGCCGATGAACCAGCACTAGGACAATGGACTATACAAGTAAGTCAAATAATTTTATTCAAAGCGTAACTTACATGCTTCACTTTTTTAACGGGAATTTACCACGGGCTTACTAAGATGCGATACTGAGAAGTTCAATCCTGAGAAGAACCGGCGCAAGAAATTAAACTCATAATGTGGTTGACTAGACACTGTCCACATAATAAGTTGTGATATAAATTATTTAAAAAGAAATCTGGTATTATTTTATACAAAATAAGTAGTTTATTTTATAAAATAAAATTATACTAAAATTATAAACAAGAACGTGAAAGGAATTATGATTTTAAAGCGGATCGATGTTACTAGCCACTTCAAGTACATGTATATCCGATGACCTTTTTGGCATATATATATATATATATATATATATATATATATATATGTGTGTGTGTGTGTGTGTGTGTGTGTGTGTGTTTGTGTGTGTATGTGTGTTTGTGTATATATGTGTGTATATGTGTGTATCTTTTATTTTTTTACGCTTTTTGCTATTGTAAGTTGCAGGTAACGTTTCTATTATTCTATAAAGTTGATGCTACAGTTAATTGAACAAACGATATTTGTTTCGCCAAATGTTTCATATTTTTGTCGTTTTCAAGGTGGAAACGCGTGGCCAAAAATATTCTCGGCAGATAATGGTTGCTGATTATGTCCTGCCGAAATTTCGTATGGATATACAGAGTCCAAAAGAGGTCTTGTTTAGTGAGGGACGCTTCAATATGACTATTACCGCTAAGTATGAAATTTATTACGTTGAAATAATGAGACTATAAATTAATAATAATTAATTAATATAATGATTAGGGATATCTCATTTTAAAAGTATAATAATTTATATTTTGTGACTAATATTAAAAATTTGTAACGTAATCTGCAAATTCGACTTCAAAGTTTACATAGGCAGATTGACTTACACGAATGCAACTAGCATGTAGCGTAGAGTTCACACTTACATCACTTGTTACATAATTAACTCTATATATACCACGACAATATCGTCTTCCAAGAAACTACATAAGTAATTATAAATACGAAATTTAATTATATTCAATCATAGAACAAAGAATTTTTCTCTCATCGAAAGCAGTCCATTTATACTTATTGTGCTTATTTTCTGTTATTTTTTATAATAATCTAATAAAGTTGTCAAACAAAATTATCGGCTTGAAAGTGAACGAAGTAATAATAACAGTTCTCTGTGATCTGCGTTTTTCTTGTTATTGTACAAGAGAAAATGATTGACTATATTACATGACGTATATTGTTTGCTTTTCTTGGTTTTCTTTTGAATATACTAGTCGTGCTCTACTATTGAACAACAGTATAGCAGGTATATTTTGTCATACTATTCCTTTCTAAAGATTTATAATAATGTTTTATACTATGTAAACATATACATCTACAATAAAACAACTATATATATATACATTTATGAAAAAAAACGTATAAAAATTTGAACGCAGCGGGATTCGAACCCGCGTCAAATTTTTATACGTTTTTTCATAAATATTTTCTAATCCCTAGTGTGGAATAACAATTTAAAAATATTAAAAACTATATATATACTTTACACTCAAATTCTCTCACACTTTATAGCCTCTACAAATTGTTGATTTAATTAACAAATAATGCGTATGTATAACAATAAAACTCAATAATTGTATTTGAAGCTTGATTTTGGTTTAATTAGATTTTTGTTTAAATTATTTGTGACGTGAGTTTATCATTTACAGGCACTTTAACGGTCTTCCAGTTAAAGGAGAACTGACGATATCCATTTACGCAGTATTTTTCTCTGGGGTATTACAACCAGTATTTTCAACACCTGATCGAAAAGTTATCGACTTTAATGGTGATGCGACTGTCATATATGACCTTAAGACTGATCTAGACTTAGCGGAAGATGCTGCAAGGCCCATTGTCGTAGAAGCTGTGTTGGAGGAAAAGGATACTTTAATTCGTCAAAATGTGACAACGCGCATTTTGTTAATGAGAACTCCGTATAGACTTAAGATTACTGCTCCTGATCGATTTAAGCCAAATTTACCATATAATGTACAGGTAAGCTGACAGTAGTACTATAGGTAAAGTTATAAGAGAAATGCTTAAAAATTTGTATGCGTAGACGTTTCCGCAATTCAGTTGTAATAATTGCTGCTGTTTCTGCATTATAATATTGTATTTTTTAATATTTTAACTCGAAACTAAATACGTTTAATACATATTGTAGATAGAATTAGTAGATTCTCTTGGACGGACTATGGATATTGCAGGGGACGTTGCTGTAGAACGTTTATGGGACGACGGAGCTCCTTTGAATAGAACTACCGTGTCGCTGAACAAGGGCTTCGCCAAATACACTTTCACACCAGATGCTGCTCACGCCAACTCTACTCTAAATCTAGTGGTATGCGAATCAAATGTTTGTTTTATATATATATATATATATATATATATATATATATATATATATGCCGCATATATATAGGTACCTATATATATGCGGCATATGCATATATTGATTGTCGAATTTAATTTAAATTCATTGCCGTCATATGAAATAAATATAAATAAATATGCATCAACATGCAACTTTTTGTATTCTAATAATTTGTATAAAAAGATACACATTATAATATGATAACCATTTGGTATAAAATATGCTTATATAATTAATGGACAGAGAAGCTTAAAATTTGAGCTGAATAAATTATAAATGAATGTGTCAAGATTCACAATTTTATAGTATAAAATTTATTGTTCATTTAGGTTAAATTTAAAGAAGTATCAGAGCGAGTGGTAAACGTTCAGAGAAGCTTAGAAAAGAGTGGGCAGTTCTTAAATATTGAACTTTTAACCCGAAACACGTCTGTGGGAGATGAAATGAGAGCGAGAATCGATGCCACTGAGCCAATGGACCTAGTACATTATGTTGTCATCGGACGTGGAGACATTCTTGTCGCAAAAACATTTGAAGTAAGTGTCGTTACACGTTTATATACTGTTAACGTTTTTTTTGGCTAGCCATAAATTAAAATACGCCCATGTAGGGCGTATTGTAATTTAGAAAGCAGAGGAAAAGATCTCTTCTGCTTCTTCTTATTCCCTAAGTAAATATAGATTCTATCTCGTCTTACCATCGCGCTTACTGGATATTTTCTTTATTTGAAAGAATGAAATGAAAGGCTCAATAGGGATATTTCTTACTTTTCTAACTTTTTATGATTTTTACATAAAATTATTTATTTAATAAAAATATTTAATGAAAAAGAAAAATATGTATAAACCTCAAAGAGTTTACTTTCCTTGAACCTTGAATACCTCACCGGTTCGCATAAAGTTCGTTTAATATATAGCATATAATACAAGTAAGTGTATCGCAACAGCTGAGCCCCGCGCGCCGCAGCGTGGACGTGTCGGTGGCGGTGTCGGCGGGCATGGCGCCGGGCTGCGCGCTGCTCGCCTGGCACCCGCGCGTGGCCGGCGACGTCGTGTCCGCCGCCGTGTACGCGCCGCACCGGGACATGTTGCAACACAAGGTTATTTATTATTACATATACATGTCAAATATTACATTTTTTTGTTATTTTAGGTAAAAGTTTTAGTTAATATTTGTTTTCTTTTATTTGTTTTTTGTTCAGGTGTATGGAGAAACGAAAAAGAGATAACTTTTTAATTTTCCACTTGTGCAATTTTTTAAAATATACTCTCATAAAAAAAGGTTTTATTTTACTACGATTGATAATTAAATATCACTTTTACAAAGTATTAGTGGAATAGCATACGAGTACTAATGCAAATGATTCAATGAAACATCACAGCCACGATGCCTATGCCTTCTGCATCGAGACGAGAAAATATATTATAAAATTAATACTAACATAAACTTAAGCATACTTATTAAATTACCTACTACGAGCACTTTGTATCCCTTTTCACAAAAAATACTGTGACAGAAGACAAAATTAGACACATTTATACATAGTATATATTTTTTAAATAATGTATATAACATTAAATTAATATATTAAATAATTGTACAAACCACCATGATTTACAATAAAGTGACGTACAGATAGCTAAACCAACATGATTGGAACATCTAGTTATTATTAAGTATAAAGCGAACTTTGATCCTAAGTCATACTCCAGGTGACGGTGACTCCAATGACATCGGGTACGCTATTGCGACCCAACGGCTTAGTGGAGTTCCGCGTGTCCGGGGAGCCCGGTGCCGCGGCCGCATTGCTAGGTGGCGACCAGAATGCCATTGCTAACCGCCTCGCTGGAGCTGATGGACTCGGACAGGGACTTGATATGCACACGGTGAGACTTTAGTATATTTTCAGCTTGAGAGAGTGAGCAGATTGAGAATCTTTGGTTGCTTTTGCAAAGAGAAGTAAGAAGTTAAGTAATTTATCGCTTGTTATTCTCTGCTTTGTCTAACCTATCTATATTTCATAAACTGTATCTATTTGAAATATCTATATTTATTTTACTAAGTATTTTATTATTATACCATACATTTTATATTCAAAGAAAATATGTATTTTTTTATATTTTTTTAATTATTATTTATTAATAATATTTAATTTTAGATTGAACGAGAAGTGGAAAGTTTCAGCGGACTAAAACACTCATTGTTTAAAAATGAAGACCACTTGCCTACATTGGGCTTGGATTTAGGCGGTCGGAATTCTTCAGATGTTTTTACGGTATATAATACATATTATATAATATACATAATAGAAATCTATTTTAATAACTTTTGTTAAAATCTTGATTTTTTGTGTATTAGGTATAAGGTATAAAATCTCGTACTTTGTTTTAGAACGCTGGTGTAGTTATATTAACGGATGGTCTTGTCATATCAAGTGAAGATACTGGTAAGTGATAGATTTAAAAGAATTCTATACGATCAAAGACTGCGAAAGGTTGTATTTCGCAATACTTTGGAAAATATAATTGTTTTAATTTCTAAATATACATAAATGTGCAAATAAAAAAATATTTAAAATATTGTATCTAGCCATAATAGAGGCAATAGAGACGGGCACTCGCGCACCGCAAGCCGGCCCCTACGCCTTCAGCCGCGTGCCGCCGCCGCCCGCGCCCCGCTACTACCTGTCCCACGCGCTCTCCCCACACTCCACTTGGATGTTCACCAACATTACTATTAGGTAATTATATTACTTTTGCTTTTATTATATTGTCCAATATTCGTATTCATTCTTCAAAAGTATGCAATGAGGACATCGGATTAGGTTTGAAATAGGTTTACGCTCTATCCCGCAGAGGGTAGTAAGAGACAACTATATATCAGAAAAAAGTTAATTTGATAATAAATTTAAAATATCTAATCACTTCCCCGAGTGTGTATAAAAACATTCAACCAATCCCATTTACTATCAGATGCTGTCCCACAGCGCCACAAAAGCCTCTAATTAATGTCATTTTTTTATATTTATATAATTTATATAATATAAATTAATTTTAATATTTTATTATCGCATGTAGACTATTAAGATTTTTTTGGAATCCCAGAGGGAATAAGAAAAAATAAGAATAAGAAAAAATAGTCAAATAATGTGACCATGTATGACGTGGAAAGCAGATTTCTTTTTAGTATATTTATACCCTACTTATTTCAGTAAATATTAACATTATTCACAGGTCTCGAGTAAAATTGCTTATTAGTATACCTGTATAGAATCAACATACACTGCGCAATATAATACTGATATTAATGTCCGTTACGGTCTGGTTAAAATGATTGGGTGTCAACACATTCCATGCTCTACATTTTTATATTTAACGCTAAAGTAGAGTAAATAAATATAGAATGTTTTTCATAGCCTTATGTAAATTGTCCATAGAATGTTACTTTTTGCAAATAAAATAAGTATTTAATTTAAGTGGTACATATAATATTATATTCTCAGTAACGAGGGCATGGGCACACGAGAGCGTTGGTCACCCATCACTCCTGGCGACTGGTCGGTTGGCGCTTTCGCCGTACATCCGACATTCGGTTTGGGGCTTGCTCAACCAAAAAAGATTACAACAGCTCTTCCATTATCGATAACAGCTGAGCTCCCTGAAACGTTGCAAAAGGGAGAAGCAGTCGCCATTATTATAACTCTTAAGAGTACACTTAACGCCGAGACATCCGTAACAGTGACTTTCCACAATTCCGATCAGTATTACGAATTCGAACCGCTGGAGAACAACGTTGACTCTGCTAAAAGTAAGTCATTGATATTTAGTTACTATACTCCTAACACTTTAACTTTGCGGTTCTAACCACGATTAATATTAAATTAGTTAATTTGGATATGCCTTACTTAACATATAATATAGCCTTTCCTGCTCTTTAAATAATGTAAGCATTGTGAGTCGTGGGGTAGTGTACAGCTAGTTCTATCTGTAAACAGCTGTAAACAGCTTGTTAGTGGGTTCGATTTCCTCTTAGGAGAATGAGTATAATTAAATATTTTTTTCTTTACTCTAAAGACAAAGTGCGGTATTGAGTTCCGCCAGTTCACATATAATATCTGGGCATTTTTGACAGTAGCCTGCTATGCATAATAACGCGTAAAGCAGTTAAAATTGTATGAATATATTTAAAAAATGTATGATTTTATGTATGCTTATAGAAATCGAATTGTTCCGTCGTCTGGCGGTGACGGTGCCGGCGCGCGGCGAAGCCAGCACCGCGTTCCTGGTGACGGCGGCGCGCGGCGGCGAGGCGCCCGTCATCGTCGAGGCGAACGGCAACGGCGTGTCCGCCTCGCTCTTCAGGACTATTCATGTTAAGGTACTACTTACTAGCCGGGGAGTAATATACAAATGGCAATTTACGTCTTTACAAAAAATATATAACGAATCTAAATAAAATTAGAGTGTCAGATTGTACGCGGTACAAATAGCAAAGCAATGTATTTTACAATTTTGTTGTATGTATTATATAAAACATGAGTCAAATTGATATATAAGTTATTCATTAATTCGTTTCATTTAGTGTTAAAGAAATTTATAGACATGTTAATTTATAAATAAATTGATTTATAAAATATATAAATATTTTATTTTGTATTTTATATTTTAAATTATTTTATAATTGTGATTTCATTTAGGTACTGGTATTTTCGTATTTCCTAGGAGCACTACGTACCCTCTCAGCTGTAGGTACTTGTGATGAACTTAGTGATGTGATTATTAGGTCTTTTCATCTATGTAGGTACCCTAAAGTATGCGAATAATGATACAAAATACGATTTTGCTTCTTATTTACTCATTTAAAACAAATTATTTTAAATCATTTGAATCTCAATAACATTTAAAGCATTTAAGTCATAAAACGTGAATCTCTTCTAATTTCTTGTTAAGTGTAACATCATTTATTTTATGAATTTGTATTTTCCAATGACCATAATTATGATCTGAATGATATTTCTAACATAATTAGTAATCATCTTTTATGACTTAACCTGATTTGTCATACATACATATTCATTAATGGATTTATAAATACGATTCAAATTATTAACTAACTTATTTACTAACATTGTTTAGTTGCGGCGGTTTACTTTCTATGAAATGGTTGTGAGCTTAGATCCAATTTCTATGAATATTATTTCCAAATACACAAATATAAATGTACACATTCTCGTATACCAGCTTAACGCTTTATCCTGCACGCCAGGGTAGTTACTGTCTGAGAGAACTTAGATCTAGGGTCTAAATAAATATTGAGTGAAATGGCAGAACTCGACGCCGATAGTTGTCTTCCCACTACCACTTGATTTAAATATAACTATTGTCGGTTGACAATCGAACCCACAACCAATCGCCTTCAGTAACACATATCTCTACGCTATGTGGTGGCCTCTATATTTTATCAATTTGTTTCGTCAGGACGGTTACTCGGAAGACATATGGTCCTGGATACTGCTGGACGGGCGGCGCGGGGTGGCGCGCGGCAACGTGTCGCTGACGCCGGCGCCCGGCACGCGCCTCGGCGCCGTCTCGCTGGAGGCGACGGGCGACTTGATGGCCAACGCGCTGAGAGCGCTCAAGACACCTCCTGTGGTCGCTGCGGACCCCACTTACGCGATGCGACCGATGGCCCGAGCGTGTGTTGTTTTAGATTATTTACAGGTAATTTTTAAGTTCTGAAATCTAAAATTTTTGTTCTGATTTATATATTTTTAAGTTACGATAGTTAAACAATAAACCGGATCTCCAAGACATTTTTAAAGTTCTAAAATACTTTTTACTTTACAATTTGACAACTAAAATACTTCACAATTTGAGTTGAAATCGCTTAGATGTTAACTTTGTACATTCAATTAGAGATTTCAAATTAACGTACCTGTAACGTGGACGTTAAAAATAGTAATAATTATATTTTAGGCAACAGAACAAGATGACGAGACAACTATAGTAAAGGATGCGCGTTTACAAGCGTCAACCGGCTACCAGCGCCTCATGGCCTTCCGACGCTCAGACGGCTCCTTCTCGCAGGAGATCGATGACGATGCTGTTCCTGATGTCTGGTCAGTACTCGTTTCATACATAAAAGAAACGATCAATCAAATATAAATCGTTTACCTAAATGACAAAATAATAGACAATTTTCTAGTAAATCAACATAAAGTAAATGAGCGCTGATACAGGATGACGGCAACGGCCGGCCGCTGGCTGTCCCGCTCGGCGCGCTACGTGGAGGTGTCCCCGACGGCGGCCACGGCGGCGGCGCGCTGGCTGGCGGCGGCGCAGCGCGCGGACGGCAGCTGGGAGCCGCCCGCCCTCGCCAACGACCCGCGCTCGCACGCGCTCGTGCCGCTCACCGCTAACGCGTTGCTCGCGTTGCTGGAGACCAAGGTGGCAATTGTTGTTATTTCTTACTACCGGATACTCAGAGACAACCTATTGTAAAAATACTCTGTCCACATTCCCTCCCTGGCGGGATTCGAACATTTAATCGACACTATATGTGATATGATGGTCTTTGCTTACTCCTTTTAAATTGAACTAAATTGTTACAGGTTAAATCGTTATATTAGTTAAATTTATGCTAACTCAACGGTATTTAAATTTGCACTATGGACGTTATATACGTTTTCCTCCTTGTAAAGTATTATAGTAACTTGTGAAATGTTGTAATGAAGAGATTTTGTATCAATTAAAAATCATCGATATTCAGGCCAACGACGTGCTATACAAGAACGCGATAAACAAAGCCCAGGACTATCTAGCAAAGTCGTTATCTGCGGAGCTGGACGCGTTCTCCCTGGCGCTGGCGGCCAGCGCGCTGGCGGCGGCGCGGCACCCGCAAGCGGCCGACGCACTGCAACTCATGGACAAATATGCTAATACTACTGGTAATTGCTTTACTTTAATAGATTATTTCAAGTTTTTATGTTTAGTAACTGCCTAGATTTTCTTTATATTAAATATTCTTTTCTAATAAAAATGGATATTTCAATATGTTACTAGTATTGGTTTGTTGTTAGGATAATAATATTTATATTTATTTGTAATCTCTTGAAATACAGCAGTAAAGCTATATTCAAAATTTAGTTTTACCAAGAAGAAAAAAGCTATAAAAATATTAATAAGTAGATATTTGCTATTTATTTTTACTTGATTAAGGATTTATAATAATTATACATAAGTAGGTATACAAAACAAACATAATTTCACTGTGCTCTTATATAAAAATCTCTTTGCCAGCTTACGAACGGAATTGTCATGTCTCGGCCATGAAGTACGTTATTGATATTTAAACTGATTTACATATTTTTTGCACCTAAAAATAATGATTTAGTTTTACTGAAATACAATATTTTTACTTTCAGTAACAACATTATTCTGGTCGCGTAAAATCTCCGGGTCGGAATGGCGTAATCCATGGCTCAAAGGAAACAGTCTGGAGGCTTCGACAGCGGCGTGGGCCATGCGCGCCATGCTCGCCGCCAGCCGGATAGACGAGGCGGTGCCCGTCGCGCAGTACCTTGTACAAGCGTTAGGACCAAACGATCAGGACCCTGAAGTGGTGAGCTTAGGTTTAGTACTTAAAATGTAGTTAGAAAATCAAATAATAATTTAAAAATTAAATTAAAAATATATATTTACATCGTTAATTGTATAGAATAGGTAATATATTTTGACTATCACTCATAGTTACTATAAGGAATTTAATAAAATTTCATAACAACATAAATAAAAAAGGTTCTATAAACCCATCAGCTTATCTAAACAAGTGATTTATGTTATAAAGAATATCTTTATTCCTAGAAGACAAACACTATCTTCAAAAAACAATACGATACATTAAATACATAGATTTAAAATCTAGAAGTTAACTAACAACAAAAAAAAAGCATTAATTTAATATATTTTCTGATAGCTGGACGCGTTGTCTCAATTCGCCTTAGCAATAAAGGCGCCGAGCAAGTTGCGCGTGTCAGTGCGCACCGGTACCAGCGAGCCGCGCAACTTCAACATCGATAGCGACAACGCCCTCATAATACAGACACAACTAGTAATACTTTATTCATATTTCAAATATGCTTTTCAAGTTTTGAGTATAGGAACATTATTGAAATCTTTTTTAAGGTTAATAACACTAGATACTAATTTCATACTGTCAAGGTTTAAATTTTTTATTAGACAAACACTTGTTCTAACCTCGATTGTAGATCTAGTTATCGTTAGCTCGACCTCATAATGTAAATCAAATATATCAATTGTCGTTAATAAAGTCTACTCTAAAAATTAGCCAATCAGCAATAGTATCAGAGATGTTATGGAAATTCGTGACCGGAAACGAAACCGATATATGATTCTTCCTATCTCAATATCCAATTCATTTATCGATTGCCTAGTACGGTTAGTACGGTAGAAGTATAAAGAGTGGTGGAGTGCAGGTGCGCGAGGTGCGCAACGCGAGCGCGGCGACGGAGGGGCGTGGCGTGGCGCTGGCGGGGCTGGCGGCGCGCGGCGCCACCAACGTGACGGCGGCGTGGCCGCGCTACACGCTGGACCCGCGCGTCGACTATGTCTCCACACGACACCGCTTGCAGCTTTCCATCTGTGTTGGGTAAGACGTTACCTATGGCTTCTAACAGATTTTTACGTGTTTTTATTTCAATTATACATATATATGACATATAGATAGATGATTTGTGTCCGGAATTGGAATTCTGTGGAATACTATTTTTCTTTATTTCTAACTACACTTTTCTATCTGCTTTACTTCTTAACTTTCTAGGCTCATATTATGAATTTGGTATAGTAAATTTAGCCTAAGATTATCTGTTTCTTTAACTGAAACTTATATTATTACTTTTTTCAGCCTTTGTCGTATTTCTCAATCTAAATGCTAGGAATAGTATCAATTTTGATAAAAAGGGCATGTGGCCATTATTTGTTTAATTTTTAGGTAGTTTTGGTTACTTCATATATTACGGGCCGTACATACATTACGTCGCATGAATTTCATGATTTTTTGACCCCTTCCCGATCCTCGTCACGGCGGAACCCTTTTGTTAGACTATTGTCAAGCAATGTCACACTTTGTTGACCCACTTCTTCTCCCTAAACGTGTGACGTAATTTATGGATGATATTACTTGCTGTTTGGGACTTTGTTACTCTACGATCTACTTCGTTACTCTACTCTATTTGACTGTCAATGGCGTTAAGTGAATCACAGTTTCTACCTTCTCAGGCACAATACCTTAGTAATACTCTAAGACTGCCAAACACCGAATTCTTAAACGGTATTCTGTGTCTATTTCGCCAGTCGTATCGTATCGTATCGTCAGCCAATTACAGTCCACTGCTGGACATAGGCCTCCCCAAGTTTGTGCCAAACATCCCGGTCCTCCGCAACCCTCATCCAGCCTGCTCCGGCAACCTTGTGTATGTCGTCAGTCCAGCAGGCCAGAGGGCGTCCTACACTACGTTTGCCAAGACGCGGTCTCCACTCCAGGACTCGTCTGCTCCAACGGCCATCGGTCCTGCGACAGACGTGACCGGCCCATTGCCACTTCAGCTTACTGATTTTGCGAGCTACGTCGGTTACTTTAGTTCTCTCACGGATAACCTCATTCCTGATTTTATCCTTGAGAGAGACCCCGAGCATAGCTCGCTCCATAGCTCGCTGAGCGACTTTAAATCTGTGGACCAGCCCTACTGTCAGTGTCCACGTCTCGGCAGCGTATGTCATTACAGGTAGGACACATTGCTCAAAACCTTCGTCTTTAGGCTTTGCGGAATTGTTGACGTAAGGACTCGACGGAGCTTGCCAAATGCCGCCCAACCCAACTGAATCCTCCTATCCGCTTCCTTCTCGAAGTTGTGTCGGCCAAGTTGTATTGTCTGGCCTAGGTAGGTGTAGTCCTGTACAACTTCAAGAAGAACGCCTTCGACCCGCACTGGTCTCGCCATGACGTTTCTGTTGAACATAACTTTTGTTTTGTTCAAGTTCATACCAAGACCAACACGTCGGGAGGACTCATTTAGATCGTTCAGCATTTGATTTAGCTCTTCCAGTGTCTCTGCAAAGATGACTATATCGTCGGCAAAACGAAGATGAGAGATATACTCTCCATTGACATTTCGATATTTCGCCAATAGCCCCTAGATATGTGACAATATAAAGTATATTTGTTTAAGCGTGTATGAAAATATACTCAACTTTAATTTCAGTTTACTTTATTCCAAAATAGAGCACAGTATAAAAACATAGATGAGTTTACAAGCCTTCGTTGCATTTTTCCAGATATGTGCCAGTAACAAATGAAAAGGAAAGTGGTTTGGCGCTTCTTACGGTACAACTGCCCTCGGGATACTTAGCAGATATCAATACCATCACTGAATTGACGGTAAACTTCTAATCAAATATGTCATAAACAAGATTTGTTAAATAGAACGTCGAACTTATATATAGAAAAGCCAGAAAAAAGACTCAAGACAAAGATAAACAATTCTATTAAAATGTCATATATGAATGATAGATATGAATAATATGACAAATAATGATCTTAACTTTTACTAATACTAATCTTTTTTTGTATATCTAAATAAATGTATATAATATACAAATAAATGTTGAATAACATCCTCTCGCAGAGTAATTATTTTGCAAAATAATCTAAGAGTACTAAAAGCTTATAAAAATATTATATTTCATTTATCTAGTAATCTCAACTATTAGTTAGCTATACTATAAATATTATCTAACTATTTGCTGAGGTTACTAAAAGGCACGCTTTAAAAATAAATATTATATCCTCACACAAAAAACCATATAAAAATACACTATAGAGGACCCTGTCCAGTAATTTAGAGCGTACTTTATATAATAGTGTAAAAATTGTAGATTGTATTTCTGTAACTCTTAAAGAAATATACTTACAATTCGTTTTCTTTTGACTACTTTAAAGTTAATTGTTATTATATTATTATTAAACAACTTTTACTGTTAGTAATATTTTATCCTAAGAATGTTATAATAAATTTAGCTATGAACATTAAAATATAATTTATTTATTTATCAGGCGGCGCGTCACGTGGTCGGCGCGCGCGTGCTACAGCACGGAGCGCGCGTGGCGGCGTGGCTGCGAGTGCGCGCGGCGGAGACCTGCGCCACGCTGGCGGCGCCGCGCGCGCTGCCCGTCGCCAGGCAGCGCCCCGCCTGGGTCACGCTGCAGGATCTATATGATTCTAGTAAGTCTATTTGCTACACATTTTTCCCTTTAACATATCGATAAATTGAAACTTATTATTTTACTTTATTATGAACGTTGACATATATGTTTTTTCTATAGAAAAGTATTTTCAAGGCTGTATAACATTAATTTATCAGCGTAACCATGATTAAGAAAGATATTAATGTTTATAATAGTTAAGAATTCTCGTACATACATATATATACAAAACAAATTGCATTTTTCCCCTATTTACTTCAGTTCTATCTAACTGTCTCGCTATTTTATACGGGCGACAGAAAGAGTGCGTTAAGTTGATTAATTTTATTTAGACTTTTGTTAAATTAGTTATAAGTTAAAAGTATTGTAGCTAATATGATTGTCGAACGTTATGTAATGCCAAATTCCAATTTATAATATATTTAATAAATCAAATGTAATCCAGGATATCATCAGGATCATTATTAAGATCATCATTAACCTATAATACAATCCGTCGCAGGTCACAGGGCGCGCGTGTTCTACCAGGCGGTGAGCAGCAGCGCGTGCGACGTGTGCCGCGCGTGGGCGTCGTGCGAGCGCGCGTGCGGCGCGGCGGCGGGCCAACGCGCCGGTGACGCCGCCGTGCCCCGCGCCGCGCCCGCGCCCGACTCCGCGCCTTCTCTCGCACCCGCGATCGCAGCCTTGTTTTGTACCGCCCTACTGTGGTTATTTTAGACCTCTTTATTCACTTGTGCACATCGATGCAAGAAAGCGTGAAATTTAATCGAGTCTCCAATCATAATGGATGCATTATAAGAATCAGAATAGATGCATCAAAATCACTTTCTTAGTTTTTATCCTCTTCGAGATAAATGCTCTTCGACCGTCCAATTACTTACAAGTATTTTTTGGTAAAAACCAAAAATTGTGACCAAAAGTCCCACTTTTTTGAAATACAACAAAATCGCTTTTTTGCGTCCACATGTTTATATAGCCAATATAAATTCTTCATTATACGTATATCATTTATTTATTTACTTCTGTGCAAAATTTAAATTTATAACAAATTAATTCATATTTATTTCAATGTATTATAATATAAACAAAATACAAACTGATTTTCTTATACCATTATTGTTAGCACTGAATCCGTCCTTAATTTTTCTCACACGTTCTGTGATATCAATAGTTCATACGCTTTAGATTATAATTGTAGGTAATAATTAAAATATATTATCTTTTAATAAGGTGCTTCTAAACTGTTTTGGTAACATTTGGTTACTTTATTTTATGTTGTCACATATTACCTAATTGTATAGAAATATTAAATATTAGTCTTATCCATCAGCTGTCAATTAATGAGAATCTTGAACATACAATCAGTTAATTGAAAAAAAATTAAATATTAGTACTTTAATTTTTAAATATGTTATTTGTTAAAGTTTATTATTGCTAATGTTAATAATATATATAGAATTACAAACGCACTATAATTTATCTATTAAGTAGAAAAATATTTATTTTAAGCAAAAAAATTACAGTAAAAGATAAGAAAGTATTTTGTGCATATTTAAAACAATTAATAAAATATGTCTGTAGTGCCTACAGTGTGTACACTATGAAACAAAAGAATGGTCAAAATATTCTTGTTACATATTAATAAAAAAGAAATAACAGTAAAAATAAGTTATTATTAAAATTATGATTTATTATAGTTTTAGGAATACAAATAATATAATAAACAAAAAGCTTTAGTGATATAAATATTGTAATGTATTTACTAGTTATGTAATATTAACTTTAACATGGTTGTGATAAAGGCACAATTGTCAAAATACAAAAAAATATATTTTTCAACAAATAAATGAACTTACAAAACTATTCCATGTCTTTTATTATTTCAAACATGAAAATAACACAACTTATGTAACTATAAATGAAATGAATGAAATTATTATTGTTGTATGAAAATTGCTTGGAAGGAAATATGACTTTGAAAGTGTATGCAATCTTGAACTGCATATAAAAATATGTAACAAAAATCGATCGATCGATCAAGCCAAATAACTACAGGTTACTAAGATTAAGGTAAATCCGCCAAAAACTGGTAACGTAGGTATATTCTTGTTTTATGTCATCAAGTAACATTACATTACATACAAATTAGAAACAAATTAATAAAAATTAGGTTATGTACATTTTGGAGCTATTCGCTACGGTACGAAACGTTGCTAATATTAAATATGTCGTTTTGTATCATTTGTATTATACTATATAATATTTAGTGTAAATGTCAATTATAATTATTGATTAGTGCGTGGTCACTTATGCAAAATCGATCCCTTTGCTGTACTGTATCTAAATTTCCATCTTTTTAATCATCCAATGAAAGAAACCTAATATAGAAAATGACATCGAAAGCGGTACCGCCGTCGCCTTTATCCAACCCCATATACTGTAAAATAAAGTTATCCACTGTTAGTGATGCATCTGAGCAAATCTTATTTTATTTTAAATAAATAAACAAAATTAAAAAATGGTTACAGCTATAAATATACTCGTAAAAAACATATGTGTGCCATTAACCATTTTTAACAGAAAATGTGTTTATAGTACCAGTAACAAAACGCAAGATGCGTCTTTTTGTTTAACATTTCGTTATGCCTTATGCTCCTTATACTTATGAAGGTGGGAACACTAACTTAAAATAATGATTTAATTGTAATTGTTTAAAGCATCTGGCTAACATCTATTGTTTCCACATATATTTATAAGCATTTCAAATGCCACATCACATATGTATTTCATCAGCTTATGCATTAAACAAATCTCAATTATATATAGGTAAATTCTTACTCGTATGGATCATCGGATATGTAATAAGGTTCCGTTTTCAGGAGGCCACAACTAGCTATAATGACGGGTACTTCCGGCCTGTCCTCCATGTCTGTCGGTGTTTGTTCTATCATATGCACTACTTTTTGTCCTTCCACTACCTGATGATAAAAGTTACTAAAAAATATGGCATACAAAAACTCCAATTATTTTATTTCAAACCACCCGAGATTTTCAAGATGCCCGAGATTTTTAAGATTTATCCTCGTGGAACTTGACATCTTTTGGTCTTTATTTTATATTTCAAAGAAAAAAGAAGCCTCAGTGACTCCGTATTACATCATCTACCTGTCAGTGAAAACTGTCCCGTTAAAACAGTCCAAGCGGTTTTAGAGATTAGCCAAAACAGACAGATAGACAAGAATTGTAAAAAATGTTATTTGTTTATTTCTATTTTGTTATTTATGTAGATAAAGTGTTATAATATTTGAAAGTATATATTTTAAAAAAGTTATATATTCTATTCAAACTGTTCACTGACAGCCAAATTTTTCAACTTACTTTTCCCACTACTGAATGTAAGTTATCTAACCAGGGCGTTGGTTTCGTCGTTATTAGAAACTGGCAGCCATTGGTATTCTTCCCTAAAATGAGAGATGATATGATAGTATGATTAGGTAAACTCTTAAATAAAATAGTATTATACTATTTTCTTTAGGATTTGTGCAATTTATATATTAGTATATTATTTTATGCAAAACATTCACTTTTTTATCTCGCCCAACGTCGTTGAAGTCTTATTTGAGTTACCTACCATTATTGGCCATTGACACGAATCCAGCCGCACTGTGTTCTGTGTCTAAATTTTCGTCCTCAAAAGTTTTACCATATATGCTGATCGAACCTTTGCCATCGTCAGACACTACGTCCCCTCCTATTAGCAAATTAAATTATTTTTAATTTAATAATATTTTTTATGAATACTTGAATTGCATTTTGCACTTTGTTTTACTACTCACCCTGTATCATAAATCTCTTGATTACGCGATTGAAACTAGTTCCTTTATATGATTTTCCCTTAATTCCTTTAGTCGCCAAAATTTTAAAATTTTTCACAGCCTTTGGCGCCAAATCCCCAAAAAGTCCAATGACTATTCGACCAATAGGTTTATGTTCTTTTTGTATGTCTAAATAAACTTGATCTGTAACTCTGAATTGTCGTGCCTAAAGGAGAAAAGCATTTTTATTATCACAAATATGATTGAATAATTTATATTTTTATTTTGATTTCTTATGTGGTTTTGTAGTTTATTTACTCACATCATTTACGGCAATCAATTGGGATAATATACTACACACTAAAATAAAGTTCATATTTGAATGTTTTATACATTAACAAATTAAATAGACACAACGTTAATATTATACACACATAAATTGAATGAAAGCAAAACTTGTGGCTGCTACTAATTGGATAAAAGAATATTGTTGCGAAAACATAGAAATGCCTTCTATCTTTTGGATAAGCGAAGTAGGTATACGTGGGTATGGTGTAGTTAGATATCCCAAATTCATGAACGAAAAAATTCTCGTAATTTTATATTTTGTAAAAAAGAAAGAACTTTCGTTTTAACACTTATTGTAAAAATTTATTTCATCCAATATAAGTATTTAATATGTAATAATTCAAATCATTGTGAAATCAATAGATATACTGGATATGTGCTTAATTTTAGTTGGGATCACACCCCAAATCCCTAAATTTGTATGTTGGTTTAAACAAAATAATTTAAGGACATTTTTACGTTATCTATCACTTCTAAGATCAATATATTGATTTAAGTTTTAGAAATAAAAATGATGGTTTTTATTTTGTATTATGTTACATCAGGGGAGATACAGGCCTACCGGACGTTGCTGATCTTAAACATTCTTTTAAGGTTTTTGAAGGCTTTTTGAAGGTCCTCATATCATATCGACCAGGAAACAATGCCATTCCACAGTTTTGAGGAAATATCGTTTAATTATTAAAGAGTTGCCATTGTATTCCATTTGCTATATGTGTTAAAATATAAAAGCTATTGCAACTAAATTTATATTATCTATATTTGTTTTATGTTTTTTCATATTTTATTCTATTTATTATTCATAAGAACACATTATGAAATTTAATAAAAAGGTATATAACTTATGTACAAATTGTAAAAACGTTGACATGGATTAGCAATTATTGCTTCAAACAAAACTTAAAGCAAAATGAGGAATTAAAAATATACAAAATCGAAATGTTGTACCATTTAAATATAGAGGAATTATAAAAAAAAACATTATTAAAAAAACATTTAAATATAGAGGAATTATAAAAAATATTATGCTTACTTACTTACTTACTTTTATTACTAATATCTGCGCCTTATTTGTCACTTATCAAGATTTAGCTTTATATGGCAATCCATTGTTTATAATTGTCATTGTCAAACTCAGTCCATTTTGTTTGATGATACCATCATATAAATAAAGTAGTAATTACCTACTTAATGCGATACATGTGAAATTAAGAGGTGTGGTTATATGATAGAATGTTTATTTAATATCAAAAGCAAATAGAAATATAAAAGACAGTAACATGACAGTCAATAATACTATAGCTCATCAACGACTCATCCTCAGTGGAGACCGGGAAAGGTACTGTTAAATAATGAAAAATTATAAATTTATTCTTCGTTATACATGAAGCGGTACATATCTATTTTGAGCTAGCGCATCTTAAGTATGATATTACTGCACTGCTTAAGTATTATATTGGGGATTCAATATAAATAGTATTGTCTGACATATTTTGAAATTCTTACATTTCTAAAAAAGTTGTGAATAAAATATCTAATATACTAAATATAACTATATTTATAAAATAAAAAGAAATGAATAATTTCAAATAAATAAATATGAAATTCATTTGCCCTTTTATCCTGATTTTCATTTAACATTTTATCTCAATGTTGTTTTCATTACATAATTTATTGTTTTAATATTTTTCTTCATTTGCTGGCTGGTATTTAGTAGTATTATGTAACCCATCTATCTACATTACTAAATCAAAATTGTTTTGTTTTAAAAAAATCTGAAATTGGTACTGAATATTTTAATATCATTGAATTTTATATTTAGATTTAAGGAGCTTTTAAGAAGACGTTTAATTGAATGTGGTTGGAGAGATCAAGTAAGAATGTTATGCAGAGAAGTTGTTAAAGAAAGTGAAGGCAATAATATTCCATTTGATGTATTATTAACAAGAGTTACTCCAAGAGCTCGAGCATTGGTACCCGACTCTGTCAAAAAGGAATTACTTCAGAAATTAAAAACACACCTCTTAACACAAAAAGATCAGTAAAATCAACTCACCCAAAGGATAATTTTTCTACTAAATATTCACTCAAATATACTAATGTAAGGAATAAAATAAATGATAACCAACAGTATATTTTATTTATAAACATTTACAGTTACATTAAACAAAAATACATATTGCTTACATATACTTTAATAATACTGCTTTTAGATCCTATTTATCTGATTGTCAAGAATATTATTACATCTGAGAATTGTCATGTTTCAATTTGTTAATGAGATTTAAAATAATATAAAGCATTGTGAAACCAAATGTACTTAATTGATATATTTATATTATATCATACTAAAGTAATAAATAGTAAAAAAAAACATTGGTTGTCAGATTAAAAAGTGATCACTACAACTGCAATATGCTTAACATGTAATTACCGAATTTAATTAACATGGCACATGAAAATATATATATAATTTTCAATTTATAACAATAAAATTACGCAAGACTTGAGCAATACAATAATTATAAAAAGTAATTTGGTATGTTTGTTTCAATAAAAATTAGCTCAAATTGATGTCAAAAAAGTATATCTAAGAAGAATTCACAAATGATTTGTAGTCATAACAATTTTCATGGGGTTATTTTAAGAAACAACCATGTGATAAATAACATTCAAATAGATATTAGCAAATGACCACATTATATTATTGTAATTTAGGGCATTTTGTATCGTGTAACATATCAGTAAACAGTGATCATTGCAGTATTATAGATATATTCTTATATTTTTACAATCCAACTTTGTCCTAGACAACATGAGAGAACAAGATGCAATCACACCAATTATATGTTTAGATTAAATGCATTAGTGTATATAATTTAAATGAAATTATGAGCAATCAATTTTACCTACAGTAATATTCTTAAAGCTCTTACACATGATAAATACCACTATCGTCTGCGGTTCAATTGTCATATTATAGATAGATACAATATAGTCATTTTGGAAATAAGTAAAAACATTTACACACACCTAGTTACCTATTGCACATTTCATATTAAAATAAATAGCATTGAAATATTTTTATAGGAAAATACATTTTAAATTTTGGAGTTATATTGCCAGATAGATTTTTTTTCCTGTAAAGACATCTTAATTGATGAGCTGCAGTATATATATTATTACACTATTCCTTACTTGTTTACAAAAAAAAACACATCTTTTTTGAGTACTTAATAAACATGCATGAATATCTTGTTGACACAGATAAATTTGTTTATTATATATATATTCCCTAAGCTATACAATTTAAAACACACCGTAACCAGTACCAAAATGACACCAACCGTGAACATTACAAATAGCGGTATAATTTATTTTTAATTCACAAATATATACAAAGATTTACAAATGGAATGTTCAATGGACTCGAATACATACCGTGGGGGGTACAATTATTAATCACATTTTCTATAAAGTATTTATAACAATATCAGTACTCTCTTATATAATTACATCTAATAGTAAAATTTTCCCTTATAGTTACACTACAACATCAACTACATAAAAACGACTACTAGAACATTCAGTGACAGAATACTGCTGATTACTGATGAGCAATTGAATATCTATTTTGAGTTTAAATTTTCATTACAAATAGAACGCCAACTAGTTGAGATAAGTTTGTTTATTATATTTTATCTAAATATGAACGTATATATAAGACAAAGATAGCATTCTAATATATTTTCGTCTATATACATCTCCAATCCAATAATGACGAATAATTCAAAACACGAATAAAAGAGCTAGCTACCCATGAAATTTGAGCATATTTATTAAATAATATAATAAAGGTAAAGATAACAATTAGCGCAGTAATGTATAAATTTACTAGTAGAATATAGGTTTTTTATATTAGTAAATATACCATGAAGGACCATGAATCTAATTCTCTTTGTTAATCACAGATAACTTCAGATGGATGCATTACATCATATTACATAAATAGTATAAATGCCAAATTTGTAAATAGCTACAATTTTGAGCAGAATAGGTGAGTTGCGCAGTGCCGTTCTGGTAACATAACCTTCATAGTCCTAAGCAGTAATGTCTACGTTAATATAATTTATAAATTTAATAATATATATAAGGTCCATAATCTACTTAATCTTATGAATATTATGTCAAAAATTATATTAATATTTTGAGATTCAATATTCAATAGTACTTTTAAATTTTGGGAACAACTTATTATTTTCTTAAACAAAGTACTAATAAGTTAGCTGCAATAAAAGAGGAGAATGTAAACAATTCGTAGGAAAATTTAGTAGCTCAATTTACTAGAAATAACAAGCCATAGCATAACTATATATTTAACATGGCATAATAAAATTTCGAAATAAACAACACAACAGTTACAGCGACTATTGGCTATTCACAACCCGCGCTCAAGTCACGCTAATTTTGATTCCTTTGGCTCATCGAATCGATATGGCATAGTTACAAACAATGTTTAAAATTGTTCTTAGAACATAAATATATCCACTGTAACATACGTACCTACATAATATTTATAAAATACAAATAAAAACTTTTCATGTTAAAATAAAAAGTGATGCGTAACTCGTAACGATTATACGATAACGATAACGAAAAATTATCTGCAATAATAAATCTTACTACTCTTCATAAAATAACTATTAAACATCGCCTTTTCTTCACTATAACTCTTAGGACTGACATATTCAACATATATTGTGCAATATGTTATGTAACATATAAAAATAAAAAATAAATGCTAATAAGCATTACTCTACAGATCCACATTCAGAACTATCAGTTTACCTAAATATACATATATATTTTCTTATTAACTACGAAATATACATCTTAACCCTTAACCCCCCTCACCCCTCATCAGGTCTCGCGAGCTACCCGCCTTAAAGCCTTCGAGTATACCAGTTCAATCCTTTTCGCAATTAAAGTTCGCAATTGGATTTATTTTGAGAAATTTATCGAAATCTAAATAATAACTTTGGATTTATACTAATTAATAAGAAAAAAATAGGTAAAACTGGATATTTAGTATAGTACCAGTCGTATTTATGGCATAGATTTCCAACAAGGTGGTCTCAGCGGTAGTCGTAGTGCGTGTGCGTGTAGTGGTAGGGCGTGTGGTGCGCGTGCGTGTAGTGGCAGGGCGGCACGCGCGCGTGCGCGGGCTAGGACAGGGCGCGGCGCGGGCGCGCGCGAGCGGGCGGGCGGGCGCGAGCGCGCGGGCGCGGCGGCGGCGCGCGCGACACCAGCACCAGCGCCGACGCCAGCGCCATGCGCACGGGCGCGCGGGCGCCGCCCGGCAGTCTGCGGGACGAGCGCTATTCATTACGATTGGAGCGAAACATGGTGAGGTCAAAGAGAACCTAATGTGAGCGGCAATGTTTCGAGACACTGTGTGTTAAGGCGGAACTCAACGCCACGCTTTATCTTACAGAACCGCAGAAATTGAAAAACATTCACAGAATATTTCATTGCAATTGCATCTAAAATTCAATTTTCTAATATAAGATTTACATGTAAACTAGTTAGTTAGTTAGTAGTTTAGGGGCTAGTGAGCCGTGTCGGTACCTGACGAGCAGCGAGGTGACGGCGGCGCGTCCGTCGGCGGTGGGCTCGATGGCGACGGGGCGCAGCTCGGCGCGGCGCTTGCGGCCCCACGCGCCGCCGCCCAGCACCACGCGCACCGCCGCGAACGGCCGCTTCGCCATGTGCAGCATCTGACCAGGCACGTAAACACACATACACACCAATGCCGAAGAGTGGTATTTTTATAATGGTAAGGGGCATAAAAATAATAGTAATCAAAACGATTTGGGATATTATGAATAAAATCTTTTTTTTTTATTTATATTGAGTATATAGTTTGATTTATTATATATTGAGATTAGAGAGTATCAGTATTTTTACCTCCACGACATGCCTTCTTCGTGCTCTGCGCACGTCGGCCGCTTGTTTCGCCTTCCACGCAACAACGCACGCCGCCAAGAACAAGAAGAAGCACGAGAAAAACACCGAAAAGAACACAAACAGATCTATGTGGAGTTGATCCTGACGGAAGAAGGTGATTCCAAAGCTTGCCAACCCGTCGTCCATATGTCTCGCCCGTATTATTATAAAAAACTTAGTGTGAGTCAAATCGTGTACGTTCTGAGGCAACGTTAGCACAAGTCGGTTGCGAAGGTTTTTCACGCGCAAGAGGACATTCCTCTTATCAATAGTAACGTAAGTCGCCAGATCCTTAGCTGTGAAGTCGGCGAGCGCGTATTCAACTTTGTCGTAATACCAGGTCACTTTCCCAGGTTTTTCCGGTACGTGGTCGTCAAAAGAAGGCATTTTTCGATATGATTCATGTTTATAATACGTCGGGTCGAGTTCTACCGCGTGGGCTCCAGAACTTGAATTAACTGAGACTACAAAGGAGCTGTCGTTTGGACTCATATACAAGTCTACTGCGCCTTGCGTAACGTCCACTATAACTCTGATGTCAACGTTCATATATCGCGGGTTAATGGCAACAAATACTGTCTGTCCTGGGTATAAAGGTCGAGGCTTAATTTTGCATTCGTCTGTAAATAAAATAGTATATACGTTAAAGGAAATGTCAAAAGCAATGGTTATATTTAATTTAATAGTTATATTTAACATTACTTTTATGTAAATGTAATAGTCTATTTCGAAGTAAAAATAGTTGTCAAAATAAAGACATTTCGGGTATAGCTTTACGGCTTATCCCCGGCCGGTTCTCGAGTGTCGATATCCTCAGTGACAACAAGATATATATTCGAGTTCCGCCCGTCTGGTACACTTGTAGTTTATATAGAGAAGGAGTGCTGAATATAATATTTTTATAAAATATGGCATAAATATATATTAAATGAATGAAAACAAAAATGAAAAATAATTACTTGGATACTACTAAATCGATACAATACAAGTAATGAGTTAGAATAATACTGGAAACGGAGGTCCCGTTTAAATTTCTAAGCAAATACTAACCAATAGACTTCCCGTCGAAGCAGAGTTTGTTCTCTATATTGATGGTCTTGTAGCACTGGTGTCCATTGCGCGGGTCGCCCATGTAGAGGTCGCGGCACTTGACGCACTGGTAGCGCCAGCACTCCTGCGCGGTGTTCTTGCTGGAGGACGCGGTCTGGCACGACGCGTCCGACTCTGTGTTGTTGCCGCAGTTGCACTTCTCGCCGGTCACCGGATCGCACGTGTCGCCGTGCCCGTGGCACTCGCATCTAATGTGTTAATAGATCATACGTTGAGGGTAGTCGGACAACCTAGTGTCAAAGACATTGGCTGCTTTCCGCCCGAAATCAAGTGGCGTGTTGAGTGGCGAATTTAACACCGCGCTTTGTCTTACTGAAGTAGTGAAATGAAAATATTTTTTTCAATATTATTAACTATTATTGCTAAGGGTTTTTAATGTACTCATGCAGGCTGTAGTAATAAAAAATCATTTAATTCATATAGCATTACACCGCGTACGCGGACACCTGCAATCACTTATTGGTTAACTGATTTCGAAAAGATTTTAAGTGTATAATACAACAATAATTTCTATAAGTTGGATGTCACACATTATTTATTATAATTCCATCTGTTATAGAAAAACCTATACTCAAAAGGTGAAAAGGAAGTAATAAGATGTAATTTTTAGAAACTTACGGGCGGCAAGGATCACGGAAGTCCTCAGAGCCCCGAAAGTATCCCTCTATACAACGTTCGCAACGTGGTCCATCGGTGTTATTAGCACATCTCACGCATCGGGCTTTGGCTGCACCATCTCGATAGTACTCTTCAAGATCTGTCGTACTGATATCACGTATAAGAGAAACATCTACGTCGTTTGTGCACACAGATGTGTGGCCGTGACAGTACACCGAGCAGGGTATACACTGTCCGTTGTCAGTCGGGTCGCCCACAAAATTAGGTTTGCATTTCTCACATTGACTACCCTGTAACAAAAATTCTTGTTATTGTAAGATCGATCGATCGATTAAAATACAAAAAATCGTTCGATCGATTAAAATACAAAAAAGGCGACACTTTAAAAAATAATAAAATATTATGTAAGATAAACAAGTTATGTCCAATAGCGGAATGGCAGTCAAGAAGCCAAAACCAAACTAGACTCTTATTTTATTGTGAAGCTCTGTAAAGAATCATCTGCGACGCAATATATATGTAAGTTTGCTAGCACTAACCATGGTGTTATTGTGACACTCTGTACAGACGTCGAGCTTGTCGGGCCCCTCGCAGTGCGAGTGTCCGTTGCACTGGCACTGTATGGTGCAGTTGGCGCCGACGTAGCCGAAGTCGCAGCGGCAGCGGTCGGGCTGCACGCAGGCGCCGCGCACGCAGCCCTGCGAGCACACCGCCGCGCACGCGCCTCCCGAGCGCTTGTGCCCCGCGCCGCACTGGCACTCGTACCCTTCGGGCAGGTCGCGGCACACCTACACGCACAAAACAACACACACTTAAATCATCAAGGTTTATCTCGTATAGTAGGGTGGTCAGAGACATCATAGCGTCCAAGAGACCGTGGGTAACTTGTCATTGTTGTTGATTGGCCGACTCATTGCCACACTTTGTCTTGACAGATTGTGAGAATTAAAATAGTTTTAGAATATAATCATTCCTCCAGTGAGAATCGAACTTCAGCCACTGGCGTTTATAGTCAGGCCCTATCCCACTGTGCCACGATAGTATATGTCTATTCATTAACAGTCAGTATTTAATAATAAGACGCAAATAATTATTATATATTTCAACGTTACATAATTATTAAAAAAAATAAAAAAAATACTAACATTAAAAAAAGTTTACCTCAGATTCAGCTTTACATTGATGGTGATTATTTTCACACTCATTTTCAGGAGGACAACGTGTATAGTGCCATGTGAACGTGTCATTAGTGCTATTACTTTGATGAACATTCGCGTAAACGGCTGCACAGGTGGTTCGCGTCGAATATTCCAATGGGGAGTCGATAGAACCTTCAGTACAAACACCCTCACCGTTCTCACCTTCGAGAGCACACCACCCACAATGGGAATGGTGGAGACATTCAGTGCACTGCTCAAAGGTACCACAGGGGGCTGGGCACTTGTTTTTATCTGCTTTAGTCAGCACTAGGCCACACACACCACCCGCACAGTAAACAGGTTGGTAGGCTGGAGATATGCAGGTTCCTAGATAGCTTGCCCAATGACACTCCGCAAATCCTCCCTCTGCCCCTTCTGACGTCAAACATGACTGACAATCATCATACGTATGACACCGGCTTGGACAATCCTTTGTCAAGCCAAAATATAAGTAAGCAGGCTTCAATGACGTAGACCATAAATGAGGCAGTTCTTCTATCGTCACGCACATCCAATTATAAAGTTCTGAAGGATCATCTGCTATTCTTGTTATTTGTGCTGCAAACAACAATAAAATAAATTATAATATAATAAACTTTATAAAAACAGGCTACACATTAACTAACGTTAATAATAATACCTCCTCTGTCAGCAAGTCTGGTCCACGAACATTGATTAGCGACACATTTATCACAGTCGGGTGCCACACATCTTAGTTCAGGGCATTGTGCTGAGTCACTTATATATGTGGTGCCAGCATTACACTTGATACTAGTACAAGATTCATCGGTTGGAACGCATTCACCTGAAAGGCCCAATTATTTTATAGTAAACATATTATATTTTATTATTGTATATTATTGGACAAAAATTTTACCAATGCCTGCCGCACAACTTTCACACCATCTACATGCAGGTTTCTCTTCAGGATACAGAGGCCAAGCAGCCAAACACGATGTACAAGTTGTAAAATTTTCACAAGGCCGCCTCGATATTAGATCGGCATCACAGGCAGCGCCAGCGTTTGTTGAAATTCTATCGCTACCCTCACATCCAGGTTTATCCACAGAATAACACTTTGTGTAATCACCAGTGCTACAAAAGCTACAACCCATATGACTTCTACATTCGATTTTACTGGAGCTCCACAGGGAACATAGGTCATCTGGTAGAGTAACGCGCGTAACTTGACAATTGGCACTTCCAGTCCAACCTCCAACTATGAAAATATTCCAATCGTTCTCGGATTCCATATCTATGGCCATCGCGTGTGCTATTGTTCGTGGGGGAGGGTGGTCTAATACACTAGAACCTAAAAAAAACCGTAAGCTGTATCACAGATATTTCACAACACAAAACGAAAGTAATAATAAATAACTATCAATACAAACCTTTAGAGAGCTTGACCCACTGATTACAGCTGTAGACGTATGCGATAAGGGAATTAGATCTGTTATCGGGCACAGTTCTTCCACCAAACACGATCATATAGTCATTTGTCGTAACTGCTGAGTGCAAATAAGACGCTTGTGGTAAATTATCATGAGCGTTGTTTAGACTGGGAAATGTCGGTAGTTCACTCCAATTTTTCGAAGGGTAATGGAATGAAAAAAGTTTATTCGATACTACAGTTCCATTATACATATACAGTATTCCTCCAAATACGTAAATACTTTGAGAAGGTGCGTGATAAACTGTACTGTGGCCGATGATTCCTACAGGCTTGGCTCCACCACAAGTGAGCTTTACCCATTTATCATTGTCTAGATCATATTCCCAAACATCTGTCATTATACCTTCTTCTAAGGAAAACCCTCCTATTAATACTAGACTTTCGTAATCTTGGTATTTTTGCAACGTCAAAGTGTGTCCAGCTAAAGGTGGAGGGCTTTCGGCTTTATTTTTTATTTGACTCCACCTTTGTTCTTTGAGACTAAATTGCCAAAAGTCTTGCAAAGTCTTATTCTGTCCACTTTTTTCTTGCAAACTTAAACCACCATAAATATAAATATTTTGTTTAGAATGATATATCTCGGCAGCGTGGAAGTATCGACCCTCAGGCATTTTTGGATCAGGGGTAGCGTCCACCGTAACTGGCGTCCAAGTATTATTTTTTGTGTCATAATATCGTATATCATTAAGTGGTCCATGAGAAAGTGAATAACCTCCAAACATCCATAAACCACGTCTATCAGCAACTAAACTATGGCCAAATCTTGGCAATGTTTTTCTGAGATGGTCTAATCCATCCGCTAAGTAATCGGAATTGAAAAGTTCAGTAAAAACAAGCTGCGATTTGTCCAACTTAAGAGAGCAGTCATCACCACCTATTCCTTCATTACAAAGGCATCGTCCGTAACTCATGTCGCAAACGCCACCTTTTAAATGGACGCTACAGTTATTTCGACAGATCTCTACATTACATTCAAACCCACCATATCCATCTCTACATAAACAATGTCTGTTTTTGCATACTCTTGGCCAGGAGCAATGACCGTCGCATGCCAATATGTTATAAACTCCTTCAAAACCTTGATCGGGCTGACTTTGTTTGTAATGAACTGTCAAATTTCCGCTCCGCGCTTCAACGACCCCCGAAGAGGCTCCGTTACAAAAAACACCTAACAACTGACTCTGCTGGTTATTGCTCAAGTCTGGAACACCTCCCAAACCGTCATATACATAAACTGCGTTTTGGTCACATGGCACATTAAATGTAGAAGAGTTCACTGTAAACTGAATAATGGCATCCTTAACATCTTCAGATGATATAATCCACAAACATTCTTTGGCAGGACCTAGACTTTTTATATCAGGATCTGTTTTGTAGGAGCCAATGCCTTCCGTCTCAGACGCGTTTAACATTCCTCTAGGTTCGCATTGGTAATAACATTTTCCTCCATGGCGAGGATCACCGTAAAACTTTGGTTTACAGCGTTCACAATTTTGTCCTTCTGTATTATCTTTGCAAATACATTCCCCAGTTGTCACATCGCAGACACCACGCGATTCATCTCCATGGTCGTTGCAGTCGCATCGTCTACAGCCCTGACCGGTAGTAGCGTTGCCATGACTACCGGGCTTGCAAGATTCGCAAAATTCACCCTCTGTCCAATCCTGACACTCGTCACATCGTCCAACGCCTGTTTTACACTTGGAATGATTATGGCACCCGCAGTTGATCGAACAATCTGCACCTGTCCAACCTAAATCGCATTTACATTTATACTGAGGCGCACCCAAGCAGTAGCCGTGGATACAACTGTTATAGCACGTTCGTATGCAGCTTTTCTTTCCGTCTCCAATATAACCTTGTTTACATTTGCACGTATAGGAGCCGTGCGTGTTATTACAAACGGCATGCTCGTGACAGTCGTGCAGGCCGAGGCCGCACTCGTCGACATCGGGGCACTGCGCGTAAGCCCAGCCCGCGTCCGCCGAGCTCACGTTCAGTACCGAAGCACAATCAATATGAGACCGGGTGAAGTCGCCCTCCGTGCACATGCCGTTGATGGGGTTCTCGTAGGAGTGACACCAGCCACAGCCCATGCTGCGCAGACACGTGGAGCACTGCGCGTGTGCCTGGCAAGACTTGCACTGGCCGGTCTTCCTGGCGGCGTCGTCGGCGGGCGCGGAGGCGCGGTCCAGCCACTCGCGGCAGAGGCCGAACTGGTACTCGCTGGTGTAGACGCTGAAGCTGAAGCACTGGCGCGTGGCCTCGCACCACACGCAGCGGCCGCGCTCGTCCAGGCAGTGCTCGCAGTCCAGGCGCACGCGGCAGGGCGCGGGGCACTCGGCCGCGTCGGCCACGGCGCCGCCCGCGCGCCCTCGCCGCGCGCAGCGCGCCTCGTCCGCCCACCACTCGCAGTGGTCGCCGGCCACGCAGCGCTCGCAGCTGATGTAGTTGGAGCAGTTGGGGCAGGCGGCGGGCTGCAGCGTGAGGTAGCGCCACTCGCCGTCGGCGGCGCAGGCCGTGCTCTCCGACGCGTTCCTCTCCTCGCAGCGGTCGGTGAGGTCGCACCAGCCGCACGCCGCGTCCGACAGGCACAGCAGGCAGTTGTCGTAGTTGGAGCACTGTCCACTCGAGTACGGTTCCAAAAATTCAAATGTAAACACCTACGACAACAAAGATATAGTATTAGAACTCGATGAAAAGTAGAATTACGATCATCCTAGATCACCAGACTCAATTTCATATAGCATCACCAGACTCATTTCAAATCACAAAATCTCTGATGGCGTTAGCAAATTGAGCGAAACGAGCGGTTATCAGTAAATGAGTAATAAATAATTGTAATTTAAATATAGCCCAAGGTTCGTGAATGTTTTTTGAAATAGAACGAGTGAAAAATAACAGTAATTTCACCTAGATTTCGTTTCCCATTGAAATCAATGGAATTCTCGATTTTTGGTGTTATTTTTTAACGACATTGAATTTTTTCAATTTTTTTCAAAACCATCATCAAGTTGACGGTAATATGTGTGCAAAATTTGAACGTAATCGGTAAAGTCGTTTTCATTCCAACCCCGAAGGAAGAGTGAAAAGTCTCGCATAGAGCGCTCCGCTTAATTAGCTATGTTATTTTATACCTTTGCACTCTCCTGAGATTTATTATGAAGCAGCTCCATTTTGGCGTGATGATGAGATGGATACAGGCCGGTGTGTAACGAGTCGTTGGCGTGCATGTCGACGCTGAGGCGCCCGGGCAACAGGGCGGGCCAGTCCACGGGCGCGCAGCCCGAGGGCTGGGCGGTGAGGTTGGCGACGGGCTCCACACCTTCTCCAAGAGAGAGTGAAAGGTTGGAGTACCCGGCGCACATGTGCAGCGACTCGCCCGTGCCGTTCCAGTACTGCGGTATGTGGAGCCATCCGCGCAGGCGCGCCTCGCTGGCGCCGCTGAAGATGTGGTTGCTGCCGCCGCCCGTGCCCCAGTCCACGGTGGTGGCGTTGATGACGGACACGCCGTCGGGGTGGTTCCAGTCCGCCGGCTGCTGGTAGCGGAGGAACGTGAGCCCCGGACGTTTGTCCAATATTTTGCATTGGTCGGGGCTGGTGACTTCGGTACCGGTTGTACCCCACCAACCGGGATTTTCGGAGGGCGTGTCTTCTCCGCATACTCCATAGTTATCTAAAAGCATCATATGATATAACTACGATTATGTTATCCCACGTCAATATATTTTCTATACATACGACATTAACAAACCTACCATCTTTGTGATGACATCGCGCATTTTGCACGCACCAACTACACTGATATAGACCCATTTTGGTACTAACAGATGTCAGCGGTGTACGCGAACTGTTTTTGTCCACTGGAGGTCCGTGAATAAGACAGGAATGACAATCCCCCAGCGCAGGACAAATTCCGCCACATCTGATCGATTGTAAATTCGTAGTGCAATTGGATCCAATAGTTCTGCCATAGCATATCTATAAAACCAGAATGAATACTTTAAATAATTAGAGTAATCTCAAAGGGTTTAGTTATAATATTGACCTTTTATATAATATCTTCTTCACCCGAGAGCTCTTGCTGTATGTCTGTGCGATACTGATTGGTGTAGAATAGGTACATGAACGCACAGTGACGCACGCGACTGACACATGGAAATATTTGAATTTGAGATAGCAGGAAGGTAGTTAAGGGTTAAGTTAATGAGAAATAAAAATAATAAGCCTAATAAGTAATTTTTTGGAAACATAAAATAAAATATTCGAAAATTTTGCTTTAAATACAAAATTAAAATCATAATTTTAAATCGTTTAAATGTGCAAGAGAGAGAGTAGTAAGAAGACAGTAGACGTCGTTTAAAATAAACTGCATGTAGGTTGATAGCATAATGTAAGACCATAAAAATATTTAAGCTCTACAAATTTATGTCACATAGCCCAGATACTCACAATCACAGAGATGTTTATGACAAAAATCTTTATGCGCATAAAACCAGAAAAAGACAAAAAAGTCTCTAAAAGAGAGCAAAATGATGATGTTTATCAGTTTAAGTCAGACGCATGTTGAAATGAGTATACGTATATTTATATATCGTGTGTGCTAGGTACGACAGTCTTACATCGTCAGCAGAACACCACCCACACTCAGGATCTGCGAGGCACTCTGGCTGCGTTCGATGCCTTGGACAAGCTGATTCTGGATCTTTGTTCGTGATGCCAGCATGCCAGCTGGGAACAACGTACGCTAGAAGATCCCCTATAAAATAATAAAAAAAAACAAATATTATTTTACAATAATATGAACATCGATTTTTTTGACGATGGCCTCGGCCTTGATAACTATTATTTACTTCAATTCATATAAATTATTTAATAATATCAAGTATATTCTGCTTGTAGAAATTATATACTGTATTTATACTACACAACCGTCATTTATATCCAAAATAAACGAAAGCTTTTAATGGTTACAATAGAAAGGTAGGTAGATTAATAGGAATATAGAGCCACTAATAATTACTATAGGTATACCATATATTAATAACTTAGTTTGCCGCTCAAAAACAAATGCAGTATACATTTAAAAACTATAAATATTAAAATACGTAAAATAAATTTTTCTCAAAAATCATTTTGTTGTTTTCTCTATTGTGTTAAATGTTACTATTTGCAAATATACATCAATCCTGTTAAAAGTTACAAAAATTTTATCTCATTTTCATTTAATTTCTAAAAAAGTATAATATCCATAATATTTTAAGAAGCTAGCGTCATTAAACTGAATATTTTCAAGAAAAGCTATAATACACTTATAGCTGCTTTAAAACTCGTTGTGTGTCAATTCATTTACGTTGCTATATATATATATATATTTAAAATGTAATGTATATTATATTTTAATACAATTCTATAAAAACAAAGACGTCTTATATTTTATTACTTTGCAAATTTATTACAATACTGTAAAACCTTCAGCATAGAAAAAAAATAATTAAATCGTACGTAAAGAGACAATTAGATTTAACGAGTGTTGCAAATGGAGTAATATTTTAACCTGTGTATAGTGTATTATGTATACCATTATCTTTAATAATGTGGTGTTAAGGAAAGAAAAACATGATAGTGTAACTACAAACATGATAAATGTTTGCAAGTTGTTTGTTCACAATGTTGTTTAGATGTAGTTGCTTTTTTACGTTTGTTTCACGCATAGCTAGGTAGACAGAAAATACCTAGTGTCAAGACACTCCGTGCTCCGCTTTCCGTCGCATTTAAGACATTGCATGTTGAGTGGCGGAAATCAACACCATGTTTTGCTGTACCAGAGCGAAGAAATGAAAATAATTTAAATATAATCTTTAATCCGAGTGAGAATCAAACCTACAACCGACTGCGTTTACAATCAGTCGCTGTCCCACTGCGCCACGACGTGCCTCTAGCTTACTTTGTGCAAAAAATATTATATTCATATACTATGAATCCAAGATACTAAAATATTAATTTAGCGAATATAATTTTCATAATAAAATTTAATTATACCTTATTAAACAAAGCGTAACGTCTTTCGTAGCCTACGAGGTGAATACATTTGGCAGCAATTCATCTTTTTATTAAATTTAATAATGAGAAATCTGTGGTACCGACAAGAATAAAAACCTTATACCATACATAAAAAATATTTCCATTACATTTTATAGGATTTCAGCGGCAGTTTTTATTTTTGTACTGTTAATACTAAAGTTTGTGATTATTAATGTAAATAAAGACATTAAAAATAAAAAAAAATAAAGTTTATATTTGAATCTTAAAAATAATTATAAATATAGTTCGAAATATATCTAATAGTAAACTTGATGCGTGATTACACAATTATATGAAACACGTAACTTCTGTATATGTAAATATATTTGCTCATATAATTTGCAGAATAACGCGATGTATAAAGTAAACAACGACCTTGAAGCGGCCATGTTGTGTTAATTATTATTATATACTTTTTATCGATTATCATTCAGTTTTATCTTGAAATATATTACATCTTTTTAATATAAACACTTAAATATGACATCCACTTGTAATGTCAGTGAACTTAGTTACAATTTCAAGCGTAATTCATATTTTAGTTCATATAGAGCAAGTATTAAAAATAATAGTGTTTGTTTCAGCTTAATTCGTCACTATTCCCTAAATGGAACATTTTTTGAAAGTGTCAAAGTTGGATAGATCAGATAAACAACAGCGAAATATCGAGGACAGTAGTTACGCGACAATGTAATTATGCAAATGAGCCGAGCCTAACATTCAGTAGGCAGTAATTATCTTACCATTGACATTGCCGTGATAGCCTCCAGCGATAAGGAGAGTGGAGGGCGGTTTCAAGGCAGCCGCGTGCGCAAACACCCCTTGCTTCTTGGGATAGTATTTACGTGTTTTCCCAAGGACATCCAATGGTATCCATGAATGACATCCGAGATGATATAAATACATTTGTCCATCGTAGCAAATTTCCTCTCTGTTATGCCTGTGGGAGTATCCTCCAAACACTACTAAGTAGTTGCCTGGAAATATTAAAGCAAATTTATTGAAGTATTGGAATTACCTGCATTCTGATCGAATTTCAGTTTATTTTAATTTACGTTAACGATTATGGCAAAAATTCGCGCGGATCGATTTTATAATTGTACTTGTACAAACCAAGAAAATATTGAAACGTATTGAAATGTAAAAAAGTTTATGACATATCCTAAGTTAAAACTTCAAATATATTTATTTGAAATGACTATTTCACAAATTATTGCGTTTTTGTTATAAAATGATTCGAATTTTAATTACATAACATATTTCGCATTTTAATTTTAATTTCAAGGTAAAATGTGATAAAAAGAACAAAGAATTAAACATAATTTCTCCATAAATCAAACATCAGTAGGTATCTGAGCATTTTTTGTATAAATTATGTAAATTAACAATAAACTACAAACCAGATTGTCAACAAACATAATAACATTGTGCTAGTATATCTATAATATGACGATATTACAATACATAAATAGCGTTTTTAAGTTATAAGAAAACATAATACTGCAATGACTTTTAACTATTTTCCATTTACAAGGTTAATTAGATGGTGACTTTACTTAGTCACATCCGGAACAAATTGCGAAATGGATAAATGTGGCAAAAGAGAATCTAATTAGTCCCTTAGTTATATAATCTATACTTATAATAAATCTGTAGAAGTGTAAATTTTGTACATTAAAAAATATAAATTTAAAATATAATTAGGTGGTATAAGATTGATACTGATTCCAAAAAGTCAATATTAAAATTTTTGTCTGTCTGTCTGCCTGTTCAAGTATCAAGCGACACCTACCGGTTTCACTGCAATGAATCTTGGTATATATATACTTCAATACCCTGACCATCACACTGGGTACTTTGTATCCAGGAAAGGTATATACATTAAAAAACAACCCTAGTCTTGCCCCTAGGTTGTCTCTGACATAGCACGGTTAAAATACACAAAGTTATCCTATTGTCCCACCATACATTCAATTAATAAACAAAATGTTTATAAATGAGATATTCGAGTAATTACCAATAACAGTGGCGGTGTGGAAGGCTCGCTCGCGCGGAACGTACGTGTCGCGCAAATGAGCGCGAGGATAGTGGATCTCGCTCCAGTGCTTGTAGTCTAGGTCAAACGCGAACATCCGATCCGACAGCTTGGAGAACCTAATCGTTACAAAAAAAATAATAACTTATACAAAAAATATTAAACCGATGATAACTTCGTTAAATGAATTTGTGAATACGCAATCATCTCCTATTATTTTACCCTTAGGGTGAAATTGTTTTTTTTTTCAAATTTTATTTCGGACTATTTATATTTAAAAGAATTAAAGACCTCCTCCGTTTTCATATAATTTTGGCAAGATGGACTTTGACTGTCACGCGTTGTAAAGTATAATAAAACAAATGAATATTTTACTACGTAGATACCATGTCTGAATTTGTGTTAAGATTGTTATTATTGTCAATTTAATCGATTTGTAGGAGTATTTGTTTTTATGAAAACATTATATTATGATATAATGAGGCGTTTTTGTTCCGCGGGCTATTTAACATGGCTTTTGATACTTTCTCAATTTTGGACGGACATGCTACATGCTCTATGGGATAATGGGTAAAGCGAATTTATTAACGTATCTTTTTACTATACAAACTATACAACCTTGCAACACTCGCGACGACACCACCGTACACCAGAATAGAATTAGAGTGCGTGTGGTAGACGGCGGTGTGCGCAACCACCCGCACGTCCAGCTCTTTACCACCCCGCACTTGCACTCTCTCCCAAGATTCCGTGCTTACTTCACTTATTTTTATTTTATATAGACTAAAAAATATTAATTGTGTGAATAGCACGTCCATAGAAGTGTAACAATGTAAAGCCGTTGAAAGTGAATGTAGAGTTGAATCCGAAAGTGTAATAAATTGCTTTAAGGGGCTTTTGGTACCGTTTTTGAGAAAAAAATTTTATACAAAGGAGAGATATAAATATTTTAAACAAAACGAAATTTAGCGCATTTAGGATATTTATGACTGTAGGCAACGATTGTAGGTTAGAAGTCTTACACGGATCTATTTTATATTAATTATATATATTAGTTGTCCCAGTCTGGCTTGCTTAACAATGAGTACAGTGTTTCTACATAGAGAAAAGTTTAAAACAAAATTAGTTAGGTAAAATTTATATACCCACGGTAGAAGTTACGAAGGATCTTAATATACTCTGTTAACTTAGGATAGGACCATAAAAGTACAGAATAAAGCGGATATAATTCTTGTAAATAAAAAATTGAATAACACTTACCTAGAAGAAAATTCACCTTCAACTGTGCTACCACCGAATAAATACAGCTCCTCCTTAATCGCAGTCAATGTATGTCGCGTCAAGCCAGGCGGAATAAAAGTTGAATTGGGCGCTCTAAGCGTCCAAGTGTTGATCAATGCATCATAGTACCAAAGCTCAGAAGACAAGCTTCCATCGGATAATTTTCCACCGTATAACATAAAACCGTTTTTAAAAGAACACGCAGAATGGCCATATCTAGGTTCGGGCTTAGTACTATTATTCGATTTGAGATTCGAGCTAAGAAATTCTGGACGGTCAGTAAATTGCAAGTAACTTTCAGAGTAAGGCGCGGCAGTAGGCGTGTACATGAGAGGTAGCGTGGTCTTGTCATGGTGCGAAAACGATGTCAAAAGTAAATTAAATAGAGAACTTCGATTTCCTATTTGCCAGCTGCCATCTATGTTGCCCTGTGAAATAAGTACTTTAAAGAAGTCTCCAACGCTATTTTGTACTAAATATATAATTATAAATTAAAACCTCATCAATTTAAAATAATTTAGGTCATATCTAATGATGTCATGGTAAATAATACAAACAATCATTACAGGACATATCACAGAACCGGACACAGAAACGTACGTCGACGCAAAGCACGTCACGTCATATATTTCATTAAAATAAAACCATGTACTGCCCTTGACTCCTTATTAACATACTTGAAAACTCAATATGTTAAATAGCACATTTTATTAAAAAAAATATTATTGTAATGAGTAGTTAAAATCTATAAATAAGTAAGATAAACGATTTTTAATGACTTAATTTACTTTTTAATATAAAGAAGCGAATTAGGTAGCTTTTGTATGTTGGTTAATCTATACATATATACACCCGCTACACATATACTCACCTTGGTAAATAAAGTTAGTAAAGACTTATCAATCTCTTCATTTGTAGGATAACGACGTAATACTTTTCCGTTGTCGTCATACCACTGACTAGTAGAAAATCTGTAGGATATTGAGAAAAGGAAATGTATTATGAACAGTGGTAATTATAAGATTATATTTTTTCTTATTATTTTAGAATCATTGTGTCTTTTAGCTATTTAGTAAAGATTAAATTATAAACTTTAATTCCTTTATTCACAATTAGCTTCCTTTATTGTATTTATTTATTGTAGCTTATTTATCAACACTACCTAATATATTTGTTTCAGTATATATGGAAATCAAAGCTGTCTTTTCTTTAAAAATGTATACAATGCATTTACAAACTAAAAACAAAACTGTCGGACTTAACACTTAAATAGAAAAAAAATTTGGATACAATTAGAAATTAGAAACAACTAGAAAAAAATCTTTGTAACCATACAAAACTTATCATATGACATTTTCGTTACAACTCAAATTTATTATTGTGGGTAAGATATACCTATAAATTTCTAATAACCCTAATACTCTATTCAGATCATATCCTCCAAACACATAGAGGGAGTCAGTCTGGTTGACATAAACTGCAGAGTGAGCCGCCCTTTTTGTCATACCACTTTCAGTGTGAGAGAGCCAGTGCCAGCTGTTGCCTTCTTTGTCAGTACTTTTTAACGAACATGATTCACCAGAATATCTAAAATATATTAATACTTTGACAGTAAAAAGAGCTTTTTTAAATTATAATAAATAATTGATTACAGCAGATTTATAATTTTAAAATTGTTAAAAACTATTTTACAATAAGCAAATTGATTTAGATTAGCAAATTGTTACTATTTAGTTAAATATCATAAGTCACTTACCCTTTTTTACATAAGCACCTATCCCCCTTACACTGTCCATTGCCAGAGCAGCCATTGGGGCAAAGCTCAACACTACAATCTGGTCCTCCCCAAGTCCCCACACAAAAACATTTATTTGACATACATAAACCTCTACCAGTGCAATTGTTTGGACAATTATGAATAGCATATGATGCTCTAAACCCATCTAATACATAGTTGGTATCACTGTAGAGTAATATTAACATCTAAAATGATAATTATATTTTATTAATTTTATATGTTAACTGTGACCATAATATAAAGTGATGTGTTTTACTTACAAATCCACTTGAAGCAGTAACATTTTGTGGTTCCGTTTTACCACTAAAACTTCCTAGTAAAGGAGCATCAAAGGAATCACCATCATACACAAAAACATAGTCATATGAACATTCTGTACCCATACGAATAAAGCTTAATGTTATGTATTGACTCTTATTTGCAGCTTTAATGAGCCATTCACAATGAGAGTCCTAGAAAAGTATTGTTAATTTTAATACCTTTACCAAATAAACCTTTTTAACCAAGAAACTACGAAAACGTTGTATAACTGACTTGTGTATAATTAGAATTACTGGGGCCATCGGTAATAATTCCACTTGGTTCTGTAAAAACCCTACGAGTCTTGTCGCAAGGCGCTATAGACGCAGTGCACAGCACAGCCAGGCAAGTCCAGCTGAGAACTACTAAACTTGCTCCTTTCTCCCGAATGCGTGGATAAAACATGCCTCTTCCAATTTTTTGCAAAACATAAGTCAAATATCAGAGCCATATAATCGTGAAATTACGACTAATATTACTAAAATGTTAAATAAACAACACTCATTTAAATGACATGTACTTCAAGGCTAACAAGTATAAAATACGGATATTTTTAGGGAACTTGAAAAATATTAAATTTATAAAGTAAAGTATTGCTATTGTTGAGAATTTGCTTATACTTCTATTATTAATGACATTTTAATACTTTCTAACGAGTTTTCCACAAACAAACAATCAAATCCATCACAGTATTTTGACATTTGTGATTTGAGACTTAAGTACACGTTTGTTTTTTTTTATTTATCATCTGTGACATTTAGCAACGATTATAATTGAAAGTGCCTCGAAAGTATAATATAAACTATTATAAATCATAATAAATTAGTTTAATAATCAATGTTATATATTTTAAGTTTTGAACATACTAAACTATTTTAAAAATAGCTAAATTATGGACAACAAAGTTGCGATAAGATCATAGATAAATTTTTACATAGATGGCGCTTTAATATAGTTATGAATTTGACCCTTTATATGAATGACTTTTTTATACTCTGATTACAAGAATCACCTTGTTTAAAGATAATTTGTTCACGTGCTTAGTTAAATATTTAAATTTCCTATCAATTGTCCGTAGTCGGACAACATCTAAAGAGGGTAAAAATTTAATATTGTTATGTAATATGGCAAAGACAGAGTATTAGTTTTTTGGATGTCAGGGGTAGTTAATATTAACCTACAGGGGCTGTATAAAAAATATTTTACTTAATCCATTAAAATCCATTAATTTAGTTGTTATTACGATAAAATTTTAAAAATGTACTTGAATCTAAAACCAGTGAAGCTATTTACCAAAACAGGTGAATTTCATTTAATTTTATGAACATTTTAAGATGTAAGAGTGCCAACTTCCTTATTATTACTTACATATACTATAAGTGTCCATTTCAAAGTCAAAAGTCGAGGAGAACCTCATATCAAAGCACTAGAAGTTGAGCAGCGTGTCAAACCCGCTACCATCGCGTTTACATCAGTTCCATTGCACCACAATGACTTTTTGCTTTCATTGCTTCTTACATGAACGACATAAAATAATTAATTCCATATGAGGAACAAATTTGGCTAAGGCGTTATTTACGTATTGTTATAGTTTATCTTATTTATGTCAAGTATTTCAGACTTTTGATTTTTGTATGACAACGGAAAATACCCATTTTATAAATAAGATTTTCTCAATTTTTATAATTTGGCTGGATGTCAATTTTTACATTTTTAAATTTTGTATTTTCAATTATAAATTATCTTATAAGGTTTGGTTTAGTTTAATCTAATTATATTAACCAGAACAAAAATAAAAAATACGCTGAATACAAATTGAGATTATATAGCTAATGATAATGTTTATTGAGGAAGTTAATATTTCGAAACCTTACGATCGTATACTTTCCATGGACCTTTTCTACTTTGCCATAACAACCATATAATAAACATATAAAATGACGAAATTAAGCATTCTAAAGGATAAAATTAGGTACTGGTGTACCTGAATAAATAAATGTACTAAAATGCTGTCTATAAAAATTACTTATAATTTAATTTCAAATACCCAAGTAATTAAGGTAAGCATGATACAGATGCACCTATCTATCTGTAATATTATTTTCAGATTTAGTAAATAGATCAAAACATATTACAAGCACTTTTATTTAAAATATGTATTTTTGTGATCTTTGATATGAACTATAAAGCCAATGGAACAAGTGGTAGGTGAAAGGCTATGATGCAAGAACAAAAGCCTGTTCAGTAGGCGGCTGAGATGAGTATCGATCGCGCACGCTGCTGACTCAGCATTCGCACAGCGTGGCGGGGAGCGAAATACGCACACTCTACGCCAGTAAAGCCTTGCCTTCTGTGTAGGTAATATAAATAATATTTACTTGAAAATTCAAGAAAATAATCATTAATATGTTAGATATTTAGGCTTAAATAATATGTATGTATACAAAAGTAGCACTGTTCGATTACACAAAGTTCAAGTGTTATTTCTATCCGACATAAAGCTTGCAAATTCAAACCAATACTTTCCTTAGAATCGTTATCGGCATAGCAGTTAGGACAAGATTAATACTACATATTATAGTTGTCCGTTTCACGGTCGACACCTATTCAAGAAAAAAATTTATACCAGCCACACTGTATTGCAAACTTTATATGAAAATAATTTTAAAAACCTATAAAAATATAAGCACAGCGAACTTCGAACCCACGTCTCTTGCAAACCGTCCAAGGTCTACGGCCGCTAAGCTCTGCGTTTTACATTCGGATGTGTCGAAATTCGGTTGTGTTTATTACAACTTATTTTTGTTGCTAGCCAAAATTTTATTACATAAAGATTTATCATTTATATCAAACAAACTTTAATACAACCTACAAGTCATAACGCAATTAATTCTTAATGGATAAATTAAAACATGATAGAAAAAGACATGTAAATTTTATTTTAACCTGTTCTTCATTAAGGATAAATATTTTTCGAATATACCTATATCTAACTTAATAGATGCATATTAAAGAAGCTAAAAATTAATAAATCATTAAACTGCACGTGAGTGTTGGTAGGGGCTGTTCAAAATTTTTCACGTGGAATGAAGTGATAACCGCTAATGACATCCAAAGTGCCAACTCATTTACTAGCAACACTTAAAGTTCATGAAAATAATATCTATATCTTAACAATTACAAGTTAGAGTGGCACTTTTATTAATAACACTAAATAATTTTGTAATTACCAAATTATAAAATATACCTTAGTAACTATCTATAAGTATAAATTTTTATAATGAATGTAGAGTTAAATTCTTTAATAGCGTTGGTTAAATCCTTGAAACGTACGTGTCGGCCCATTCTAAGCGCTGTTTACCATATAAATGAACTGCCACCGCTCATTTTTTAAAGCACAAACACCACACATTTTCGGCGGTGTTTGTTCTGTCTCTGATTTCAGTTTCATGTCTGTTGTCCAACTTTTATTTTCTTATAAAGTGTAGGTTAGTTTTATTTGAAATATAATACATTTTTGAATGTATTATGTAATGTTGAATTCAATTTTATTTTAATTTAATGGTGTAAAACGATCACCTATTAAAATTAGGTACAGGTTATAAAATTTAATTTGATGATAGACGCCCTAAGCAACGTTTAACGACACGGCCACTTTGGTCCAAGGATATTTAGGTGTCATACCCCAGGGAGCGGCTACTTCACATCATCATACAAATGGGACATTAGCCCCGCGGCCGGACGCACCTTATCTGCTCTCAACTATATTTGTTCTGCACAGGATTACTAGAGATTTACCACGGTCACCGCACATTAACGACAGATTACGTGTCCTGAGCAAAGAGAAGTTTAATTTTAATATCCGTAGTAATTTTTAAAGTGTAATGTTAAAATATGATTTGTTAAATATTATATTGTTAGTGTAGTATATATATATATACTACACTAACAATATAAAATATAAAAAGCGTGAAGCTAAAAAAAACACTGTCAGCTAGGGAGACATGCGAGACTGGGTAGTCTATTTATTAATATTTAAATATATAACGTAAAAATAAAAGTAAATAAATAAGACAATTTGTTTTAATTGTTTAATGCAAGACCATATATTTTAAAGCATTATATGTATCTTACATATAGGTTTTATTTTATATGAAAGCTATAAAATTCTATTTTATTATTCATATTTTTACTGCTCACCCTTGTATATTTATTATATTTTGTAGTAATTGAAATTACATTAAAAAAATAAAACATGTGAAAGCTTTTTCGAGGTTCATCTATTCCGCGGAGAGAGATTCAACTGTTTAGACACTACGTTTTTTACTTAAAACACACATTAAACGGTGAAGTAACGAAATTCAGTGTTGTGTTTTGTCTTTTTAGACCAAAAAAATATATATAGATTTCAGAAAATAACATGTATTTACTTTTTTTAAAGCCATAATTATTTATTTCTTAGGTTATCACCAAAATATATATACTATTGAGATATGGGTGCGATAACGGTACTTTGTTATAAATCAGCGACCTGTCGATGTGGGGCCGCCCTATTACAGCCCGTGGCCTGATTTGTCGCATTCACATTATGCCAATGTATGGACCATTAGTGTTGTACTATATTTCTGTCGATTTCTCATTAAAAGTCAAGTAACTATTTGTAAAATTATTCATAATATACAAATTCTTTAAATAATTGTATATTTTTTTAATATAACAATAGATATTGTTAGCTTGTTCAAATGAAAAAATGTTTCATACAAGTTTTTTTATTTAAAGATTTTCATTTCTCTTCCTTACTACTAGTGGTCAAAAAAACCTAATGTTGTTCATAATATAAACATATTTTATTGAGTGACTAAAATCACATATCGAAGTTCAGTTTTAACGTTTATCTCCCTTCACTAAATACACATTTATAGCCAGGCAATAAAGCGTCGCTCAGTAAAGTTGTCCCCACACGGTCAAGAATATCTTTAACTATTATTGAGGTCCACTTGCATAATCGCGTCGTTTGTGACATGAAAACATTTACCAAGATTCTTTATTTTATTATTTTTAAATGAAACTATTTTAAACGAACTAATTGCGTATATTTTGGTATTCGAGAATATAGTTTTGAAAAAGTTAATAAGTTTAAAAAAGTTTCTTTTAAAATTTGTAAAAATCATGCATATAAAAATGTCTTAATTTTTATTTGCTGTGAAGTTTCCTTAATACTAATACTTATGATTTATATTCTATTATTAAAATGATGTCCTGTTGTTATGACCGTACCATACTTATATAATAGTAGATATCAAATTCTTATATATTGTGTAATTTTTTATTAATTTTAGTCAAATTACTTACAGTGTATATGAATTACATATCAGAGAAGAGTACACTGACCTTTACTTAACACCACGGTGTTAAAGTGTGACCTAATTTCAGATTAATACGCTTAAGCGGAAACCTCACTAAGCAGGTTCAAATGGCACGGAAGACCGACTACGTAATACATATGAATAGCTATAAGGAAACGGGCTAATAGTCAACAATGACTATTTTACTTGTTTGATTCTTCTGCATTGCTTAAGTTTTGGGACTAAATAGATTTATAGTTTCCTCCCCATTCATTATCGGCATTGAACTACGCCGCCGTCGGCGTCCAAACGCGTGGCATAAATCTGAATGCAACTAATAAATAGTAAGAAAACTTTCCTCCGTTCTAACATAAGTTTAAGAAGTTCGCCCCGTTTGAATTCACACTGAGTGTGATAAATGCCCTCAACGAACATGCAATTTCTCGCTAGTGTCTAACATGTCGTTGAATATATTGAAAATCTTTATCACATATTTTTAGAAATATTATTTTAAAATATTTATGTAGAATGTATGTATGAATTCTATAGATTTTTATTATTCTTGAATGAAAATAAACTATTTTTTTTCTTTTTAATATAAAAATAAAACACAATATTTTAATGCATTATATTTATTATAATACCGTCCAATACATTAAGTCAAATAAAAAGAATTATAGCGGAAGTCATAACCCGTCCCTCGGTTTTCTATTTCCTAATATTGTTTTTCTGAGTATTTTCTATTTAGGAAAACAAGGAGACCATAACTCTTGCCGCTTCATCAGATATAGCAGTAATGGCAATAATGGATCCTGGTCAGCGGCCCGCATGCAAATAAATCTGCGACCCAATGCAATGATGTGTAGAGAATGGGGTACGCTCACCGCTATCAGTACACCGGCATTGACCCGCTCACCCGGTTACCTCACCTGTACACAGTACTTATATTCTTATAAATTTGTACCAAATCTATGTAATATTAATATATGTCTTTAAATATCAATTATATTTTATTTTTTTTAATTACGTATCTATTATAAGATGTTAAAATTATTATTTTACCTTTTAAGCTTGGTTAAGAAGTTTTGAAGATTTTTTTCATCCAATTAAAGAATTTTTATTAGTTTTAATTCGAAGTTTTTAATAAATGCCTACTTTTCTCAAATACCATTGTGACCGCTAATCTAATTTACCCTATGAATATAAGTTATTTGCAATCATATTATTATTTGGTGTAAAATTATTTTTCAAATATTGGCACAAAATACCTGCTCAATAATAGTCGAGGAAAAAGATACTGATCAAGAGTCAAAACAAATGACTGTCAATAAAATAAATAGTGATGGCAGGGTATTCTGTAAATAAGTCGGTGCCCGGGCGCGGGGCCACGATCGCCTTTTTTATTGGCGCCTCGATTGCTCTCGACACGACGAGTGCGAAGCGGCAAGCGATGCAACGCTGATGTCGCAGATTATACGACCAGATTACAAATAGTACTCCCTGCTGTGTATTATCAACGAGAATTCTCATATATTGTAAGAAACAAACATAACATCTTGTTTACAATTCTAAATCTATACAAATTCAATGTTTTATTTAAATTAAATGCACTATTTTTTATCAAATGCTTTAAAGTTTAGTTTAATTTTCATGGTAATTTCACTATCCTTAATTTTATAAATATTATATTATTATACCGTAAGATTTTTAATTTTCGATAGTTTTGTAATTAAGCCTACTAGAGGCCAGTAAACAATAAATAAGAATGGAAGCGCGCTTCCGGCGCGATCAGGATGCACAAACCCAAGGTGATCATTTCATAACACTGACGCCATTGGAACCTTTTTAAAATGTGAATGTAATTAAATATATATTATTTCTAAATATGTATTCACTTGATCGAAAAATACAAAATCCAAGGGACTTTGTTTAAATTAAAAATAATTTACCAAAAAAAATGCCGGTCAAGGCGCAGTGTGACAGCCTCTAACTGTAAGCGCGAACGGTTGTGGGTTCGATTCCCACTCAAGGGAGTGATTATACTTAAATTATTTTCACTTCCTCGCTCTAGTAATGTCAAAGTGCGGCGTTGAGTTCCATCACTCAACACGCATTTTATCGAATTCGGTGGAAAGCGAAGTACGGAGGGTCGAAAAAGGTCTATTATTCTCTCATTTATTGATTTTTTATTCCAACAATACATAAAGAATTTATTTTACCTTTATAGCACCTAAAATACTTAAAACCTTTGTATAAATATTTATACATGGATTTAATTTAGATTACCTCCGTTTTTATATTCCAGGACTTATTATCAATATTTATTGTATAAAAATTGTGCTTAACGAGAATAAAATATTCTGCACGTATCGCAATGGGTCGCGAGGCGGTGTCCAGGAAGAGGTATTAATTTGTAGAAATTTGTCGTGGGACCCTCGCTCTCCACCCGTCTTCAATTCCAATCACGCACTACAAGATCCGTAATTGCACCTAATAATTTCTTTAAATAGCCGTAATACAGAAATCGACAAAGACTTAGCTAACAAGAGTTTAGTCTAACTATTAAACAAAATAATATTTTTTAAAATATGTACACATGTTTTATTTGATTCTTTTAAATCTTAAATAGACTTTTATTATGTTTATAGTAGGGTTTATACGTAAGAAAAAGAAAGAAAAGATTGCACTAATTTATGACCATAATAAAAAAAACGAACTTCGATTACTATTTTACGTCTGCGAAACGAATAACATTTATTACAGCTTTTTATTTGCAGTGACAGTGGACGTGCGAGTGCACCGCTCTGGGCTGCGGGGTGTCTCGAGGGACTCGTCAGCGCCGGCAGACTTAATCCAATCACAGCTATTGGTACTGATCGCTCAGCTTTACTTTCTTCAAGTATTCAGACTTTCAATTTTACAGGTACCATGAACACCTGAGAATTCTTTACTCGCGTGTGAATTCTGTTGAAGAAGTAGTCAAAAATATTAAATTAAAGACATATTTTTTTCTCTATTAGAAACTATATTGAACATTTTTTTTAACATTTTTAACATTTCAACCTTTCAGTGTTAATATTTTAAGTTGGTTATTTTATTAATAAATATCTATAATTATTATACACAATATATATTTAATAAGAAAAATATAAGAAAATATATGTAAATTGTAAATTTATTAATAAGCTTTACTGCTACACTGTGCCTACGAGCTACGCGGCGTAGCGTCCTTGGTGCTGTCTCTTAATTTACGTAAGCATCTTACTGCTATCAGCACTGTGCCCGCTAGGATTATGTTGATTGTTAATTGTAATACTCTTATCTTCCTTTGTGTTTTGTTAAGAACACGTTAAACTTAATTACTTATCTAATTGTATATTCTACTTTTGAATAATTACACGGTATTTTTTGCATACTAAATAATTCACTTTCTTTTTTATAAGTAGAGACAAATAAAGATATTAAGAATTGGATAATTAGTCAAGTAATGGATGAGACGGCAAAGAATACAGACGATGTATTATAGTTATTCGCGATTGTCGTTGTCGGTGGCCTTTGGGCAGAGGTAATGGGCGCGAGATGCGAGGGGACCGGCTATAAGTCACCCGGCCATCTGATAGCATCGAATCAATGACCGCCCTGCTATGATACATGGGATTACCCACCGTTTATAGTTTTAGCTGCGGCTACCGAATTAATACAGCGGAAATATCTCGTATAAATTTTTATCATTTTGATATATGTTCATTAGCTGATAACCTATAAAATCTATGAATGCATCTGTGACATAAGATAAAAAAATGTAATGAGCGTAAAGGTGGCAGCAGTGACATAAATATAAACATTACCTTCTTTAATATTTTAAATAGTTATTAACAACGCAAATTATTTATTGAATAGTTAATAACTACGCAAAAATCACCGGAAAATTAACAAAATTGTATTTCACGTATTGTCTTTAATAAAAGTTATAAATTTACAAGTAAATTTGGCTACTATCTACTATCTTGAAAATATTTTTACTAAACATCTTTAGACACTATTTATAGATTGAGACGCTTTCACCTGGACAGCTGTCACAAGCATTGTTGTTAAATTAGACAGGTTTTAAGGGTGTCACCCTGTCACCGCGAGTCTGTTTTACGAAGAGGGCGCTTGTTAGCGCGAACGTGCCTCGCTCGCTCGCCGGTAAACACGTGGGTAGATAACAATCTATTTGGATTGCCTCTATATTTCATTTTCCTCGTGTGCCCCGTGCTAACTAGATAGACGCACATCACACCCAGAGAAAAGAAAATACGGGAGCGTCTCTTTTAAAAAGAAATTTATCTTGTTTACCCTCACAGGAAATTGCTACAATATTTAACGTTTAAAATTTCATGACAAGATGTAGTTTTATGTTTTCCATCTTTCTTCATCTTCCACTATAGATGCAATTTTCTCTTACACACTAACAATTTAACTATTTTTTTATTATTAATAAACACTACTAATAATAAAAAAATAATATGTTATTTAAAATTTTAGTAGATATATACTTATATTATCAGTAGAAATTCCAAAAAATATTTTAATTCAGGCAGAATCTGTGCCAATTTTGTTAAAATTACGGTTAGTTAGATAGTATTTACCCTGACACGTCGGTGGTCAGCTAATAAGTTGAGTACACGGAGCTCCCTGTCCGGTGGAAATGCAATCACGAGTGACACGGCTGTGACTTCGCACGCTACCCGCATACTTGAATCACTGATAGAACATTTGTTTCATTGCAAAGTTGATTTAATTATTAATAGTTGTAAATTTCTATCGCTTGCTGTCACTAGCTTCGTTTTTTTTTCAAATATCATATTAATCATATTTTTAATGACTCCATTTTATTATTTAATACTCGTACAATCTTTCCTCTCAGTGGGAATCTAACCCACAATCAATCGCGCTTGCAGGATCAGCTGTACTACTGCGCTATAGCGAACCACTCAACACACAACGTCAACACTAGGTTGTCTCTGACCACCCTGCTAAGCGGGATAAAACATGAAGCTGCAAAAAAAATTTTGGGCATGATACATAGTTATTCAGTCCTGAATGCATTCGGTTATAAATATATGTATAAATACACTATAACATAGCACTTTGAAATAGCTTGTTAGAATAAAGAATTTTAGAAATAAATGTTATAAAAAATATTGAAAGAAAAATATATGATCTATAAAAAATGTCCTATACCACCAGTAGATTAGCTTAAGCATAATTTGTTTAAAAAACTAACTTTCCTCAAATTATATTATAAAGCCGGATGTACTTATACTATTAAATTAATAGTACCGGCTTGACACAAAGTTCTTGAAAAAGCCTAAAAGCTCTACACTATTCACAGAGACAAAGGGGTTTTTATTATTTTTAAGTGTACGCTCGTTTGCACGCGAATGGGCTACTTAACCACGAAGACGAGCTCCCACTGAACCGCAGATTTTACCCCATACAAAATCTATTAGGTAACTTTATGGGAAAGATAATAGTTCTGCCACGCTTTTTACTTGTATCTTCTTTTGCTGGACATAATTTACTAAATCATTGTATTGTCACGATACCACAATATATGTCAATAAATAATATATTAAATATTCATCAATGGTGACATTCTGAATTAAGGAATTAATAAAACAAAAGGCTGTGCAATGGTGTCCGATTTGTATCAGTGTTCAAATTCGGAAGAATAAATTTTTGTTTTCCTAATATTTGAACTCTTGTTGTACTTGTTGTAAGTTAGCTAGTTAATTGTCAATTGACTTATTAACTTTTATTTTATTGCATCATTTAAGTAGATTAGTTTGACGGCAAAAGAAAATAACTTTTTTTATTTATATAACATTCATTAAACAAAAATAGATTACAATAAATACATGCAATCATAATGCATTACTATAATTATAGTTAATGTAGAATTTTAAATATAAAAAAACAAATACACCAGGCATTTAAAATGTTCATATTTAGCCACATTTTATGTTAGATTTCATTAGTAAAATATACTTTGATATTTATAGCAAAAAGATATTTGCTTCAGGTCAACGGGAAAATCAACGCTATATTATTTCAATATAAAATGTAAGATTCGATAATAATTTTCATTTCAATATAACGTATTCCCGATTCAGTTTGTAAATCGATGTTACTGCTTTCATAAGTGCAATTAAGCAATTATCAATTATCAAGCATGGGAAACGTCCATCAATTAGATATTGTTTCAACAATTTGTGAGCCTATCAATACAATTTGCTCCACTATAAAGATAGAGGTGTAACTATTGGACAGGTACGACACGGGATCGATTACGGTCGTAACTTGAAACGTGACTTCGCTCGATACAGGTGAACGTGTTTTCATTGCATGGTTATAACAAAATTGGGTAGTACTAAATAGATACGCCTTATACGGAGTATAAATGAGTTGCATTTAGACTTAATTGTTCTTTTATATCATATTAACATTAGCTGGTAAGAGTCCCAAAAACAATAAATTATAATTGTCACGCAGTGTCCGACTGTAAACACGATCGGTTGCGGGTTCGAATTCCACTCGGGAGAGTCATCATATTTAAATTATTTTCTCTTCGTCGCTGTGGTAAGACAAACTGCGGCGTTGAGTTCCTCCATTTAATTCGCAATATCTCGAATTTGGCGGAAAGCGACGTACGGAGTGTCTTGACCTGTCTACTCTGCTAGGTGGAATAAAAATGTGAAGCTATAAAAAGTATTGTAGAATTTCATACAAAATTATGTTTTAAATAAATTAACCCAGTAAATTAATCTGAACCAATAGTATATACTCCTTTGATCATATTCCATTATTTTGTTAGAAATCAGAAACTTTGACAAAGTCACGTTATTTATATCTGCACACTTCTGTAGCATCCTTATTGATTTTTGGTTCACATTGACAGTTTCTCCATTTTTTGAATTAATAACTTTAATCTGCAATATTTTAAGCATTCTTTGTTTTACGTTCCTGTAACTTTTTAATAATATTTAGTTTTTAATTTATTTATAATGAACAACGAAATTAAAATTTATAATATAATATTTTATATGTACATAGTAACATACTATAAGTGTCCAAATCTGTAGAATGCGAACAGACCGAAAACATTAATGCGCCCTTTGAATATCTACGCTTGTCAATTTTTACTTCACCCTCTATCGCTACTAGTGTCATATCAGGATTATTTTACAATCTCTGTCTTTAGCGTACTATAAAAAAATCAGAATAATAAAATAGTATTGGTATAGATAGTCACGAAGACGAAACCTTTTTTTAAGTCCCTACAGGAATTAATAAAATTTGATAACCTATTTAAAAAAAATGAAAAAAGCACTTAATAAAATGAAATAGATAAATAATAAAATATTTTAAAACAGACCACACATACCGTAAAGTATTATCCATTTATTAAATATTACACACTTTATTTGTTTTCTAATTGTAAAAACATAACCTAAAATTAATAACAAATGAAATCATGACTATTTCGTGACGACAATAAAGCTTAAATAAACTTACTCTAATAACAATAACCGTCAATGATGTAATATTTATAAACCGTTAAATGCAAGTAGAAATGCGAAAAGACTAATTTGCAATCCCCAAAGCGCTCGTGTGCGATTGCCGGTTCGTAAACGTCAACGCATTTTATTCTTATTCATGGCGGGGGCGAGTCGACCGCAACCTAACGATTTGATAATGTATTCACTTGATAAAGCGGAAGGTACTTCGCTAGTACCGCATTAAAAAACCAATTACAGCGTGACTAAATCGCGGCGCCGCTCTCGGCTATTTGTCAGACTCCAGAGGGATAAAAGTATATTTAAAATTTAATTTCACGCAATATTTTAAATTGGGGGACACCGGGAAATATTATTTTTTATTGAGCACTGGTTGTGAAGTTTATTAATCGAATGTTAAAGTAAGATTTTATTGCGAACATAAAGGGGTGTATTTGGTTTTTGTTATATAGTCCTGAATGAACTATTTATAAAATAATATAAATTACTTATAAATTACTATATAATAACAATAAAAATTAAGATATATGTAATTAAATATTAATATTTCATCACTACATAGAGTATGCCATCATCGACACTTTGTTGTCAAATTTGTTTGAAAATTTTCAAACTTACCCATTTCTAAAAATGATACAAAAATTTATTATGCTTGTTTAGTGTTGTGTTTTGTTATATTTTTTAAACTAATTTGTTTACTTAATGCTTACGGGAAAATATATTCATAAAGTGGAACATAATACATCTGGTATAGTAAAGTAATATTAATTTAGAATCAATAAAAACAAGTAAAATGATCATCTTACTTATATAATCAATTAATTAACGATTAAGAGCATATAGTTATAACGCAAAATCTATGTTAATTAAGCTGAAGGGTCTAGCAGGCTTATCCTGCTAATAAATATTTCATTTGAAATAGAAATACACTTAATTTTGTGTCCCTCAATATAGGGAAGTATGACGATTACAATCTTTACCCAAAAAGTTTATTTTCTCGATAGTTATTAAAGATATCTTTATAAAATTTAAACTGTTGATTGTTGTCCGTAAGCAACCTATATAATACTTATGTAACAATTTTTGCAATATTATAAATGATAAAAAAAGGAAAGGTTATGTTTCGAGGGTAATTTTTTGTGCAAACTTCTCAATTGATACATATTGAATAATGTACTATATCTGTTCATTAGTTAACTATTACATTTAAAAGTTACAAAGAAAATGATTTAGAGGACAAAGTTAAAAAATGAAAACCAAGTAGATATATATTTATATGCGTAGTGTATCATAAGTTTTAAATATTTTTTATTAATTATTAAGGCCACATGGCGCAGTGGGATAACATGTCTGTAAACATGATTGGTTATTGGTACTCTTGTTTTTCCACTCGACACACAATATCTTGATTTCAAATTACGCTACGGATTTTAACATTATTTTCATCATTACACATTGTGACATATGAGGACAATTATATTAGTAGAGAAAAATTTAATTTAAAAAATCTATGATCTAAGGGAGAATGAAGGACGAGAGACAAGAGGCGGATGCAAAAACAAAATAGATATACACGGCAACAAAGCCATGAGCGGGCCGCTACTATACAATAAAAATCATATAGTAAAAGTCTAGTAGTAATAAAAGAGTAGAAAAGTATTTAAAAAAAACATGAAATATGTAACAAAAAATTTAATTGGATTATAAAAAGACTTAAATCACAAACGTTCGTTGTGATTTAAGTTAGAACGCCTAAAAAAGAAATAGCGATAATATAATCTTTTCCTCGAGTGTAATGGAACACACAACCAATTGCTTTTGCAGTCTGATTAACTTTATGAGTCCACATCATTTCAAGAGTCCACATATGTGGACTTTTGAAGTCAATATTGAAGTCATATGTAGGAGAGTAAAATCACATGTGGACCATGATAGCATGTGTGGAGGGGTGAAATCACATATTAACCATGATGTCATATGTGGACGTGTAAAATTATATGCGGACCATGGTTGCATATGTGGATGGATTTTATCCATCCACATATGCAACCATGGTGTCACATGTGGACAACGGTATAGACGGGTAAAATCGTTTCGGACCATGGTGTCATATGTGAACGAATAAAGTCATATGTGAACCATGGTGGCTTGTGTGGATTGGTGAAGTCACATGTGGACCATATTGTCAGATGGAAACAAGCAAAATCACATGTGGACCATAATGGTATGTGTGGAAGGATAAAATCACATATGGACCATGGTGTAATATGTGGACAAGTAAAATCATATGTGGACCACGGTGGCATATATGGATGGGTGAAATCACATGTGGGCCATGATATCAAGTATTACACATTTTTGCAAAGTCTGTGTTTTAAGCAAGAACGCTTACAGGTAAAAGAAAGAAATATCTATCGTATGGTGAGTTGACATGGGCGAATCTGTGAGTGGGCCACTAGTATAAAATAAACGTAAACATATAAATGTATTGAGTATGTCAAAGGTTATAGAATTTGGTTATAAAAAATGTGAAAAGCGAGGCTTTAGGGGACAGAGGTCACAAAAACCCTCCCTAATATAATAATAAAACAAACTGTATAATAAAATAAAGCTAGTGTATAAATCAGCTATGCCGTAACGCACCTCTCCCACCCTAGCTTGTTACTATTTAAGATTTATGTTCGTAGAGTACAAAGATTATAAATATAAATTAATAGGACAAACGTGTAATCGTATTGTACTAATTGTATATTTTTTATTATCGCCAAAAAGTTATTTTTGTTTAAATTTACATTGGAAAAACGAAAATTGCTATTGTTTTTTCGAGGCGAATAATTTATAAATAGGTACGAATTATATAAGAAAGAATCATTCAATATGTAAGTAAAATTATTCATCTATATAACTATATACAAAATAGAAAATTACGCATTATATACAGATAAATATGAAATATTAAAAAGATCGGTATCGGTAGTGAATAAGACTGGAAATCGCAAACGTCTAAGTGCAAAAGGCGTTTGCGATTTCAACTCTTATAAAATCTGAACATATCATTTGAATAGTGAAGTGATAGTTCCCGTTGGAAAAATAAAATGGACACAACAACAATAAAAAATAACAGTAAGTAACAACAAAAAATTTTTCCAATGCCACTCAGTTATGGAGCTATTAGAACGAAATACAATGAAATAATATATAGAGATATACGTAATCATAAATAAACTTGGAGTATTTGTTGGTAATATTAAAATAATCGATGATATTTATCATAAATTATTCAGATAAAAATCCATATAAATATGTGTCATTTATAATAATAAATAGATTGTCAAAGATTGCTATTTAGTTTGAAGGTACTTTTGTGAACAAAATAAATGAATTTAAGGTGGTAAGATGTAACTATGTATGATAAATTTAGTTGATTTCCGCTACCTAGTTAATACAATACTTATTGAGAACTCCAGTGTTCCATTTACATTAAATACATGATAATGGCGACGAGGAATTAAAAATTATATAAAATGGATAAAAGCTATAAGGTTTGAGGAATACAATCCAGACTCGGCTAACTGGGAATGTTACATAGATCGATTAAAATTTTATTTCGAGGCAAATGTGTTATATTGGTCAAAGTTAACCGCGCAAGCGGAACGGACGCGTTTTACAGAAATAAAAGCATTTTTTAGCAGACAGTTCTGGGCCTAACGAGATAACAATGTCATTTAAGTTGTAAACGGGATCAAAAACGTTGTGAATCATGATGTTAGAAAAGTCAGTTTCAAATGTTATTTTACCAAGGACGGTTCGAGACGATCACATAATTCACGGTGCCGCGAGCACTAGTACCAGCGCGATCACTATGTTTGGCGACACACGCCGCGACATCCGCGTATAACACTGGCGAGCAAATGGATGTGAACGCGGAACAAACATCAGTATCTATACCTTATAAAGTGGACATTTTTATTGCTAACGTGCCCGTTCGTATGCAAGCAGATACGGGAGCAATTCACCCTCTTCTCCCTCATAAATGAACTCACATGGAGTGTGATCTGCAGTCATTTGCTGCACAATAATTTACAACACGTTCAGCTATCATAGCGCACGTGGAACGAATCTCCCGTTAAGTTGCTCGGACAAGCATTGTTGCCAGTGCGTTACAGGGACATGGTAAAAGACATGAACATGATTGTAGCTAAAAGTAATGGACCAAACCTGCTTAGCCACGGTTGGCTCGCACATTAAAATATATCAATGAAGATTAATTTAGTTGCTCAGGATGACCTCGAACAAATGGAAAAAGTGATGGCCTTAGTACTTACAATGGCAATCCAGTAGCTATACATGTAAAAGCTGGTTCCGACACGTTTTCGCCACAGTTGCGGATGGTACACAACACAGTTTTTACAACGTTGGATTTAGATAGGGCATGTACACAAATAGTTGAAATGATAATACATCTAAACTACTTACCTTAAATATTTTTAGGGGCCTATACACCCTACATAGATTGACTTTTAGTGTTTAAGCATGTCGTCATGCTTTAACACCAAAAGCTAATCCATTTATGCATGACTTGGTGATTGGTAAATACTCCAGGAGTAGAGGTATTAATTGAAGACATCATCAGTAGTGGTAGGACAATGAAATGCGAGAAAGGTAGTACTCGGCAGAATAAAAAAGGTGAAACCACGTTTAAATAAGAATAAGTGTAAATTTGCTCAGGAGAAAGTAGAATTTCTTGGTTTTGTCATAGATGCATAAGGAATACATCCAGCGCCTAGTAAAGTAGAATTTATTTTGATAACTCCTTCTAAATATTAGAAAGAATTACAGCATTTCTTGGTATTTACAATATTTTTGAGCGATTTATACTACTCAAAGCTACCGTGTTGGAGCATTTACGTGGGTTATTAGACTTTAAAAGTGGAATATGGAAGTGAATTAATGCAGAACAGCGTGCGTTCGAAACAGCTAAACATTTATTTACTTTCGACGTAACCTTAGTACATTATGATGTAAACAAACCTTTGATACGTGAGTATGTGAGTGTGACAATTCAGAGCAAGGTATTGGGGCAGTATTAGCTCATATAAAGGAAGATATGAAAGAGCGTCCAATACCAATGGTATCTAGAACACTGTATTCATATGAAAGGCGATATTCGCAGCTTGATAAAAAGGCTGCCGTCATTATGTTTGGAATAACAAAATTACAATACTTGATGGCTATACGTTTCCTTATAGTGACAGATCATAAGCCTCTTCTTGGTATTTCCGATCCGAAAAGACCTAGGCCAACTATATTGTCACCTCGACTGACAAGAATTGCTATTGTATTGACTTCGTATAATTATAAAATTTAAGTCACATCTTACCCAGATGTAATTATGTATGATAGATTTAGTTCCATGTTCCACTACCTAGCTAATACAATATTTATTTATTTATTTATTTATTTATTTATTTGTAAGTAAGTGAAACAAACAGTATATTTTATATTACATAAAACTTATAAAAAACTTAAATAACACACATGACAATACAGTTTCCACAAATAATTAACCTGGAAGTGAACATATATATATATAAAAGAGTTAAACAGTAAAATTAATTATATGGTAATTAAAAAAAAATTATTGTGAACTCCAATATACCATTTAGATTAAATATATAATAATGTGGTAAAATTGTTTTTATGCAGTTTTTTTAGTTTATTCTCAGATCTTTTCTTATTACAATACATTATCACAGTATGAAACGAAGTTGCCTTCGTCGTCTATGCGCTTAGATCTTTCAAAGTACTTAGTGGGGTTTAGCACGGAGCTAATACACAATAAAAATAATTAAAATAAAGAAAGAAAAAAAATCTAATAAATATAAATCTAATATTTTTTCAACATTATTATAATAAATAATTCCATAACTATAGTACTACTCATCACTTCGAAATTTGGCTTCAAACGTATGTAATAAACACACTGACATATTTATTTATTTTTAAAATAAATTATTCTATACACTGATTTAACTTACTATCTATACAACAACCGAAGTATGAAATATAGGATTTAGTGAAACACAATAAAGAATGAAGTGTAAGGCGTGACTAGTTGCAGCATCAGTATTCGAGGCAGTGAGCGTGAAACAACGGCACGGCGGCGTGTGGCGCCCCTGCACTGATTGAGCCGCGACAAGTTAAACCATTTGAAACAATTTAATAGAGATCAAAAATTCAGAGCCCCAACGCCCGCACTAACTTTTGAAGTTTTTCCCTCTCTAAAGGGATTAACGGTAAAGGTAGGGGAAATAATATCGTGAGTTTCATGGATTTTTATATACATTTTATGTCAAATTAACGCACATATTATAAAACTAAAGTGTAAACGTGTGCGAGTGTAAACGCTCATTCACTGGATCATTTTAAATTGAAAAAGTAATAATTAGTACGTATTTTTCGGAGGATCGGGCACATCCCCATAACACAAAATGCACTAAACTCTATATTGAGATATGCCACTAAGAATGCAACACTTAATAAATCTACATGTCTCATCTGCTGCTGCTCTAAACGCCAGAGATATCTAGCAATATTAAAATGTTTTTTATTAAAATAGGTTTAATATTAAATAAGGAATTTCGAATCTTTGAAATCTTCGAATCTTTGAAAATTTCGAATCTTTGAATTTTCTATAGAAATGTCAATATCATCAATCTTACAGGAAACTATTATGAACTCAGAAAACACTTCTGCTCAGAACAATCAGCGAGAAACTTAACAGTTGAATAATAATAAAATAATAAAACAAAATAAAACTTTATTCTTATAACTGTAAAATTAAATGTAACGAGTACTATTACTATATTTTAAGGCCAAATATTTAAAAAAAATGAATAAATACGCATTAAAATGATTTATAATATGAATATCTATAGTTAAGTATCGTGTATAATTTGCTAAAAATAAAAGTATCAATACGATAGTCTCTGATCGAGCTCATATTATCTACTCAACTTCTTAGTTGGAAAGCTATCAACGTAAATATCTACAGCTTTTCGTCTTATAGTACTGATGTAGTAGTATTTGCTATTGTATTAGTAATGTTATGTTAGAGCAGTAAGATTGAAAATATTTGCAAATAGAACTAGAATCATATAACTATAGCAAGATATGCGATTGCGTTATGATAGGATCAGGTTTCAGCGAAGCGTGGAGGAAAAAGCGCTTCAAGAAACTTATAGAGCATAGTATAATAGTAAATTAATAAGAGTCCTTAGATTTCAGAGTTCTTTTAATGACAGACCTATAGTGTATAAAAATTAAATTTAAAAATCATTATATAATTACAATAAGTATCTAAAAAAATACAAAAATTAACACTATTGACTATTTTAGATTTGCAAGTTGTTTACTGTAAACTTGGTATTTTAGTAGACGACTGTATTTTACTAGTCGCTAATAAAATTATAACGAGTTTTATATGTTAACGCTTAAAGATTTACATATTTGAGAATTTTAAAACGTTCCAAGCTTTGGAAATACCTACCTGTAATAGACAAAGTATACTGTAGGATTATTGCAAAGTATAATGGAGCAGAACGTCTTCCCCGGCTCATCCGATAAGCACAACCGACCGGAACGATGTGCCCCACTCGCATCAATCGTTCTACTGATTGTTACAGAAACTTATAGCTCTTGTTTAAATCTAAAAAAATGTCTCAAATATAAAAGATATCAATATGACACTGATATTGTATCGATACAAAAATTTTACGACTGTCATAGATGAAGGTTGTTTTATTACCTTCATAAATATTATGGTTTTTATATCACTTCCCTCGAGCTTTTACCATTGCTAGGTAAAGTACTATGATAAAAGATATTTGCTCTGTCGCAGTTTTTGTAATATTTATTATTTTATAGAATTACATTTTAAATAAAACAAAACTCACTTAACAAGTAACTAGCATAATGTATGAAATTACAAGAATCAGCAATTCACTCAAGTATCTTATTGCACATATACTGTCTGTAGTTTGTTAGTACTTTTAATTTTCTTTGCAACGTACGTAATTATTGAGTAACAAAAATATTTATTAGTATGATGCTTTGTTAAATTTATTACTTTTTATGTAAGTATACATAGATACAGCGTGTATGCACTAGGTAAAATTCAAAACAAGAATTAAAATGTGAAGTTTATATGATAAATGAATTATACAATATACTTATCTGGAGTGGAGTCAAAACTAAAAATAGTATAAAAAAGATGATAGTATAAAAAAAGCACACAGAATGTTTTTAGAAATTTATAATATGTAGATTATTTGAGGCTATTAAATAACCAAAGGGGATTATATTTTTGTAGTACAACACAAACAAAATCATGACCGTCAATTTAGGGCTATTAAATAATATACATATTATAAATTCCTAAAAAAATTCTTTACAGCTCTGCTATTCTGCTACAATTTTATTAAAAATAAAGTGAAAAAATGATTTTCTCAAGAACATCACCTCAACCTTCATATGTGTGCCAAATTTCAATTTTAATCAGACATCTCAAAAACGATATTCCTCCTTTATGGAACTTTCAAAGTGCATATTATATCTCAATTGAAACGCATTGAAGTAAAATAATCTTTAAAATTGATTTCGTGCAATCCTCATAGACATTTGATTAAATTTCAAGAAGATCGTCTAAAGCTTGCACCGGTGTGCTTGTTATGTTCGTCTTTGATAAGTCTCAATCCTTTAGAAGTATCAATTCCAGTTTCAGAGGTTCAATGGCGAACCAAAGGGGATTATATTTTTGTAGTACAACACAAACACAATCATGACTAATCGGATCTCGTCAAATGGCCGGTCATTTAGCGGAACGACCGTCAATCGAAGAATGTCCCCGTGACTATCTAAAGTATAGAGATAATGGGAGCGAGGGTCGGAACGAGAGTCCCCGGACACCGGCCAAGGCAGTAAGGAATAATGTAAGTGTCCAAGGCGACATTTGCACCGAACTGCCGACGACCTCTGCCTCTTACTTATGCGGTTTTTAATATTTTTATTGCAATAGGCTCCACCACTTCGGAACAAGAATGTCGTAGAAAATTGTGCTTAAATAATATTTTTTTGGAAATAATATATTTTTTGTAGTCTATAATGCCTAATTGTGGTATCATAAAATCCAAATACTTTTAAACGTTTACTACATTGTGTGCAAGTATGCATGTATGCAAATACTTTAATAGACTTTTTATATAAATACTTTTTATATAATAATTTAATTAAACATAATTATAATATTTATGTGAAATATTATTAAAGGCAAATTATAAAATCATTGTACTATCTACATTTATAAGCACATAACATACAAGCATAAAAAAATAAACTACAAAAATATTATAGCAAAAAAAATATTTCAGAACGTCTCCATTATTTAGAATTTTAATATTACAAGGTAAGAACCTTAAGAGAACGTGTAAAAAACAGCTGTGGTATGTTTTTCGACACCCTCGCGGTCATTCTTATTGGTGGTCCGGCAGCGGTCGCCGTAAAACTGCCCATAAACCATATCAAGTTGGCGCCCAGCGCATCGTTACAAATATTAAATCTTACAAGAATTGCAAATATTAACCTAATTTAAGCTACTAACTTTTTTATTAAGCTTAAGGAATGCTTTAAGTTAAAAATAATATATTTTTAGTTTAGAAACCTTTCGAAAAAATGAAAAAAAACAGTAGTAGTATTAAAATTACAATAAAAATTTTATAAAAAATGCTACGCTATATCGCTAGCGTATATAACTTGCACTTTTTATAAACACCTATGGTATTTATTTGATTATCTAAAAAAGATGAGTACGCATAAAGCACACTAAATTTCCTTAAGTATAAAATACTTAGACGTACAAAACTAGTCTCATTATTAATAAAAACTTCACGTGCGCAACTGGTCATAATATATGAGTTCAAATAAAATCTGTCAGTGACCATTTATGGCGTAGGATTTCTGTTATTAAAATGTAGCGGAGCATCAGGAGTCGGGAGGCAGAGGCGTCTCCGCGCCGGCTGCGGCCGCGACACGATCTGATTTATTAGCCGAACAGCAGTATTTTATTCGGCGGGCGCCTCAAGAAAACTATAAGTTTCCGTTCGGCAGGACCAGGGGAGTCGCCCAGTAAATATTGTCTCCTTACTTTGTATCGATACATATAGGACAGATATCGATATTTATTGCACTATGTTTAGAGATAATTTGGTAATGGATCAGAATCATTATAAGGAATCTAATCAAACCGCTTAAATATTTTTTTATTTATAGATAAGTTCGTTATGGTTCCTCTGCCTATAATTATTGTGTAATATTTACAATTTACTGTTATATATACATTGACGTTTTGTTCACTCTGACAGATATAAATTAGGGATTTAAAGTAAAAGATAAAAATGGTAAATTTAAATTTCTGTAAATACAATAAAAAACTTACAACAATTAATAGCCATTTAAATATCCTAATTAAATCTGTATTAGCAACCCTTAAATTACATTATAATTGTAAAAGATAGTTGAAGAGAGAAAATGTTTTTGTTGTGTAATGTATACAATTATGACGACAACTGAATGATTTTTTTACCTATAGCAGAACGTTATTAACAAAATATACCAACGTTATATCAAATTACAAGTTCTTAGTGGCTATACCTATTTGGAATTAAGTACGTGTTAGTAGAAACCTTGTAATCATGCTTAATCGGGTGTAAGTCAATTATTCGTTAAATAATAAAATGTATTCGATATAATAGATTGAAAAAAAAATGCTTAAAATATTTTGCATTCACTACTGGAAACAGATTATTTCATCCTTGTCACTTCTGACAGTTATTCGCCCGTCGGAGATGGCAGACTTTCAAAACGAAGGCAATTTGACCGTCAACGTGCGCTATTCTACTAGCATAACGTACAGCTGTAGGCAGAATATATGCTTTTAGGAGTATCAAATAATAATATTGGATACAAATGTTTAATATATATAATTATGTATGTCCCTATATCAAAGGCTTTAAATTATACATGCTTATCAAACAAACCCTAGAATTCTACTAATATTATTTTTTTCATAAAAAAAGCAATTTTACACTTTATCACACTAGGATAGACAGAGGGAACGGAGAGTGAAGTCACTCCGAATGTGAGACATTGTCTTAGGTAGCGAAAATCGACGCTTTAAAGAATAGGATAATCTTAAAAACTTTATTTATTAAAACACATTATTATATAAATTTAGTAATTTCGCAATTACATTTACTCTATTTTTAGCCTTTTTTATTAGAAACTGCCAATAAAGAAAGAAGATATGACTTCCCATAAAAAAAAAACAAGTTATAAATTTAGACTCGTAAGCAAAGTATTTAAAATGTAACAATGATTTCTTAATCGAAAATGAATGTACGATCAGTTTCGCCCCCTGGTGATAATAATTCGCCACTAATGAGGCGTCAATGTCACTAGCACCCGCCCCACACCAAATGATGATACGGAGACTATCAACGTTCACATAACTGTGAATGCTTACTGACACACCCTTTTTTAATTACTTTTTGGTATTAAAACGGCTATGTTACTATTTTAGAAATCGTCAAATTTATTAAATGTTTCTATTATTATTGTTAGTATTTTCTTTTAGTTCACATTGTTTTATATATTTCTTTATAAAGTGAGGTACTATTACCTACTATTTATAACTCTATACAAAGATAAACACAAGTTAGCGTCGAAGCTAAGCTTGTAAGTAAAAAGAAAATCCATTGAGCAAATAAGGCTAATTCCAATTACACGTATTAGACACCGTCCGTGACGGATTAGAGTAAGCTGTATGACTAGACTAGACTGCTATAATTAAGACGGTAATAATGATGTTTGCTTTTGCTATACCGGAGGTTGGGTTGTTAATGAAGAATAATTAAAAATGAGGGCCACTATTTTGTGGCCTAAATGTCAAAAGTTAACAGTTAAAAATTTAGAAAATTCATGAAAAATTAGATTTGATGATGCAATATATGTATACCACAGTCACGTACCTATGTGTGTGTAAGAAAAGGGTCGGGGTGAACGAATCTTAAGACATATTGACCTACTTGCAACAAATGTTTATAATATATTGCAATATTATTTAAATTTAACACAAACACTCGTAACATGCTTAGTCATTATTTTTATTGTTAATAATAATTGTTGTTGTTATAAAACATTAGTTGTTATTTTATATTTTAAGATGAACCATAGATCTCACCACGTTTTATATTTTTATAAGTAAAATAAAACCTAAAATGTATAAGAAATATTTTTACTTAATTTTACTTTTTCTTTATAATGTTATTTTCCTGCTAAAAGAACTACTAATTCCAATTTACTACAAAGTTAATTTGATACAAATTCAATTGAGAACAAGAGTTATTTAACATCCAATTAAAATAAAAAACCTATATTTGAATTTTTTTGTCTAAATCTCATGTTCTTTTCTTCTTAGCCAGTCGTTTGAATTGATCTGAATAAAAACCCTTGAATACTGGGAAGGAGGATTTTGACTGGGAAGGAAGCGTATATCCAACCTTATGTAGCCCGAAGATACTGTCCTAATTACAATATCTATTATAGACATGAGAAGTCTGTTGCAAAAACCTTAAAACTGGACCTGGCTATCAACAGAAGCTAAACAAAAGTTATGATAGTGGACCGTGCGCAAAAGTTGACTAATATCGATAGCATAGGGGTTGAAGTTGTCGAAAAATAAACTTATTTAGACTCTCAGGTATGCAACGATGGCAGCTCTGTACCGGAGAATAACGAAGAATAGCAATGGCAAAAGAAGCTATGACCCGGCGAATGGTTTATGTAAAAACTGAGGAATCATCGCCGAAACGAAAATGCACATTGTAAGAGCTTTGATTTCTCCAATATTTATACTTATATACTTTGGACCGTAAACGTACAAATACGTCAATTCACTTACAACTAAATAATAAAAAAATCTTGCTAAAAACTCATTAATTGCGGGAAATACTGACGGAAAAAGATCTAGAGGTCGTTCGACCGCCAGATGGCCTACCTAACTAAAAAATTAACAGCCAAATTGCACACTGTCGCTAACATTGCAGGTGACGGGAGTCGCTGCAAATAACTCGTCCGTACCAGATTTGGAATCGCTTGTAACGACGATTTTCAATAATGACGAATCGACTATAGAGAGAGATATGATACTATTTACAATAATTAAAATATATTAATTCTCAAATAAGAATTATTATCATTATTAATTTTATTATGACAGAGTTATCTAATAGCTTGTTCCGACAAACCTTTATCCAACAAAAAATGGTATTCTTCTTTTTTTTCTGGCTGACAGTATAAGACTTTACTTCAATTGTAATGTTTGTATTTCTGAAACGGTGACTTGACTAATAGGAAACGTGAGTACCCGTTTTCATACCCATAGCTTTGATGGTCTAGCCTAATAGGATAGTGTTCAAAGAGTTTCGCTCAGCTCTATTGAGCAGCAGTGATTCCCTCGAGTTAATATTGCACCTATAACCACGGCGTTTACAATAGACACTGAGACACAATGGTGTCAAAAATAATATTAATTAAATCACAACATTAAAACGACCATTATTATAAATTTATTATAACAAAGATAATCTTTGAAAATTCACGCTTGAATTTGTTTATGTTAGTAAAGATATTTTATCCATATACATATTTATAAAGAATGCAAGCTACAAATTACTTAATTTATTTTGGTTTATTCATTATTAACGATTGTTTAGAAAGTTTTCTATTTAATGTTTCGCAATATATAGTTTGTAATAGTACTACCATGTCATTAGCTTCCCATTGTTTTGTTCGGAGTTCTGAACGTCGATGGCGTTTATGTTGCCTTCCCTGCGATTACTGCGACGCTACGCCCGCCTGACCACACGCTGATTGAACGCTTGTTTCGTGATCATTAATCACTCACTAACGAAATATTTTATTTACTAATTCCATTTGAAAAGCTCTATTATATACATATGTTATAGAAGTATTTCTACAGTTTAATACAAATTGTGAATTGTTAGATTTGTTAAAATATTTTATGTCAGTACCATATTGTGGTACCAGAAGCATTTTGCAGCAAGTTTTGAAATAACCAATTTCACTAAAAGTACTTAAATATTATTTTAATTCTATTCTTCGCTTTCCGCCGAGTTCGAGACATTACGTGTTGAATGATGGAACTCAACGTTGCACTTTGTCTTACCAGAGAGAACAAGTGAATTGAAATATAATTACTCCCCCGAGTGGGAATCGAACCCAAAACCCACCCAACCCACAACACAACTGATCACGTTTACAGTCAGAGGCTGCCACACTGCGCCATGACCGGTATTTTTTTGGTAATTTACCATTTTTAATTTAAACTAAGTTCCTTAGTTTTTGTACCTTTCTATAAAGTGAGTAGATGTTTAGAAACAATATATTCAATTACATTCACATTATAAAAGGATTCCAATGGCGTCAGTGTTATGAAATGTTCACCTTGGGTTTGTGCAACCTGATCGCGCCGGCAGTGTGCTTCCATACTTGTACATTGTTTTCGTGAGCATGTTTCCACCTCGCTTCCTCAGGTTCAGCTCACTGATGCCGTTATGAGACGGAAATAAAAATAATGATACTTACACGTGATTATATCTCTATCTATCAAACGCAAAGTCTATACAACAAGACTCCTGTCAGGTACATTTTTAAATCTTTTCTGCAAACTCAATGAATTAACTTATATACACTATATATATATATATATATATATATATATATATATATATATATATATATATATATATATATATATATATATATATATATATATTTAATAAACTAAGAAAACACTTATTAATGTCCATTTTATTTTTTCCTTGATAATTCTAATGTTAAAGTACTGAGGTAATTCATATTTCAGATTTTAGTATTTATTTTCGATGTTATATATATTTTCGTACTTTTATAAAAAATTTGATCTATACGAATAATTCAAAATATGCCTGTCTATAATACCTTTTGCATTTGGAATCTGTCATTTTTATATGACTGTTCATCGTGATTTCCTATTTGCGCACCAACAGGAGTATGTTATTAAATACTTTCTAATATTAAAATGGTGGGGGGTGGGATGATAAAGAGAAGCGAATACTCTGTGATAACAGAATATAAAGTAGGGATGAAGCCAAATACAGTTATTAAAATCCTCTATATTCCTAAAAATAGTCAAATAATCTTGTACCGTAATGATAGGTACAAAAAGAATTCGAAAAAGTCCAAAGGCAAAATATCTTATTTCAGAAAATAAGATAGTACCTAAAACCACGTCGCGCATTTTAGTAGATGATTTAGACTTTCAACCTTTAAGAGACTCACTCGTCATTCCTTAAATGATAATTTAAAAAAAGATGACCAAATAAAAACAACTATGTAACCTTTACTACAAAGCTAGGTCACAGAAAAAGTTTCTTCATGGAGTTCCAACGAAATGGTCGTATTCATGGGGGAAGGTCTAGAAAAAAAGCTGAAGAAGTCTACCAATTAGTCATCAGAGTATAGCGTGAGGCGTTGAAATGGGAGAAAAGTAGCCCACAAAAAATACCAACTCTCTGTTAATGTTTCCTTCATCGTTGATATAACTAATATAATTATTTGTTTATAATAGTATAATTAAGAGACTTGTGTTTACATTACGCAAGTCCATTTTGAGGTCAGCTTTCCGGAAGATATGAACAAAAAATGTCACGTTAAATGCAAGCGTTATAAATCTAAATATTTATCACGTTAACGCAAACGTTATAAAGGTAAATATTAATCTATATATCAAAGATGGACCGAAAATCTCACAAATAAACTTTCCCATCTATGATAATTCTTCCGACGGAGGAATATGAAATTTACATTAGTGGAGGTTGACATGAAGTGCAAAATGTCAATATTTTTTTATAATCCCTTAAAAATATTTTTTGAACAATTAATTAATTAATGAAGATATACAGGTTGCTATGACTACGTGTATTTACACATCAATTAAATTTTTACCAGTTCTCTCAAGTATTCTCATGACAGTATATTTTAATATACCTCGTGTACTTTACCATTTTGAGCAATACAACTTTAAAGGTACTTTAATTCTGAATATTATAAGGTAGTCTTTTTTACTCGGTCAAAAGTTGAATTTATAGACACAAGATGACGCATAATTGTAATATAACAAGATTATGGCTCTAACGTATGACATTATACTTGTCTTACTTTTTGTAAATTCATAGAAATTAAAATGTGAATGAAGTATTCTTCGTTATATATTAAATAAGTTTTAGGTCATATTTTATATGTCTATAAATGCTTATTTAAGTAATCAGAAATGTGGTAGCTTATTGTTTTGTATAAATCGTGTTTATATATCACGAAGGTATTACTTATCAAAAGAACCGGATGCCATCTGTGTAGTCAAAACAAAATATTATGTGCTTCTCCCGATTTCCAAGAAGTGTAGGCTATCATGAATCAATTACACTTGCTGACTACTACTAAAAACATTTACACACACGTTTGTGTAGAGACTTAACGACACACATCACACATGTAACATAACACTCTAATGTATTTTTCTTTTTCATTTAAGACCTGTACGTGTCCTGTACCTCCTTGTTTCTTTTTTTTATTAAATATGATGGTTTGCTTTTTCTTTTGATTTTCTATCCATCTATAGTTTTAAATAATTTTGGTAACTAAAGAAGCACACTTATTAACGTAGGGTTTGCATTAAATACAAAAAAATATGCCATCTATATTATTTTCAAATTGAATGAAAATGTTGTTCTTTCTCAGGGAAAGGTAAAGATTGCTAAGTAAATTTACTTTAGTTTATAATATTTATATATACATATAATATATAATATTTATATATGTATACATTAGATGATATATCATATAAATATTAAAAACGTAAAAGTTCCTATCAAAATAATAATGTTCTAATATACAAAAACATTCTACAAAACCTAATATTACCTTTAATAAAAAAGGAATTTATTTGTTTAACAATATATATATATATATATATATATATATATATATATATATATATATATATATATATATATATATATATGTACAAACACACAACTTTACGCTTTATCCCGCGTAACAAAGTATTACCTAGTGTATTGACACTTCGTTCACTGCTTTCAGCCCAAAATCGAGACATTGCGAGTTGTTCGGTGAACTCAAGGGCGCACTATGTCTTACTAGAACTGAGAAATGAAAAAGAAAAAAAAATCATTCCTCCGAAAGGAAATTGAACCACAATAATTGCGTACATTTGGTTGCTTTCCTACAGTGCCACGATGAAAATATAATAAGGTAAATAAATTTAGGCCTCTAAAACGTATTATATTTTTATCCTATGATTAATGATTTATATATATTAATTATATTTATATAATATTAAGTATTATCTTAATTTATATAAAGTGTACCAAAAGTATATCCATTTTTACTTCGTATTAAAGACAGGCATATTTTTCGCAATGTAAATACATCAATCTTCAAAGTTCCATTGTAGGTGGGTGGCACGGTAATAGCATGTACCGGTTCGTTTGCCGACAATCGCGTTTGCGGCGGCGCCCTGCCGCGCCGTGCACCATCGCTCCATCTGGCACTTACTGTACTCGGAATGCAGAATATAGGTAAAGTTAGATTTGATTTTATAAGAATAGTAGGTTTATTTTTTTCATATATTTATGAAAATTCAAGTAAACATTATTAGTAATGTTACAACGATAATCTAATACTAAACTCAATATTTTAACTACCAACCAAGGGGACTAAGTTATTATATAATTGCACATTGCCGACGGTAGAAACAGTTACAGTTCTCAATAAAAACATTTTCAATACGACATTCGTTTTCAATTTATAATCTTATGAGAAGATTTTAGAAGGTTACTCAAATTCATAAGACATGATCGAAGTCGATAACAATAAAACACATGCCTAATCGCCGAGAGAATCGAAAGGGCACGAGTATTATCCAAAAATCCCACAAATAAAATTTCAATTATATGAGTAAAATGACATATTTCGTTTGCACAAATCCTTAAAACGTCATCCAGATATCCATTACATGTCTATTAAATCTTACGACATATATTTGTGGGGCTCAGTCAGCAGAGATTCCCCTCGCAAACACCGCGCCGATTACGAACTCGGTGGACTGAAGTAAACGAATATAAAACGCACGCGGGAAGACGAATACAAAATGTACTGCAGAAAGTTTAGCATAGGTAAACACTAGGCTTCACCCCTTTGTGGTATAATCATTAGACAAAATTGATATTTGCGACAGAGACTGTATAGTATACATCATGCTTATTAGTCATACTATGGCCATAACACTTATAAAAGTTAAACGATATCGAAAACTCCATTATGAATTTTAAAGTTCTTTTGATATTTCTTTTTCCTTATTTAGATTCTTTATTATTTTTGACGACTTAAAGAAGTCCTATATTAAATTAGAATTTTTATTCACATAAATTCTAATTCATTGCCCGAAGCACCGCCCGCTTCTAAAAGTGATTAGTGCATATTTTATTTGTCAACAGCTCTGATGTTCGATAAATAACTAAATTTACTGACAACATCTTAGTTATATGAGCCTCATATATCATATTATACTTTATTTCAATGACTGTTGATTGATTGAAGTATCAATAGTAGTTGAGCATTAATTAAATTCTGGTCCATATTATTGTGTCGTGTGTATGCCTTAATGTCAAACTTATAAAGAATTATTATGAATCTCGCAGGTGGTTGTCAATCGTGGACAAACAACAGCACGTGGCGCCAAATTCGGCGAAAACCTGACCTACAAAGCTAATTTGAAGGACATCGAGAAAAGGAGAGTAACCTGACGTAGCGGCGTCTAAAGTGATGAGTCGCGCGTGGCCGACCCAGGGCCGGGCTGGTGGCGGTCGCTCACTCGGCGAGTTCGACCTATCGATTGGCAATAGTGCCTAGTTAGCGACCCGCGCCACTCCCGCGTTCCGTCTCAACCTGCCACGATCTTTAACGACAACTATAAATTTTTATACAAAATAACTTTATGATAATTAAAAAAACCTTATTTTTACCTTATCATGATTGAAAATATACTATAACATAACTTGAAATGTAAAATAGAAGTATATTAGAAATTTACTATACTGTTTATTTATCACAAATATTGTCACGATGAATCATCTATTAAACAATCTACATTCATATAGTTGTTTATTTTTTTAAATGCCACCATCTTTAAACTTCAATTAAAACGTTTAAACAGAAGTATAAATAAGCCACATGTATATTCCGTATGGTAAAATTTCCTATTATTTATAAAATTTATTTATATCTTTATATCGGATGTTATAACTAAACTATAGAGGTCAAATTGGTGTGAGAGTATCGACCGACACGACCCTGTCGAGCTAGCTATGTGCTGCATCAGCTCCAAGTTGGCGCTACGTTGCTACGCCTTTAGCCCTTTCAGGTTAACATAACGAAATTATGAACACGTTTTTTGAGTAATACTTATCACATAATATTTAAGATAAAAAAATCTTGAAATTTAGTTAATATTTATTATTAAAATATTTCGAAGTATAAGATTCCATTCATATTTTACAAAATAGGCAATTTTACTAATATAGTTATTTATTTGGTTAAATATCTATCTGAGGAGATTGATTTTAACTTATGTAATAGTAATAAACAATAATCAATATAAATAGGTAAGGTACAAATTCAAAGTTTTCTTGTTGTGATCGTGAATAAAAGTGACATTTTAAATATATAGGTATACAAAAAATGAGATATAGAAAAATATATCGCAATCGAAATAGGAAGCTAAAGCGACCTAGTATGGTGTATCGACCGGCGCGACCCTGCCGAACTGGCAAGCATAATGCTGCCTCAGCTACGAGTAAGCGCTACGCTTCTACGCCATCGGCCCTTTTTTAGCAATAAAAACAAACTTTTAGGGTAAATATTTTGGTCCTGTGTCATGTACACAATTCCGTTATTTTTTTAAGTATGCACTTATATGTACTATAAATAATATCATTATGCCATATGACACATATTTTTTTACACATTTTACAAGTAAATTAAAGTAACAGAAAGAAAAAATAGGCAATGAATTTAACACCCAATCTGATCCTCATATGTATTTAAGCATACTTTGTTAAAATAACTGTAAATATATCTACTTCTCCTTAATTTTACGTCAAAGTTAAGCTTATACATAAATAACTTATATATAAACTTAATTATAACTCCTTCGTAACAATTTATTATTATAAACCTCAAAAATAGAAAGTCGACTTGAATGGTGACGTCACCGCAACCGACCTTGCTACTAGAAAAATGTGCCGCGTCGCCGCAGCCGAGCTCCGCTGGCTCATCACTACGCGGCCATCGCACCCTCTACAGTCTGCACCAACGACACCACAACGTGGCCCTAACTATTATTACACTTACATATACGATTGTTTCAATACATTGCCTTACACCCGTATACACCCGTATATGACCCGGGTGTATGACACAAAGCAATCTTGTTAGACATAAACTTAGTAGCGTAAAAGATTGTGTAAATTAAACAGATTGAATTTTCATAACTTTAAGTAATTTTATTTGAATTTTACTAAATTAATTGATGATTTATTCTTATTAATCCGTTTTTAGATTGCCGTTGGATTGACAGGCTACAACTATTGAAAAGATTTTATTTTATTGTACTCTAATCTTGTAGTTGTAATTTATAAAAGAAACGTAAATACTAAATCAAAATTTTAGTATTCTCTTTTTAGTTTCAAATGCAGGCCAATAAAACTGAGTAATTCTCCCATATATTACGATGATGCATAGCAACAAAATGGGCCATTTCACCGCCGGACCGCAGTAACAATGCCCATAATTCTCCTCGACTTCATTAACAGTCTTCCATTTGCATGACATCCTCGACCTACGTACAGCTACAGCTTATAATAACCGCTCTATAGAGGTAGTATAAGAAGCTAGGATGGACATTACTGTACTGTAGAAAAACCAGGCAAATTTTGTATTTTATTGTACAATTGTTGTCCAATTTTAGACTTTAAGTCACAGCGGTACGGTCTACGAATTGTTTCTCAACTGCAAAATACTACGAATTCTGTATTTAATAGGCGGCGTAGGTTCTCTCGCTCGGGCAGGGCGTGGCGCACGAGGACACGCCTTTCACCCCACCATCAAGCAATCCGCTCTACAACATAGCTGTGAATAAAATGGAACATATGTTTAGATAACTATAAAATAAAGATACAGCTACCTACAGGCTAAATATTTATGTACAAGAACAATTTTTGTTAAATATTGTAAGACTGATTTTATTTCGTTCGCACCATTTTATATGAAACCGAGTTTTGGTACATATTAGCTTCTGCCCGCTACTTCTTCTGAATATGCAAAATGACATTTTATTAGAAATTTTGATAATTTATTAAATAAAATAAATAATTATTTAACGTTTCTTTTTTACTAATACCAAGTTGTAAACATTTTTAAATCATTTAATTTCACTAAATTAAATCTTAATTACGAATTATACAACAAAGACAGTCACATTTCTATTAGGTATTATTATGATGTTTTCATTTTATCATATCGTGTTACAGTAGAAATTGATACAACTGAAATGCGTCGCAATCGTTGAAAATGCTTAATCATCAATTAAATTGTCGCTCTTTGCAAAACAACGTTTACTTGTAAGAGAAATATACACCTTATGTATTCGTAAATATACTATAAAGCTGTTTTAATAAAATAATTTTATATTATATAGGTACTTTTTACAAATATATCAGAAATTAGATGTTTCTAATACTTTCGAAATGAGTCAGTTATGTTTTTTAACCTTGCACTATATTAAAATAAGTATACTATCGACATAACTTTCATTTACGTAATTTCTGTTAAATAACAAGTACCTAAATTATAATAAGAGATTGTGTTAATAATACCTAAAACGAACAAATTTTAGAACTAATTGAAAATCAATTTAAACAGAAAGTTAGTTTTCATTTAGTATCTCCTGCTTTAATATTTATGTATTTTTCTGCTTTGTAAATAATTCTCAGAACTCGTATTTTAATGTAAACTTCAAACAGGTGTTACCAAATTTATTATCTTTAGATGTTTATAAAACAGTTTCTAGTGTCTATTAATTAAATATCCGTATATATAATAAATTAATCCGTATATAATGAATTGATACATAATCATTTATTTTTTTATAACAAGTGTGTTTCCCTTACTTTAGTGTTTCAGACCGACCGTCTACACACTTGGCCATCTCTGCTTATCCTGTTAAGTTATAAGTAAGAGGTGCGTCAAGTTTTCACTTACATTTATAAGTAAGTACATTACGTTGTTTATTAATAAACAACATATTAATGTTACTATTATATTATATAAAAAGGCCTAAAGATGGTTTATACAAAGCTTCAGCACAATCAGCTTTGCAAACGCAAGAAGAATCTGCTTATTTTTTAATGATTTATACAACAAAAAGTTGTCAGTTGTTAACTTAATATAAAAGCACATTTTTTAAGAAAAATTGTATTATTTGTGAACTTGTAACAAAAAAATAAATTCATATATTATTTAACTAACACGATGCTTATATATTTACATGCTCTACACCTGTGCTATGTTTTTCTAATGTACAATAATTTTATTTTGCAGGTGATAGTACATTTTGAGGATAAAATATGAGAATAGAAATCGTTATGTTTAATTCGAATTCTATAACTCTGCCAAATTTCATAAACTATAACTCTGCCAAATTTCATACTCTAGCGTCACCGTAATTTTCGTAAAAAAGATGTTTGCTTTTGAGTTTTTGCTTTACCTATTAATATACAGATAATAAATCAAACACCATTAATTGTATAACAATTATATGTATATCGTTGTAAATAAGTATAACAAACGCACACATATGTATAAATAGATATTTAGGATAATTTTTTGATTTCTACAAGTACATCAATATTTATTAAATTGCTTCCCACCATGGTAATGAAAAAAAATGAAAATTCAGATTTTACTCCATTATATTATTTATTCAAAAGCAAAGCCAATTTATTACTTCATTATGTATTTAGTTTACCTAACTCTGACTCAGAGATTTATCGAACTATGTTTAGTTATTAATCCATACTTCTTAAATGAAACCGTTTCATAGTGGTGCAGGTCTACCGTCACCTCGAACCTGTTTGAATGTACGTATTTTATAAGATGGATTTTCGAGAAGATAACAAAAATTCATTTAGAATGTATGAAGAACATGAATACCGAAATCTTACAGTATTGTTATATTTTATTATCTTTTTAATACAAACAGTGTAAATACTTAGTTCAAAAATATTATTTACCGATAGTGTAACGAGAAATTCCATCAACTAGTATAACGCCTGCCATTTCTAATAACAAGATGTATTAAATTGCAATTTGTTAGAAATCAGTCCGTTTGACATGTGACACGGTACTGCAACAATGTACGTTTCCTGTTTATTTTCACATATACGCTTTGAACATATGCATATTATAACTTGATATTATATTTATCAACTGTCTTAGAAACGTGCCTATTATTTATTGTTATTTATGTATATTTATACATCCCGGTGAAGGTATAAAAAAAATATTTAATAGAAAATTCAGTGGAGCAAGTCAATACATTGTAATTGAATAACATAGATTTTCTGATTATTTCCACAAATTTTGTTAAAGCAAATTAAAGTAAAGCAATAAAAGTTAATATTTCCATATTTGCGAGTCAAATGTGGGCGCCCAAAAAGTGCGACTCATTCTATCATATTTTTTTATTACCATCGTTATAAAGGTGACAGAACTAGCTCATATTTTATCCTATCTAAACGAAAACCAATACGATGTAATTTACATTACAAAGATAATAAATTCTATTTTTTTAATATTTTTTTTTTATTTTGTATTAGAATTAATACCAATAATAACTCGGTGCGATATAAATATTTGCAACTAGGAATTTAATAATTTTAATTTATCATTTAAAAATATTTAAACGTTTAGTACGTAAACATAAATAGTTATTTGAGTATATGATACAAATTTTATCGGGATCGCCCATAATATTTAAGTATAAGAAACAAATGAGATTTTTACTTTATTTTGCTTTTAGAATTTAACAAACGTTTTAAAAATGTATAAGTAATCAGATATATATTGGGTACGTAACTTGAATTTAGTTCTTTAACCTTCTCGACGTGTCTTTTTCATGTTGTAACTTTAAAAAGATTTGTTTTTATTTATATGAGTGCCTATGTTATGTTGAAATTAATCAATTTAAGCAATATATATACCTTTTAAAATTTAATTTTTTATACTTGTTATTATAATTTAAAGTATTTATACAGAAAAATGTAGTTTCTGTTAAATAATATATCAAAGTATACTATAAGGTGAGGTATGTATTTCAGCTGCATACATGATGACCTCATTTCACTGCAACTGTTGGGCAATCGTTGTTGCTTTCGCATCACTTGCAATATTGCTCAATCAGCCCCAATAAGTCATTGGACTCGATTAATACCATGCATTGAAATTAAAATTTAATTAAATATTATATTGAAATACAAAATGTACCTCAATGCAAAGTAGTTTTTGCATTATTTTGTATTATTTAATTGTTCACAACATATGAAATAATATGATAAAAGAAATATATATATATATATATATATATATATATATATATATATATATATATATGGAATATATTTGACGCCATTGTATATTGTTGAGGCCAGTCGTGGCAGAGTGGGACAACGTCTGACTGTAAAAGCGAGTGGTTGTAGGTCGATTTCCTCTTGGGGTAGTGGTTATATTTAAAATCATTCTGATTCCTCTGCTCTGGTAAGAGAAACAGCGCCAAAGAGTTGAGTTCCGCCACTTAACACGCAATGTTTCAAAATTCGGCGGAAAGCTGAGTACGGAGTGTCTTGACTTAGGTACTTTCTGTCTACCCTGCTACGAAAGATAAAAGCGTAAAGCTAAAAAATATACGACAGAATGAACAAACGTAATACTTGTTGTGTTGGGTTCATAATGGTAAATATTATTTGTTGTTAATTTAAAATTATGTTGTAGCTCCATTATACCTCTGATATATTTATATACGCATTTCACATGAATTAACAATTCCTTTTAATTTTTAAAAGGTTTTTTTTATTTTGTTTCATTCTTTTTTAATTTTACTAAAATGTTACTATTTAATTATCGCTGCACTCTGTAAGATTTCATCTCTTAAGTCGATATCTCTCATCTTATTACCTAATTACCTACGTATAAAATACTACATAAATAAACTAATAAACAATATATCTATATATTCATGTTTAGATATACATTACGATTTGGTTAAATGTTACTTAAGGGTGTAATGTTTTATAGTCATTAAAAAAATATTTTTATTTCCATTCAATTGAAATACACTGCGTGATAAACAAAGAAAACCTAATGAGAAGTCAAGCATTCGAAACAAAAAAATTAGAAATATTTATTATCTACATTATGTCCAAATACTGTCATGCTAATATCTTTGTGCCGGTGGTAAGTTATAGAAAAGTTAATATACAATGGAATATACATTAATATATTGTATTATCTAAGAGTTTATCAGTTATTCACAAGCAAACCTTTAAACGCTTGATATAACACGCAAAACACAGAATACAAAAATTATTCTAGGGTGGAATATTTTTACTACTGATAAAATAATGCATTTAAATAAATTATAACGAAAAAACGATAAGTTTTTGATGTCTATTATTCTTGTTGCAAGATGAAACGTTTACTTTTGAAGTTATACATATTACATATATACATAAAATAATAATATGAGAGTAAAGAAAATCAAGTTTAATTGCGAATATTTTATTAGGAAAACAAGAATCCTAAATTTAATATTCTTCACTTTAATTTTAATGTAACTATTTACAATCATTAATCGATTAATCAGTTGAGTCATTTAATCCTATGTATAATTTTAATTAATACAAATATATTAACGAAGCTATGAATTATATTATATTACGACACAACCATATATTTAACACGGTGTTTGAATAGCCATTTGATCCACATTTCACGGCTATACTGTTCACCATTTAAAAAACTATAAAACTGGAACTGATGATAATAATTATTATTTTGTCAAACTTAACAAAAGCATGAGCAGTCCTTCATCGCAGGCTTCAATAGCGCTGCCAGGCGCAAGAAGACGAAGAGGCACCCGAGTTGGCGGCCGTGGCGGCGGCGGACCGCGGCGCCGTTCCCTGCCGTCACAGCTCAGAGAAGAATTCAGGTGACGAATGAGGTGTTGGGGGAGCGTGTCCAGCCTGCTGAGGCACCGCATGCTCGCGTCCCACAAGAGCTAGCCGCTGCTTTAGCACATCCCTCTCATGCGTCACCCGTGCTACTTGCAGTTGCAAAAGGTGAAGCTCATTCTGCAGAGATCTATTCGCCATTTCCAATTCTTGCCTTTGTTGGAGTCGTTTACTACGACAATTTTGTGCATAGCCACGATTCTTCAACGTCCTGCGTTTCTGCTTCAGTCGCGTCACATCTTCTCGCGGGAAACCATGTAGCCTTTTATTCAATTCGCGAACACTTAAGGTCATAAGTAAGTCATCACTTATTAAATCATCTCCACAAGACGACGGCTGATAGGACTGATGTTGACCTGTACGTGGCGATAAAGCGGAGCACGAGCTCCCTGGACGTAATCCTACTTGCTGCAAATGATGATCCTGTTCTCTCCACTCCCGACGGTCCCACTCTTCGAAACTACCACACGGAACTGTACGCATATCGAGTGGCTCGCGCATATGAGGTAACCATAATACATCATCCGTTGGTGGAGCGCGGCAGGGGCTGCGTCCGACGGGTGCGGGAGGAGTCTCTGGTGGTGTGCTAGGATCTACAGCAATAGCTACATGTGGCTGTGGATATGGACCTGCATCAGGCCACTGTCGGCAAGCACGAGCACAGGCAGGTAACGTCTCTACGAGATCATGCCATCCCGGCCTTAATGGTTCGCGTTTAACGAGATGATGATCTTCTAGGTGATCTAATTCGAAATTTTGGACGTATTCATCAGCGAGCTGATCGTCGTCAGCTTCGCGATGCGGTTGAGGAGTTAGAGTTTGCATGGCACCCGCCTGAGAGCAATCGACGAGTGTGTGTTCAACCATGGAGCCGTACGGGGCGCGCGCCGGCCGGAAACTGACTGCCGTCGCGATACAGGGCGGTGCGAAACTCCGCCCTCCGATCCAATGACGATATGCGACGCGCGCAACGTTCAGCCAAAGCCTTTATCATTACAAACATAGGCTCACTAACATCAAGAAATCATAAAATAAATATAGCACACATGTACAAAACACTTTTATAACATACTAGCTGTTGTTCACGATGTCGTCCGCGTGTTAATTTATTTATATACACGAAAAGCTACTAGCTCACTGGCCGACAGTGCACAACAGAAACCAAATGTCAGTTTTGACATGAACATTCTTTAGAGAGTTTAGAAGAATTTCAGAAATCTAGGAAATTTCCCGAAATTCCTGCAGGAGCGGGAATTACCATATTTTTAATTTTATGATTCACATAAACAAAGTTGGACTCGTGAACTTAAAAACATTAAATACTATAAAATTCATTAAAGTTTTGAGTTTCAAAACACAATACGAAGCTACTTTATAGAGGCATCAATTTGACAAAAAAAACACATTATAATATATATTCATTTGCTACGAATGTAGATAGATGTACAATGTTCTTACTTTATACATGTACATTCAAGTCTTAACAAATAAAAATATTTTATATACATATGTGTTCAATTACAACATATTATAACATATCGATAATCGAACTTGTTTAAATGTATTATTTATAAACTTTTATTTAATTTGCATTGTATATATTCAACTTACACACATTACACACATTTGAAGTATATTCGTGAAGATTTACGTGACTAGATAAACAAGTAAATTAAATAATAACTTAGTATGAAACTAAGTAAAATCGAGTACTTAAATCTTATACCTTGCTTATAAGAATATCATATAATCTATCTTAAAAAATATATTAATTGCCATTTAATGTATTAACTATAATCGAGTCACATTACCTATACTAAGTTATTTGATATTTCTTACACCTTCTAAGCAAACATTGATTATAACATAATCATTTGTTATAACACATTTACACTATATGATTACTATTATTTATGACACAATGAAATCTATGCAGCCATTAAAATTATTAATTTGCAATGGTACAATTTTAATTTAATATTTTTAATTTCAATAAATCACATTTCAGGGTAGAGCGTGGCAGTTAGGTGGCTAACATTAGAACAAAGTGATTTCACGCGTCGACGAGCACGGAGGGGTTAACAAGTCAGCGTAATTCCGAATTACATTTAATCACCGACCTGCCCGCACTCTAAACATTTAACCCTTCCTTATTATCTGCAAATAATTGAAACGATGCGTTCATTGTTAAAACAATGAGTTATAATTAAAAGTATACATTAACTCTTGCTAGCATGTCTCTAAACTTTTTGGTTATTAACAATTTATTAATATTATGTTATATATATATATATATATATATATATATATATATGTGTGTGTGTGTGTGTGTGTGTGTGTGTGTGTGTTTGTGTGTTGTATAGTATGGCTGATTGAACACGATAGTTGCTAATTCGAATTTAAAATTTGAATAAATTAATAAAAATTCGTATAAGAGACTTATAAATTGTTAAAATCCCTTTACCACTACATAAAATATAACAAACATGAAAAAATATATATAAACTGCGCCTTTGTATACTGTCCTGCTTTCTTTCTTACAAAATTTACTTACTAAGCTGAAAAAAAAGTTCGTAGCTCTACTCATAATTAGAAGAGAACATATTATAGAAATAAAATAGTTAGTTGTTGAGGTAGTTCATAATAACAACAACCTGCCTCGTTTCCTTAAAATTGATTTGAATGAAACTATTTTCAATAAAAAATATTGAATGTATTTCTCGAACATTTTTTTCATATCTGGATTACATAAGATTTAATAGTTAAAACTTGATTGATTTATATTATATGCCCTTAGATATAAGAGAAAAAGGTTAGAAATTTTGTTTAAATTTAAATCTTTCTACTCAATTAATGCATTATAAAAAATATGTTTCTATAAACTTTGTTAAATTTCAAAATATGATATAAATGTTCAGTAGTTATGTCTAGAATATTTGTTCATAGATAGGGTTTGCTCGCTGCGGCGTGCGAGGGCGGCGGGCCGTGGGCTGACGCCGCTGTTTGCTTGCCACGGTCAACATTGTTAGCGCAGCCGCCGCCGCAAATGTTATTACATGATTACTCGCCGCTACCAGCTACCGCCCCTCACGTACTGCACGATGTTTGATCTCGCACTGAACTAATTACTCATATGGATAGTTACCGTAAACTACTTTGAGTTATTTTTTAAATAATTATTTTTTTAACCATAATTATAGAGAAGATAAGTTTTTCTTCATTCAAAACAGAGACATTCAAGGCAACTACGTATTGAAAACGTACAAAATATCTCCGTCGTATACCAATTTGTTATGAAGAAATAATAAAATAATTTCTTATGAGTAGCATCTGTTTAAATTAGAATGTAAAATGATTTTTTTATTCATAGTATCTCGATTGTTGTTAAACAATAGTAAGAGCGTCACAGGTACGATGATAGCGCGGTCGAGAGGCAGGCTCCCGGCGGCGGAACACGTTCTGCGGTTATCGAAGCTTCTTCATCAATCGATCTGCCGTCCTCGCCTGTCATACGAAGCCGCCTCATACCCCCGTTTTCAATATTAAACTTCTAAACCATACCTAAGTTATCATATTTTCAAATAATATTCAAATAGTTTAGATTTCACAAGGTTTATGTTTAGCGCAGTTTGTATTTAAGGGACCATATCCATCATACCTATTACATAGATAATGTCATGACCTAGCTAACATAATTTATTGACATCATAAGTCAAATGTAGTTTTTCCTTTCATGTTATTATGAAATAAACACCTACAACTGTATCATCTTAGAATATAGTCGACAATGTAAGATATAGTGAAATCATATTAAGATGTCAAATGACCTTCAATGCAATTAGATTATCGTTCATCGACCTCTACACATGTCATACTGCCGAGTCAGAGGTTGCACGCTTAAGTAATTAATTACATCAACTAAATATATGTATTATGTATATTTTCTAATACTTAATCCATGAGAAGTGGATTTGTTGAGATAAATTAAAGAATTTATTAGTTTTCTAAGATGTTAACTCAGCAAATTCATTTATACTGCATAATTTTCGAGTATTATTAAAATATAAGTATTGATTTTGATATATTGCTATATATCCTCCATAAATATATAATGTAAATCACATTACTTGAGTGTTAAGACACTCTGTACTTCGCTTTCCACCGAATTTGAGACATTGCGTGTTGAGTGATGGAACTCAACGCCGCACATTGTCTTACCAGAGCGAGGAAGTGAAAATAATTTAAATATAATCACCCCCGCGAGTGGAGATCGAATCCACAACCGATCGCCTTTACAGTCAGACGTTGTCCCACTGCGCTACGACCGGCCTCTTTTTAGTACTTAATTATATGTAAACGATTCATGTTATGTACTCGAAGGGTCCAACGTCTTTACTAAATTTTTTCAATCATATTTTTTCTTCTGGCAGCTTTACAGAAAAACTGTGTCTAACAAAAAGAGGATTCTCTCTATGTATACGTAATGAGGTGGGTAGCCATTTCTCTATAATATCGCAAGACACCTGTTGTCAGTGGAACATGACAAACACAAGATATATACAAATCTTGCTACAATTTTTTTATTTTCTTATAAATAGATTCAGTATTTTTTATTCAGTATTTTAGCTGAAAATCAGTAAACGGAGTATTTTGAAATTAAAATTTCACTGACTACTTGCTGCTACTGCGGGATGGGTAAAGGTGAGAGCATTTGAGGTACCAAATATGAGTTAACGTGGGTAAGTCTTAGTGTTAGTAATAAAAGTGTTGTAAGAATAATAATTTCGTAGTTCCTAAATTTATTAAAATGTAAATGTGTAAAATTTTTAAGTATACACGCTTCACAGGGAAAAAATGCCAATTGAAAGATTCCTATATCCTATTAAAAAAGTTCGAAAAGTAGAAGAAACAAGAGTAGTGTTAGCAGTTTCAAATAACAAGTAAATTCATAAAATCCTATTGGGCTAATAACTAAATATCTTTTTAATATTTTGGTGTCGTCTTGTCCTGATAAATGGTAGCTAGATGCTTGCAATGCCAAATCTTTTGTTATTTCACGCACAATGCATCGTATTTTTACCCAGCAGTAGCTATTATTTGTAACACTTGTAAATTATAATTTATTATAATTATTAAGTACTACATAATTTTACTATTTATCATAAATATTAGTAAATACCATACTTCAGTTTAATCGTCAACCTTTTTTGCTTTGCTTTCTTTAGGCCATTTCTCTTAGATTACTCTTTAGGTATGGATTTTTTTATTTATGATTACTTCTAGAATTTTTTCTAATTCTGTTCTTTAACAAACGTAATTAAAGAACAGACAAGAAAAATAACTTAACACTATAATGATTGTTTACACAAAATTTTGTTTTAAAACTGACAAATACAATTTTCTTTACCTAGTATAAGCCAATCCGAAAATAAAATATTTTTTTATTTAGTCTAAGATCTTTAATTTATTATTTTTTTATTTTATTATTGTGCACCGCATCATGCCCGCTCTTTATGATAAATCCTTATATTTTGATTGCTTCGAAGAGATCACTTTCAGTGAATTTTATTGTTCTTTTTCTTATCTATGTACTGTGTATTTTATCAGTGTTCAATAAAGTTTTATCTATGTAACTAATTAACATGTAAATTTAACTTTTTACACATATTGACGAAATCATAAGGTAACGCTACTTTTTGTTGGAACCTAAATTTATATTAGTAGTATTTTTTTCGATCAATTATCTACTTGATTAAAGGTAACGATCTAAAAAACGGCTTAAAAAATAAAAGCATATTTTTTTCTGTTCCTATTTCATTTTTATTCACCAAGCATAGCCAACGAGTGGACATGCTAAAACGTCTTTGTTATTTTGATGACAAAAAATTCAAATTCAGTTTAATAGTACCAGATTCAGTTTAATAGTACCTAATTAAAAACATTTTAAATCAAATTCTTAAAACATTTAAATACAAATAATTCATTGTTTGGCCAATATGCCATCACGCTACCAACATATCGTCGAATGCTGGTTCGTCTGGACTAATACAATTTTAAGCATTATTATTATTACGAGACGGTTGAAATTTTTGTGTCTACTGTGTACAACATTACTACAATGTTTTATATCTATTACGCGCTAGTCGAAACTATATCTTAATGGACTTTAATAAGGTTGGATTTTATTAAAATTATTTTATGTCATAAGTATGTAGGTAATAATAATTTTGTTTATATTTTATTATCATTGACTAGTGTCACTTTTCTCTGCCGAGTTTGTACGCGATCTGTTATCTAGTGGATAGTTGAAAGAAGGGTATTTACTCTAAATTAAACTAAATCTAAAAATGTATATTTGAGAAAGTATAGACCATAAACAATAAGAAAATGTGAGTATTAATTTATAATATTACATATTTCTAATTATTTTATAATTCAAATCCAAGTTTTTAAATTTTTATCACTATTTTTAATATAATGTATAATTTGCGGTATAAGAATGTAAAAGATAAATTTAAAATAAAAAATAGCGTATTTCTTTTATCAACTAATCAACGCAATGTTATTTCATAAAATATTTCATGGTCATAAATAAAACATACTTTCTATTGAAAGATTATATTCGCAGACAGACAATTTTGTAAGGGAACAAACCCTTAATTTTAGTATGATAAATGTTTTTGGTACTCAGAATTTTCTTTAATGTGGATTCCGAGTTTTGTATAACCCTGTGACGCACAAAACTGATCTGTGAAAGTTTTTACGGTTATTTCTGGTGATATAGGAAGCCTATTCCTATCAAAACAAGGAAAAAATCTAAACGAGATCCAAAATTAACTGGGACAATGTGTCCCAATATGCATCAAGTGGCGACAATGACTCTATTCTAAAGGAGTTTGCTATAGAGTTACTAAATAGGTTTATAAGGTAAATAATAAGACATTTTAATAAATAAGTAATTAATTTTAAATATCGAATTATAATTTACACAAGAAATTAAAAAAGTAATTGTTTACCATTAGAATATGATTATAAATGTTGAAGTCATACCGCGTTTTCTTATAAAAAATGTTCATTATCATCACCTTTCCACCATTAGTTGATGACAAACCCCATATTTTAATGTTTTGATGTCAATTTTCCATATTCTATGTACTTGTATGTTGTATTATTGATTGCTATTTCAGGCATATCAAATATAGTCTCAAGTGATATTTTATTTTTGATCTCTAATCTCTCTTTTGATCTTAACTTTACTTCATACGTTATTTATTTTAGATCTCTGATGTTGATATCCGCTCATATTATTTCAAATCAGTGAGTCAAACTTTCTTCTGTTTTATCTATTAAGTGGGATAAAGATGAAGGAAATTGGTGAGTAGACGGATATCCATCTATTTTACAAAAGAAATACTCTTAAAACTAATTGTATATATAGCTTATACTTATATTTTTATACAAAGATATTTATAATATGTTGACTATAAGTTTGGACCGTGTCGCACGATTTAAGGTTAAGTTTCTTCTTATTTCTTTTCTTATTTCTTTTACCAAACTGTTCGCCTTTTTCAATACTGGTACTGCGACAGTCAATGACGAATCAGAACCTGAAGTTGGATCCAGTTCTGAAACTGGGTCTGGAACACCAGCAAGCTTTAACGTCACTTAAGACACCACAGCTGACATATTTTTAAAAAGAAACGCCTGGTCTTGTTCATCTTCATCGTCACTATTATCAGCCTTGTCATAGTCCTCCACTTCATATTTACTCAAAATGAATGACCTAGTTCCTATACGAGCAAAAACAATAAAAATCTATTTTAATTTTATAATAATTGTCACATAAAATCATAAAACAAAATATTTGAAAAGTTAAAAATTACGGACCTTTGAAGCAAATTGGATTGGGGCATGTGTCCCTTTTCATATATCTTATGTTTTTTGTATTCTTTTGTATGAAATTATGAAAATCACAAATATTTATAATAATTACCGATTCTAACGAAATTAATCACAAAATATATCAAAATTAAAGAAATTGCACTTAGAATTCACTTTTAAAATTTATTTCCTAGACCTGTCTAACCATTCAAAATTAGTGTCCGATTTATTTCAATACTTTTTGGTCCATCAGGCTATAAATGTAACAAAGAAATAGTTTAGTTCATTAAATTGTGAATTTTCAATAAATACATTTAATTTAAATTGTTTTTAACAGTAAAAACATGAGATATAAGTACAGGACACCGGCGTCCCATTTACGTCAAAATGTTAAATATAATGATTGACCTCGTATATAATAACTGAACAAAATCAAATATGTATTTTTATTATAAATAAAAATAGGCGTTAAAAATCTTATAAAATCCATTTTTTTTGCGTTTTGTGCAAATGAATTGACGTCACTACATATAGCACATAGCCTTAGTTAACAAATGCGCAGCATTTAAAAATCTAAAATAAAAAAGGAATTTTTAAGGTACTTTTTGATTCAATTAATTTTTATAGCGATATCTTTAGGACTTTAGAATAAACTAAGACACGTTTAAAAATAAGTGAAATACACCACTCCGCAATAAGAACATATGTATAACACAACATGTAACAGATTTAATTTTAAATTGATGCAATTTATTTATTATTTTTAAATAAATTTCAAAATTTTCTACACAACTAGAATAACTAAAAAAATTTCAATCTTATTTTTAACACATAAAACATGTATTGCATAGGTATTTTGGTAATATTGAACTTGACTCTCATTTGTCATCACGCTATTTATTTTATTTTTGTAACAAATTAATTACTTATTTTAAGATTTTGAATTTCAAAGCTGAATTCACTAAGCAAATGTGCACTTACTTAGTAAATTGAATTGAATACTGCTTCTCAGTTTATAAACATTAATAAGATTAAATAAATTTAAATTAAACTTTATTCCATGCATACAATTAACTTTTAAATAAATTTTAAATAATGGAAGGTACGAAAGCGTCTAACAGTTACTCACATGTTATATTATATTACTTTAAGCTTCATTACACTAAATTTAGATATTTAAAAATCTCCTAGCTCAGATCGAGTGCTAGCATTTACTATGCAGTGTTTCTCTTCTTATCGACACATGCTTTGTATTGTCTTTGTATGTTCCTTTTTAGGCACATCTGATAGCTACGTGTTGTTAGGTTGCTCGCAAGATGTTCGAGTTTCTTTCCAGGCGTTAACGATATTTAACTGCGAAGATCTTAATTTCCTCTTATACTGTGGTTACATTTATATTTTTATGAATTTCCGAGTTAGTAATGAACTTAAATAAATTTTTCTAATAATTATATTTTTCATCCTCTGCAATATATTGGACTTGCTAGCATTTCCCTAAAGATCTATGCCATACGTCCAGATTGGTTTCAGTACAGCTCTAAAAATAAGAAATTTATTGTCAAAAGAAAGTCTACTATTTTAACTCAGCATCCAGTAGAGGTATCTCCGCCTTATTTTACGTTCTTCCCTCTTACTTTTGATGTGTTGGTTCCAGGTGAGCCGTCCGTCGAAGTGTAGGACAAGTTATCTTACGCCTTCCTTGTACTGTAGCGTAGTATCCTCTAGATGAACAGGAGGACAGACAGCTCTCTCTACAAAGTATAAATGTGACTTGCACAGACTTGGTCACACTCGCCTTTATCTAACTTCAGTAGCCACCCACTTGATAATGGCACCTAGCTCGTTTTGGAGCTCTATAGTAGCTGTAGAGGGGGATTTGTCATTTGTTAGTATCGCAGTATCATCGGCATATGTGGCAGGCAAGATCCCCTCAGGTTGTGGTAAGACCGATGTCACGCCTGCGTTTATTCCATAGAATCGGGAGGTCGAGCCAATCTCTTTTACCTCACTCTCATTATCATTCATACTTTCATAGTATCTTTCATAGTGTTTGGGAGGGTCATCATGGTACTTTCCCAAGGTACCACGTTTACATTTTTAGAGGATATTTAGTTCCTCTTGGCGCCAGGGAACAGTGTTACTCGTTTTGCACCAATTGGGATACAGGTCGAGGGTGGACCTAGAAAGAGGTGGTAAATCCTACGGACGCGAGTAACTTCATCCACCGAATAAAAGTCATTATTAAATTATTTTTCGTAAATCGTGATTTTATTATGATAAATCACGATTTACTTAACACAATTGTTTTATTTATACTGTGGGTATGTAGACCTTATACATTTGTTTAAAAACAATAATATGAAGTGTCTATACTATAAAAACAAAACAAATTTATGGTAAACAACATTTTATTAATAAAAAAACATTATTATCATGAAAACTTTTATAAAAATATATAAATTCATATTTATTTATAATCAACAAGTATTATTCAAGATATCACATTTTATAAATTAATTATAAAAAAGTAGCTTGTTAGTTTGATGCTGTTACATCAGCATGCTGTTGCATATGTATATATTTTAGATTCTAATACCCATAATAACCATAATCGACATAAAGCATCTCTATTATAATAGATAATAAAAGAATTAATTAAAATTACTAAAACAAATTTAGTAATCAACAATATAATATTAAAAAATTATAAAATATGTAATTAAAAAAATGGGTAATGTATTACATTATGTATATAATAATATTGAATTTAAAACGGGATTATCAGCCTCTAATTGTTACTTACATTAATTCCTATTTAAATAATAATATTTATATTTATATATGTATATATATATATATATATATATATATATATGTATATATATATATGTATATATATATATATAAACACTGTATGATCATTCATTGATATTACATTTTTTTAATAATTGACATATCGCATTTCCTCAGTCTTCACAATTACAGTTATAACCAATAAATATATATGTATATATATATATACATATATATATATATATATATATATTGATAAAGTATATTGTTGACTTCATGAACATGAACATACTCTATATAGATTTAATGTAATATAATATAATAATATAATATAGTACTAAAAGCAAACAAGAAAAGCATATCAAATACATCTTAAACCTTAAATGCATGTTAGACCTACAAGCTAAATCTTATTTCGCTTAAGAAAAAAAATGTTAGCATTAATTCAATTGTAATAAGTGAAGACACTCAAAAATTTGACAGTATTCATGTCACTTTAATACCCCACTACTATGGCAAGTTGTGACACTCATTGTTACAAAAATGTTTTTGATAAAAGACAACCGAATGGACAACGGATCTCTGTATATAATTAATATGATATGTGTAATACATGATATGTTTAATATATGATACAATAATATGAATTGTTCTATCACAAATTGCAATATTAACAGAACCAAGGCAAAATATAATTTAAAATGTATTAATAACATTATAAAACGCTATAGATTTCATATTAATAGTTATAAACAATATAGCCTTATAGTGTAAACCAGCTAACTCTATATTTATTAAAATATAACAAAAAATACTTAATAAATATGATTTTTTTTTAAATGCTAGATATAGTCGAGAATTTTTCAAGATGTGGATTTGATAGTATTTCTTTTTTACCCTTGCTCTCTCGACAATTTTAATAGTTGCTGTTTTTGTTAATTATTATCGTATTTGTTCACACTTTCAAAAATTATAAAAAGAATCATAATAACAAATCGGCATAGTACGTTTTATCTTTGATAGTACCATAAACATGTTGCATTATTAGACAACAGGTTGGGGCGTGAAGTGCGCAAGCGCATAATCGTGGTAGTACATCATGATGGCCAGCGGCTGGCCGAGTATGAGCGAGCTCCACACGAGCAGGTTCCCCCAGCGCGCGCCCAGCTGCAGCTGCGCCGCGCGCGACAGCACCGACAGCGGCGGCTGCGCCATCATGCCCAGGAACGCCCAGATGCGGAACATTTGGAGCGGGACACTCACCTATTATCAGCAAATTATATTCATCAAGTAATATAAGAATATACATCTATTGTTGATAGTATACTTAATTAAGTTACTATAACAAGATTTTAGTGCAGTGGGACCACATCTGACTGTAAGGAATAACGCGTGAACGCGTGACGCCATTGTGGTACAGCAAATTATAGGTATGCTTAAAATAATAACAAAACATTTTTATAGGTGATACAATTTAAAATCCTTCAATATATCAATAAACAATTTAAGTCTGACATTTCATTGTTTACTTACAAATGCACCTTAGACAAAAATCAAGTAGCAAGTGCTTAAAATATAACAATACTTTAAACAAACACGTCACACGATTATCAAAACAAAAACCACATAATTAATTCTGATAGCATATTTGTATCTCATTATATCCAATTACTTATCAATGTTTTAAATTTAAATCAGATTGAACTTTGGTATCCTAAAACTTTTTATTATTACATTTAAATTACGTCACCAAACATCAAAATAAAAAAGACAGTTTCACACATAATTCCTCAAAGCATGATTAGAGATAAACTAGTGTCGAGACACTTCCGATAACTTCCGCCCAAGATTGAACGGTGAACTGAATGCCGCGTTTTGTCTTACCAGAGTAGAGAAATAATGATAAATTTTAAATATAATTAATCCCGAATCAAAATTACAGTCAGAAGATGTCACCCATTACACCACAATGGCCTCTGATAAAAATAAATAACTCACCAGATACTCGTGAAAGAATGCAGATATAAAGAAAACAACAATGCTAGCGGATGCCTTGCTGTAGCCCATGCCCGTGATGGGTATGTAGACGTGGCGCACCGCCCACACGTGCACGGGCAGGTTCCACGTGCTCCAGAACACGGCTATGTTGTTTGCATTCCACCAGTCGCCGTAAAACTTGCGGTCCGCGAAGTGCAACAACTCGCCCATTAAGTTTAGAAACGAGTGAAAACTCAGGTAGAAGAAACACAGCCAGATGAGATGGTTGGGGACCTAGCGATGCACAATATCAAAACTTTAAAAATAATAAATTATATTATAATAGAGAGTACACAACAGACGGACAATAACATTTATTTGTTTTTTATGGGTCGATTACGGCTGGCCCACAAGCTGACTAACAGATTAGTCGGTTTTAAGGAGGTCTTCGTTGATCACTGGAGGCTTTTTATAGCTTCACGCTTTTATTTCGCATAACAGGGTAGACAGAAAGTCCCAAGTATCAAGACACTCCATACTTCGCTTTCCACCGAATTCGAGACATTGCGTGTTAAGTGGCGGAACTCATCGCCGCACTTTGTCCCACTGCGCCACGATCGGCCATTTTAGGGATTTACTTAATAAATAAAAATCTTATTGTTATATTTAAATAACCAAAAATATTTAAATTCAACAATTGAAGATAAAAAGATATTGTGTGGTTTTGTTTCTTAATAATAAATCGTATAATTACCTTCTGACTGATTACCAAAGAAAAGCGAGACCAGTCGATTTTGTATTTTAACATCTATAAATTTCTAACATATTAGAATTGGCCTAATGTTATTTTCAATAAACAAAAATAATTTTATAGGGTGACAAATAAACGAAAAATACAATCCATTCGTTTTTCATTACATATTAGTTATACATTAAAATGCATAAACAAATATACGAATATATAAAAGTACTAAATCTGGTAATTTATATACATATCCCAATGTCAAGGCCAATGTCAAATTAATACAAATTATAATAAATAAAAAATGGTGATTAACTACTTACAGCTAGTTTTAACAGCCGTTCCGTCATCTTCACAATATCCATCTGAGAGAACGGATCAACAGAGTTCCTTACAGAAGGTATCATCCATTGTTGGAACAATGCCAACACTAAGTTCATTCCAAATACGACTTCCACTATCCTCTTTATTAGAAATCGTTTTCTGATTCTAAAAAGGTGAACAATTGTATTGTAATACTACTTCAGCTAGGTATAAATCACTTAGTGCATATTATTAGTTAAAATAATAATAAAATGCAATAAATGTTAATAAAAATATATTTTTTATACCATTCACTCATCCTCTCAACGTGTCTGAAACACCTGAGCACTTCTTCATACTACTGACTCCGCATATCCAAAAAAGACATAGCATTCATCCTTCTTTTATTCTTCTTTCGATACATCGACGTTTCGTCATTGTATAACAGGATTTGCTCCTAGTACCGTTAACTCTGTTACCGACAGTCTTTCCACATCCATTTCGCATCTTTCATATCTACTAAACATACTTCCAAGATATATCTACCTTATTCACTTGTTCTATTATATTTTATTCTTCCTAATTTTGACAAAATCGACGTTGGGGACCGCCACCCAACACCCCCATGTGCGGAAAGTGGACGACGGGTCTCTTATAGATATTGTGCACACAAAAAACATTTACAATAATAAAATATGACTATATGAAATTAATACATATTTACAATATATTATATGTACATAAATAGGGTGCATTTATACGATCCTTACCGGGTAGTGCGTGGGAAATTCAATTCGTAGCATAGGGTAGGTGCCAATAAAAAGTAAAAAAGATCTTTAAGGTTTAAATTATCTGGATATTTCACTATACCAGATGAGGCCAGGTCATTTTTCTCATCTTCTTGGGATTCTGGAGATATTACACAAAGATTTTGTAGCTTCATATTAAATAATGCAAAGGAAGCACACAATATTAGTCAAAAAAAGTTAAAATAAGCAGTAAAATAACATTTAAGTATTTGGTAAAAAATACAAATAAAATATTATATTTAAAAAGATAAAAATTGCGTATTATTATTTGTTAAATAAGCTAAGAAATATTTTTATACGTGCCACCACCATTTTAGAATCATATTTTAAAAAAATTAACTTGCATAAAATTGATTAATATATTATATTATGGTATTAATAACTTGCAAAATTGTAAATTAATATTATAATTTATTGCTATAGAATATCAAAGAGCAGGCTTTATAAGTTTTTTTTTAACAAAAAGAATCAAGTAAATGAACTCAATGCTCCTCTTCTAATATTGGACTGCAGATGCCAAAATCTAACAGACGATTTTTTTATTTTACAGATAATAATAAAAATATAAAAAAGAAAATAACTATCTGGGTGAATAAAGATGAAACCTCTACGCATAATCTAGATATTAGTTATTCATAAAATTATTTACATAAAATCTAATGTTTTATGCACTAGATTAGTAATTTAAGTCAACAACCAAATTAAAATGCAAACACCATAATAAATAATTAACTAACTTAACACAAATTAAGTGTATTTAGCGTTAAGTGCGGTATGTTTTAGATAACTTACGATCTTGCTCCGCGTTTACTAGTTCATCTGTAAATATAACATGACTGTCATAAAGAAGCAAATTTATATAAATCTATACAAAAACTATAATTATTAAGATCATTAAGCGTTCAATGTCTGAAATTGTTTAAATGTTACACTAAAATTTCACCAAAGTTTTTATGTAATTGTCGCTATGTGCATCGCCAAATACAATTACCGGTTTGAAAAAGAAGAAGCAGTAAATATGCCACACCTTCATTTCATCGTGTTTTTTTTTAAATAATTGATTGCAGTACAGACTGAGTTTGTACCATTTTTATCCTTATCGTTATTAATCTCTCATTTATAATCGGCTACTTAGAATAGAAATCTATATTTATATTTCAGCTTAATTTTTGAAAAAATAAATTACCTTAATTCTACAAGGTACATTAAAGTAAATTATGACAAAAAATATTAATTTTAAAAATATTAACTTTAATAAATTATTAAATAAATTTCTCTCTCTGCATGTATTATTACAACTATCAATTTTGATCTAATTTTGAATTATTTATTCATTAATTATTTATTGTTATTGAGCCACGGTAAGCCACGAAATTATAATAAATCTCATTTAATTAAACTTAATTAGTTTAATTTTTATAGCTACACGCTTTTTATTCTGCATAGCATAGCAGGGTAGACAGAAAGTATCTAGTGTCCACACTCCGTACTTAGCTTTCCACCAAATTCGAGACATTGCGTGTCAGGTGGTGGAACTCAACGCCGCTCTCTCAGAGACTCAACGCTTTGTCTTTCCAGAGCAAGGAAACAAAAATAATTTTAAATATAATCAATTCCCCGAGTGAGAATCGAACCCAAAACCGATCGTGTTTAGCGATCTCAATAATTATTAACTATACATATGATTCTCTGATTTATATGATGATCTGATTTTACATAATGATTACTTAAGAGAAGTCGTGGACCATATATGAAATTTTCATTATTACTTTGAACGACAAAAGAAGAGAAAGTCAATACGTAATACGTTATCAATATAGCAATAACTAAAATATGTACAATTGTAGTTTCATATTACACATACTTTATGTAATAATCATTTTACTTATTTTATGCATTACTAATGGATTATGGTTAAGAATATTAAATCTTTGTAAAAAACGATACCGTTTTATTAACGTATTATTGTAATAAAACTGCCATTATATTCACTTGCATATGGAAAAATTATGATAGTATACTTACTCCAATTAGGAGCGGATAGGCTTTGGCGACGCAATGAGTTCTTGTATTGTTTGCTTCTCATTCCACGTCTACACCAATGATTTGTTTGACAATAACTCCACAGTTTTAGGAAAAGCACTAAATAAATCATACAAACTGTTGAAGATCCCACTGGAAAATTGTGAAATCGGGTACATTACAACATTATGTTCATTGTAGTATATAAGTGAAAAATATAGAAAAAATAGTACAATAAATTATTATGGATTATTAGTAAAATTATAAACATACCAAAACTAAATTCATCTCCCTTGAAGTACAAAACAATAACAGGTAAAGTGATCTCCGTAAGTATGTTAATTATTTGCAGAGTGATACCAAATTTTTCGGATAATATCTCCTGTAAAATATAAAAAAGTAACCTTTGTACAAAAATCTGTAAAACAACACTATAAGCATCTAGGAAATATGTATTATTTAACTTACAACTGCTATTGCCTTTTCAATCAATAAACTCATAACAGCTGGCACTATGCTAACTGAAAAAGATAAGAATTTTCTCGATTAATTCCTATGGTTCAATTAAGAACAATAGGTTTTTAAGATATATAATATCATGATGATATAAAGAACTCTAGAATTTTTTCATAATGTTTGTTTGCTTTGAAAAGACTTATGACTTAGGAAACACATTAAAGGAGGCCAATAACAGATTTATATGACCAAGGTTCTCTCAGCGGTGATAAGTGAGATGCATTACGAATCAGAATGGTATCGTAAAATTTAGTAAAAGTTCGCTGCGGTTCGGTTTGTGCAATGAACAGCGGTAGCCTCTCAAGTACATAGAAAAAAATATATATTGAGTCATTTCCCCTCAACCAAATATTTTTAGCTTACCCAATATCTTGAAGAAAAAATATTTCGCTAACTATGTCACGGTGGACTATCAGCTGGTCGATCAAACATGAAAAAATTATCCCCCTAAACTAATGCTAGTCGAAACGCATCGGAATGAGCAAAAAATAATGTTTAAAAAAAAATTATAACATCCAAAAACAAATTCCATAACACATATTATAATTTTATATATGCATATGTATAAACAAACAATATAGGCTAATCATTATAAATTTCAAGCCTTATCTGATATCTGCCTATTCCCAACCAGAATACTATATTTATATTATATCTCTTTCGAAATTGTAAAGGGTAAACAACTCTACATACATAATATCAAAATTTCGTTATCTTAACTTTCGTCAAAGACATTGCATAATAGATAGTAAGATTCACCATGCAATACACCAAAGTGTAGTTTGAGGATAAACATAAAGAATCAGTGCAATGACCACAAAAATATTTATGGTGGAATAAGGAAAAATTATTCAACAAATCAGTTTGTTTTATAATTATAACACTCATTATCCATGAGAATATTTATTGTTTATATATCCCTTGTGGAAATATAAAGATGAGTTAAGAGCATTGCTATTGCATACTAGTGGTTCAAAAATAATGAAATAATTCAAAGACAAAAATATATGTATTGATACTGCTGTACAATTAAGCATAATTTCTTTTATAGAATCTACTGAATTCACAGTGAATTTAGTTACTAACATAGGAAACCAGTCACTGAGTAAAATATATAAACAATACTACTTACAAATTAATAAAATTACTGAAGGATACTGATGACTATAGCCTTCATTGTAACCAGTAAGAACAATGATCCATTCAAATGGGTTCACTCTTATACCATATCTATAATAAAAATGAAAACTTTGGGATTAAATCTATCTGTATAAATATTTAATAATATAAATTTTATTTAATAAAATATAGTTACTTTCCAAGTAATAGTTTGAAATCAATTGAAAATTTGAGAAATAAATGTTAATCCACATCAAATCTTTACATCTTATCAACCAAACAGAATTTTTAATTTTTATGCATAGATATGCATAAATTATAGTTCAAAAAAGGATGTTATATTCTTTTTTTGTTAAAAATGACATATTTTTATTAAAATCATCTGACATTATTATAATACTTAGAAGAAAAACACCCAGTTTTAAAAATTAGGCAAAAAAAATTAAGTTAATTTCTACAAATTAAATTTTAAAATATATTCTCGAATCTGTCATTATTTATAAATATTATTATAACATTATATATCACACTTACTTTAAAAAATTTTCAAGACACAAACGAAGCCCTCCAATAGTTAACATTAAAAAACCCCAATTAACAAGTCCAGTAAAGTTAGTGAACTCTGAACTCCATGAAAACAGGGAATCTCTAGGTTTGTGGCATCTGTAATTAATATACTATATTATAACAAAAAAAATAAATATATATATATATATATATATATATATATATATATATATATATATATATATATATTTATATATATACACATACTAATACAGTACATACTAGTACAATATTTGAGGGTTCTACTCAGGAGAATGATTGTTAAAAAATACTTCTCAGGCTCAGAAAAATAAATTTAATTTTAAATGGAAAAAAGTGAGGAATTTCATATTTAATTATATTATATGTTAACACTTGTTTCTCTCTGATACTTCAATACAATAATTTATATTATAATTAGTGATATCTGATAATTACGGTTTGTCTAGTTGAGAGTTTCTTGCTTTTTTCTCCTTTTCAGTTATTTCTTCTGCTTTTGTAACACTTTGAGCTCTTCTATACCGCAAAGAATTTTCTTCTGTTTTTGTAGACATTTTAAAACTTTGTGTATCAAAATCTAGACAACGGTTTAGTGATTAAAAACTATTTATCTTCATCGTTAGTATAACGTTAATCTTATCACAGTGTGTTTCACCATATAAATAGTACTATTTCTTACCTATACAAGAGACTTTAAATTATTATAATTGTCACTTATTTTAATATGTGAAAAATCTTAATTTATATACGATGTAAATGTAAGCAAATTACATTAATTAAAACTTAATTAAAAACAACATGAACATGTTTGAAGTTTGATAATAATGAACCAACCGCTATTGTGCCGATGAAAGATGACAAAAATACAAATGACAAATGAAAAAGGAAATACTAATGATTAACCACAGATTAAAAATTAAAAAGTAATGTATATGTACGTATCCATTTAAATTATTAACAACTTTTGTGTTTCCAACTATGTTTGTAACTTACAACTCTACAGAAATCATAAATTCTTTTTTTATTTATATGAAATATAATTATGAAATCCAGGCCAACCATCCAGCTCAGCGAGGGTTTATTGGAATCATATATTCGAACGACGATGTATATGTATAGCCGCATTATTTATTCTCATGTCTTTACTCTAAACGCTATTGCGTTTGATTTCTAGCCGGGGAAATTAAATTTAAATTATTTTCAATGCAGATGGATAATATTTTTTGTCATCAACACTTGTTGACAATACAAATTATGGTAACTTCTGTTCCGTAAGTAATTGTATAGTATGCAATCCGGTTGACTCAATCGGCCTGACAAAGGGAGGACTATATAGGAATCTGGTGCGGCAGATGTTGGCCGGCCTCTTTGAGCAGCACTAATCAATTCATAGACCCATATTCTATTTAAAGATATTTATTTGTATAAAAAAAAACGAATATAAAATTTACTTTATACTTATAATACTTAATTAATTTAAAAACTATTTAACAGCTGTTTTTAATTTTTTTTAGACTATCCTTCTCGTTTCTTTGGTAAGCTCATTTTTTATAAGAAATATAATTACCAGATTTTTTAAATCAAAAAATTATAATTGTAATGTATACTTTAGTATTCTGCTTTTTAATTATTATATATTTGAGCACTCCAACGTAATTCATATCATAAGCATTTTTATATCATTTTTCATAGACAAAAACATCATAAGCCAGAATTATGCTATCTTTCTAATCAACTTGTCAATCGTTTCAAAGGTCACTTTTCCTTTCACAAGACGGATGTCTGGGAGTGTAGTTATGCTAGATGTAACGTAATGTAAACTGAAACTAAAATTCTATAAAATTAATGGGAAAACCATTATTATACTAGATATATACTCCAGATAAAATCTCGCTAATAAATATGAAAATTTGGACATCAGAACATACTTTTAAGTACGTTGTTATGACGCAACATTAACAATGATTTGATAGTTGATAGTGAATTATATTCTAATTGTGATGTTTTTGCAGCCATCCTTGGGAAACTGTGGCTCAAGCAGCATGGAGGAAGTATCCCAATCCTATGAATCCAGCAGTCATAGGGATTGATGTAGTTGACAGAAAAGTTGTAAATGGAGTTCTACATACCCACAGACTAGTCAGTTCTAAATGGTTCTTTCCAAGATGGGCGCAAGCAGTATGTATTTAATTAATGCGTAACACAGTTTAGTTCAGAGTTTTTCATAATGTCTAATGAATTTTACAAATTTAATTTCAGCTTATTGGCACAGCTAAGATTTGCTATGCTAGCGAAAAGTCTGAAGTAAACCCCAACGAACGTCAAATGACACTGAAGACAAGTAACTTAACATTTTGTCACTATATTGCTGTTGATGAAACTGTTAAATACACTCCTCATCCATCTGACCCTTCAAAGACACTTCTAAAGCAAGAAGCTGTGGTAACAGTACAAGTAAGTACCAATTCAAAAAAATCATAATATTATTGATCTATCATATTCTTATCTATACCAAGAGCTAGATTTACAATAATTTTTGTGTATCATTTTCCTTAGATCCCAACTATTATGTAAATAATGATTTAATATAAAAATCATCTTTATTCTTCAATTCAAAAGTAAATAAATTTTAGTATCAAATATTCAAATTCAAATTATTAATACTTTATGTATATTTATTTCACTTCATATAAAAGAAAAATATAAAAAGCTATTAAAAGCTGGAATCATTTTAATCAATCATTAATGAATTCAGAATGATTTTTAAAAAAATATGGTTCAGTGACAATGTTTGACTGCACATGTTTGATAATTACTAAAAAGAATCTTCAAACAACTTTCATTTCCTTGGTCTAGTAAGAGCAACAAAGAGTATTTTACTCAATATATAGTATTTCTAAACTATAAACAAAATACAGTATTATCTGAACTTCAGGTTTGCTTACTCACCCTAATTAACCCACATTGAGAAAGTAAAAAATAATAAAAAATTACTTCTTTTTTTTTCAGGGAGTACCACTAAGCAGCTATATGGAAGATTTATTAACCAACAAAATTTCATTAAATGCAGGCAAAGGACGCCAGGCAATTGAATGGGTAATAGGAAAGCTGGACTCGGAAATAAAGGAATTAGCTAATACAGCATGTAAAAGCACAGATGAGCTTCTATCACAAACAAAAAAGTCTTTAGATGATATCACAACAACCGCAAGAAGATCAATGGATGATATATCATCTAAAGCTAAACGATCTTTAGATGATATAGAAAAATTCAGAAAGGCAAATGCTAATCAACGAAGCTGAAAAGAGGAGTAGTTTCTCCATCTATGACTATGGAATGGACTAAAGGACAGATAATTCATTCATGTGAAGCTTATGTAGAGATATTTTATTATTTAGAGCTTTACTTACTTTCAATGCAGAACATTTAAATATTGCAAAACCCTTGTTGTTGTATGCAAGTCCTATTCATCAATATTTATGTTGTTTCAATAATGGACAAACTGTTATATGTTTATAGTGAGGAATGTATTTAATTTATTTGTGTGTGTATTATTAGAAGGAAAATGTTTTATTGGTGTATAGTGTTGCTGATAAAGCATTTATATATAATTATTTTTAAATTATTATGCATTTCATGTACATAATAACAATTGAAGGTGTGTATTTTAGTAAGTTTGATGTACTACTTTACCAAGTTGTTTAGCAATTACATGTAATGTTGCTATTATAAATAAACACATCTTGAGCAACATGCACAATATTTTATTTTGTACTTATAACTTAAATTTATAACATAACTTGATGTGAGAAACATATAGTAAAATGTCAACCAAATTTTAGTTTCACTTTCAATATATTCAATGATTATAATTTCTTAGATGTCATTACTCACTGTATCTATAACTTATTTGATTGTAAACTTTTTTTAAATACAATACAATTTTGTTACTGACAATTTACTTATTTTTTTAAATTCCTTTATTATTCTAGTTATTCAATAGTACTTACAGTATATTATACAATATTCTGGTTAGTTAATAAAATCATCATTTTATTTAATTTCCACATCACAAATGCAAAGTTAAGGAATATTTATAATAGCATCTTTATCAATGTCAACATATTCGTGCCTGCCTAATTTTCTAAGTATCTAATTTGAAGTACCGGCTAATAAAATGAAATTAAGAAACTGGTTACTGCAAGGTTGAGGTGAAGATGAAAAGTATTTTTAAATATCAATGGTGAATGTATCTCTTGTTCAAAATAAAAAGATTGTGTTTAGGTACATTTTTTTAACTTCACGCGATTATCTCGCATAGGAGGGTAGATAGAAAGTACCTAGTGTCAAGACACTCGTTAGACTACTTTGTTTCCTACAGAATTGGAGACATTGCGCATTGAGTAGTGGAACTCAACCTGAACATAAAGCTGACCAATTATTATTATGTTCAAAATATTTAAAATTATAATACATGAATTTTAGAAAAATAATGAAAAATTAATGTGATATTTCTGTTTAGGGTGAAAAATTAATGTAATATTTCTGTTTGGTTGAATTGAAAAACAATGACTTTTACATGAAGGACCTCTTCATAGTTTTCATATAAATGAAATATCACGACGTTTTCCACGAGTTTTGCAGACGACAATGTTTTTGTGGATATTCAAATTTTCCAGACTGCGATTCTATCCAACAGGTGTGCTTAGATGTCACCTGAAAGTCTATATGGAGGGTCATGTTGCGGTGCTCAGTCCATTGCTATTGAACTACTTGGAAAATTATCAGGATTATTATTATTAGTAGTGGTAGCAATCCATTCAAAATTATAAAAGTTATATCTCTATATGTGAATAGAGCTTTCGATACAGAATAAACGAATTGAACAGGCTGCAGTGTAAAAAAACAAAAACTTTTTTGTCTATTTGATTGAGTTTTGCAAAAATAAGTAATATGAAAGACCTTGATCTGCAAGATCAACACCTTTTCATATGTTGATTGTATTTTATTATGCTCTCAGGCTTACGAACTGGCCATTCAGCTTTTTTTGTTTATTTTGCATCATTCAATCATACAATTCCTTTGGAAAGCCCCTGTTCCTATGGATAGTACCGCAAATACAGATTTTCTTCTAGTAAATTTTCAGCTAATGTAACACAGTTATAGTAGTTATACATATATACATGATGCCATAACAGACATATCCAGTACTTGCCTCAGACAATACTCTGACTAATATTCTGTAAATTGTTATGTTTTTTGGGTTATAAACCCTAAAGGACAGTCTTCCACAATATGGTGATATGACCTAGAGAAAGTTCCTGTTCTGGTTTGTACACTGTGCCAAACTGTGTTTATTTGGGTTGTAATTTATATAGCCTGCTTTTATTTGATGACTTTTTGGCATTATTAGAAAAGTGTAAAAAATACAAAATTTCTAGGAATCTGTGCCTTGTCAATACTTTTGACATGAAAGGTGTTGCAATAGAAGGTAGTGTAGACCAATAATCATTTATTGTCGTTTTCTACACTTGCTTCATCAAAATATTTAACACCAAAATTTATTTCATTTCGGAAACTGAAGTATTGTACCATTTTTCTGATTTTTTTCACATTTATATTTGCATTGTATCTGCTCATAATATCTGTTAGTTTCACTTGCGTTTTTTCTATAAAGTCATCTTTAATATGTCCAAGAATTCACCTACACTTTGAGGATTATTTTAATTTACTTGACATCTGAATTACCAGCAAACACTTGTAGCCCTCCCTTTGGGTCACATTTTTTTTACTAATTGTCTGTCATTACTGTTACTAAGTTCGGACATCAGGGGCAACCAGAAATAGAATTTGAAATGATGTGAATTTACATCAGCAATTGTGAATGTGTTAATAACAAAAAATTACAAATATATTCATACACTTTATAAATAATAATAAAAGGCATGATAAAATATACATTTAACAAAGTATGATATATATACATAAACTAGTAAAGAGTATGACTAATATATTTACATATTAATCTAAAAGTATTTAATATAATTTAAGTTCAAACTTAGAGTAATAAAAAATCATCCCAAAATCATTGTGTGCTAGTCCCTGAGGAAGTCATACCACCGTTTGTTACACTCACTGGAGTTCTGCTAACTGCTGCCAAATGAGATGCTTTATGTCTTTCTAACTCATTTACCCATGAACGTACATGCTCAAGTCTATGCCATGCCATTTGCAATACTTTTTGAGATGCATATCCAGAACCTTCATGTGGTTGACCAGTAGAAACTTGTGTCAAGTAATTTATTTGCTCACTCAATTTTGATTCGACTTGGCTTAAGGTTCTAAGAAATTGAGAAGTGTTGCTCTCTGCTTGTTTTTGACTAGATTTTTCTTTACCCAATTCCAATAAAGCTTGAGCTAAAAAATTATCAGTTTAGGATAAAAAAAAATTAGAAACTATACTAATAACAACCTTATATTTCAGATATTTCAGATATAAGATTGTTAGGAATATACCTGCACACTGTAAACATGTAATGATATCTTTTTCAATGTCATCCAAAACTTGAATCCTTTCAATTGGACCAGCCATTTTATAATATAACACAAAAAAGTTGAGATTTAAATCTTAATACTATTTATTTAGGAAATTTAAATAATCTCGATTAATGGAAAACGATTACTAACTCTCAAGACTTGAAATCCAAAATTAAATACAGATAACTTATCAATGTGGATAAGTTGTAAGTTGAAACAAACGATAATCGATTTTATTTAACTCGAGTTGCATTAATTTACAGAGGCTAACAACCATCGTAGCGCAGCGGGATATCGTCTGACTGTAAACGCGATTGCTTGTAGTTAAATTTCCACTCAAGGAAAGTTTATTTTCATTTACCCGCTCTGATTAGCAAAAACGCTGTGTTGACACAGAGTACAAAAGTTATTTAAACATGATTCTCCAATCAACACGCAATGTCTCGATTTCAGTGGAGATCAGTCAACATAGTTTTCAGGCACTTGGTTGTCTTTGATAAACACGCTATGCGTGACAAAAATTGCAGCTAATAAAAGCATTAATATATTTGGGTTGTTATTTTTTTTTTAATTAAGGTTATAAGAATGAAAGAAAATGAATAATTATAGAAACAGCACTATGCGCCTATAATACAAATTAGTAAAAGGTGAAATTAAAAATAGATATTTTTTTTACATTTTCCTAAGCAACTATTGCTACATGTGAGGGTAAAATTTCAAATAAATGTATATTTATAATCTAAGTTTTGTATACGAAACATCGTTTAATATTTAAAATATTTTTTAATTTCTATTAATTTTAGCCATACATAATACATATTGCACTGGTAACCCTGTCTATTCCTAAAAGTCGCAACTTTGACGTTAAATATCTCTTTCTATTGACTCGGCCATTTTTATTGCGATAGTCGGCAGACATGGTACGTGTGATCATTTAAATATTAATTTGAAATAATCTTTTAAATCATTTATTATATATACAAGAATTTTGTTTTCTGTATTCTTTAAATATTAATATAGTAATGGATTTATATATTTTTGATAACTAAACACTAAATGATGATAAAAACACACTTTTCATACGGTTAGAACCTGAAATGAAATGAAGATAATTACTAGGGCGGACTGACTTAACGCGTTTCATTACTAAATTGCAATTGCAATATCATTGATATGTAACAGATTGTGTTGTTTTTAGTCGCATAGAAAATTTTCGGCGCCTCGTCATGGATCTATGGGATTCTATCCCAAGAAAAGATCCCGCCGTCATCGTGGTAAAGTAAAGGCTTTCCCTAAAGATGATCCCAGCAAACCAGTGCATCTTACTGCCTTCATTGGTTATAAAGCTGGTATGACCCACGTGGTTCGTGAACCTGACCGTCCTGGTTCAAGTAAGTAATTACCTTTTAATAACGTTATTGATCAATATAAATCGTTATTGATCAATTTTAATCATTATGAATACTTTTTACTAGTTTTTTTTTATTCTACACATTTTTAATTTACTTTACAGAAATCAACAAGAAGGAGATCGTGGAAGCTGTTACTATCATCGAAACACCTCCTATGGTATGTGTCGGTGTTGTCGGCTATATTGATACACCCCACGGTCTCCGTGCCCTGTTAACCGTTTGGGCAGAGCACATGTCCGAAGACTGCCGTCGCCGCTTCTACAAGAACTGGTATGAGTTCAATAATTATTTCCTAATGCCCTATTACTTTACTATATACTATTCAGAAACTATCGTTAATTTTTTCAAAACTAATTATATTTGAATCTCTCCTCTCAATAGATGAGAGCAAAACCTAAATATGCGTTTGCATATTGTCACCAAGTGGTTTCCGCTCAACGATGAGGCCATTTGGTTTTTCTTGCAGCTACCTAACTTTCTACTTGAAATAGGTACAAGTGTAAGAAGAAGGCTTTCACTAAATCCAGCAAGAAATGGCAGGATGAACTTGGTCGCAAGTCCATTGAAAAGGACTTCAAAAAGATGATCCGTTACTGCAGTGTAGTTAGGGTTATTGCTCACACACAAATGAAACTGCTTAAGCAGCGTCAAAAGAAGGCCCATATTATGGAAATTCAAGTGAATGGTGGAAATATTGAAGATAAAGTTAAATGGGCAAGGGAACATCTAGAAAAACCTATTCCTGTTGACTCTGTCTTTGCTCAAGATGAGATGATTGATTGTATTGGTGTCACCAAGGGAAAGGGATACAAAGGTAATAATTAGACATGTATAATTTTTTTTTAAATCTTTAATGTTGAATTATATTTTTGTAGGCATTTTTAATTGGCTTTTATAATGAGACTGTATATGTCAGTTAGGTTGACTAACATATATGATATTTCTTAGATAATATTACAGTATATACAAATATTTCATTAGTTTGACCTAGACAAATAAACAGTCATATAGAGGCATTTACAATTATAACATTGAATTAATCTCATACTTTTTTGACATAAACTTTTTTGTTTCATTTTAAAGGTGTAACTTCACGTTGGCACACCAAGAAACTGCCACGTAAGACGCACAAGGGTCTGCGTAAAGTTGCTTGTATTGGAGCATGGCATCCTTCAAGAGTTTCATTTACCGTTGCCCGTGCTGGTCAAAAGGGCTACCATCACAGAACTGAAATGAACAAAAAGATCTACAGGATAGGCCAAGGTATGTCCGTTAAAATCAATTATACTAAGTTTTTAAAACAGTAAATAATCTAAATAATAGATATGTATGATCAAGTGAAGAAGCATACAATATATTATTGTTTGCATTATTTTAGGTATTCATACCAAGGATGGAAAAGTCATCAAGAATAATGCTTCCACTGAATATGATTTGTCTGAGAAGTCCATCACCCCTATGGGAGGTTTCCCTCACTATGGTGAAGTAAACAATGACTTTGTCATGATCAAGGGTTGCTGTATGGGACCTAAAAAACGAGTTATCACATTGAGAAAGGTAATTTGTAAAGAAAATTAATAACTAATGAAGGGAAACATGCATAACATTTTCAATTATTGTTCTTAAACATTTTTAACAATTTCAGTCTCTGCGTGTGCACACTAAGAGAGCAGCTCTTGAGAAGATCAACCTGAAGTTCATTGACACATCATCCAAATTTGGACATGGTCGCTTCCAGACACCTGCTGATAAGGCTGCTTTCATGGGCACTCTTAAAAAGGATCGTATTCGGGAAGAAGCTGCTGCATCGGCCGCGCCAGCCGCTGCACAATCTTAAATGGATTTTCCTGAATAAATTGATATAAAAAATATTAAATAACTTTTATTTTATTACTTTTACATAATGTCAAACTTATTATAATAATCTATACCATATGAGTTAGTTCATTACGATTATATGTATTATAACTGAATCTATGGAGGTAATTTTGCAGCGCTCTGCATGAATCGCAACTTCTGTATTGCGTGTTGCTAATTATTACGATATGTTCCAAGTATATTAAGGGATTGACATCGATACTGAATTTGACACTTTTAATGCATTGTACGTTAAGATTGTCATTTAAGGCTAGTTTAATTGTAAATTATTTAAATAATTTATTGTAAAATAATTCTTTGCACCTCCGGTTGCGGTTGTGGTTACGTCATAAACTTTGGATGGTTTTTGATGAAGCTTTTTGTTACCAAGCATTACCGTAAAACTTATAAAACAAGTCTGTCACTATTCTAGAGACTAAGCGAATGAGGCAAATTATAATCTCCAGAAAGCATAAGATCAACGTTTAGCCGACTATACTTTGTCCTTTAGGAAATTTACATCTAGATTTTATAGATAAGCAGTGACTGCTTATCATATTAGCTTTCTGCTAGTGAAAGTTCCGTCAAAATCGGTCCAGCAGTTACAACAGATTAGCCAGAACGAACAGAAAGAAATAATAAATAATAATATTTTTATATATGTAGCGTGTTTATGTATGCTATGGGTTCGATTCTCACATGACAAATGATTCTCTTTTATTCGCTCTGGTAAGACAAAATACAGCGTTCTGTTCCGCCAAAATTTATTTTTACATATTTATTCACTATATATTGATATCTGGATAACCTGGACAGGTCTATATCGGTTCTTAATTCTCCGCATGCGCAAGATTTTTTTAGTTATGTATTAACTATAACTTACATTTTAAAGTTTCTAATAAAAAAAATTATATATAAATGTCGGTCGACCCTGTAATCAGTCATTTGCATGCTTGCAGTCAAAGCATTTCAAACGCAACTTAGTGATTTTCACGGAGTCCAGTGTGTAATTTGGCGGATCCACGCGGATAACATATTTGGTGATATTCCCGCCAAACACTTGGCTTATCGTGGAGGTTGTGCATGTACGCTGATAGTGAAGATTCCATCATGCTCTTCGCATTCTTTACAACAATAAAAAAGGGTAAACGTACACATACGCGAATTTTGCAACAGATGAGTAGGGTGACCACGTTTTTCTAAATATTAATTTGTAAATTACTAAACGAATTTCTAAATATTAATAAAATATGCATCAAATATAAAACTTAAGTTTTAATTCTAAAAGACACAGTAAATGACTATTAGCTTAGACAGTTGTTACTGTAAAAGTATGTACTACGATTTTTTTAGTTTTTTTTTATTGAATAAAATTTTTAATTGAAGAACCTTAACCGTAAAATTAAAAAAAATTATAACATATTTACATGTCTCATAGAAGTAAAACTATTGTTATAAGCTGCTATTTACTATTAGTATTCTAGTAATTTTTAAATTTAAACTGCGTATACAAGAAATTACGAAATAAGTGCATATTTATGATTTGTGTCATCTCGACACTGTTTTGAGAAAAATTAAAAGAATATATTGTAATTAGTTTCTATATTTAATCATTCATGTAAAAATTTATTTAATCAATTCTCTTTCTTAGCACTCACACAGAATGCCCAGTTTTCTCATAAAGTGGTTAAAACAAACTACTAAAAAGATGAATTACTTTTTTGGTCATTATAGAATAAAAACTGGGCAGATTGTGATTTTATTCAGCATGAACACAAATATTGTACTGATCTCTATATAAGTAAATAAAAACTATTCTTCAAAAAATTTGTTCTCAACTACATATCTGACACACTGTAAAATTATATTCCTTTCGTGTTGTATTTCATTATGTAATAGTTTTTCTAAAAGGGTGGAAGGTAGCTTTTTTTTCCATTGAATAACTTGTCTTGAAGTTCTTTTCTTATATGAAGCTTTTTTCTTATTTTGATTATGTGGTTCATTTGTATCTGGTTTAAGATTATCTTTGACAATTTGTGTTTCCTCTGGTCCACTATCATCTTCACTTCTATTAGGGCATTGTGTTGTTACCAATTTATGTGTGTCTATTAATTGTTCTATAGGCTTAACAGAAATTTTAACGGTAGCTGTGGTAGTATTCTGTTCTGTTGTTTTATTTCCAGTAGGTACATTGGTATTTTGTTCAATATTGTCTTCATCAGAGGACCCGTAGTCACATATTAGTGATGTCAGAGCTCCACAAAGATTTGGTTTAGCATTGGCATCTCTTTCATTACAATTATTTATACTATAATCTTCATCTTCTATTTCATTACTGCTTTGTAGAACTTGTTCATCTTCTTCAATTTTGTCCTCATTTATTAAATCCTGAATACCTTTAAATGCTTTGAGTTTTTTTGTTTCTTCCGTTGGAGGAAGTGCTTTACATATTTTTTTTATTGTCATTTCTTTATTATACTTTTCAGACAAAGTTCTTTTTCTATTATTTAATGTTCTTCTGTTATTCAGTATAGATGGTGGAACTTTACCTTTATTATATAATCCTGAAAAAAAAAACCATCCAAATTAAGTCTGTGGCATAAATATGCTACAATATATGCATGTATCAAGAAAAGCATGATTTTATGTACTAGTAAGACTGATGTGTGTAATCATCTAATTGAACATCAATATGTCTCTTTATAATTTTCATTTCCAATAAATAATATTTTAGCCTTCAAACAAGAAGTACAACCATAATGATTTTCAATAAAGTATTAATAGTTCTATACCTTTCTTGGTTACAATATTTTTCTTCCTTTGGGTCAAACCCATTCTTTCACCTCTTTTTTGTTTTTCTTTAACTTCTGCTTGTTTCTTCTCTACATTTGCTTTAGTGGGATATCTCTTTTTTCTTTCATCCCTCCATTTCTTTATCTCTTCAGGGTTATTTAGTCTACCTATTTTTTTGAATAAGCCAGTAGCATGTTGCATTTGTATGTGTTTAGTAATAACTTTTGGGTGTGCTACGAATTGACATCCATCTATATTGCACTTCTGTAAATTGAAATAGAATTATAAGGATATTTTACAAAGTGTTTACACAAAATAAAATAAGAGAAAATAAGTAATAAAAATAAAGATTGAGTCTTTTTCTTAATATTTTCAAAATTCTTTATTTTATATGCATATAATTATGCAGACATATTATAAAAATAATTAAGCATTTACAATAAAGCTATCCATAACATGTTTACATTTTTTCTTTACCTGATGTAATTTAATATGAAATTCAAGATGATCTGGTGTTCTAAATCCTTTGTCGCATGTTTCACACCAGTAATTAAGATCAATATCAAAAGCTGCAGGTGTCCATGAAGGTCTAGCATTGTGTCTGTTCTGTATATGATTTCTTTGAGGCCACATTTTTCTTTGCCATGTATTTTGTTGGTGCCTCTCGTTATATCGATTATGCAAATATTTAGTCATGATTAAGTGAAATCTGAAAGGTATACTAAAATAACTTTAGTTAATAATATAAATTAATAGTATTTCATTAAAAAATAACGTAGGTATATAATATAATCATAAGTTAACTAAACAAAAACTGAATATGTTGTAAACTTAGCACATCGATTGCGTGATTTAATTATCAATAAACGAGTCGTGTAATATATAAATATAATAAGTGATCTCAAATATTGTATTAAAATATGTAGAAAATTGGTCAATAATAAATAAAACTATTTCAATTATATTAGTTGTATATATTTTTATATTCGTAATTATATTTTACAAAATAAATGATAAAGCATGCCGTATTCGTCATACCTTCTAAGATGTTCTCTCAGCAAATGACTGATTTGTTGTTTAACTGCATTTAAAAATATGTAAACAATTCAATATTAAATAGTGTTAAATAGAATTCAGAAGCTCCAATGTGCGTTTATTATTCCGTAATCATTTCTGTCAAATTACAAATTACGGATGGACAAAACATATCGATTTATTATTATTATTATATATATTTTTTAAATAATCGATATATATATATATATATATATCGCGGTTTTTAATCTCAATATTTGATACTATTTGTTGATATCAAATTTTGTTTTATATTTTTCATAAATTTATATTTCAAAACCGAAGTGCGCTCTACCGTTACTTTACTAGGTAGTTGAGGTGGGTGAACCTTTTTTTGTTTAAGAGCGAAAATCACTAAGGTGTCTGCACAAAGCACTAAAGGAATTCACAAATAAATCTTTAAGAGTCACACTATTAAAAGCCCGGCCAAAACTTACAAAGTCGAAATCGAAAAGCAACCGCTAAACCTGTCACTAATTTAGAAATATAAATACCATTTCAATAATGCTTTCCTTGAACTTCCCGCTGTCCTGATAGCCACCAAACAAGTGGAGCTCAGAACTTGCGAGAAATTATACAAGCTTACCAAGGTAGATCTCAACTCAATGCTAGTAGTAAAATGTAAGGAGATAGAAGCTGCTACACACAATAACAATAATGGTCAGACCATCGCGCGTCAAATGAAAAGTACTTATGTGCTGGCGTAAAGCGCAACATCTGGCTTTGTAAAGTTGAACAAAGCGGAAACTAAAAGAACAGGAACAGGCAACAGGCCTTAAGTTCACACCCCTGTTAATGATTATATGGTAGTTATTTTTAAATGCATGCAAATTATGTTAGAGGATAGAAAACTAGAAAAGGATAAATATCTTGATAGTTCTTTGAATTCCAGTAATAGATAAAATGGGTCAATGGTGTTCGTGGATGTGGCAAAACAACTCGGATAGTGGATAAATTGATTTAGATAAGGATACAATAATCACAACTACCGTAAATGAATTTTGAGAGAGATTGTCAGTACGTATTGTACCTGGTACGTATGGTACCTGGTGAAGACGAGTAAGAATCGATGCATACATTTTTTATCGTGTTTACATCGATATTTTTAAGAACATCGATACAATATATTTTTAAAAACTTTTAAATTTATATCCCTATTAGAAATTATATGAAGATAAATATAGGCTGCATAACACGTTTAGATATTTAATGACAACATTTACGTATTTTAATTTATTTTCTTTTATACTTACCGAAATAATTAATTATCATTACAATTTCTTATTTACTATGATAACATATAACTAAAATAGGAAATAACATATATTTAAAATTAAATTTATAAATATGATCGTCAATTTACGTGAGACTTGTGAATATGAAACCTGAAATCTTTCTTTGTTATGTTCACTAGTTGACGCTACTAGCAAAATATACTTGTGAAATTTCCTTAACGTGAAGTCCGAATTTCAATTTAATTTTATAGCTTTCGAAAAATATATAAAATTACGCAGTCCCATTTTGTTTTGAAAAAAGAAGACATAAGTTTAGTGAAAACAAAACACAAAAAAAATAATAATTACCATATTATGTATACCATATTCGTCAAAAAAATTAACGTAACATATGAGCATTAATGTTATTAATAATTATGAGCAGTAGATAAATTAAAATTTTGCGTACCTTACGCCACACTAGAGCCCATATATAACTATTGTACTCTGTGCTAGTCTCTAATAGCAAATAGGAGCGCGCATTTGATCTGTTATTGTCAATGTTGCTTATAAAGCTGTCAAATTGTTATTTCTAAGCAATAATTGTTTTTAAAAAAATTGTTTAAGTAGTATAAGGAAATATTTTAATATTTAAAGAAAAAGTTTAACAAATGAATAATTCTGCAGCAAAGGTAAAGAAATAAAAATATACTGTTGTGTGTTTGAATGTATAAATTTTATTATGCATTACTATTTTTATGAATGATTTTGTAATTCCTCAATTTAGGTAGGAGAAATATTTACGGAGGCTGGTGCAGCATTTAATAAGTTAGCAGAAATGACCATGATGTTACACCCAATGGCAGAAGCGCAAGCAAGGTTTTATTTAAAATTATTTATTTAGATATACCCTCTACATTATGTATCATCACAAAGTTTTTTAAAATTTTATAAAACATCTATTTTAAAGATTTTGTCTCCGTTGTTAAGTAATTTTGTTTCTCATTGGTATGTATTATATTTTCTATAAACCATTGAAAATTTAAGTTATTTGTAATGCTATATGCAATTTTTTCTTAAACAGCGAAGTATAGTAATATCTAATATTTTTAATTGTAATTGCAATTTTTAAAATTTGAAAATAAATCATTTTTCATCTAAAATATACTTTACGTTTAGCATACCAAACTTCTCCTTTATTTTAATATACACATATATTTAAATACAGAATAAATGAAATCTAAATTAATGATTGTAAAATATAAGATTTTACCAAGTACAAACTTTTATTGTGTTATTAAAAATTACAGTTCTCAACCAAAAACTCCTGTCAAAAGGAGAAATCAAGAGGAAAGGTTGGGGTCTATCAATAATACAGGTTCAGGCCAGGTAATTTAAATATGATTCTTTTAAAATATGGTTTATATTTATATATAACTATACTTATAAGTAATCTTATTACAAAAATAGAATATTTTCCTTAAGAAGTCATATCAAATTCTTATTTATTTTTTACTGTTTTACTAAGTTTAATTATATAATCCAGTAGCACTAGTTTATAAATAAATATACTTATTATGTTTTACAGCTCACACTTAATATGCTTAACTCTCAAGAAACAGAGATGGATGTGGATGGACTTGGTGGCGATGTCAAACTGGAATTTGAATCAAGCACTGAAGAAGTCACAACATAAATCTATAAACAGATCCAATTTGCTACAATATCTAAAAATATATAGTATATTTTATTATAGAAAGATATTAAATTTTTATTTAAAATACACCCATTTGTACAGCATGTTTTTATTTATTTTCATCATAACTTTTGTATTGATATGTACAATAAAAAGTAATTATTATTATATTTTAGTTTGTCAATATTTCATTTCATAAACAATTTATTCATAAGACATTAACACATGGTAGCAGGTTCTTTTTTGCATTTCTTCAAGTAAAAGTAAAGGTTATATTTGCTGAAAAAAAGCATTTTGGCTTCAAGATTTGCATGTTTTGATTATGCAGTTGTTACAGAGTTACACCACTCAATTTTTTGAATTGAGGAGAATAGGAGAGAGCAGTGTCTTGACACTATTTTTTCTAACTACTTAGAAAAACTGCAGTTATATATGTTTCTATTGAAATAATATACAATATTTTTTGATATACTGTAATATCTAAAAATAAACTATATATTATTGTTTTAAAAAAAAACTCAAAATCTTTCTGTTCCATGAAGAAGCTAGTGATTCATAGACTTTTATATGACTTTCACTAATAACACTTTCAATGACACTGTCTATGTTATCTCGTATATCTAATGAGTTGTACATTTCAAATTGTTTGCCTGATCTTTTCATTCTTCTTTGAGCATTCTTGTAACATTTCCAAGGCTGTGGTTCTAATATTAGTACTTTTGCAATATCTTTAATAAATTTCAAGAAATTTAATAAGCCTTCATCTCCATTATTAATATGTATCCACATAGTAACAGAAAAACAAAAAATTATATCATATTTTTCTTGGCTGTGGATATTTGGAAATCTTTTAATTATTTCACAGTCCTTATTTGTAGTTATATCTGATGAGACAAATGAAATATTGGAGTTCTCATTTTGTTCTTTTGCTCTCTCTATGAGAGTTGGGTCAATGTCAACAGCTAAGATTTGTATTTCAGATTTTGAGAAAATTGTTTTTAAATAAATATAAAGTTCTTTTGTCAATTCTCCAGTATTACAGCCTATGTCAAGACAAATAATGACTTCTTTATTTTCTATTGATGGAAACATTCTAGCATCCAAGTTATTTATTCTTTCATTAGGACTGTGAAATGAGTAATAGTTTATAAAATTACCATATTTAGCTGCACCTGGATCATTTCCAACAAAAGATAAATCTTTAGATTTAGACATTTTCAATTTAGTTTTATAGCTCAGCTGAATGATGTTTTTAAGCAGGTATATCTTAGTTCTTACTATACGTTTTAGTTTTATTCGAACTTTCAGTTCTAATGTATGAATTTTTAAATTCCTAATTATCTCGTTAAAATAGTTTGTTCTTAGCGGGTTCTAATCCTGCCACCTCTACGGTTTACATTATACAAGTTACGTATATGATTTGAATTTAAATTATATAATGCAGTAGCAGCTTTTAAAACTTACATACTTCTTAAATTGTATTAATTTACATACTTTTCATTTATTATTTCGTATATTTGTATAGGAAAAAATAATAATCAACATTGACTTAAGCACCTGACAATTGACGTTGACAGATTCGTCAGTAGTTCGTGACAAACTGACAATAGGTTAAAGCATTACAATTTAAATAAAATCATTTTTTGTTAGGTAAGTAAATATTTTTTCTGATTAATTCGTTCTGTATGTGCTTTGAATAATATTATATGAAATAATTATAAGGATAATTACACTTCAGTATCTAACGGAATGGAATATTGCGCTGACTATATTTACTATTTTTAAAGTGTTATTCCACACTTAGGATTAGAAAACATTTTAGAAAAAATTTTTTCTAATCCTAAGTGTGGAATAACACTTTAAAAATAGTAAATATTGAAATAAAATAGCAATCTCTCTTGTTAAATGATTATTTTTTAATAATTTTTAAGTAGTAGAAATTTGTAAAAATCTCTCTACAGGGATGCTTAAAACATAAATAAGTTGTAACAAACGTATAAGAATTTCGACGCAGCTGGTAGTAGAACGCATGGCTTAGCGGTCAGAGCGCTTGGACGGTATCCATGAGGCGCGGGTTCGAATCCCGCTGCGTTCAAAATTTTTATACGTTTTTTCTAAAATGTTTTCTAATTGCGCTGACTAATTAAAAGTTCACGTTTTTGTATCACTGGGAAATGAACTGCATAACGTGGGATTGCTAGTACGCTAGGATCAAGGACTTACCTACGGACGGATGATAGTCTGGGATTTTCTGAAGCTAAATAAAAACTGTACTATTTACAAGTACTTACTACAACCCAGCGCCACCTACACTTATGTGTATAAGTGCAGGATGGTACGCGATGTTCGTGACTGCTGGCTGGTCGTAGCTTATAAAATATAATAGACTTTCCTGCTCGCAAGAGAGGATGATGCATACAGAACATAGAAAATAATTGGTGCGTAGCGGCGCATCTTTTATGCGAAGTATATAAAAATATTAGAATGGTTATTCTTCAATACGCTCTTCTTTAAATTATTAAATTATTAAAGGGTTTAGTACTTGAAGGAATAACAAAATCTGAAACTTAGTAAGCTTTATTTATGGCCTAATCTGCATAACCAGACAATTGTTTTTTGTAATCTAATAAAGTACCCAAATCCTGATTTTTTTTTTATAGTAGTGTTAGTAATTATATCTGTGTTTAATTTGTAACTATACATAAGTACATATAATAAATTGAACTTTCTACAAAATTGATAAACAAGCTGGATAAATAAAATAATTTCATAAACTATGAAATAAAATCACATTTTGCTATTTTTGAAGTGCTAATCCACACGTAGGATTACAAAAAACTAGCCTAGTGTAGTGGGTAGTAAAACGCAGGGCTTAGCGGTCAGAGCGCCAGGACGGCTCCTAACAAGCGCGGCTTTGAATCCCGCTATGTTCAAATTTTTATACGTTTTTTCAGAAATGATTTCAGAAATGATTTCTAATCCTTAGTGTGGAATAACACTTTAAAAATAGTAAAATATAAAAATAAATATCATTCTCTCTGGTCAAACGATTATTTCTTAATTGTCTTTGAGTAGCAGAAATTTGTAAAAATGTCTCTATAGAGATGCTAACGACATAAATAAGTTGTAACAAACCTACCTATAAGAATATCGACGCAGCCGGTAGTAGAACACATGGCTTAGCAGTCAGAGCGCTTGCATAATTTCCAAGAGGCGCGGCTTCGAATTACGTTGGGTTCAAATTATTATACATTTAATACATACAAATAAAAAATCATTTCGTTTCGTTTCATTAAATTCTCATATATTCTATTACAATTTGAACTAGAGCATATTTTTAACTGATATCCTTTCAAGCACATCAAAATAATCCTTTGTGTGCGTTTGAAGTGAGAAATAATCTTTCATATAAACAGAAAGTAAAAACGAACATAAAAAAAAACATTTTTTTTTCAAAATAATACTAGTATTCTTAACTATAATTAATTTTTCATTTTTAAGTTCACTCTACTCGCTAACTTTTATCCTGTATAAGGCACTCTGTACTCCTCTTTCCGCCGAATTCGAGACACTGCGTGTTGAGTGGCAGAACTCGACGCCCCGATTTAGTAGAGCGATGTGAACAAAATAATTTAAATATAATCATCTCTCCCAGTGGGAATGAAACCCGCAACCGTTAGCGTTTACAATCAGACACTGCCCAACGACGCCACGACCAGCCAGAATTTTTTGTTTTTTTTTCTGAGAATTTGAAAAAAATTATGAATTTATTATATTGCCACCGATTCTTGACAAAACAAAAGAAAAAAAATGAATAAATGTCTACAATATTTAAAATTTATATCATTCCGTGTAAAGAATGTCAAAATCGAGTGTAAAGTTTCTTTATACTCATCATCAAATCATCATTCACAAATATACAGCTGAAGCTAATAAAAGTGTGTTAAAAGAGAGAGAAGACAGATAACCGCTTAAATTCGAGACGTTGCTTGTATGTTGCTTGATTCACTCAAAACTTGCTATCGCATTTGGCCTTACGAAAGTGATAAAAGACAAATTTTATGCTATTTATGATTTAAACAAAATATCGTTCAAATGAACGCCACGTGTTTTTTTGCACTGGTGAATACGATCGGTCCAATTTTCGATGACTCGGTGCAGCATTTCGGCTGGTATGGCCGCTATAGTCGCTCGAATGTTGCATTCAAGGTCTTGAATCGTAGCTGGTTTATTGGCATACACTTGAGATTTAACTTACCCCTACAAAAAATAGTCCAAGGGTGTTAAATCTTGGTGGCCAATTGTGAGGACCGTTGCGAGAAATAACCGATTCACCAAACTTATCACGCAATAAATCCATTGTGACGGTCGCAGTGTGGCATGTTGCACCATCTTGTTGAAAATAAATGTCGTCCGCATCGATTTCATACACTTCTGGAAAAAAAAATCGTTCAACATGTCACGATAACGTTCGCTATTGACAGTAACAGTACGGCCTTCGTCGTTTTTAAAAAAGTATGGGCCAATGATTCCACCGTACCATAATCCGCACCAAATGGTCAATTTTTCAGGATGTAATGGTGTTTCATGAACCACTCTTCGATTTGACTCACTCCAGTAACGACAATTCTGTTTGTTCACATAACCATTGAGCTAAAAGTGAGCTTCATCTGAAAAGATGATTTTCCTATGAAATTCGGTGTCCGTTTCCATCATTTCAAGCGCCCAATCATCAAATTCACGACGTAATCGATGGTCTGCTGGCTTGAGTTCTAGTGCCAACACAATCTTGTATGGATGTAGGCCAAGATCCATACGTAAAATTCGCCAGGTTGTCATTCTGGATAAGCCCAATGCTTGTGCACGTCGTGGAACGGAAACATTTTGATTTTCTTCGACATTGGCTGATACGGTGGCAATATTTTCTTCTTACGGCCTGTTCGTTGTCGTGTTGGTGGTCTACTATCGTATAAAGAATATTTACTTTCCAGATTTTGGATTATGCGACGTATAGCGAGCTCAGACGGTGCACCATGACGACCATATTTAACACGAAATGCTCTTTGAGTAGAGACAATATTTCTCGAATTTCGATAGAAAATTTGGATAATTTTTAAACGTTGAAGTAACGTGAACTTGTTTATGATTAAATAGCAAACATTACTAAACACAAAACAATACAAATATCAAATTTTAAACAACCAAAATGGCGTCTGTGAGCTATCAAAATCCTATCATCTCTATTGGGAAACACGTAGTACGTACGTGCTACATATATACATGTCCCGCTTTGAAGAATATTTCTACATCTTTACCTATGACAATTAATTTCAAATGACGTCCTTTTATTTATAAATGAAGAAAAAAAAATAAATTAAAATTATGTAACATCGGAAACCAGTTTTTGGTCTATATTATTGGAGCTATTTGTACCATATATAGGTGTAATGCAGTTATTGGAATAATTACAATAAATTAACATATTATTTCCTACTATTTAATAAATTGTTTTTAACTTTGTACTCAATAAAAAAGAAGACATAGTCAATTATTACTATCAGAAAATACATTATTATAAATTATTATTTCGACACGGTTCGGCGCGACTCTTACTTTCTTTTAATCGTAAATATCCGTAGTTCCTTATATTGTATCCTCATACACATCATAATATATTTATGTGCGTGCAAATAAAGCGTGCGTAAAGCTACCTTACACCCTCTATAGGTGTCATTAGAGATAAAAATCCTACAATAGTACACAGAGTCACATATACTAACAAGCAGAAACTGATCGTTCGTGAGTGAAATGTGGGACTAAAACGCTCCAATGACGCACGCAATGTCTACTACTACACATTTTTCTACTCACACATGAATCTGAAATACACGTAAAATGAGTAACATACGTAGTTATCGCTTTTTTCATACATTTTATCGGAGAAATTGCCTTGGAAAATTGTTCTCCATCATTTCAAGTTCAGTTACGTAAGTCAGCGTGCAGGAGAATTGGTGCGGAATGGCGGATGTTTGGTGGTGCAAGTCGGTGAAGCGACTCGCCGTTATAAGCTCGCTTCTGTTCCCTCGGCCTTCAGTTGACGCTAGGCCACCCTCATAAGCGTTAATTTTATCTTTTTAAATAGAGTGTAATTAAATTGATAGAAAAATGTGCGCTTCATTTCGGATAGCTGTTGTACTTGTCTGTGCAGTTGCTGTCTCCGGACACGTTCACGGTTCTAGAAGATTACGCCGGATAGATTCAGATGATTATTCTCAGAATGAAGTTGAAAGTAATAGAGCAGACGAGAGCTCCTGGTGGCCATCGGCAGAATTCTCTATTTTACAAAAATTGTATGAAGATTGTAGTGCGCAAAAACATTTAACAATGTGTCTTAAAGGCAAAGCTCTTGTAGCTTTAACGAAAGCAGTGGAACAGGTGATTAAGTGCTAACAGTGATTTTATTGTGTTAAGTGATTTGATGTGATTTAAATTTTTTATTTTAATACACAGGAAAGTGTACAGCTCGCTGATGGGCTTACATTGGTTAAACAAGCCGACACACCAACTTATGTAGCAGAGCCTCGCTTCCTCCCGGGTACGACAATGGAGGACAAACTCGATACGATGCTACGTACTCGATTCGAGCAATTATTAAGCACTCATACTATTTCGATGGATTTGGCTTCAGAGGGTAGAGGTAGAGGTGGGTAAATAACATGAGCTTAAAATATTGCGTAAATGTAAAATGTTTAAAGTAATTTATGTTTTTAGGAAAAAAAGTTCTACCTTACTTACTGCTTGGAATTTTTACAACCGTCAGTATCGTAGGAGGCATAGCTTTAAAGACACTGGCAGCTATTGCTGGTAAAGCCCTAATCGCCAGCAAAGTGGCACTAACAATTGCTGGAATTATTGCCCTTAAGAAGTTATTTAGTCACGACGGCGCCACCGGTGAAACTACTTTCCAAGTTCACGCAGATGGACACCATAGGTAAGAAAAATAAAATATCAACATACTCCTAATATTCTTATTGATTTCATAAATTATATAAAAATATAAGTATTTTGGTGATCTATATCAATTATGATATTTAAAGCGCAGAAAAACTTTTACTTTCGTTAATTCAATATTTTGTAATTCTAGTCTTTAATTCCAAGGCGGAACCTTTATGTGGTGAGGCCAGCGAGGTCGAGCAGCGTGGACCCATATCGCTTCTACGCGGAGCAGATGCTAGCAAGCGAGCGTGTGTAGCCGCGTGAGAGCTGCACAACGACCTTCACGATCCGCCGACCTTGCTACGACCATATGAAAATATACAAAGTGACCTCAAACCAAAGTTCTGTCCATCCAATGGAGACCATAAAAACCCAATATCCACCTACTCTTGTATCTACGTCAGTTAATAATTTATTTTAATTTATTTACTCGTGACTACGGTTTTAGGTATATTTAATAAAAATATATTATTTAAGGAAAAAATAAAAACAATAACACATAATGCGTTGTTATTTCACTTAAGCAATTTATTTTATTATGCATATATTTTGACTAAGTTTGGCTGGCTACCAAATATATATTATTACATAATTTCATATAATCTTAAAAGACTAATCATAGAGTGAATTTAGTTTTAATTAAAGATTTAAAATATTGCGCATTAACATTACTTGTATAATTTACATTATTGGCATGTTTATTTAAATAACAAACGCTGAAGTTTTAAAATTTAACTTTACCTGTACAAATACATATATTGTGTATTTTTATTTTTTTTAGAATTAATACCCACTTACAAGATTTAATTAACAATACGGATCCGCTTTCGTTACATGCTCTAATGAACAGAGGAGTCAAGAAATATGTTCAGATTTTCCACATATGTGACTGCAGTGACTATGAATGTGGAAAGTAGAAAGTTTTTAGCGATTCACTGAACATGCATGCATATATACAGTTACAATATCTAGGCGTTCCTGATCCCTTTTCTATTTCGATATTGGAGTGAATCTTTGTTAAGCAGTCGCTTTGTGAAGCAATCCGGTAATATCGAACGTTGCCTCAATTATCTACTTCAGCTGTTACACTGTTCACATAAACTAACAGATAACTAGGTATTTCCATTGAGGAGGGCAGTGATAATGCAGCGCTGTGTGGTATAGCGTTTGTTCGGCTGCGGAAGGTCAGCTCGTTGATTAGTCGGGTCCGGGTAAAGGCCGACCACATTGCGCGTTTGTGCTCCCGAACGGTGTTTATAATGCAGATATGTGTTTGCCCAATCGCTGCACGCTACGTTGGCTATATGGCATAGTTAATGCGGCTCGAATCTCTTTGCATACGCAAATATAGGGCGGGCGGTCCAGCTCTGATTAAGCGGTACCATGGCGGTGATGTCGGCTTCATTTCTGTTTTAGAAGCAACGTTACGCTTGATTAGTTTTCCGCATTTTAGACTGAATTTGGTATCGATCACACGAAAATTTCAATTTGACGTAAATTTATATATAATTTAGTAAATTTATATATGTAAGTAAAAGTACTATCACTTATCGTTCATAAGAAAATATACGTTATACACTCCAGTGTAAAATGCTTGCATATTTGAAATATTTGGGTCTAATTCTGTCTTATTACATCTACCTATTTATAGAATTCCAGATGGGAAATCTCAAAGGACTTTACAGGAAACTGTCAGCAACTGGTGCATTAGCCGACATCATCTACTTATGCTGCTTAGTTGTGCATCAATAGCCGCCATGAATATTTAATAAAATCCGTCTCAAATTAGACTATTAATGTATGACCGGTTACAGTGTCCAAAATTTGGCTGAAAATTTAGATAAGAGAAAAGTCATATTAATTTTCACCTACCAATAAGAAAAGAGCAGAATCGTAGACGAGTAGACTTATGAGACTTAATTAAAGATGTGACTATGCTTAAACACTTGATATACTTTTATTTATGCTTTTTATTCTTTAATTATTTTTACGCATTTATGAATTTATTATCATAAATATAATTATAACATGAAATACTATATTTAGAGCAGTATAAGTTTATAATTTTGACTATAAAATTCTATATAATATTTAAAAAGCCTTACAAGGACACGAATCCATTAAGATTTATTAGAAGTTATTAAAAATACTGCAAACAGAACACAAAGTTGATTATTTAGGACCATAATCAGAAAATATCAGAAACAAAAGTGTAAAGTAAAGTATTTTCGATATACGTGTATGGACATAGCATATGAGACTGCGGGCGTCAGTCGTACAGCGAAGTTACTTTACGGGCGAATGGTCAAAGTATCCGACATAAACCTATTTTGTTCTCTTCTTATATTGGATGTACGCTCCCTTCTTCAGCCGCCGCGTTGCCGACCGTTGTCCTTTGAACTAGGGCTGCTGCAAAATACTTTAATTTTTGTTACACGTTTTTCTTCATAATGTATATATATATATATATATATATATATATATATATATATATATATATATATATATATATATATATATATATATATATATATATATATATATATATATCTATATATATATATAAAGGGAAGCTGAAGTAAAAAGCTTTATGTATATGCTGTAAACATATACATATATGTTTTTACTTCAGCTTCCCCGTTTTACCCTGCATAACAGGGTAGACGGGAAATACCGAAATACCTAGTACCAAGACACTTAGGAGGCAAGAAACTGATTTAAATATTACCCCAAGTAGGAATCGGACCCACAACCAATCGCGTTTACAGTCAGAGGCTGTCACACTGTAGCACGACCGGCTTTGTTATTGTTAGTCGTATACAAAAAATACAGATATATGTAAAGATTTGAATCCTTATGATTTCTTTACGTACTATCATAAAGAAAAATCGAAAGTTTTATTGTTATTTGAAGGAATAAAAAAAAACAAATATAAATATAACTAAAAAAGTAACCTGACATGCTAATTTATATTGCATTTGTAATAATATTAGAATTTCATAAGCTTCAGTAAACAATAAACAGTACATAGCATTTTCTATATATTAATTTTATATTCCTTTTATAGTGTAAACACAATTAAATTAAGCACAATAATTAATAAAATATCAATCCTAGTAATAATAAGTGTAATTGTCATTATTTTAATACGTGAAGGAAAAATTTTGGCCTTCGTTTTACAAAAATAATATTCAGACGAGTATGAAATTTTGCATACTTAAAATTTAAATGCAGAATTTTTAGAATTCCTTTAGAATATATTAGAAAAATATTATTTCAATAAAATAAACACATATACTCTTTATAAAGTGATTATGCATCAACGGAGATTCTAATACGAATGAAGGCATCTACAATAAAAAAGACTTAGTGAAGGCATCTACAACAAAAAAGGCCAATCTTTTTTACGTCAAATTTATTAATTATTGTTAACTTACTGTAAGAAGTTTTAGCCCAGGCGTTATATATGGTGAAATGGTCACTATTATATCTTAATAAAATCATTACAATATTACAATTAGGTATTATGTTTTAATATTTAGGTATATATTTCTGAATTAAACGTTGCGTTCGGTCAACCCTGACTTTGGTTGGTCTGTGAGGAAGTTTTGTTGGGAATTATGTTGGTACGTGCCAAAGCCATTATTGCTGCGAGAAAAGTTCATCAATTTCATTTCTATCTCTGTACACGTCCACTGCTCTCGTCCCTGGTTCCATATTAGATATATAAGGCTGCATTATTCCTGTATATATCTCGTATAAGACTGTGTTATACGTATGTTATATATACATTTTGATAATTAATAAATTAATTTTATAACACTTACCAACAATTATTACAACAAATAAAATAATATATCCAACTTAAAAATTAATTACAGGTAAGCACTATATACAGTATTGTCTTATTTAAAAAATAAATAAATAGTAAATACATAAAATCATAAATAATTTATGATAATAATCTATTTATCTACATAAAATTGTATCATTGAAAAACGTTATGAAAATATAAACATCAACTTATTTTAAAATAAAAGAAACAAAACATAAGAATCAGCAAAAGAATTATTAAAAAAATACAATAAGCTGATAATTAAATATTATTATTAATAACTAATTTATTTTGTAGGCGTTGTACTTTATGAGTGCATATAAAACGTATTTCAAAACGGTCCGCAAAAATGTCGATTATATTGGTTGGATTATTTACTAGACATTATTCTTATAATACCCAAATCACAATAGTGTAACAAACGGTAAAATTTTGATCCCGAGGGTAGTCTGAAGTTAATTGAGCCCAAAATTTTTGCGCAATTGATTGACTCATGCAAGATCTTATGAAGAAAACTTATATGCAGTATTTTGCCACGGATGCTTAAGGCAAACGGCAGGCGATGTTATCATGTCGGATAGTTAACACAAAAAACTTTTTGTTGGACTTTCTAGATCCGTGGCAAGTGAGTGGAAAACTGTGATCACCAAACAAAGCTACAATGTACCAGTATACTTCGTAATAGTGCATAATATAAAAAAAATTTAGTATTCAGAATTCCAAAAATATAACTTGGGAATCATAAGTAACTAATTAAATCTATTCAGAACAGTATTTTTGTTCAATTGTAACATGTAAAAAAACGTAAAAAACTTTGAACGCAGCTAGATTCAAACCCACGCTTTGGAAATCGTCCTAGTGCTGTGACCGCTGCCATGCGTTCTATTACCGCCGGTGTCGAATTTCTTATACGTTTGTTACAACTTCTTTATGTTGTTGGCGTCAGTGTAGTTTTACATTTTTACATTTCTGCTACTCAAAGTATATTATTAAAAATTAATCGTTTAATATTTTTAAAGCGAGAATTCGAACCCCGCTGCGCTCAAATTTTTATACGTTTTTCAATAAAGTTTTCTAATTCTAAGTGAGCAATAGCACTTTAAAAGTAAAATAGTATTTTTGTTAATTTAATCTGGTTAGCTTGTGTTGATCTGTAGTAGAAGACAATTGTGCGCACTTACGTAATAATTTTTATATGTGAGCTTTTTGTGTTATTTCAATTGATACGGTTGGTTTTGCACCATTGAAAAAACCTTTTTAAGACTAGTTACTACTAAGTAGAATGTGTCTTATCTAATAAGAACTAGATTTACCTGATATTCAATTTTGGGCATCAGTTAGTTCTAACTAGGGAAAACGCGTTGTATCTAAAAACTGATTTTAACTGTAACATACTTAATACTCTTTAATAATTTACACACTGTAAACAAAGAGACTTACTGATTTTATCTATGAATAGTTTACACTTAACAATTATATTATGCCTATACTATAATTTATATCAGTTTGTTTGATCGAAGTTCATATGAATATTTTCTTACATGCAAAAGAAAGTAGTGAAAGTAAACAGATACTCACGCGCTTGTCTGTGCAAATGGAATTATTGCAAAGTGCATTTCAATTTAAATTATAAGTGTTCGACTTTCTAATTTTCACTTTTCACAATCGGGAATGCTTGGAAAAAATGTTCATGATACTAGGATTTTAAATTAATTAGCTAATTAAACTTTAACTGTTTAGATGTTGATTGTTATTATGACGGAGTTGGTTATGCATGTTTGTATATTATGTACGTTAAAATGCGATGTTATACTTAACATCGCATTTTCTACGCTGTGTGCGTAGACTGCTACTGCTTTTCAGTAGTTTCTGATGTCTGTTTTTGGATTCAGATAACAGAATAATTCCTAAGTAAGACCTCTATTTTAATTAAGATGTGTTTTATTATATATGTAATTAATAATATTAATTTAATTAGAAGACTATTCTATATTATGCCAAATATTTGTTAGCGGGTTAACAGCACAATTATACAATTTGTGCTGATTTTCAGTGGACGCTTCTGCGGTTTGTGTACCAAAATTAGGATACAGGTAAAACGTAGACCAACTAGTTGATTGCTAGATTAGATAATGAGAGTTTGTTTTCGTGGTATAGGTGCATGTAAAGCTGTTTTAATTATTGTTATTATACTAATGTACATACAAAGAATTAGAGAAAATAATATAACGGGTTGGTAGTGCTACGCATATATATATATATATATATATATATATATATATATATATATATATATATATATATATATATATTACAACCTAACTAAAAAAACTTCTTACACAAATAAATAATACATATGTCCGTTACTTTTAATACAAATTATAAAAGAGAGTTTATTATATATATATATAGACCGCAAAAGAATCAGGTCGTGGATCATTACCAAGTTTAATAGGTTTTTCCGCAACGTCTGCTTATTCCCATTGCAAATTTGCTTTGAACGCACGCACCGTACTTTCACACGTTATGAGTTTAGTAGGACACCCGTGCATTATAATTAATTAAAGTATCATAAAATAGTATAGTAACAATGTAACAAATACTTCCATAACTACAATTACAATCTGAATGTCGGCGTAATATTTTAAATAATGTTAAATATTTGTTTTATTTTATAAATGTTTATACCTTAATCAAACAATATTATTCTTATTATAATATGCAATATTATTTAACATTTGAGAAATAACATATCTATACAATTTCTGTTATTTATTATTTATTTCATATATAATACATTAAGCATTTAATGTAGGTTGGTGTTACCAAACGATAATCCTCCGAGTTGACATTGAATCCGAAATCATTGCCTGTAGAATCAGGAACTCATTACCTGTGCCGCGATAACGTGTTACGACTCTTAATACTTACATAAAAGAAAACTTTGATATCGTACTAATCAATATATACTTAAATACATAATGAAAAAACATCAATAATTCCGTAGATAGAATAACAACTTTATATGTAGATATACAGAAGGCATTGAGATAATAAAATACGAACATATTTTTTATAATAACATCATAAAAATTTATAATAAATATAACAATTGTATATGACATATACTTTGTTATGGTGACGCGTACTTTACCCATAAACGGCGAAAATCTGCTAGTTAATATAATTTTGTCAAGATGAATCTCATTAAGTACCATAGAATATTTCGGATTACCGTGGGGAGCTTCAATTAGCTGTGGCTAGGGTGTTCAGGTGGCCGTCGTCGGTCGCGACTGCCCGAAGACCTCCCAGGGAGGCCAGCTAACAGACCTTGACTGATGTATGGGTCACATGATTACCTTATTGCCTGGCGACAACGTTCAATATCGCTTACCACAATTGTAATGCAAACTTTGTTGACCACCACCCTCTGGACGTTAGTACGGCCGTCATTATGTGTCATTAGTTTTGCGACACTGACCAAATGACTGGTCTGTTATATCGAATGACTCATTCCGTTCGTGATTAGTCTCTGTGATTTTCTAAATGTACAAAAGTAATTTCAAGCCAAATCGACTTGTAATTTATGTAGGATATCTGTACTTATGCTAAATTAAAATCGGTGTTTACACTAATTAAAATAAATCAAACAGTTAAAAATACTGTTAATATATAAAAACTATACTGAAATAAAAAAAATGTATTACATTAAGCATCGTTAATTTATGTCCTATTGTCATTTCTTTTCAGTTTTTTACCTATAATTAAAAAGATAAGGTGTTTTCATAAGATTGCTTTAGCATTTTAAAATGAATTCATTGTAAGGTGGGCATCTAATGGAGGCAAACTAATTTACGGCGCCGTCTTATGTACAGAGCGAGCTATCTGCCGCCCTAATTATCTCATATATTACCCTTAGCAATATAAGTGACACGTTATTGGAAATTTGCCATAATGTGCACGGTTTTGTTACTAAAGCAAATCTTACAATTTTAATCTGAAAAGAAAATCAACGACAAACAAGTAAAAGTAATAGGTAAGTACCTAACAGGAATAAGGTAAGTATATGGACAGGTATTGTGTAGATATTCAATTTTTGTTATCGTTAACCACTATACAGAACGTCGTCAACGCGTTTCGAATGTTTTATTTTATTCAATGAACAGCCAGACTTTAAGTTCATCAGCGAATAATGTAAAGTGTATCCGAAGGAAAACATTTAATTCCCGGCGGAATATAATCGTCCGTTTGTAATTTATATTGTCTGCTGCAGAGGCGAGTCCCACTGCACATTCATTTATTTTATATGCCATTTACAATTGTCGGTCGATGGTCAAGGGAGCGGTGAGGGATGAGGCAGGGAGGCTGGACGACGTTGCCTTCGCATTATAAAACCGTGCGGTCATCTGCGAAGCCCGTAATTGTGTTCGTAATAGAAGTCGCTTGGATGAATTGTAAGCGCCCGGCACATGGCTCACGTATCTGTACTTTATCACTCTCTCAGATTTATATACGAGTATTATGAAGGTACAAGTGACTTTTTGCATCACTTTTATTTTTTCTTATTTACCTACTAACATAGTTAAGTACAAATGTTTTAAAATTATTAATACGATAAAAAACAGACAAATTATAGCTTTTACTTCGTTATTTCATACACAAAAACATAATAAATATGTTTGCAGAATTCAGCACTTAGCAAGTAATTTCCTATTATAGTCATATTAGGACATTAGATCGTAAGACGGCATTTCCTGATCTCAGTCAACTTAGTTAAGATTTGAGTATAGAAAATAAAAAAGATAAATTACCTTTATTGGGACGTATGAAGTACGCCAACTTTGTGCATTTGCCTATAGTTTGGTTCGCTTTAAACCTCACTTCTCTAATAACCATCGTACCGTCTACACTAAAATATAAATAAAATTGACACTCATTTACTAAATTAATTAAGTGAAGTTTATATGTAAAACATTAACAAATTCACAAATTTTTGAACACAATTATTGAGTACCAATTGATTGTTATATGCTTATCTAGTCAGCAGGAAAATTAATAATTTGAAATCTTTACGTTAAGTAGTTACGTATTTAAGTCACGTTTGAAAATATAATGAAACTGGGGAACCTCTAGTGACAAGAAACTGAAATTATTAAACGTGGACAAATTAACTTACCTTTAGACATATAAAAGAGAGTTTATTTTTAATTCACGGTGAACTCGTGACTGTCCAAATGTAGTATATTTAATATTTTAAATCCTTATTGATTCGTTAAGCGGCTTATTAAAAAAAAAACAAACTTATTAAGATCTTCACATTTCTACGTGAATTTTGTGAGTTTCAATATTTTTAATGTATAATTGAAAAAAAAAACAAACTTAAAAATTTCTATTTTAAGTATAATAAATATTTATTTTTCCTCTTAAATTATCAATTTAAAGATCCTAAAATTAGGATAAAAAAATATTTACACCCTGGCTACCCTGCTATGTAGCATAAAGCGTGAAATTCGTTTAAATTTTTTATTTATTTATTTTTTATTATAATAATACAGAATATTAACTTAAATGCTACTATGAAAATAGCAAAAGTTATAACTTTTAACCTGCTTACATTACTTCCAGTTGTATTTATCATTGTAAGACATCTTGCTGGAAATATTGCTGTGAAAATTATATAACCTTGTCTTGTTTCCTTGTCTTTGCATGAACCTGATGCATGACCTGTTAGTTACGACCTGGATAATGAGAAAATAATTTTAAGTGTGTTTCTTCCTTTTACTTTCTCTTTAAATTCATTTACAAGTTTCAGAGCTATTAAGCTCGCGTTTCATAATACTCTATTGATAGGTACTACTTAATTTTATCTCCAGCCATATTGGTAACATACTTTTTAATTTGTGTGTACTACGAAAACTATTTGTCCATAATCAAAACTATGGTTTACGTGATAATTACATTTTGTTATTTGACAATACATATTAGAAAACTCAAATAGTTGCACGTTTAAATATCAATTAGTATTGTGTTTAACTTTTGATCTCACGTGGCACCTATCGTCACATGTGTCAAAGACACGAACTATAGTTCGTTCGATAGCTAGATCTTTTCGAATGCCAAAATATGATTAAAATAGCTTTATTGAAAATAGATTATTTTTTTTAAATATGGTGTATATATTTGCCTGTACCTGTATTAAATTAATTTAAAGATTTCTACTATCTTATACGTTTTAATTAATATCTGAATATTAATATAATGTTTTGTAATTTTAAAAACACGCTTGTCTTAAGAATAGATACTTTCTTACTAAACGAAGATAAAAATCAATAGCCATTTCTTTAGTCGCTGCACTTTTCGTTCGCATGAAAGTCGAACGAACGGCATCCAAGAGGCTGAGTGCCTCTGTATTCTTTTGTTTTTTAATTATAACGCTGTGAGGGTGGGACGGCCCCCTGTCAAGTTCAGTGGAGGTGCTTTCTTGTTAAACGCGACGGGTACTCGCCTCCTACGTGGCCCGGCCATTTATTTCGCAGAACTTATAACCTGACCCGCGTACTTATGAGCGTCGCCAATAAATATAGCAATGACCGGAGGCCAGCGCGGCGGTCCCTGTCGGATGGTCGAGCGGCGCGGCGGCGGGAGCGGGACGGAGCTGCGAGGTGGCCGCGGCGAGGCATTGTTAGCTAAATATCTAGGTGGTCAGTTGGGCGGGCGGGGGTCGGGCGGCCGAAGACGGGCGGCCGGGCGCGTCGGGCGGGGCGGCGGACGTGCCGGGCCCGGCGCCGGCCGATGTATTGAGCGCGTATTGCAGACGCGGTCACGCGCTGCAATATTGCGTTCGCTCTGCGATATTGCCCCTCAGTAACTCAATTTGATAAATTGTGCAAAGTTCGCCGGCGCTGTATTGCATGAGCTCGATCGACACGTCGCTACATCTAGATGTAATGAAATTTGCTTGTATTCATTTAAGCTCTCGCTACTTTCCGGTCACTGTAGAACAAATGCGAATGTCTTTTTTAATTCTTCAAGAAAAACTATGCTATCTCATATCAATCTATCAATAATGTATATTTAATATCCGTAAGTTAAAAAAATACGACATATAACTAATTATTGTGCTAAATTTGACGTTTGTTAAAGTTATTTCTCCGATATAAAAGTATCACATTAATTGGTTTATGAAGAGTATTTCTTTACTACAAATACTGATACAAAATGTTTTTAATATGATGACGTTTATGTACATTATAATTTTTAGAACATAAAGATAATTATTTTACATTTATTATTCATAGTACTGTTTAATTGAGACACGAGTCAAAGAATAAATAAATAAGCTAATTATAAAGTTTAAACTGTATATAGGTAATTAAATATAATATAACTCATATTGGATATTAATTACAATTTAATATTTATAATTAAGAAAGTTAAACGTTTTGAACCAAGAGTAAATATACACATTCTCTCATATTTTTATTTAAAATTACTATTAACTTTATTGACAATTTCGTTAAAGATTTATACAATTAGATTTATGTTTATTTCTTTACGAAATTATCAGATAGAGAGAAAAATTATATAATTAATAAATAAAATTAAACAGTAAATAAATCTGCTTTGATTTAGAGAAAACTTTTTAAACAAAAAAGTAGAGCTTGCGCGGGCGAGGAGTTTTCGTGTATTAATAGAGCAGGACAAAGTATATACCGGTACAGTAAATAAGAGCTGCTCCACAAGAACAACGTTTTGTAAAAATATTTTGTTATATTTCATTTTTAATAAAACGAATATTTTTTTCTTCTTTGATTACAATTACGTTACCAACAAATGTCTGTGAATGTGTATTACATTACGCAATGTTACACTACTTTTATATATAACAATTCAAGATTCTGTTATACCAGAAAAATACTCAGATATTCCTACGTCATTTTATGGCAAACGAAAATGAAGCTTGAACAAGAGAGAAATCGGTTTATTTTAATGAGGTTTAATTTATTTTGTTAAAATACTCATAGCAGATTCGCTTACAATAATTGGCTTATCTTAAAACAGAATCATATATTCCGAAACGAAAACGCTGTGAATAGTTGCAACTGCGTTTCAGCGATACCGTGTGGCCACGGCTTCAGGATTGAGAAAATGATTTATATTGTTTGTGTAGTGGTGGTGGGTGGTGCGGGTGGTGGCCTGTCGCTTTCTCAAGCAGATCCAGTCCACTGCAGATATGGGCGAGTATTATTATTGATCCGGCTCGGGCGGTTGGCGGTCGGCATTTCCTACCGCTCATACTCGGGCGGGCGGGGGCGCGGGCCCACTCCCGACATATTTATTGAGGCGCGCGGGAAGGGAACGATGCGGGAACGTATGGACGTACAACTTATTATATCGCAGGCCACCTCGCGGTGCACTAACCTTTAATGAGACAGGGCGCGGGTCGAGGAGTGCCTTCGCCCTCGCCCAACCCCGGTTTGTTATGATATTATATCAAGTTATAACGGCCAATAGCAGCCCGTTATGATATTGTAGGCGGGTAATAGCGAATGCAGGCTTCAGTTTTTCGCCGTGGGCGGGCGGCCTTATAATATTTGGTGAAGATTATAATGGGGTGCGAAATTTGTTTGACTTGTTTTATCCAATCATAAGCTTCTTCATAAAGATCTATGTTTATATAATTTTATATAAGTTAATTTCACATAACGAGGTATATATTTTAAATATTTTTTTATTAAAAATGGGGTAAATTATTAAAAAAAGTATTGTAATAATAAATTATACTATACTGAATTTAATTTAAATAAGTAGTAATGAATCTCTTTAAGTACATTGCTTTCGCGTGTGACATAAAAAGAGTATTGAATTAAAAGGTATCCTTGTTCAGCAAATGAGTTGATAATAAAAGGATAATAAACAAGCGTCTTTGTAACAAACTATAACAGATCGGTAATTGCTTCCACGATGCCTCCTCGCGTTATTACGCCTTTTACGACGCCGTATGGGGTGAATAAAACATTTTTACGAGCGGCCATGGCTGTTATAATACGATACCTATGTACCATCGCAGGTAATAAAGAATAAAATTGTTTTCATTATATACCATACACAAGATATAGAATGTATTCAATAGATATATGATACATGATATTTATTTCACGTCTTGTACATGCCTCATGTTTGATTAATTAAAAAAGAATGTCTAAATTAATTAAAAAATATAGCGTAAGTGTTATTTAAAAAGATATACCTGTGAAATTGCCATCAAATATTCAAGTCTACGTAAATTTAAAAAACTTTAATTTTTATATACTCATATTATTAAATCGTTTGTAAACAATTATATTAAGTTCCTTGATTAAAACGATGGACACATAAATATTGATATTTTTAATCTATCTAACAGCAAAAGTAATGGTGGCTCCCTTACTTTTAGATATATTAGAATTTCCTCTTCGAAGCTTCCTTATGAGAGGTCGATAATTCAATATAGATCAGAAGTAGGAAGCAGTAGATATATGTCCCTCGGCGATATCAGGCGCGAGGCGGACACATGGCTCCGGTCACTCAAATAGATTGCGTCATAGCGTAATACCATCCCAGAGTACAATTTAACAATTATAGCGACCAGGGCATAAAGTTCTATCAATATACTTGTCGTGTGTTTCATTTGACACAGCTTTTTCTTTGTCATTCATAGCCATTACATCGGCGAAGTTAGATACAATACGAATACTTATTTTTTATTTTTTACTCAGGGGACACTTTTTCGACCCTCGTCCGAGCGGCCTCTTTGAAAAGTGGACATCGGAACGCGAGGGAAGGAGCCCCCGAGGACACCGGACAGAAAATGCGTTGTAAACATTGCGACTACATTCAATTTCCCGTCATTTTTCAAACTGATAAATAATTCTGTCATCGAACGCTCGGACAGGGGTCGCTATGAAGTGATTGTCGACGGACGGCGGCTGTAAAAAATAGCGGACTATGAGCCTCAGCATCTACTCGCTTGTATGTGTGCGATAAATTTCTTTTTTATTATCAGATATCGAGGGACTACGGAATCAAATAAAGCGCTCATATTTAATTCATAAGATACCGGCCATATAGTACTTACGCTACACTATTTTATTTAAGACGCACAAGATTACGAACGGTACGTTACGATGTTATACAGTATTCGTAAGAAACCTATTTTATTGGGTTATAAATAAATATATATATATATATATATATATATATATATATATATATATATATATATATATAACTTCTTATTTTCTAAGGATATATATAAAATATTAAAAACTCAAAGTTTACTTGTAAAAAGCGAAATTGCTTACATTAGTGCAATTGTTTTATTCATTTATTATAACCATTTCGCAATGATACCTCCAACGTCCGGCAGATGTGTCCAATATATGCGAAAGACCAGGCTGGGTCACTCAGAGTATTAAATAACTCTCCGACAGCTAAATGAGTAGGGGACACGGACAACGTGGCTTTCCTAAATTATATTATACGGTAGTAGTTAAGTCGAGAACCCAAACAATGTACAGAAAATCAGCTACATTCATTGTGAAAATAAATGATCTTCTGTTTATATAACTACATATACCAGATGCTTTATTAAACAATAATAAGCATGTAGACGAATTTTAGATAATACTTAAATACTAACAATTTTTGACAAGTAATATATACATATAATATAGGTATAGGTTGAGTAGAGTGCCATCTACTTTAAAATTCGTATCATGTATCCGGCAACATGTGAATTTCTATAATAATATTGAAATGTGTGTTAAATTGATTTTTCCTGTGATAACGAGTTATTACGGCTCATATTAAATAAATTACAAATACATATAACTTGTTGTATATTAATAATTTCATTTTAATTACAATACAAAAAAGTAATAAGGTCTATTATAATTACAATTACAATATTCGGATACCTCTTTTATACGTTTATTATTAATGTATGTTTTAAAAAATATTTATTAAAACTGTTCAGTGCTATTTTCTTTTTTTAATACTTATAAATCACTTTTTAAATATGGAGTGACATAATCTTACAACACTTTGCCTAAAAAATCAAAAATTATTGATTTTTTTAATCTATTACTCGGAATTCGGAGAGAATATAGTGTCAAGACTTCATTCTTTATTGTCTGCCCGAAATGGAGTTGAACATGGCGTTTACTGTCACTAACACTAAACGCCATGCTTTGTTTCTCTAAGTGGAGAAATTAAAATATTTTATGTAATATATTAACTTTCAAAGAATCGAATTTATAACTAAATACAGTTCTGATTAGATTCTTGTTCATTGCGCTATGCTATATATAATATTACCAATATAAGAACTATTAAGTAACACTTACAACCAAAAAGCAACAATTTTTGTCAAGTAAATTCCATTTGCGTCACCGATGCCTCTCTGTGATGTGAGCTTGAAGTATTGAATTTCATTTATTAATTGAAAGCTCAAATATGTAATTTAAAATTTAAACATGTTAATAAATAGAGAAATATTATTAACGAGCACTTTTTTGAGAAAAATAACAATTTTTAAGAAAAGCCAATGTCTATTAATACGTCACTCTTGTTAGGTTGCCTCGTTTGCAACTAGTTCCAGTGGTTTACGGTAGGTGGCAGGATAGGTAAGCTATGAACGAAATATTGTTTAAATAAATTTAAAAAGTATTCAGTTTTAAATAACTAGTTGCAGTATGTACATATAAATTTAAATTCTAGTATTTGTTTAACTAAAAATCGTTTAGATAGATATACATGTATAGGAGGAGGATGTTTAATAGGTACATATATTATAATTAGTTTAATTTAGTATATAGTTAAATTAAAAAAATACGTGCATATCGGTATATTTAGTCATACACTTTGATTTTGTTATATTTTTCTAAATTGCAAATTACAAAATGCTCTTGTGTGTTATGATTAATGTTTACCTTCTTTATTTCAGTTAATATTAAAGGTGTTAAGAGTCCTATAGCATCGGAAGGAGTTTTTATTCATTAACGATGTACTACAATGTCATCCTAGTCTTCCACGACGATCACGGCGCCTATCTTTTAAACATACTTAGGTTAGGTTATGTAAGCGTTCGCTTAACAAATCCATTAAAATATTTTTTTTTAAATTAAAATTATAAAATTTATTTTTACTATAAAAGAGTTGTAGCCAAGATCACAATAAAGTTCAAGTGTGTTTACTCACTGTATCGTGATTCGTGACATACTGACGTTTTTGTTAAAATAATAGAAAGAGAAATCCCTCAGGTACATGTAGAAACATGTAGCACAGGTACATGACGTTTACTCGTTCCCACTGGCACTTCTTCTTTGACTTTTTAATATGCACAGTGATCACTTAATTTTAAATAATGAAAACACTTATATACACTTTATATTAAGGATAAGTTTGTCCGAATATTGAAGATATGTACGAAAATTTCAGTCTAGATTGACGTAAAAACAATAATAGAACATGAAATTATATATTTTAAAATTTTGGTCTGTACGCGTTTTTCTTTGAATCTACTAGACGAGTACAAATGAAACTTTCTTTCTCGTGTAGTTTTAGGTCTGGACAGGACTTAATGTATAATAAATTTAGAAAGGCCGGTCGTGGCGCAATGTGACAGTGCCTGACTGTAAACGCGACCTGTTATGGGTTCGATCTCCTTTCGGGAGAGTGATTATATTTAAATTTATTTTCACTTCCTCGCTCTGGTAACACAAAGTGCGGTGTTGAGTTCCACCACACAACACGTAATGTCTGGAATTCGGTGGGAAACAAAGTACTGAGTGTCTTGACACTAGGTACTTGCGTGCGTGGTGCGTGAAGCTAAAAAAAATCGTAAGGTGGGTCATGTGATGTAGAACTTTTAATAGTATAGATATTAATAATAAGAATAGACTATTAATAGTATAAGGATAATATAAGAAAAAATTTTCAAAATTTAAAAATCTTGAATGACTTATTAAAAACTACCAAACCAAATAGTTTAACCTTAGCAAAATTGCTTAGAGAAGTTTGGTATTTTCAATTCACACACAAATGCAATGCTATACAAAAATGAACTCTAATCATTATTTAATATGATAATAAAATATATATAATAAGTTTTATATATTATTATTAATAAGAAGTAAACTCTGAGCTCCGATATTTTAAAAGGAAGTATAAAATTGATCATAATATATGTAAAGGTTTTATAATTCAATTTAATAATATTAATGGCAAACATTACATTACACATAAGCTTGAAATAACAAGAGATACCTTCTAAATCCAAGCGGCGATTGCACCGAACAAGCCTGATAGGAACTCAGTTTATATTTTATTCATACATTGTATTGTTGGAATATCAATTGCCTCGCCCGGCGGTAGGTAAAGGGTACGTTTCCAATCCGCACGGGATTCACTTAGATTTGAAGGAAAATAGATTTCGATTTCGAAAGCTGCGACAAAGCAATCCGATATATTTTTCAGACAGATATTGCTAGCGATTTCTTTTAAGCTTTGAAATATAAGGGAGGAAATTCATGGAATACGTTTATGTATTTTATATGGCGAATTGCGAGGTATTGATATATTTTATAGATACTAATATATTAGTTGAATAAAAACTATTTATGACAACAATCTAAAAAAATCTTGTTTAAAATAAAGTTCATTGAGTAAGAAAGTAAATAATTTGGAGATATAAATCATGTATAAAAAAGAGAATGACAAAATTTGCAATCAAAAATTACTTAATCACTCAATTAAAACCTCATAATAACATCAAATTAGATAGAAATATCAATTTTTATGTTCTTTTTACATTATAATCGATTTTGTATTGCCTTTTTGAGTTACCTCGCTGCTTAAAGCGAGTGAGTTCGCGAAAGGTCAATGTCGTTTAAAGCCGGAGACGGGTTATTTCCTCTGTTTTTAATTTTGTCGGCAGACAATGCATTAAAGGAAAACGTAAAGGAAAACATAAAAGGGGAAAGCAGCCCCTTTAAAAGTGATTAATTTATTATGTTCTTTGTTTCTATTTTGATTTGGTTCCATGAAAGATATTATACTAGCTATAATATACTACATTTATATAGTTAGAAAAGATGTTATAAAATTGTGCGTCTTTTGGTTCGAGGTTTTTCATATAAATCTCTTTGAGCTCATCATGAATATCATATTTTATATTAGTTTATATATATGAGAGCTGATGGAATTATCACCCAGGATACCAAAAGTGGAAAAGGTAAGAGCGAAAAAGCATCCTTGTCTCAGCTGGGACAAATGCCAGAAAGATGAAGATATTAGCTTATATATATGCATCCAAATTTATTTTCAATTTATAATTAAGATTTCCCATTACTAAAGATCAGCCTAGTGAGTTTTAGTAATAATTAAGGTGTCTTATTATAAAATTAGTCTAGGTCTAACATAAGTTATGTATCAAACTCGTAAAAGTATCACTCGTGCAATATAAAAGTTAACGACACAAGAAAACGCGTTTTCCACAACATTAAAGATAACAACAATACGGGGGCGAGCGAGTGTAGAGCCTCCCGTGAGGGGGCGGGCGGGGGTTGAGAAAAATTCAATATTAATATGAAGGAGGTGCGAGTGAGAAGCACTGGCATCTCACTCGCGCGGCCAATGGCGACCCGCACTGCCTTTGCGATATGATGAATTTATGGATGTAATAAAAGCGAGATACGCGATTGGAGGAGCAGATACAAGCTACTTATTTTTTATTTTCATATACGCAATATGAACTTTACGTTGATTCAGTTTCATGTATTCTGGAAACTATAGGAATTTTGAAAATCTCGGCGGACAGTTTTTCTTTATTCAACGGTATAATCAAGGATACGTTTAAGATTCGAGGCTTGAAGCATTCGTCGTACAAAGAAACCTAACTGGCAGTTGATTGAGGCGTGAACGGCGCTCGACCGCGGCTCGGAGATTCTTTCTTGATTTGCTTCTCAAGTAGACGAAATTGACACTTTATTTACTTAGAATTTAAGGAATTGCTCGTTCCTTTTTTATAATTTATAAATAATAGAAAAAATTCTTGTAAAATATGATTAAACTGCTTTACCAGTAAACAAATTCAGTGTCAAGTTACTCCATTTTGCATATTGAGTAACGGAACTCAACGAGAATAACGATAATTTAGTAATAATCATTTTTTCAAACGGAGAATATTCATTATTTTTACTTAAAATTATACTTTATACCTACTTACTAAACCACTATGCTTGTATCAAACTAACAGTTTAGGACTATTTATAACTTAAACGTAAAATAACATGCAATACACAATAGCGAATAAGTATCAATTATGTTTGCGACAGGTACGCGAGATCAAAGTAAGCGCTTTATAAACAAATCGGTATATCTGAAAGGAATTGATACCGTCTATAATGCGTCAGATGGAAAGGAGTTCAAATGGCAGGGTGACAGTACCAGCGGCAAAGACAACGCAAACAAAATAAATAGGAGGACGAAGTGCGAATCGAGGCGGAAGTATTGGGGATCTGTGCGGAGTTTTGAAGTCCAATTATATCACGTGGATCAGGATTCAAGTATGTATAGCTTACGGCAACAAATGTTTGCTACAGGCACTTCGTCGTACATAAATGAAAAATGCAAAAAAATCAGGTTTAGTTTATCACGTCTTATTGATTTCAATTTAGAGGAATAAATTTTTTCCATTCGAGTAATTAAGGTTCCTACCCTGCTAATAGCTTAATTAATAATTTATATAAAAATATATAAATAGAGAGTAGAAACAAGTATTTTATATATACATCATCGACAATGGTAGACTTATTGAGGTGCTGAATGTGCTTTGCTTTAACATATTTATACAACGAGTAAAAACATTGATTTTTAAACCTTTTATTAAGAGCTACCAGTAGTTTAATATGGTATTCATAGCATACTACGTCGTTTAATATTAGTTTTATTTATATTTAATTAATATATATGTCAATGTATTTATAAAAATTTATATAATTAGCTTTAACTTTAAATTTACTCAACAAATATTTAAATTCTCAATAATTATGCGGTTAGAATTTGTAAGATAATAATTTCACTACTAATTATTATGCTGTATTTTTTCTGTTACGCAGCGCACGCCACTAAAGCTCCCGGACTGTGATATTTTAACTTCATTCACGAATACTTCTGTATTTATAGTATACATAGTAATTGTGTGCTCATATAAAATATTTGCTGTCTTATTTAAATATAAATCTGAACTCAATGTTACACAGTATTAGGATTAATTTTAAACTGTATCGGTATACATTTTTATGTATTTGTTTAAACTATATTTGTTTTTTAAACCGTATAGTATTAGGATATTTTTTAAACTGTATTAAAAATGACAAGTGAACAGCGTTGTAGGTATTCTATTTTTCACATAACATTATTTCAAAGCATATAAATACGATATCTTTTACGTCTAAGAAAGTTTATTTATACACAAACAGCAATCGTGCAATATACGAGCTTTAAGCTGAAGTTGTTTTGTAGCGAGATTCCTTTTTCATTGTTGTGTGTATTTATTGTAAATCTACTCATACCGCTGCTCGCCCGTTAAAAGTATTCGAACATAACTTTTGGCTCGAGTACGGAATCTGTGGCGGACATTGTTAAAATTAATGTGAAATTTACTATGCTTTTGTCTTTGGTAAAGTTAAAGTTTGTTTATATAATACTGTAGTGGATTACGATTGTTTGAAGCAAGGTTTATTTTTAAAAATAAAATTATTTATTTTATTATGAGTTGATATGAGCGTACATCTACGCTACTAACACAATTATGATTGTTATAGGGATGAAAATACCTTAGATTATAGGTACATATATTATATTATTTCATATACTTGTATAATGTAAATGTGGAATTTAAATATAAACATATATCTAAGCTGTCGTCTTAAACGCTGTTCACTTAAACTAGTATTTTCTTAAGTAACATTGTATTAAATTATAAGAATTATTGTACATGAACGTAGGTAGTTAAAACATTTAAACTCAAAGCAAGAATATTATACTACCAGCTAAGAAAGAATATTATGGTATGACGTAATATATGTTGCCTCTAAGATACTTTGTTATCAATTACTTAAATATTTTTAATAATTTACTCTAATATTGCTTAAATATTTTTTCTGAATTATTTAGACATAGTGTAGAGAGTTTAACAGTTATGTTATGTGATCTGAGACTCTAAACAAAAACTAAATATATAAAATAAATATTTTATGAGTCCGTTGTTATTTTAACAACAAATGTGTAAATACTAATATATGGTAGTCTCAAATTATTTTTATTTTTATTAATGCAATAATGAAGTGACATGTTTCGAGTCATATATTATGAAAAAGTTTCTCAATTTGTAAAAGCCTACTAACATTTGTTTGGTTTTGTTACAAATTAAATAATTTTAAAAATTTATGATTTTCTTTATTACCAACAGACAGAATTACTTCTGTCGGTCCTCGTGATGCAATGGAGTAGCGTCCCACTGTAAACAGGATTGGCTGTGGCTTCAACAATTTAATTATTTACATTTCACTTTAGTAAGACAAAGTACAGCGTTTAGTTCCATTCTATCCAACAGTAGAAAGAAACAGTTGAAAATGTATTCCTTTCGGAGGATGTTGCGCAAGTCAACTAGTGAAGTCATATAGTCATATAGTCGTAAATGTAAAATGATCAATAAAGAATGTAAAGAGCAGGAAATGCTAGGGGAGAGAATTTTTTCTTTATAATCTTAACAAAAATAATGTTGATTATTTTAAATCCAAATATATACATTGTACATGTTTCAATTTTAATGTGACGGTACAGTCGACTGTGAAAGTTAAACAATTTGCAATCGTTGGGCTCATGCATCGCTTAACGTTCTATATAGGAACAATTCACAGATATTCCTTCTAGTTTATTTCGGTTTCACGTTTTAACAAGAGATGGGAAACTGACAGTGGAATAGTACGGGTTATCTAACCCTGTCGCTCTTGTTAATATGATTTGCTCCCGCTCACGCCCACCTCGGCTCCGACTGCTAGTGACGTTCTAACAAACTTAATGAAATTGCTCGTTCCACTCATTTTTAAGGGGATATTTTTTTATATTTTGTTATGTACCTATATTTTGTGAAATAAAATATCTTTATATCTATAATTTGTATATTTTACTATTTGTATTTTTATTTTGCGGTAAAATTTATTGCAATATTTTTCATGTGTATAGGTTATGTTACAATTTTTCCATATGTACATTTTTTTGTTCAAATATAATAAACTAGAATTTAAAATTATGGTAGAAATAAAATATTTAAAAGCAATATTTTCAACTGCATATCTTTAAAAGTGCATTTCCTAAAATATTAAAATAAACTACTCCATATAATAACTTATAGGACATTTAAAGATCTATGTGGCCACGGAAGTGCTTGAGAAGACGTGTAGTGGGCTAGGGTGGTGGAGGTCCAGTCTTGAAGACACTTGCAGGGTGTACCCCCCCTGTTGTAGGAACCACCTTCCCTCCCCGCGGCGCCGGACGACTTGCTTATTCTATCAAGCGTGAACACACAGGAGTGTGTTTGCACCGACGATGTACGCACACATTCATGCGGCATTATACGACCGGCCACCACTCTACTGTGTCAATACAATACGCTCTCTTCAGCTGGACTTAGATTATTTAGAAAGCACTTGTAACGCTCATATAAGAAGCGCCACGGAAGACGTATTCGACGTCACAATGGCCGCTACGTGTCGGCTGAAGCTAAGGCAGGATAGCCATCGAAGATTACGATCCTAAAAAAACAGCGTCCACTCAAGTATAGGCCATTCACAAATTCATTTCTTTAGTATGTTACTATTTCTTGAATTCTGTATACATGATAGATTATGTGATAAAATATTCGTAAAACTTGACGATATTAATTATTATGTGGATGTGTCAAATTACAAACTATTTTGATTCCAAAAGTTGGCTCATATTATTTTAGCAAATGCAAAATAAAAAAGAAACAATTTGTGCAAAGGCTTAAAATAGCTGTCATTACTGTATGCAGAGCTGACAGATGCATTAAACATGACAGGGAAAGACCATCAGAGTCATATCAGCGGCATGGGCGTGAGAATGTGCCGGCCGCGGATTATCTGCTACGCGGCTACACCGTAGTCCTTTAAGCTGCTACGCGCGTAGTCAGCCTCTCAGATTTTTATCTTAATATTCCGTTACCAAATATATTGCGAAATTATACGATGAAATGTAATAGCTATGACTCTTTAAAAATACAAACTGTACGATACAAACACGTTGTCATAAATCAAAGTCAACACTAGAATATAACAACGAGGTAATTGCAGTATTGTATTTGTATATATTACTGCAAAACTAATATAATAAACACACCATTAAGTACATATATTAAATGTAATAAATGTAATACTCTTAAAGTTATCTTCATTATACGTTAGTTTGTTTTAATAGTGTTTGTTTAAATTTATCGGTAGTCGATACGCCAAAATTAATGACCTTTCAAATTAATAAGTGTCAAAGTTTAGCAGCGATCGCGACATTAACGTTCGTATGTGCGTGTTGATACAGCCTGTGAGAGAGTAGACACAGGGGCACATGTGTGAGTACTTTCATAAATCTGTCGGGAGATATATGAGAGCGCAATTTCCGGTATCCGGCCATTAGCGCCGAGCTTTTATAAGCTTAAAGCTTAGGTTAAAGATTTTCTGGGTAGTTTAATGCGAATCTTGTAATAGGTACTATAAATTTTGTATAAAGTATGTGATTGCATATTAGGAGTCGATTCGGGGTCTTAATGTGTATAATTTAGCCTAATGTCTGTTTGTGTTGTCTCCATTAATTTCGATTGTTTCGATATATAAAACGTACCAAAAATCTTTCAGAGTCGTCTAATATTGGAGTTAAATTTAAGTAAAAATGCATCCTTAAAGTGCACATTGTTTATTTATTTATACAATACATGAATTGTGAAAACTGAAAAAGAAAGAGAGAGTTAGTATCTTACAATTTAATTAGTAAAATGAAAGAGAGAGTTAGTATCTTACAATTTAATTAGTAAAATCTTTGATAAATTGAGATATATTTTAAGAATGATTATATAATTGGAAATAATATACTCTATTACCTATATATAAAAAAAATCTATATAAAAAACTATATATCATTTACACAGTAGATAGCTTCGAAAATTAATGATTACAAATACATTTAAATATTTTGTTTAAAAAGCAACAAACAATAATGGGTTCTCGAAATTAAAGTGCGCGTGCTCTAAATTATAAAATAAACATGGTCATTTGTTCCGCATGTCCTGCATGTGCAGCTGCATGTCATGGCTACTCAATAATGCACACCATTGTCCTACGTCTGAAGCTTTATGAAATATATATTAGGTATGAATTCAAAACGGACACTGGCTTTTAAATTGAAAATCAAATGCACCTTCTAATTATGTGTTATTATATATTACAACAAAAATTAAATTGTAGGTAGTCTATAGTAGTAAGAATGAGAACATCCAAATATTTTAGCAAAACATGCCTGGGGAGAAAAGGAAAGATTTAACATCTGCCCCTGATTTGTTTTATTTTTATCTAATTAAAGATTAAAAGAATAGTGACTGTCCCTGTATTTGAAGGTATTAGATACATATAATCTTAATAATATACTAGCGTGGTTTATAAGCACGAGGAGAGCTATTAGTACCTAAATGAACGTCCTAATCCACACTTTATTTTATTATATATATTCCATTTTGTTGCATACAATAATTGAAATGAAATGGTGAATGTTTACATGTACGAGTATATGAGTAACATAAAATCTATTCCCAATTAAAGCAACAATCTTCATAAATCAATTTCCCCCTGAATTGAATGTCAATAAGTGGGGTCGGTTGTTAAACGACACGCTGTAAAATAAAACTTTCGGAAGGGAGGAAAGTTCCAAGTAAAAGAATATTTACATTAATTTTCTTCATTATGTTTTGAAGAATAATCATGGACGTCGTTTCCTATTCCACTCTCTCGATTGAGTTTTTATTTGAATATTTTTTTCACCATCCCCCGATTTCGTCTTTGTGCGATAAAAGGAAGTTTTTATTAGCATCTTAATGATTTTACGGCGACTCCCCGGTTACAACAGCCTTTATGTTGTCAGATTTTCTTGAGCATTTTTGTCGACTTTTTTGCATCTTACATTATTAAAGTTTTCATTCCGTCGCTTAATGAAGCTCATTTCTTCTGTTCGTCCGGGCCTTGATTGCCTTTGTTTTGCATAAATGCAAGATTTCTATAGGTTCTTTCTAGCAAATCGAGTAAGTTCGAAGACTCGAAATTTGTTCTTGGATAAGGCAATTAATTGTTTGTTTTCTTTGTAAACTTCTAGCGTCTTTTTAAATTATTTTTAAAGGCAAAAAATTAAAAATTATAATGTTATATTAAAATAAATATTTGAAAATAAAATAAATATGAAATTAGAAAGAATAAAAAAGATAAGAGTCAAACAAATGTTCACTAGATCTTATATAATGTATATTAATAGTATTGTTGATACATCTATTGCAAGCCGCTTAAAACAGGTTTATACTCAGTGTCCAGTAGGCCTTTTCTTGCAATTAACTACTACCCCGCATTTTGGGACATTTTACGCACCACAAAATAATAATTGCCCGGAAAATTTAGCGAAGCTGTATGTAATGTTATGAGAGGAAGGCCAACGTTTTTCTTCGCCCGCAATCGAGTCCAAGATCTTGCTTTCTTTTTAATTTCCCTGCGGCCTCCTAATGAGATCTCAGCGGAGGCAACGCCGCGCCGTTATCTATGATATTCTTGAGGTTGATGCTTATTGTGCGTGTCACTGATGACTTCCATTTTTATTATTCTCTCGAATACAATTCAGTCGTAGCTTAAATGAGTTCTTTTCATTTGCTTTACGCTTTTTATTTCTCTTGGCGGTAGTTGGCTTCGCGACTTTTATTTCTTATTTCTTAATTTTATCGAGTTTAAATAAAAAGCTCTAAGGCCTTTTACTTTTGTGTATAACAAAGTAAAGATTTATTTCATATATAACATTCAATGGTTTCATGACTTCGCCCTATGCAACAAATCATTCAACTACGCCTCCACTTATCTATTAAAATGAGAGATTATAGTTGTTTAAAATGTATACAAAATGGTTCGGTGTTATTTTCACTGGATTGCCTAATATTGTCACAATCCCTATGGAAGGGCAATTAGAGACGTGTCACGCGTGGCGGTCGCGTGGCGTTGATCTCTCGCAGCGTTGCGCACACGGCTCTGTCCTCATTACAATCTAATGTTTATACTGTGCGTAACACTAGCTAATGCTCTGATAGCGATATGTTTAAACTAAACGTTCCCCCAACTTGTCAAATATACAATAAACCCTCATATTATCACAGCCTCCGTGTTAATCGTTAAAATTTTTAAATCATTTTTTGTTTTTATAATGTATTTTAAGTATTTAAAATTCATGATTTACACGAACTGTTTTATAACACTCCCAATGCGATTATCCGTGTCTTATTGAATTAATAAATGGAATGACAACTGGTATCAAGTAAATCCCCATTGAGGAATTCACTTCATTTAAATATCGCATTTTTCTCAAAGATTATACCGTACGACAGCTACCAAAGAAAACTGGAGTCCCGCCCCTCGATAATGCGACGAGCCCAAGGAATTTTTATTCCGTTCAAATCTCTTCTGACATAGGTATATTTTTTATATGATCGTCTGGAGACTTGAATGCTCGATTTTATTTAAATTTGTTCGGGTGGTAACTGCGCTCCGAAACATTAATCGTTAGGGTGCATACCACATTTTAATCGAGGAAGATGTCTGTAGACACAAAACGTTTCTGTTTCTAATTTCTTTGTATTTTTCTTACAGCTGTTATAAAAAATAAATGTATGAGTAAGGTTAGTAAAAAGTATTAAATTAAATGAAACTTTTTTTTAAGATAAATAATTGGTTTTATACTTTCAAGTAATAAAAAGAATTAAATACGCTATGTAATAATTTTTTCCTCTTTATTTTAGTACGTAAATTCATTTTTTTAAACATATAAAGACGAGGAGTATTACTAATACGCCATCATTCACTTACTTGATGTCATAGTTTTCTGTCTTGTAGATACGCTCCACACCACGGTGATCATTCTTCATTTGCGATGTTGCGACAGTGCCTGACCGCTCATGATATACTGTACTTTATGTATTTGGCTATATATTCATATTCTCTGCGAGAAAGGGATAGTGAGGCTGCGTTTGCTGGTGCAGAAAGTTTTTCGATAAAACTCTGAGATTATTTGGTAAATTTGTTCGACAATCTGTTATACATTTCGTGATGCTGATTATATTAACAGTATTCCAAATGACTTCTATATGACTTCTATATGTATTAATTTGAGTCTAGTCGTGGCACAGTGTGACAGTGTCTGACTGTAAACGCGACCGCTTGTGGGTTTGATCCCCATTCGGGGGAGTGATTATATTTTCACTTCTTCGCTCTGGTAAAGACAAAGTGCGGCGTTGAATTCCACCACTCATTACGCAATATCGGTGTATTATTACGCAATACTCGACTTCGGTGGAAAGCGAAGGTACGGAGTGTCTTGACACTAGGCATTGTATGTCTACCCCGCTATGCGGTATAAAAGCGTGAAGCCATAAAACAAATATATATTCAGTAGAAATGGCGTACATCTCATTTTCTATTTAAAAATTAATTCTATATTAAAAAAGGGATCTGTGCATATTAATAACTAATAATGAAAAAATGTAATGAAAATGACATGAATTTTTATAGTCTATCATACATAGACCAACCAGAAAAATGTAGTAACTTTTCATTCCGTTCCGCTTCTTCCATCTCAATGAATTTTACCGACAAATTTTTCCTTGCCATTTGTTTCCATCGTGCCAAGATCTTTTCGTATGAAGCGAGTTCCCTGTTAATATATGAGTCCGGAATGCCGTGGTTATATATTACGCCGACCTCCGCCGGACCGGACATAACAATCCTCGATTTGCTGTAATATCGGTCTTGCATCCTTGTCGGAGTACACGGAGAGTACGTAGGAGAGAGTGAGGCGAGACGCCAGCGAAAAACGCGGGGTGGCAGCGTACGTGCCGCGTATAATAAGCATTTCATGCACGGAGTGCGGGTGCGGGCGCGGGTGTTACGTAGGTACCATTTTCCGTAAGTCGTACCTAACCGGACCGTACATTATGGGCCAAGGGTCAGCACCTCGTGTGCCTTCTCTGTCGCACTCACGGTTATATCTAAGAATAATTTTGGCTGATATATTGTAGAGTGGGTCGTACTAGCCAGCCGTTATGAGAAATATTTCGCATTTATAAATTTACCCACCTCTTACTATTTTGGCTGAAAGTGGACATCACTTACTACAATAATGTTGACTTTGGAGCATTAGTTAATTTTGTGTAATTATAATATATATATAATATATATAAATATTTTTGTTACCTTTTATACATTACATGATATTGACTGTATATATTACTTAAGTAAAAATAAATTGATAGCGGTCGCAACGCAAAATTAATCTTTTATCTATACAATTTATGTACGAAGAGGTCGTAAAACGGAACAATAAAAACCCAAAACAGCGATAAATTTCGAGCAATAGATGAAAAGGTTCAAGTGTGTCTTATCAATTCTTTCCACGCATAGAACGTTGAATCGTATAATAAACTTATATCAACTTTAACCTGGCAAAACAAAATCAAGTGCTAGGTATTTACATCCTTATCAAATACGATTACGTAATAAGTAAACATTTTCTGAAGAGACAGTATTTACAAGCAATCAACACTTAGTGGACAATTGTACGAGGGTCACAGGTAGGTAAAACAAACAGAAGACAAGACCGCCGCGCCTCCTCAGGGAGGGTCTTCTTAAACGACAAGGAAATGCGGTACTGAGAATACCACAAGGTGTTCTTTATGCATTAATAATGTCAACTAATTGAAACTGAACTACCACGATGACCATTGTAAGTAATTTTATATTCAAAGCATTACTTGATAGCACTTTAATACAGATTTAAATAAATTATAAGGCATCTAATTTGTAGAAGTTCGGAACTAAGTCGGTACAATTTAAACCACTTCAGTTCAAGCACGAGAGCTGTTATTACGGGAATAGAGCGTTTAATAATTTGTGAGCGTGGTCCAACGTACTTAGAGTACCGATTCATTATCGTTACGGTGTCGGCCGACGGAGATATACTGTGTACCTTCCTTATTGACCCCACATTAAAAATTACATACAAATAGATAGAGGAGGTTCATTTCCAAGGGAAAGAAAATACTTTCTTTGTTCCATTTTGCGTCCGAAACAAATAAAAAATTTATGGAATAGTCAATCAATGGAGTCCTAACCTATAATAAGTGTCTACATTATGAGCCTTTACAGGCTTTTGATTATATGTAGAGGTGGCTTGGGAGCGTTTAATATCGCCTTTGATTCGTTAGGTTAATTTTGCAGGGGCTCGAGGCGGGTGAACATCGCAGCGGTCGCCGGAGGGTCGAATAAATATGTCCCAAAGAGTTAAGTGGGAGAGAAGTGCGAAGCGGAGACCGCGTCCGACGTTTGCTCTTCTACTCGTGTTGTTGTACCACTTATTACACAAAGTTCGGTTAAAGTTTTCTCCAACACTCGAGCGTGAGTTTAATTTACTTGATAGTGTAAATAAAGCAAGCAGAGTGGGAAGTTTCGCGGCGACGACTCCCTGGGCCCCAGCGTCGGTGACACTTGCTGCGGTCGAGTGATAATAACGTATCACCGCCCGGGACTTCCTTATTAATCGAGAACGACAAATTTTAACGACAAGAATTAATGAATCTCGTTACATGGGTTAATCCCCCGGTCGTAAAGCGTGTGCCTGGAGGTAGTTAAGGTGCGCGGGGTGGTCCCCGTTTCACGCTTACGTACTAGTGTGTTATGTTGTTCTCTCACCTGTAGTGGTATTATTAAAATTCTTACACGTACTAATTATGTTAGAAAATTCATTACAACAAAGTAAATATGAAGAACTTAGTGTTAAGAAAATTTATTTCCCGAATTCAAGACATCGTGTGTTGGAGAACTTAATTGCTCACTACCGAATTTGTAAATAAAAAACATTTAAATATGTTTTAAATTATTTTAAAATACAAAGATGTACATGGAATAATTTTTAATTATCATAAAGATTTTGTTAGATTAGTTTTAATTTTTTAGGAAAAAAAGATATTGAATTTTAGTTTTTCTTTTCACAAAAATAGCAAAATATTTTTAGTTGTCACACAAACCGGTAGTGTATTTTGTCTGTTCATTTGATACTACTTTATTGGCAATGCCAATAGGTTATTTTCAAATATGTAACTAATATGAACTTGAGACTTTCTGCTATTTTATGGTTAAAGTGTATTACCTTTTATGTATATATTACTAGTAACTTAAAAATACCCACATAAATTAATTATTTATATAAGGAAAACAACCGCGGAAAATTGAACATTTCAATTACGCGTAAATGAAACGTAGATATTGAATTCTATCAGCGAGTGCTAATGCGTGTGTATTCATCAGGTGAAGAGGCGTGTGGCACATTAGGGCGGCGACGGCCTCAAAGCCAGAAGACTGATTATGTCTATCCGCAATTTCTCTCCGGCCCTATTCTCGCGAGCTAAAACTAGCGAGTTTTCCACCGCACTATTAAGCGGTCGCTTTTACATTTGTCCTTATAATGGAATCGTGCAACTAATTAATTTCAAGCGAAACCCATTTATATCGAAATGTGTGTCTATTAAGTGATGATGAGAATCAAATAGGATCCTAACGCATAATTGTTTAGATAATTATATTCTTTTGTTTTCCGCTGTATGTTTTGAGAATATAGAAAATTACACATGGTCCGGTTACAAGCCCTCACCCCATTAAGTCGAGGCGAGCTCATTCTCAGTAAGACTAATCAAATAACAGTCTCCCCTTCGTCCGCTCGCCCCCTGCTCCCTCGCGGCTAGTGGTCATCTCTCTTATCGATTGTGGTGGAATTCGTGAAGAGAATGCGATATTTCCTAACGCTCGCTACATTCACTGAGATATAGATCAAGAAAATAATTTAAAATCCTATATAAATATCATAATGTATATACAAGTAGAAAATAAGTAATTAAAAAAAATATTGCCGTGTCAACATTGAAACGTTAATAGGACGTGATAGTAATTTATATTGAAATAAAAAACCACAGTTAATAGTACTCTTTTAAATAAAGTATGAATGTGAGGAAAATAATTATTTTTAAGGAGTTATTTTGTTTTAGCTATATTGTTTTAGCTATATTAAGTTCTATTTATTAACAATAAATTATAATTTATCGTACTTAACTTAATAAAAATTAATTTAATTTTAAATTAAGTTTAAGTTAAACATTGTTTAAAAGAAAAACACATAGAAACGTTAACGTTTCTAAACGTTAATGTTTTTTTTTCGTATCGCGCCTAGCGTAAACTTGTCTACATTGTCGCTAGCCGCAATAGTTGAGACTCTATTTATCTAGCAACTATATGTTATTGTACAATAATTTCAAAGAATTTTCTTGTTATTTTAATGTCCACTATGCACTGTTTGGATGTGAAACAAATATTTTTAATGTAAGCCTTTTAAAACAAATCTATTACTTTGTTATTATCAGGCTTACTAGAATCTACCTTTGAAAATTATTACTTACAAGTTACTGCCAAGGTTTAGAGATATTATAATGTTTATTCAAGGTCCACTATTGTATATTATTGTGCGTGCTGTTTAAATATTTAAATTATTAAAATATATAATTCAATGAATTGATTTGAGATTTGAAATGTACCTAAGTTACAGTCATTGCTAGTCAACAATGTAATCAGTAATGACTGAAATTCAAATAATTATATTACTTGGTTTATATATAAATATTACTTGGTTTAAATAAATACTTTTATATTAAACTGTGAAATATATATATATATATATATATATATATATAAATATATATATATATATATATATATATATATATATATATATATATATATATATATATATATATATATATAAGAAACAATTAACATAAAAAATAGTAATTCAGAAGCTCTTTCTCATTTTCAGAAACATTACAAATTCGAATACTGATGTCATTTCCCAGTTTACGGATATGGGTAAATCCATAGAGCGTGCTAGGCAGTGCGGCGAGTGGCGACGGTGGACGCTGCAACCGCTCGTTCCGCCATGTAATTCTAATGAGTATTAGTGTCGTCCGTCTAGCTCCCTAGCTGGTTCTGCTACTACTTCATTCTATTCACATACTCCAAGTTTCACATACGAAATTACAAAATACGAGCATTTATTTTATATCATGAGTTACATGAAATAAATATATAGGTGGGTAAATATTTGAAGTATAATGTAATTTATTAGTAGAAGTGCTCATGCTCGATGTTATTTGTATTATAATTCTATTTTTTTAACTTCACGTCAGAATAGAGTATCCCTCGCAACACAGAAATATTTAGACATGAATGAACTTCGTTTGCCGCCCATTTTTAGCGACCATGTTACCATGCCTAATGCCATGTAATATTTTACTAGTTCAAATAAAAATAAAGTATTTTAAATATACTTCTTCCTCTGAGTTGAGATTAAAACTTTAACCATCAAGTGTATATGTATAGTCAAACACTGGTCACATAGAAAAAATTGCATAATGCATTTGTTTTAACCGTAGTTTATTTAATATATTTATTATACAATCAGACAGTATGAGCTACATAGCTCACATGAAATTCAGCAATCGTCAGAAGGCACGCAGAGCGTCTGTCTGACTGTACGCACACTGCTTCACTGGACTGTGAAAATGATTTTGATTTGACCCTTTGGAGGGTGCCTCTACCGCAAAATTACATTTCCATCTGTATATTTGTTCATGTGTATTATATCCGTTGAATACTAATTACGATTAATAAAATATTTATTATTGTTTTTGGATCAACATAATGTAGAAATTACATAAATCAGACGCTAATTAAATATTTATAATGCTATAGAATGTTGAGACAAGTCCACCAATAACTTTAACAGTTAAGTTACGCAACATATGAATAGGCATATTATATAAATATTTTATATGTCAACAATATTAAGGTTCATTAATATTTTTACCATAAAAAAGATTAATACTCTTTATACGGTATTTTATTTGGGCTCTTCGTTTGCAAATGCGTTGGAGGCGATAATTTTATTCTGAGAGTATATCTCCTTACTGCTGATATATTCAACAGAATATTCCCATATGTGCGTAATTCTGCGGAATGGCAAAAAAGGTCTGTTTGAGGGGTGAAATATGTAAATTTATTGTCTTGGGCGGCTCCCGCGCGGCAGCGGGCGGCGGAGGCGCCCCCGTCATACGCCGACACGTAGGATAAAGGAAATGTTAATGCGCGCCAATTTATGTGCTTTTCTATGATTTCGCTGAATCGAGCTCGCTGTTTCCCCTTTAGGCCAAAGCGGAAAGAGCATTTTGTTTATAAAGTGAAGTGCTTTCAATACACGTTGAAGTCATTTTGGTAAACACCAATAAAAATAAGTACCATTCTGGAGAGGTACATTAAACATAATATTAATATTAATATAATAAGTAATTTAAACTCATTTTGTTTGGTTAAAATCATTTTGTTTGGTTAATGCTTTTTTTGATAAGTAGTACGTTATCTATTGTGAATAGGTTCAAGTTTAGAACTTCGAAAAAATTATCTGCATCGGTACTTGCTGTACTTACTGAATAAATTATGTATATGTATGCATATTTATTGCAACTAATAAGATAGTCATAAATCTGTACCCCTTACTACCATACAACAATGGCAACTGATATCCAAAAGTCCGCCACCCCTACTTTATGCTTTGACAAATTCACTAATGCTAAATGTGACATAATACCAGCATAATTCAATGTTTTGCTCACCATATTGTATTTTATTTATGAGTTATGCACTGTTGAGTATTTTGGCACCCTTTGTTCGGTGGCACTAGACATCCCTCCTTGTCTGGACGTCAATACCGCGAGGGAGTTGTATTATTGCCACATATATCTATTAGCGTTTATTTTTAACTCTAATTGACTAATCACTAATTAAATAAGAATATATGAATAAGTAGGAAATATATTTAAAATATTACTATAATGCAAGTACATCATTTTATCAAATTTATTCATTCTATGTATTACATATTTAGATGCTTTAGATAGTTTTCAGTCATATTATTCCAGTTTTTTAGTTAATGTGCGTGGTACGCAATAATGTATTATATTATAAATTGTTATAAATGAACGATACAATTTTTATATCATAACCATGGTACAAAACAACCGCAGCAGATGATTGAAGCAGCCAAAAAATCTGTCAGCAATAATGTCCAATGTTTTAAATACGATGGAGCGTGATAAGCAGCGCGTGCGCTCCGCGGGGGTCTCCGGATTTATCTACGCATCATGGGGTGTATAATTTAACAAGTAATTGTATTATTTATTGGTTAGCACCAATAGATATAGCCGGGTATTTTTTAAATATTACAATAAAGAATAAATACATAACACATTTCTTTATAATTCTTCTTTAAAAGTGTAAGAAATAAGTAAAAATCTAAGCTTTTCTGCTATCGAAAGTGTAAATAAAATTTACATGAATATTTTAAAACCTAATATCATTTATGTAATCTTATACATTTCTCACTCTTAGAGCATGTTCTTCTTTTTGCGAGTTAGGTAACATGTAAAGAGTAGGTAACGTGTCGCTAGGATTTATTTTTTCTAAGCAAATTAAAATATTTTACACGTTAGACATTTAACCATAAACTATTAATTATCCAACTTTGCGCATTTATTCATTTAATACGCTTGTCACATTTTCCTTTTACAGATTTTTATTCTGTCATGAAGACAGAGACACACGTATGAACGTGTGCACATAAAAGAAATCAACAGACGAAAGGAGTTGAACACATCACATGTGTTTTTCCTAATGGTAACTCTTCAGACATTATTATAAATATTAAAAATGTTTTCATTTTATAAATACGTAATTAAGAAACTTAGTATATAAGCTTGGCGGCCTCATTTATTATTCTTTATAAGGAAACAAAGGCGAGGGTTAGCCGTAATAAGGCTCCGCCACCTCGCTGGCTTATCTTTATTGCCTCCAACCCACGTAGAATAATAAATCGTTTTCATCAAAAACAAATACTCGACAGTTTTTGCCGAGTCGAGCGAGGGGGCGGCAGGGTGGCAATTTTCCACCCCCATAATACAATATTTCCCGACATTTTCCACGGGAATACAGTTTCGAATCGCTTGCTCACAACCGGTAGGTTCTTTTAATGTATATTTTTCGTCCAATCAGAGCGCGGAGAGACTCTCGATATTACCTCAACTGTCACACATAAAGTGGAAAATATGGTCGGCAGATGTAGGGGGTGGTCGGGGGCGAGTGATGAGGGCGCGGGACGGGCACTGCTTGCCAGTCGGCGAGCGTACGCGACGCTCCGGCGCGCCGGAAGAAACGCTTCGAACAGGTTTATAGCTTTTCTTTCAGCTCCACTCAGGTACGGGCCGTATCATAACAAGGAATAGCGGCGCGTGATGTGAACCCGTGATAAAATAAATGTCGAGATAGGCTTATGTATTGTACTGTTTATCTTAATAATGGCTGCTGGGATAAAAGTTTCGATTAAACTTGAGCTTTTTTATCAGATATTTTTATAACTAAATAAAAAAAAGTTACTAATAAAAATAAAATTAAGGTATTTAGTAAAGTAAGTAATTACTTACTTATATATATATATATATATATATATATATATATATATATATATATATATATATATATTATACAGAATTATTATTAATTAGATATAACTCTATACGGAGTAGATAATTATCTTAACAGCTCGCTCAGACGGTGAATACTCAGTATGCGCAGAAGCGAGTTGCTACGCGCGGGGATACCCGCGAATACAAATCGCGATTCATTTCTCATCGTAACTTTTTGTCGGTTCTTATCTGTTAGACTTCACTTTTCATCATCAGAGGGGATTTATGTAATGCCTAGTCATTTCTCGGCGTCGAGGCGCGGCTTATCGGCGGAGAGCGAGTTCGCTTGATTGATGAGCGCGCAAAAATAAATGTTCAGTTAAATTATTCGATAAGTTGGAAACGGAAGTTAAACGGGACTTATCTTTGTTCCTTGCCCCTGAAGATTTCATGCTTGTAACTGTCATGCTACTGCTGATTGATAGATTTAAGTTAATTCTTTTTATTTCATAAATGTAACAATGTTAGTAAAATACTTTAAATGGATAGGTTCTCCTATTTCCAGGTTTCAGTAGAAATATAAACCATAATATAGTATTAAGATCTTTGATTTTCGCGATTTCTATACATTTTAAATGAAACTATTTAACCGGATTAATCGCGTATATTTTGGTATTCGAAAATACATTTTTGGACACCTGACGTTTCGAACACTTTACAGTAGTCCGTGGTCACAGGTAGACTGAGGTGGCATTCGTCTGTCAGTTGATACAAAAAATTAATTATATCAAACTACCGCCATCGATTTCTCAATTGCCTCGCGTACTGCCCTGGATTCTTGCAGAATGAGCTCACTGTATCTTTGTCTCTGGTGTGGTGGATTTGGGATTTTAAATTTTTAATAAGTGGGTCCCAGGTGGTAGATAGTTTCCAACCATCTTCTCTATTGAAATTTGGATGTTTTTGAATTTCAATAGCCTCGCGGATCATTCTAGGAACATATCTACTTTCCCTAGCGAGGATATGTGGCTTATCAAACCTGATGTAGTGGTTGGACTTATTCATTGTATGTTCACACACAGCTGACTGCAATACACGCCCATTCTTGACATCGGATATGTGTTCTTTCACCCTAACCCCTATGCTCCTCTTTGTTTGGCCAATGTATGACAAGCCACAGTCACAGTCTAGCTTATACACACCTGCACACTGCAAAGGAATATTACATTTCACGGGTCTCAAGCATTGGCTCACTTTTTTATTAGGCTTGAATATGGTTTTAATAGAAGCTCTTCTTAAGATGTTGCCAATCCTGTCTGTAACTCCTTTCACAAACGGTAGAAGTGCTGGCTGTCTCTCCACTGTGGGTGGCTTGTTGGTCTTCATACAACGCTGGCGGGGAACTGGCAGCTTGTTCTGATGAAGGGCACCCTTCACCTGTCGAAGCTCGTCCCCTAGGTGTATGAAGACCAACAAGCCACCCACAGTGGAGAGACAGCCAGCACTTCTACCGTTTGTGAAAGGAGTTACAGACAGGATTGGCAACATCTTAAGAAGAGCTTCTATTAAAACCATATTCAAGCCTAATAAAAAAGTGAGCCAATGCTTGAGACCCGTGAAATGTAATATTCCTTTGCAGTGTGCAGGTGTGTATAAGCTAGACTGTGACTGTGGCTTGTCATACATTGGCCAAACAAAGAGGAGCATAGGGGTTAGGGTGAAAGAACACATATCCGATGTCAAGAATGGGCGTGTATTGCAGTCAGCTGTGTGTGAACATACAATGAATAAGTCCAACCACTACATCAGGTTTGATAAGCCACATATCCTCGCTAGGGAAAGTAGATATGTTCCTAGAATGATCCGCGAGGCTATTGAAATTCAAAAACATCCAAATTTCAATAGAGAAGATGGTTGGAAACTATCTACCACCTGGGACCCACTTATTAAAAATTTAAAATCCCAAATCCACCACACCAGAGACAAAGATACAGTGAGCTCATTCTGCAAGAATCCAGGGCAGTACGCGAGGCAATCGAGAAATCGATGGCGGTAGTTTGATATAATTAATTTTTTGTATCAACTGACAGACGAATGCCACCTCAGTCTACCTGTGACTACTGTAAAGTGTTCGAAACGTCAGGTGTCCAAAAATGTATTTTCGAATACCAAAATATACGCGATTAATCCGGTTAAATAGTTTCATTTAAAACATAATATAGTATTAAGCATTTCAGCCTAAAACTATATTTTGATATTTTTGTAAATAATTCAATCACATTATATACTTACTTAATCTTTAAAATTTCCAAATTAATAGCAAAATGATAATGATAATTGTTAATCTAGCTATTTATTGGACCACTTGAGATTTAGAAGCTAAAACAATATAAAATTAGGCACGGAAGCTAATGCCATAATTGTAGGCAATCAGCGCCCCTCCTGATGATTTATGGCCGTCGTGCGCTCGCCGCTTACATTTACATCTTTAAGCGATGCTACTATTGCTATTTGCTTAAAATTATGGACTTACCTACCTAAATTATGTTTATATTTGGTCTAAACACAGTTGCAAGAAAATATTGTTCGTAGCGTGTAATGTAACGACCATTTTAGTCCTTATATACGAAACACAAAAGGAGATTTAGAATACTTTAACGAACATATAGTTAAAATTGTGTTTGGAAATCTTAAATTGCTTGCGGGACCGTACCTGGTTCACTTAAAAAGACCAATGTGGCTAATCTCCAGCGACACATGTACAAACAAAGTTTAATTGTGAGCGGCGCGGCACCGGCCGGCTCCGGGCAAAACCGATTACAGTCTTAGCGGCGCGGCGTTCACCTTCGATTCCTGTAACACCCCCACGCACACATATTCGTTTCCAATCAATCCTACCGCACATATTTATATGTAGACGTTGAGTGCATGTTTTTATTGCGGACCGCATTGAATGACGGCCGCAAACATTGCAACATCCGCCTCCCTCGCTCGCGTCGGAAAATCCTTTTATTTTTAATTTCGATTTTGATTTTTTCCGGGCGCGCCGTGTCGTCCTAGTTTTATTTCGTTTCATTTCATAGCGCAGGGTGGGTGCGCGACAGATCGGAATTTCAGATATGTACAATTTAAAATCGTGTAAGTACGGTCAGCGTGCGGCGGGGAGGGCGGGCGGCGCGGCGGGCGCTTCGCTCGCTAGTCTGACGCCTGTCGGTTTGTTTTCTTTGCTTTTTTACGAATGCTATTTTCATTTGATTGCATTTGAATTTCCGCCGCCAATATCCGCTAACTAAACACGATTAATGTGGAGCGGAGATGGACAGGCGGGCGGGCTGGCGGCGGCGGTGGGGCCGTGACGCTGCTCTCTAGCCGTTTTGTCGTTTTGTATTAGATGCTAGCTAATTTATTGCAAATTACGCTGTTTGGATTCTTTAAACAATATTAAAGACGCCTTTGTTGTCTTTAGTACCGAAGCTATTTATGGTAGTAGTATATATTACTATCTAAATTTATTTTAAATATATTAAAAGTTATAATAGCAATTAAATAAAATTATTATAAGACTATTTTCGAATATTACTTCTTTTGCTAATTATTGCAAAAGAAATGTCATCTTTCATTCTACATTTTGTAAAAAGAATTAAAATTTGATAATATTATCACTTCGTCTCGTCTTCGGCATTTACACAACAAACAGCATTGTAATGCGACGACAAGCCGGCATGAGATCGATCACGGCGGTCCGTTATTGGCAAACTTCTCCGCGACACGGGCTTTGATTAAAAGTATGCAAATTTTATTACATCCTACGGGGTGCCGGCCTGGGGAGCCACGTACACCCGATTGGGGTCAATTGAACTCGTATCTGTAATGTAATTAATATCCATCTTCGCTTATTTCTTACACTCGTTTAATACTACTTAAGATGCTTAATAAACTAATTATGAATGTCTTTTTCACCAATGAACAAAAATTATATATGATTTTAACATAGATATAGACGTAGAGAGGCTTTAGAAATATTTCAAAAAATAATGTGCATATTTCTGTTATGTAATATATTTAAAATTGAATTTGGTATGTCTTTAAATAGTCATGTTTTTTTTATAGTATACACAGGTACAGTAAAGTCAATGTTATATTATCGTAGCATCCGTGTCATCGTCCGTTTTTTCTGCCCCTGGCCAACTAAAGCGATCTTTTGATTAAATTAAGGGGATCAACAGGGAATTTTTAAACTGATTGATAGGTTGACGCAGCGTTTTAAGGCACAGTGGAGGAAAATTTATTAACTACAAATGATTGAGCGTAAACCATGGCACTATAATTTATACAATCGGTAAATATTAGACGTTGATCCACAGAATTAATGATGGCCATTATCGATATAATTTTTAGCTAGCGCATAGAAAATTCTCATGCTTTTAAATTGAGATTTCGAAAGTAGTAGATTATATTTATAGCAATGAATATTATCTGTAATGTATTGAATATATTATAACATATGAATAACAACCAAATATAACTGGTATTGGTTAATTACTTTGAAATGGTTATGGAATGAGTGACACATTGATAAAATGTTTTCGATTTCCAAAGAGTCCAATGTGAAAACATGAATACATTATACTTTGAAACGGGAGCAAATACAAAATTTATAGCATTCTGTAGTGAGTGGTTTGAGTAAATTTGATATAACCTATATGAATTGTATGTGACATCGAAAACTAATTGTTTTAATTTAAATTTATACTTAAGTTTAAATCAATTTCGTCTTACCTTAGAACATTAAGCTATTAAAGTTAATTAGTTTGTTATAATTAAAAAAAGTAGATTTTTTAATGGCTGATCAAATATATATTTCCAGCCAAGCACGGGGGTAGCTAGCAAGTGTAATGATGCTATCAATGTTTAGAAATAATTACAAGAAAATTAAATAACAAAAATGAATTTCTAAACATTTATTCCTACTATTTAAATAGCATGTTTTTTAATGTTTAATTAGGTAGCTAGTTGGATTTAGACTATTTGTCTTTTATGACATTTATTTTTTAGCTTATCCCGGATAGCAGGGTAGTCAGATACAACCAAGTTAAGACATTTCGTTAACAGCTTTCCGCTGGCAATCGAGACATTATGTGTTGAGCGGCGAACTCAACGTTTCATGTTGTGTGACCATAGCAGAGAAAAAAAATATAATCGTTCTTCCTAGTGCAAATTGTATCCACAACTAGTAGGGTTTACAGTTAAACGCGGTCCACTGAGCCACGACGGCATCAATATAGCAATTTGTTTACTATTTTGAGGTTAGAACATAATTTAAAAGTATTTATTGACACTCGATGATGTCTTTTTTTATATATACTAAAAATATATTGAAGAACAAGACTATCTATACTGCGAAGAACATTAGCGCCTACATGAAATTAACTGCAAAGGTTGATATTCTCTATATGCGAATGGTTTGTTATATGTCAAATAAAAAATAATCAATGTGGTATTTATTATTTAGTGGTTAATACTACTGACTAGACTAAAGCCTTCTAGGCTATAGATTGTGAATTTAATTCAGGATTAAGGCAAATATTTTATATAAAAAAAAATAATAGATTGACGTCATCTTACTCTAAGCGAAATTACCTGTATATAATATTTACGTTAGCAAAACTTTTTATATTTCTATTCTTAAGGAAACGTAGAAAAATCGTGTAAGACCTAGCACTTCTTCGGTGTTTAAGACGATACCGTGATCTTAGCAAGAAATATATGTCTTTAAATATATTATTTATTTTACGTTTATCAATTATGGAAGAAGCCTGAACCTAAACTAGGCTTGTTGAAGCGAAAAGTACTCGTTGCATTACCGTGTACTACGAAGCCAATAGATTTCCCTAATTTATATATAAATTAAATACTGTAAGTTGATTTCAAAAAAAAGTGCGCTCATACATGCAAACAATACTAAAATGCTATTCATGATAAGTGCATCGGGGTTAACTTAAACAGTTGATCTCGGGTCGCGACCCTGCGACACCCCAGCTGTGATAAAATGCACCCCAACACATAATTGCAATTTTTCGCTACGCATTTTAGTATCGATAGATTAATGCAAGTGACAGAATCACAATAATGAGTTCATATGTACGATGAAATGTTTAACTAGAAAGTTAAATTATATCTTTGACAGCTGTCCTAATCTGATATATGCAAATTAAAGTAGTTTTATTTAGAACTTTATCCTAAATTAATTATATACTTTATACATATCTGTCATTATGATTATTAAAGAAAAGCAGTTTAAAACTTTATACGACATCGTCAACTATATTTAAAATAAGTTAATATAATATTGTGACAATTTTAAAAATAAGATTACATGTTTGTTTTATATAGGGAAGTATGATTTTGTTCATTAGTTATTCCTCGCTCTGGTAAAACCAAGCGCGGTGTTAAGTTCCGTCACTCACACGTGATGTCTCAATTTCACGCTTATATAAGTAGAGAACAGGGTATCTCGATATTAATTTCTTTTTGACTACCTTGCAAAGTGGTGAGAGTGATAATGATAAAGAAATGCGATTAAAAAAGAAAATATTCTTTTTTATGCTTCACGCTTTATTCTTATAGCGGAGTAGTTATAGAGAGCATTACGTACTAATAGATGTAGAGATGTAGAAAGATAGTTAGATAGTTAGTTAACTATATATTTTCCTTTCCGTGTCGTTGTTTAATTAATACATTAGTATTATTAATAGATTACACGAATATAAATCTAATGTATTATTTACGAGCAGTCTCGTAGCTGTCATGGAAAACTGTCTTACTAGAGTTAACTGAAGCTCGCGTTGTCGTCGAACTACGGGCGGAATTTGTCGACTTAAACCAATTTCACTTTAACTCGCCTAACAACTTATAATAGAGTAACTTTGCAGATTAATCTATTTTTGGGCGAACACCTCAAATAAGCAAATCCGTACAAGTTTTCGTAGCTTAAGAACCCTATATGTTATATATGTTGTGAAAGTTGATTTTACTTGATTTCTTTAATAAATATCCCAGAGTACGGAGTGTCTTGACACTAGATACTTCTCTTCTTGCTATGCGGCATAAAAACGTGAGTCAAAATAATATATACATATATTATTTCCACATATAATATTTTGAAAAATGTATGGAATATGTAAATTTTCTTAGAATGCAGTCAATTTTCTTTTCAAAGAAAATATATTTCTTTATAGCAAAATTAATCAGTCTTATTTTTATAAATAACAGAATAGCATAAAATTTATAACCAATAAAAATTAAATAATATTAATGTTTAGACTATAGCTATAGTCGCTGTCTTTATTTATTTATTCTGTCCAAGGGTAAGGCTGACTTCTAATAAGCGGTAAATTACTTTTTGTTCAGTTCTCAAAACAGGAACTCAAACTCACCCTGAGTTTGAGTTCCTGTTTTGAGAACTGAACACTTGCTATGCTATCTTGCTATATTGTATTTTCTATCTAAGAAAAATTTAATTACTAAAAAAAAGCGTACCGTTATGTTCTAATTATTGTACCGGCAATAAAAATACGTAAACGAGTGTATTATAACAATTAGACAGACCTCCTTGATCGTTAAAAGGGAAATTTAAATGGAATTTTTATGTCCAGCAATTAAGGATAACGTCGACGTACTAGACATTTTTGTAATTACAAAAATAAGATTCTTGAAATGTAGCGTGAAAAAGAATTAGGCGAAGTTGGCGGAAAATGCCTTGAATACTACAACTGACAGATGGAATAAGAAAAATGCTTATTTATTAATGAGTAGCTATTTTCCGCATCACTTGGCTGGATTACTATAACGAGGCCTATGTTAGAACACTTGTATTTATTTGTCTTATAAATGGATTAATTTGATTTTAAAACTTTTATTTTCATTATAACTTATTGATAATATACTTGTATGCGATGCTATGGTTGCAGCATTGGGAAATGTCTTGATGAAACAATACGTTAATTATGATGACCAAAAATAAGTACCCCGTTTAATACTTTTGAAATAATGTACCAAAATCATTAAAATTTTATAGTGAGGAAATGCCATTATCTAGTTCTCGATATATTTTACATATTCACTAAATCCTAATTCATTTTATGGTCGTATTAATTATTTTCACCTCCTCACTTTGGTAAGTCAAAGTGCGGAATTGAGTTCCACCTCTTATTACGCAATGTCTCAAATTCGAAAATTGGAAAGCGAAGTACTTTCTGTCTATCCTGCTATACGGGATAAAAAGGTGATGCGAAAAAAAATATTTAAAAGTAAAAATAAATAAATTTACTTAATTGTTTATTTATTTAAGATTCTTATATAAATTGGGCACTTTGTAGCGTGGCGACGCTTTTGTTTTAACGTATTGATATTTTTTTTAAAGTTAGACCATTAAGTTAATTTGGTTTATTTTGTGAGCCTGATCAACTTTAAACTGACATAACACAAATGAAATGTTAATGGTGTCATTATCTACAATTTTTATATTATATCATAATATTAATATTTGTATAGTATTGTTCTGTATGTACCACGTTTCAGTGCTATGCTAAATATAATAACCGCGTATGTTTACTATTTTTAAAGTATTATTTACCACACTTAGGATTAGAACGCTTGGACGGTATCCAAGAGGCGCGGGTTCGAATCCCACTGTGTTCAAATTTTTATGCGTTTTTTCAAAAATGTTTTCTAATCCTATGTGAGGAATAAAACTTTAAAAATTGTAAATATTAAAATAAAATAGCAATCTCTCTTGTTAAACGATTATTTCTTAATAATTTGTAAGTAGTAAAAATTTATAAAAATCTCTCTACAGAGATGCTAAACAACATAAACTAGTTGTAACAAAACGTATAAGTATTTCGATGCAGCTGGTAGTAGAACGCATGGCTTAGCGGTCAGAACGCTTGGCTGGTATCCAAGAAGTGTGTCCGCGGGTTCGAATCCCGCTGCGTTCAAAAAGTTTTTATATGTTTTTTTAAAAATGTTTTCCAACCGCGTATGTCTATTTTGACTTGGTTACTATTCCTTTATTATAAATATAAGAATATAGCATTTTTTAAAAGTATTTGAAGTAATGTAGTTATATTCTTTTGTAAATATCAAATTATAATAACAAACAACCAAATAGAATAAAGTCTAATTTGAATAATTGGAATTTATATTTTCGTTGGATAAACAAATAGCTATTTTGTGTGAGACTAAATCAGAACTGACACATTCTGATATGTAAAGAGGGATGTATTTTATATGAGGATGGAGAAAGGTGAAGAAGCCCGAGGGAGTTCCGGATTTATCGCCGCAGCTTGACGAGAACAGGCCGCGCACGCGTCGCGGGTCCGCGCCTCGCGCCTTGTCTGCTGCTCCGCGTCCTCTGCTGATTTATACCTCGTAATCTCGCAAAACTTACTTCACATTTAAATTTTCAAACTGTCTAAGCTCTTAACGTCGACCATATTATCTCATTCGATCGCCTATAAATTTTATGAGCTGACTCGCGTTTGTCGCTTAAGCTTTGACTTGGATTAATAGTCCAATGGGATGCATATACAATCGCTTCCTCTTTAGAAAATGATATCACAACGTTTAACAGATATTGAATAGATAAATTTAAATCTAAATACTAACATTACATTAAAAACAATATACATAGGTGAATATCGAAAATACTCTATATAAAAAACATTTTGAATGATCAGTTTCAATTATGCTACTTAATCGATTTTGAATCTAAACCTATTTCATTTAATCATTACAATGGCTCTTCCCGTCGTAACGTTTCTTGCGAGCAAAAAGTTTATAATCGTTGTATTGGAATTAAAATCAATTACGAATATACTTAATACAAGTTCGGTTAAATTGGACTTGACTTCTTACAATCACTTTTTATAGCTTACAGTTACCTACTATGTTACTAAAATGCATTGCAACTTGTTATTTTTTGTTCTAAAGCCATTTTTATAAAATCACATGTGAATAATGTCAAAGAATTTTTTTTGAACTATTAATTGTTTACAAGCTTTTTACACTATTTATTTTTTACTGGCTTTTTACAGCTTTAAGCCTATTAACAGAGCTTCAAAATTAAAAAAAAGAGCTTATATAATTATTTTACATAATCGATACTTTTCATTACTATAACCTAATGCATTCTTGATATAATGTTTTTTCTACTGATCTCGATACACAATAGAAAAGTTTAAATGTCAATTTTCAATATTCAAAACGGCATCAACAAAGCAATTTATTATTATTATTACATTTACAAGGCCCACTAAGTAAATTTAATTAATTATATACTAAAATAAAATAAATTAAAGTTAAAGCTAAAGCACATCATTAATTTTATATCATCCGATTCATAAATACGTCATATACATTTAACAAGTCTACATCCTGGTACCTCTTACTAACGGTCCCCGCTGGGATTTACGAAATGAACAGATCCTCGGCGCCTGTTATGAATATGTAATCTAAATTTGGAATTCTCAGAGTGTGAGAGCGATGTTTGCAACTGTTTCAAGCAAACATTTACTTTGGTACCACGAAACTTTGCCACGTTACGTTACACTTACTCGCTTAGCTTCGTAGGGTAGCATTCCTGCGGGGTTGGCGATGACACCCGCTTTGATTAAATCTTAGCTACAATCTTGGTACAGGGTCCATCGAAGCCCGCTTCATAATTCAGTTTGAAACTTTTTAATTAGCTTTATATTTGTGTTTGCTGATAGAGACTTCTCTACTGAGTTTATCATTGGGATTCTTGCGGTTTACAAGTTATATATTAATAATGTTTTAACTCTTAAGTATTTTCTGGAATGTTAAGTGAAGTATCATTCTAGAGATATTGCACGAATCATACAAACGTCTGTACAGTAAATTATTCTGGCCTATGTGGTATTTCATTTAACTTAACTGTACATTTTATCGACTCTTTAATACAAATATGAATGTCTAATATCTGATAGCTAATACCTTATAGACACAAATGGGGCTTATTGGGGTTTTACAAAAATTCATGTTGTTTTAAAAATATATTGCTAAAATATGTATCCAAAAACCTATATCATTTATACATATATTTAATAAATTTATGTTAACTATAATTGCTAATAGAAAGTTAAAGGGCCACCTTTCGTAACATTCTTGTATAATTTAAGATATAAACATGCTCCAATCAAAAAGTGTGCCGGAAAAGTTTTAAAAATTAAGGTAGCATAATGAGTTATGACATACCACTACTCACCAAAGCGCATATTTAATTTAACTTATAATATCGATATAATACAAATATGTAATGCTACAAGAAAAGTAAAATTATTTTATACCAAGTTTTTAAAGCATCTGTCAATCATGTAGATTAGTTTTATATTATTTTTATTATATATTATTTTTAGCTTTACGTTTTTATCCCGCATAGTAGGTAGACAGAAAGTACCTAGTGTCAAGCCAATCCGTACTTCGCTTTCCGTCGAATCCGGGACATTTCATGTTGAGTGGTAGAACTCATCGCTGCACTTTGTCTTACCTGAACGAAGAAGTGAAAATAATTAAAATATAGTCCCCGAGTGGGAATAGAACCCACTATTACGTAATTTAAAGCACTTTAAAATGTTTTATAAAATTTTGCTGTATTTTTTGTATATTAATGAATAATTCGAAATTTTCTTATAAATAAGTTTGCTAGTCAACACTGTGTAGTGTTTCGATTTCGTGTGAAAAGCAGTTAACTGAGTGTAAAGACACTCAGTCGACTGCGAAAGACACTAGTCTACTTTGCGGGATAAAGCTTATAGCTGAAAAGATGTAACAATAGATCGTGTTTATACAATCATTTCTTTACTCTAGCTTGAATTTGTGCATGAAGAAGAAATCTATAAAAAAATAGAACCGATAAATTGTCATAAAAAGAATATGATTATGTTAATTTTAAAATATTAGATAATATTCGTACCTATATGTAACAAGTTACTCTAACGAGACGCTCGTGCGTTTCAAACCGAACGTGGTTACCGTTGTTCGAACAGCAGACACATGACGTGAATTTGATCAGACCAAACTAAATTTTATCAGTTCACAAACATACCTGGCCGTTTGTTACGAGAAAATGTGATTTAAGACGCTCCACAAATATTGGTGTACCTCTTGTTAGTCCGCTAGGGCACCTAATTACGTAGGCCCGTCTACATACCTCATAAATAGTATAACAAGCTGAATAGTAATGAATCTATATCTAAATACCAAAGAGTTCTAAACGACTAAACGTTTGGTATCGTGTGATTATAACTTAATTAAGTACTATTTAAATGAAAAGTGCTGAGATGATCTATAGGTAATGTAACATGAGATGTAATTACAATATTAAATAATTATATTAAACATATTTTACCAGGCCTATATTAGCTTGACCGGTATGTATGTGTATGGCTATGTAACGGAAGCTTTATGTTTGATTTTTTCCCACTTAAAAAATTTGAACGATTATGATGGAATGAAGGCAAGAAATAATTTCAATTGTATATATAAATTTATATTAAAAATAAATTATTGTTTAAAAAACTATCAACCACGTTTTTTTAGCTAATCAGAATAAAATGTATAAGGGAGTGCGTTTTAGTTTTTTTTTAAATATTATTAATTTATCCTTTTGGTTGGAAATTACCACGGTTTTAAATTATATTACCACGGAAATTACCATTGCTTAGGTAAATGAGATTTTTTTAACTTAGTGAACTATATGATATTGTGATTCGATCTATGCCACTAGTATAGATGGGGTGCAAGGGTATCATTCACATATTTGCTTTTCCGTGTGTTTGCACAGTCGCAGTAACTTGTAGCCCTGTAGCTTCGTGTCGTCGACAGATGCGTCACATCGTTAATTAATTTTATGTTTATATAGCAACATAATCAAGTCAATTTTACCCCACATAGTTCTGATGTACGCAGGGTTATATTTTAATGTATAGAAGCAGATAGAAACAATGTTGGAGATGGAACAGATAAACTTATTAGTTATTTTAAAAATCATAAATATAAAATGTATTGCATATAGAGAGAAATTTGTAGTAACTATATTGATACGATGATGATTTTAATAGTGGAATCAAGATAGTAGATTCAATGGTATATAGTACGTATGTATATTTGTAAAAACTTAAAAATTAAAACGCGGCGAGATTTGAATTCTGTCTAACCATTAGAATTAGAAAACATTAAGAGAAGAAATGTTTTCTATTTCTAAGTGGAATGGAATAACTTAATACTTCAAAAACAGTAAAATACGAATGTGTATATTGTGCATATATTGCATATATTTATTTTCTTGGACCTTTACTTAAAATGATGTATACTGCGCAATCTGGCATGTCGTTGTCAAGTTGAATGAGGCGAGTGAAATTATTTGATCCGTATTTACTAAAGTATTGATTATAAGTAGGGTTATTAAAATAAAAAAAAATCTTATTTGTTCGCAATGCTTGTAGTTCATTGTTACTCAGATTTAAATATGAAATAAAGAAATTTACAAATTTTATTTTAAACAGCTCAATGTAACACGTCGTATGTTTCGAAAAAAAAATAACAAGACGAAAAGCTATATTACTAACTAAACATGACTAAATAGTACTATAAATAGTTAGGATATTATGACCATTATAAAGTAATCCAACCAACGTAATTTTATATCTCTTTTTCTCTTTCAATATAACTCCATAAAAATCTCTTCTGGTAGGGCTAACGCAAGTATCTAGTATTCTAATATTTAGCAAAACAACTAACCCGTGTGTAAGTATTGGATGAAATTAATCGAAGTTCGGATTATGGGAGCCGAGGCTTAATCTGGCAAGAGTATCAGGGCGCGGAGTTGTTATCTGTTTAATGTCTGGTAAACAAAGGGATCAAGGGATAAGAAGCGTCCTTCCATGCTGGTCCTCCGGCGTGGATTACCGGCATTCTGAGGAAGATTGCTCCTCACGTCCCATATAACTGAGTATATGCTTAATATAATTAATATGTGTACGACGTAATGAGAAAAATATATTTGCTCAGTAATCTTGGATATGTTTTTAGCTGTTACACAAATGGGAAGGACGGATAAAATTAATAAAATGTATTTTTAGAATGTTAATGTTGTTTAAATTTAATTTTATGTTGTTTATGTAATTAAGATGTTACTATTATAATATAAATAAATAAATAAAATATATAATTTAGTCTTTTAAACTTGATAGTACATTTTTATATATTTCACACATATTTGTACTATTTTAAGGTAGATTACCTGTGACCACGGACTACTTTAAAGTTTTCGAAACGTCAAGTATCAAACATATATTTTCAAATACCAAAAAATACGCGATTAATCCGTTTAAAATAATTTCATTTAAAATGTGTAAAAATCAACGATCTTCAAATTTGTAGTAACTAAATATTGAGATAGTAAAATTATATTAGATTCAAAGTTTGGTGGCGGTCTACAGAATAGGTTCAGGATGGCTCAACAGGCTCAACCGCGTAATCGCCGTCTAACTGTTGTGGAACTCGTAATTGTCCACCGAGCGAGACAGCTGAATGCTCAACGCGTCTCAATCGGTGTCGACTTAAGACTCCATGCAAATTCAATTTCGTACCCAGGCAATGCTCCACGTAAGGCCTAACAGAACGTATTATTGCTGGATTTATCTTTATTGCAGCTGTAGAACACTCAAACTAACTTCGACTGTCGAACTTGCGCCATTAGTGAAGACACCGAGATACAGGATTGTTTTGTTAGGGGTGGAGTTGTAAGTCTTATTGCTTTCAGAATAGCAGGGCTAGATTGCTTAATCTGGGTGTTTCAATGAAAAAAAATATTGAAATCTCATTGTTTTGTTTTTTAATTTTAACGTCTTCAACCTTTTCATCGACAATGTACACGAAAGTATCAAAAGGTTTTATTATAATGATGAAAATTGGGGTGTTTTTGAAATTTCATCTTAATCTTTTATTGACTTTTGATTAAGGACTATGAGCATTGGACTTATTAAAAATCCAACATTTATAAAACAGGTATATACCTACTTTATTTATAGGAGCGATATTTATGATGCCGTTTAAAGTCATTGTTTTAGTATATTAATATTCATAACGCATCAGCTTTCGCTCGGCTATGCGTGTTCATAAATTGATTCTTATAATAGGTATACCGCTATGCATGTTTAAGTAACTCCTTATCTTTACGCATACAATTTTCCAATAGCATCATACATAATTCACTTTAAATTAAACTTAAATATGTTGTGGAAAAAGGTGCTTATGAATATTATTGCTGCATAGCAAGTACTTTACTGGTTTAACGTGTTGACGTTGTCAAAGGCGGATGAAGACGGTGGAATGTAACTACAACATTATGCGGAAACCTTTATAGTTATTGAAGATTCATTTAATAGTTATTGGGAGATATGTTAATAAAATAAATAAATGAGAGTAAATAAACAGAGACAGTTATAAATATTTTTAAGAACTCCAAACACGAGTTATAGAAGACAGACAAATTTACAAATATAAATGTAAGGTGTGATAAAAAGAAAAGTTTAAATCATTAAAACCACCGTAACAAGTTGAAAAGTTTCTAATTGTTTAACTTAACTTCATTTATATTTATTAAAAAATATATATTTCTTTATTTAAAACAAAGTGATGCATGCATGAGAACGCTTCTCAGTTAATTCGTAATACACAATAAAACCACTCTACTTTTTAAATATCTGGATTGCTATTAAAAATAATATACGTATAAAAGACAGGATGTTCGACATTGTCAACCCAGAATTCAATTTAGAATTAAATAACATAACAAAAAAACGGATAAATGCGTCGAGTGCTTGTCTGTTATGACATAATACGCGCAATACCAACCTATAATACTGGACCCGTACAAAAAGACATCAATTCTTTAGAAAAGCAGACGTCGCGGGGTAATCCAGCGTAAAGTGTCCCAAATAACTACAAAAAGTAGCCGACAAAAGTGTTGTTGGATAAACGTAAAATGAAATTTAATAAACATCTAACAATGGGGTGGATTGTAGATAGTTTTGGGAAGATTCAGATAGTGAATGAGAGATAAGCTGGCAAAAGGTTTGCAAGCAACGCGTATGTTTGATGTCGCCTCTCGTCGTCGGAGCGTAAACGTTTTAAAGCAAAATTGCAAACGCTACTCTCTATAGCATCTGTTAAATGTACACTTCATATAAATAATACTTGCCATTTGATAGATTAAAGCAATATTGTAACTTTTATAAAACTCTTTACCAGTGCATGAGATTGCTATGTGCGGCCTTTAATGTATTGTTAAGTAATTTAGTGATTATACATACTTATAATTTCAATGTAATTATTGCAATCATCTTTTGTCGTAGTCTATTAACTTCTATAACTTATGAATAAGCAGTTCTGACGTAATATTCCCTTAGAATCGACACATCAGGTGGACGGAGACCATGTCACTGGGTATTTATTTATATTTACAACTTTTATTTAAACATTTATTTCATTACGTATATTAAGTTATGAAATTGTATATTAAATATAACAATTTTATTGTTTTCCATTACATTTTATTTCATTGAAATTGTGCAATCATCTCTGAAGTGTATTAGAAGATAAGTATCAAACGTTTCTATTAAATTTCGCCCGAGCACAAATTCCCGAAGCGCCATATTGAAATGTTTATAATTAAATTACATAAAGACGAACGAAATTAATTTCACTGTGCGAAGTGGCGAGCGCCTCCGACAAAGCGGAAGCGCTCAAAGGTGGCGCTGCCGCTGCTTCAATCCAATTTTCCAGATGTTTTCAAAATTGCCGAGGAGTTGAATAATCACATTATAATTTAACAGTATTACATTTTATACGTTAAAGTGTTAATATTTCATTTCCAAGTTTAATTTAATTAATCCTGAAGTTCACAATCTTTGGCACGCAGTGGTGTAAATCTCCGTGATCTATCTTAAGACTTTAAAGTCTTGATTTATTGACTGCGAAGTTTTTAATCCAGTAGATAATTACGTTTATTGTTATGTATAATTTAGTAATAATTATGATGTCACGTTTGTTAATAATAGTACTGCATATTTTACCAAAACTAAATATATATTTTATTAATTTTAATTTGTTGCTTCTGAAATAGTGGGTGTAGGTATATTAAAATATATGACGGTCGTCTTGAGTTTTCTGTATGGTATAAGCCCACATAAACCCTGTATAGTGTTTGGTGGTTACGAACAAAATTGAAATACACGAGTGTGTGAAACCGCGGCAGAAGCCAAAATCATAAATAATAAAGCCTAAATGTGTAATTATAAAATGTATATTTAACATTAAATGTACTTATATTATTTATTTTACATATATTTTTATAAAATGTACATTTGTAGGTGAAGCGAGATCTACAATGAGGACATAAAACTTATTGACTATAATTATTAAAATCTTTGGTAAAATAATATTTAAAAGAAAATAGCATAATTATCATCAATTATAAACAAAATCAAATATTTAACATTTCTAGTATTTATAACTAAATAGATTTGTATTTATCATTAATATTATCTTTAGATATATTCTTTTATAGCGTACCTTGTGTCAAATGCTCAAAAGGCAGCAGCCAGTGATGAAACAAATTGATGTACCCAAATAATTATTAATGCCTCACGAAATTTAATTGGAAAAGTTGAATTTGTACCGCGCTCACGGCGTAGGTGAGCGATTTGAGTCGCGAGGCGGCGCCACTGCGACTGTTTACGAGATAATTAATCTCAAAGTATTTACGGCTTTAATCGGGACACTCCCGCCCGATGGAGGCAAATAACTTTCGTATGTAATTTCATTGCCACTGCCTCACTAATGCTCCTCTTATATCACACTTGTCGATATGTCGATTACTACGAGATAATGTAAAATTTACGTTAATTTTCTTACAAATTAATTATTTTATAATCAAATTGGCGTGGATACGTATGTATGTTGTAATAGAAAATATTACAATTTGACATAATTTAATATAAATATTGCTCGTAATGTAACTATTCACTAATAGATGGCGCTGCGTGTACGTGTTTTACACAATAATATGAATATATATGTAGTTTCTTTTGCCGCCACACTCCATCAGCGCCAATTATTGTGAATCATAGATCTTTCTGATTTTTTCTATAATTCAAATTAATTGAAACGTTGCTTAAAAATATTTGAAATATCTAAATACTACATTACTTTATAGATGGTTATATTTTAGCATAGCGTAGCGCATGGGCCGTTTAAGCTAATTAACAATAGATCGAAACGACTGCAGCAACAATGAAACACGAAGAATAAATGTCAATTTCACAAACGACGAGGAGGGTTCGGTTTTAAATCGAATTCCGTTTAATAATAGTACCGCGTTAGAGTTGAACGCACTCTTGATAGTTTGATAGTTTATTGTATTGTACACATTATAAAGCTCTCATAATAAAATGGTTTCTTGTGAACATGTTCAGGCATTGAGATACCATATAAATTTTCATATATGTTTAAAATTATATATATATGTCAACAATAACACAATTACCGTTTAATTTCACACTATGCTATATTTAAGTATTTTAATCATTATATTTACTTAGAAGTAGACATGTATTGTAAAAATGCTACTTAAACTGCTTACGATTTGGGAGACTATTACAAAAAAACGCTCTCCACCACATAATAAAGCTTTGCTATTTAGCTTTCAAATAGAATCGGATGAGGATACAAAGTGGCATCTGATTGAAGATTTAAACACACGAGTTCAATGAGCAAAGATCTTCTTTGCTCATTGAACTCGTGTGTTTAAATCTTCAAATGAGGTAAAAATAGAAAAAAACGCTGTGTGAACTCCATTAAAATACAGCTTGTCGTCGTGTCTCCTAATTTAGGTTATGGCTTGAATAGTGAATGGGAGTATAGAAATAATAACAATTAAATATTTCATGACTAAACTTAGTATATAGGTAGAATTGTTTAAAAGAAATGAAGTCTATTGGACGTAACATACAATACCTTCGACTGATTTACGGTTATTAAATTTATATTTAGAGGGCAATGCAAAAGTAAAGCGAGAAATATAGTGAATTACCACAGCGTTCACCACTTAAAATCACTTTCTTTGATAACACTGGCGACGACGGTTGACGTTTTTTAATAAGGCGCTTTCTTATTTTAATAGGGGAAATTAAAAGAACACCCTGTCATTGGTGCACGATTGAAAATTAAATTCATAGCCGTTATTCCGAAGGCAGGGCTAAAAAAATATTTATTTTATAATATTGTCATAATATAAATTACAATAATAGAAAAACAAATAAAGAGAAATCGCATAAAAGACAGTAGATAGTATAAAGTAACATTAAAGTGAACGTGGTCAACGAGAATAATTACTAGTCTGGTGGGGTGGGTACGAGTATGAGGAAGTGGCCGGCTGACCACCCCCGTTGCTCGGCAACCGCCTAATCATCATAAACATATAGCCCGCCATCTTATATGTTGAGAATTGTGTACATATTATGATTATAAGATTTATTATTACTTTTTTTTCAGAATTTTAGTATTTTTTAATACGTTTTGAATAATACTTATTCATTTAATTTGTAACACTACGTGCATATACTTTGGTTTTTAAGAAACAGAGACAGATATAGGTTGGTAGTGACGCAGCGGGACTGCGTATGACTGTAAACGCGATCGATTGTGGGTTCGATTCATACTCAGGGGAATGATTATATTTGAATTATTTTAATTTCTTAGCTCTAGTAATAAAAAAGTCGGCGTTGAGTTCCGCCACTCAATACGCAACGTTTCGAATTCGTTGGAAAGAGGAATACGTAGTGTCTTGTGTAAAATCTGTTACTAATTAAATAATATATATTGATTTTTTTATGAATAAAGAGTAAATATAAAAAAGTAATTTAGTATTCACTGCCTCAACACTTATAAATAACAAAGATAAAGTCGGAGGCATTTTGGATGTAAGGTAATCCTTTCACTTCAGCATTTAACCCTCCGTTTAAAGTGTAAGCCGAGTGAATTTTTAATAAATTTCAAAGAGATGTCAATCGCGTGTTTTATTTTGCATAGGGCTTAGCGGCAAGGGGTGCGCGAGTACATTTCTCTGTACGTCATTTGTTTGTCTCGGGTACACCCTCGCTCTAACTTGCATCAAGACTGCACTTATTTTTGACAGCATATCAAATGATATTTTAATTGTGTACACATTGGCCATAATACACTGACTTCGTGATAAATGGTAGAGTTTGATTTGATAAAACTAAGTTGGGGTTGCCTTATCGAAAATTATTTCAATTAATTTATGGGGTCGTAGTTATTTTATTATGGTATAGATATGTTATGTCATTAAAAAAAATAATTTTTCTTTAAACTGATGTAACACAATTAAGTAAGGTTTTATTGTTAGCAAGTGTCTGGCGCAACACAGATTAACGAAACTGGTATTTAACTAAAACACAAAACCGATTTAAATTATAGAGAAAGCATCGCAATCAGACCGTGTTATCATTTACGTAGGGCCGGTATTTAAGGAGCAGTCAATTTTAACTTTTAAAAGGGTAATAGATGCATGTCTTGTAGTCTATGTCTTGGGGTAAGCACTTCCGTGAGACTGGTCGAGCCGATCGACCGATCTGACAATTTTCAATTTGTATGCTGGCCACTCGAGCCCACCCCGCACGTTCTCACGCCACTTTTACGTTTTACCTAATTATTATTTCCATTTTAACCAACTAACACATGTTCACCGGTTAACTATTATACGCCGTGACTTTATTGTAAAGTTGATTGCTTTTTTCATATGCCTGTATTAGGCTCGTTATTTAATCACCATAAGTAAATGTTAATAAATCTACTTATATTTATGTATTACAGTGAGTAAAACATGGAAATATATTACACTGTTATCGGTACGGTACGGCACGATCGGTTTTATTATTATAAATACTGTAATATATTTGTTAATATAATAATAATGGAAGTATTATTATCCTCTTGTGACTCATAAGTATGTAAAATTGTAAGAGTTCAAGATTTTTATCTGCTTTACGATTATTTTAAAAATATAAATAAAACAAGTGTACCAGCTTTTTATTTAAGTAATCTTGATTTAAGTTTATTATTAATAACGTAATCAGCATTGTGTAAAAATAAAAATAAGATATGGCAATAAAGGTAAATTTACTAACCTAATCGTTAGTGTAAAAACATGTATTGAAAATTCCTGAGTTTTAAATTTTATAATTAAAAGTGTATTGAATGAATTTGTTAATATTGTGCTGAGGTTTAAGATGAATGAACATAGTTCCAATGAACCGAGGTTGGAACCCGGAGAGACGAGCACGCTTCACCACCTACCTATTCAGGATGTAGCTATTATGGCAAAGGTCTAATGATCGTAACTTGCTTTGGCCCTACATATGCGTACTGCTTTTTATGATATTTCTTACAACTCTTACCTCACCTTAGCATTGAAAGGCATATAACGGCGACGACAAGTAACTCATACTTCTTATGATTCATCGTAAACAAAGTTTAAAATTATTCATGTTATACGGACTCAGGACGAATATCAAATAATACATTATGATATTATAATTCCCTATGTAAACATCTATTGGATTGCATTGCATACGAGTTTCCTATTATGTATGTATAATCGTAATGATCAATTTAAAAGGCTTCATTTAATTTATACTGTATTTTTACTTATCTTGTAGAATGTGCTTTTGTCATATTTATTTAAACTAGACTTAATAATTTCAACAACCAAAATATTTAAAAGAATATACTTATAATATACATATTAAGCAGGCTAATTAATATCTAGATATTACAATAATGGAGAAATTAGTATTATTTCGAGTGGAAAACAAACTTAATATCGATAACTTCGCATTTCTCAACTGCATTACAACTATATTTCTCATTTAAAAAAATATTTTGATATATTTTAAATTTATTAATTCATAATATTTATTCAAAGAAAGTTTTGTGAAACGACTATTAATAAAAGTAATGATCTTGGGAAGAGATCAGTATTTGAGAATCTCACGTTATTTAAGACAAAGAATCCTCAGTAAGTGTCACTTATGGAATAAACTACATCGAAATATACATTCACTTCGCTATTAAAATACCGTAATCATTTATGCAAAAAAGATCGCGATACATTTATGTATGTATTGCGAGAATCACATTAGTGACATTAAAATCGTCCCTGCAATCGTTAGCAGTGTCTGTGTATGGCAAAATATGTGCACCGACTTGATTTTGCTATTCGCTCCGTATGATTTTCAGAAATGGTTGTGGCATATAGGTACTAAGGATACAATATTTTTATGCGGTCCGTTTTTCCTTAGCGGCTGTTTTTACTGTCATTACCTTATCTAAAGTAGGAAAATCGCTTGAGACGCTACATTCTGACGAAAGCTCACCAGTCCGCGCGTGCCCCGCTACTCTGAGCGAGTAGGGTTATCATAATATATATATTTATGTATTATGTATACTCGATTAGAAATAAATAATATTTTCTCTAATGTATACAAAAGCTATAATTTGTTAAATAACGAGTACAACTATATATTTAGTTTTTTTTTAATTAAGGTGCGTACTATTATCACTGGTAACTTATTTACGTTTTTGTTTCATAAAAATATCAATGACAAAATTCAATTAAATATTATACAATAAAAGTATGCCTGTTCATAGGTATGTATAAAAAATAATAAAACTATTTATATATGTATATTTCATTAAAAAAGTATCATAAATAACTATTATACTAGACACAACCCTACTATGTTTAGTTGTAATTATACATATGGCGCTCTTACTTATCTTCATATTTAAATAAAAAACTTGTTTCATTTTAAATATTTTTTGCCCAACTTTCAATAAATTCTATAGCGGTTTGTAATAAATTATCAAATTTCACATTTCATTTTTTAATATTATTCAGTTAATCCCAATTAAATGTATTAATTTATAATATTATATTTTTATTTATTAATTTATAAAATGACCAAATATCCCATTTCATTTTTTATTATTATTTAATTGATCCAAAGTAAATGTATTAATTTATTATATTGTTATCGCGATACTACACTGAGGCACAACCTTAGCGTATGCAATGACACAAGGACGTCGTAAAAATCCGCAAAGTCGTAGTGTTTGGCACGCTAATTCTAGAGAGTTAGCCGGTGTGGCGATATACGATGGCATCTTCACGGCTTACAATAGTAAACAAATGTGTCGCACGGTTGCAATTACACTGACGGCCGGCGCAGGCGCAGCGGGCGCGGCGGCCGTCACGCCGAGTGCCGGGCGCCGTGGAATCGCGCGCACATCACGCTCTGCTACCTCTGGACTTATGCTAATAGTCCCAGCGCCGCGTAAATTGGAATGAGTTTGCTGCAAAACAAAATGCGTCCGCCTCTTTATCTTATTACTTCAGTATTGGTCGCGAAGCTGCACCGTTCCATACAACACCTTTAATTTCATAAAATAGCTTCTAAGTTAAAGTTTTATAGCATATTTTCATTTGTCGACGAAGCTAGGAGTCCAGATCGTCCAGTATACAGATTGGCGGACCGGGAGAAATTCGAATACAAAAAGTGGCGCGGGAACGAACGTGAAACCGATTAAAAAGCCACATCACGATTTTGTACGCCCTTTGCACTCACTAGATCTCAAGGCGCAGGCTACTTGCTAGCTCTACCTGTAATATGTATAATTAAGGTGCTCTTACTTTTTCTTTTTTGTTTTCTCACTTCGTTAAACCAAATTGTTTTTATTAATGCAGATTGAGGTAACGATATAAACTTGACTTTGTAAATTGAGATAATGTTACTAACCATTCTAATGAGACAGCTATAACCCGACTACTTAAACAGTGGAAAGAAAAGTGACTTTTTTACATGCACACAAAATGTGTACCAAATTACATATCATGATTGAATATTTTACTGTGGATCAATAATAATAGATCCTATCAGTAACCGGTATGTGGCATCACATTTCATATAATAAGACTTCAATACATCGCACCGTGAAATGTGTCGGTACAAAAACTTAACTAACTATAACGTGTGAATCGTATTAAAAAGGTGTTTAGTCATTCGACTTCATAAACGGGTGGCATTCGGTTTGTCGTGATTAAATTTCAACCATTAGGACACCGTTACGCCGATCGATAGATATAAGCGGATAATGTGCACCTACAATAATCCGGCAAATAGAATTTCGGTTGCGGAATAGCTTTCCGTTATCTGATAATTTGGTTATGGAAACATCATTCATCGTCTACAGTTGTTATTAAACGCATTGTATATCAAATTATGCGCTTCTATCTATTAGTACCTACTTACTTCCATTAAATACTAGAATTGTTTATTTATAAACTTATGTTCAGAAAATAACAGTAAGTTATTTGAAAAACTTTTAAAAATATCTTTCTTATGGAATCCATATTTTTTGGTTATGATACAATTGTAATATATGAGTCAATTTTTATTTTGTAAAGGCGCATTTTGACGCTTAACATAATAAGAAGCTTAACATAACATAAAATTTTCCAAATTAGCAAGGTTTTCTTCAATAGGCATATATACATATTAAAGGAAAGAGCAAATTTATCAAAACGCTCCCAAGCGGACAAGCATTTAGATTGTGCAAAGGAAAACACAGGTAATTCGCATTGAACTGACACTTGGTCCCGTTAAAGTAAGCAATTTTGTTCAATTGTCTTGCGAAGCGAAGTCCGCCAATAAACAATCGCTCATATTGAATGAAAGGAAATGTCCGTCTGGAAATTAGCTCGGTAACAAGAGAAAACCTTTAAAGACAGCCGTTTATTATATTTTAACGGTTAAAATTGTAAAAACCTGGAATGGCCGCTAATGTATTTAACATGTTACCTAATGAAGTAGTCATGTTTTCAAATTTTATGGCTCTACTCATTTTTGTTAAATTGTAGTTGAAACATTAATTTTTGTAATTATAAAATAATACAATGTCACTTCTTGAGCAGCATAAGTGGATGTTCACATAAGAAATAAGCGCTGAAGAATTATACTATTTCAAAACATTTCGCATACAAATACCTTATTTCAAGTAAAGTACGAACATTATACCAGTTGGTTCGCATTTAAATTATTCTAGCGGATCGTTTATAGGCCATAACCGAATTCGGGAATTAGCTATAAAACAACATTTGATAGGGGCAGGCGCGGGCGGTGCAATTTGAATGTTTCGCCCGTTTCAGACTCATTGGATTGCGAGGCGCGTGCACCGCGTTCGCGTTATCCTCTTGCCTTGATGCTCCGTCACTGTAGTATTTTATGATATCTAAATATTAAGTATGAATTCCGAATCGATTGAACCCTTATTTATTTTATTGGTATGCGCCGTCTAACTTGTGTCTGTCAACGTTAATGGTTACGGATTCGATTCCTGTTCGGAGGAGTAATTATATACTACACAAAATCACAAATTGTAGTTTATGTGATATTCTGATGTATAACCTATAATACTTTAAATTTTCATCAAAATCAGTTCATTAATGTTTTCGTGAAAAAGTAATAAACTTATATACAAACACCCACATAAATTTTCGCATTTATAATGTTAGTAAGATGGACAGTCGGCTTTAGCTTGATACAGGTGTGGTAATTAAAAAATTAATAATAAAAATGGTAACTGGTAGTAGATACATTTTTTTTATATTATACATAAAATCAAACACCTAAGAAAAAATATTTACGTTTTTCACTATTCGTAATCAAGATTTTGTAAAATAAGCATGTAAAAGAAATGATTTACATATTTATTTAAAAAATGAAGTAACTAATTTAATATAGATTTTTTTTGTAGTTAGTGTCTTATTTAAATTATAGGGAAAAATTTTACTGAGAATTGATATCAATTATATATTCCTAAGAATTTCATAATTGGAATGCAGATTATAAAAAGTATATGATCTGTTTAAGACATAAACATACATTGCTTATTAATAGACTCGATATTTCCATACACAATCTGTGAGAACAACCAGCGTGATACCACGTCTAATAATATCCACATTCTGAGGACCTTTTATAGAGCGTGAATCGTGAGTGCTTCATTATGGAAAAGTTTCATGTTAAACTATTATCTTTATATTTGAAGTGAGTAAATTAACAATTGTTTTTTGGGTTGTTAGTTTTTAAGCTATGTTGATAGGTACAAACGATATCTATATAAAATACTGGATAAGAACAACAATATTATCAGTTTGTTATTAATATTTTTTATCCAGTATATAGTATAAGCGTTTATATATGTAGTATGTGTTAGAGGTTTATAAAGCACATACTAAAATACGACACAAGACGTAAATTCGTATCATAATGTAACATAATTCAAAGATATTTTTTGCGTTTATCCAAATCTATGAAACACGCAAATATTTAAATAACTTCCATTTCCAAGTACATAGAAACAACATATAAATAAGCAGATATTTATTATTTTATTTACAAAATCCATTCTACTAACTTCTGTTATAGTGACACAACTTCTAGTAGTTGACTGGCAATGATAATTTTTTGTTCGCTTACTCAAATATTAGTAGTAACAAATGATCAAATACAAATTCCCGCATCAATTGTTTGTACGAGCTCAGCCAGGAATAATGTATAAATATAATTAAACGTCGTGACTTAAGAAAGAAATCGCAACCAACGAGCCAGGAATTGTAAAAAGGAAATATCCTTTCCAGCGATTTAAATTCCATTATAGTGAAAATAAAAAATCAATTTGGACTCACATTGTACTCGTTCGCGGTAATACTGATAATTTCTTGGAAACTATTAAAGGAATCTAGATAACTAATAGTGTTGTTTTAATATTGCTTTTGTTTTATAAATATTTTAAGTATTGGAAGAGTTTTTAGCTTCACACTTTTATCCATCTTAGCAGGGTAGACAGAAAGTACCTAGTGTCAAGATACTCCGTAGTTCGCTTTCCATCGAATTCGAGACATTGCGTGTTGAGTAGTGGAATTCAACATTCAATATTTTAAATATAACCACCCCTCTGAGTGGGGAGATTATATATTAGAACAATTTTACATTGTAATAATCATTTTGACATATAAAAATGAATATATTAATTAGTTTGTTGTTATTAACAACAAGAAACAATAATAACAGTAAAAAAAACATTATTTGTAATTTGGGAAGTACAAAAATATTTAAATGCCATAATATAGATAATATATTTTGTTCATGTTAGATCGTTTTATTATTCTTACTAAAACACTTTCATTAGCTTTTAGTTGAAGTATTCCAGGACAAAACAATATTTTACGTGAGCCTTATGTTTGAATGCCCTTGCCGTGACAGCGAAGATAGCAAAAAAGTACGCCTGTCCACTTTAGCTTATAATATAATTATTTTATATTAATAAATTTTTCGTATAATTTTATAAAATCCATTGACAATCTAAGAACCTATTTTAATAAATTAGATGCTATGTATAGAATTACCTTAGTGTCGTTATAATAGCGATAAACACAGTCTGCAGGCGATACATCGGACGCCTCGATGGACAGCGTCCGACCATCACATGTCCGTCAGTTCTGCTCATTGCGCTTGTTGCGCAATTTGTTCCTTCTCTACAATCTCTTGCCTAGGCATTGGGAACAATCATTGCTATTATAAACTTACGATGTGTCCCAAGTTTTAAATTATAATTTTATTTTTAGTTGTTGATCATTTTACTTGTTATATATCTACAAAATGCATATAATTTATCATTAACATATAACTGAATTGTAACGTAAAAAAATTACATATATATTTCTTTAGAATTTTTAGAGAATTCTGACGGCTTTTACAACATTCTATGTAATTCAATAATGTTGTAGCTAAAATTAGCTCTTATCAATTATTTTACTATCTCTTGATTATTATCATTGTAGGTTAATCGTAACGAAATTAAATCGAGGTACGAATTGTTGTGAAACTAAAGCAAATAAATGCATACGATTTCGAAATATCTTAGATTACTCTACGAGTATGTATATATACTACATAATTTTAACACAATTGTAAATTAGTCGGTGACCGCTTAGAACGGTTTTTAAAATGTTAAAACTTTTTATATTATTATGTTTAGCAGTTTGGTTGTGTGGAGGAACTAATATCATAAACCCTTCTATTCACTTAAATAACGAACTGACGGATGATTTTTTGGCAATGAAATTGAAACATCACGATGGCAAGGTCATGTGCTGGACTTCGTGAAATTAGTGGACTTAGAGAAAGTTATAAACACTGCCTTTATCTGGAATCTGGATGTTTAATGGATCTGGAAGTTTTAAGGTTTATAGATTTTTTAAGAAGTCCTAGATTTATGGACATTATTTGGGAACTTGAAAATATGAATGAATTCAAAGAGGTGAGAATGTCGTCATATTATAAGCGCATTAAGTATTTTTAAAGCCATTCTTTCTTTTTATAATGTTTCAGGTTTTTATATTTTTAAATTCCAAAGGATATGATTTAAAGTCAGTGATTGATGTTGTTAATTCTGTATTGAATTTACCTGAATTTAATAAGCCACAACCAAACCACAACTTGCTAAGGTATAAAGCAGGAATGTCAGGGTTCATAGCCGCAATGTTGGGAGCTCTACCAATAGACGATATGAAAGAACTCTTGAAAATCAAAATTAAAAATGACGTTGAGGTGGCCGAGTTTATTAATATAATTAAGTCTGAAGAATTTAAAGATATTATAATGCGTATGGTTCATAGTCCAAAATTTTTCCAGTGTAGAACTATTTTTGAAAATTACGGGCTAAATTTTTCAGATGTTTGCGAAATAATTAAAGAACTTTTAGAAGAACAAGTATTTTGTGAATAAATACATACTAAAATCTAAAATAAAATTAATAAGACCATTGTGGAATTGTATACAAATGATATATTCTCATTATTCAATAACTAATTAAACTTATTCAGAAACTATTTTTTTAATTATTTTTTTTTGTTTTTCAAATTGTTTATATAGAAATACAAATAAATAGGTACTTTCTGTCTACCCTGCTATGCGGGATATAAGCGTGAAGCTAAAGAAAAATATGTACATATATAAAATGACTTGTACACAAAAATAGACGATAAACTTTTTTTCATTTTATCCTTTACATTAATTATTATGGGGATTAGAATTTGCGATATCTAAGAAGACACATGTATATATATTAAACAGGTATTATAACAGGTATCAACTTAAAGTAATAAATAAATATTTTCGAAGAAAGGAAGTAATTTACAATAAATTGTCGATGAGTATCAAAAGCCCCTAACAATAACCAACTGAAAACAAATTAAATTTTGTAACACGCAATAGAAACACTATTAACTTCATAAATTAGTTGACTTACCTGATAGGCCAGGCTTATTATGGCACCGGTTCGCTGCGGTTTTAAGTTTTCAACTCACATTTAATTTCATGTTGAGATCTTATCAATTACATCAGTATTTGATTAACTAATTTTATGATATTAACAATAATCAATTATAATGTTTGCTATAAAATTGATAATGGTAAAATTGGTAACTTTTTTTAGCTTCATGTTTTTATCCCGCATAGCAGGGTAGACAGAAAGTACCTAGTGTCAAGACACTCCGTGGTTCGCTTTCTACCGAATTCGAGACATTGTGTGTTGAGCGGTGGAACTTAATGCCGCACTTTGTCTTACCAGAAAATAAAAAATGGTGATAATATGGTATTTTGTTTTCAATTAGTGATTTAAATAATATATTACCATTTTGTATAGAATAAAAGAGCAATATTACAAACTGTGTAAAACACTGGTTACCTAAGCCACGTATATTTTACATCATCGTAAAATATAAAAAACAACAAATAATATTTTTAATTTTTTTTATAAAACATATCGTTTGTTGTTTTTGCATTTAAATATAAGCTTAATTTCAGCAATAACAATATATAAATAACATATCCTCATCTGAAAACATCGTAAGAACAGGTTGTAAACTTTTCATTCACGTAACATATTCAGATATAGATATTTGTAAGAAAATATGTCGGCTAATTGTGGGTGGCACATAAAAAAAAGAAAATTGTTTTAATTCTATCGCACAAAATTTGCAAAACCTTTTTATATTTTTTTAATATAAACATATAAGAATGGACTCTTAAGCAAACATAAGTTGATAAATATTAATTTACAAATATAGGTGATTCTTTTTTGCAACAACAAAGTCGGCGTTATGTTACGATATATATATATTTTTTAGTTAAGTCAGAAACTACTAAATGAAAATGTTTTATGCTACTTTATTGAGCCAATAACATCGTTATGTCCGGAAGTATGTAGATAATTTTTGTACACCCTACTGAGTTAAGTGAAGGCAGCGTTAGGAAGTGGGCTCGTCTGCCGCTCTGCATCACTTCCTTCGTTGCTGCTTCCGTTTCCGATCAGAGACATGTCATACGGCCCGCCCCTTTCGATACGATGTTTTTCCAAGTACCAGCTTTGATCTCGCAATTTATTTGCTTGTCAATTTCAGGAAAAGGACACGCGACTCTTTTGCGTTCGTATCGCATCGATAAATCGTAACTGTATTATAATTGTAAATAATATTAACATGATTTGGCAATTATACCTACATATAAGCAGTAAAATGATGTAAATAAAATAGAAAAGTACATTTACAATAGCTATCATGGATTCGTATAAACTGTTCATTTATATTAATATATATTTTTTAAAGCTACAACTATTATAATATTTTGTATATTTTGATTATCCTTAATGACATTTGATCCTAAATCTATCAAAATAACGCTTTGTGTATAATTGTTTTTGTTTTATCACGATTGACGACGATGCGTGAAAACTGTTGACGTATTAGATAATGTAGCGGAAAGGACAGAGGTTATTAATTTGATGCATAGGCCAGATAGCCGCTAAGACCGAATCGCATGGGGTGTGATCGAACATGTGGACAATCTTTCACGCTCATCTGTACGCTCACCCTTTATTGATCGACCCTTGAATGCTATAATAGTATGGACCAGAGAATTATATCTGTATGTGTATGTATATATTTTATAAGAAAAAAAGTCTGTAAAGGTATAGCAAATATTTTTCTAAATTATTAGTACATCAATAGGTCACATATTGATTCTCATAAAAAATCCTTTAATGAATGCCCTGGTTATGAAATCGTATTCAATGTTCTATTCAAATAACAAATAAAATAAAAAAGTGGAGAATGAAAAGTTATCAGGCCATTTATGTATTTCTATACTGGGACACTCGAGTGATTAGGGAAGATGTCGAAGATTTATCAAAATATTTATGATTTTTTAATATGACATCCTTTATCACTTATAATTTTATCAATTTTTAAGATACGTTAAAATAACAAGAAAAACTAACAAAGAAATAAATTATGTAGGTACAATCAATATTATAATATAACAAAACAAAATTATCCACACTAATATTTCACGCCGTTGATTAGAGTCCAAGCGAGGGCGCGGGGAAGAGAGCGTGAAATTGTCTGCTCACTTCTGTAAATATAATTTCGGCGACAAAAGGACTATAAATGATATACTCAGGGCGCGTCATATTTCTTATTATACATTTTAAAATTACCCCTCCATGTTTTAGATCCTATCAGTGTTAGCATCAGTTGTTTTCAACTTGTTAAACACATATTATGCAAATCAATTTTGAAGATTTATTGATATAAAAGTAAATTATGAACTTTATATATTAATTGAATAAGTTAATTGAATATCAACTGCAGTAAGCTTTGAGCTAGTCATGTTATAGTCGTCTAACATTTCCACAAATTATTTTAATTAATCACCTGAATCTAGTTTACTCTTCATGACAAATTCAAACAATTTCTACATATTGTATGTTATGTATGATATTTTCTTTTAAATAAATGAAATGAATTCAAGGAAAAGAGTTTGATAACTTACACAATACTCCGTGATTAATTGTGCCTCCGACGTTTTAACGTCGTCCTTAAAGTTGGCTCGCGTTATTGTATTAATGCACTAGGTTGTGACTAATGGAATCACAAAATAAATTCAAAATGTAAATAGTGTAACGGTGAAATGCTAATAATAAATTTCTCCATTTTAATAACTGTTACTGCGAGGGGAGCTTCTGGCCTGTTAAGTCAATATAACACTTCCATTACTCCAAATTAAATTCCTCGGGGAGAGAAATGAAGTTTTTATTTTGCACAGACAAAAGCCCGGAAGAAACTGGCTATGTAATACTTTTAATACAGTCTTAGCAATAAAATTCTTACTATTTTGAGTATGTAATATACAATGTATTAGTATTTTAATTATTTTTTTAAAACATTTACAAGGGTCAAAAAAAGAACGTGAATGAACTTTTCATTAACATGTGCTTATGTATATCATATATATTTAAATATAATACCATTTAGAAATAATTTCGTTATTTAAAATATGGTCTACTTAAACCACTTATAGTTTTCTAAGCTAGAAAGAAAGGCTACTGAATATAAGGAGCTTAAAAATTCGATTAGGCTGAATAGCTAGCAAGTGTGCAAATCGGGTGCGATGGGTATTAATATTTTAGGGAATTAATCATTATAATCCGTGCGACAAACAAGTCACCCCCAAGAGCGAAGAATATAATGAAGTTGTCATTTTTTAGCTTGCACGGTGCAAGGGGGAGGCTGGAGGAAATCCAAATTGAATCATGCGGCGAGGGAATTGTGCTATTATGTTATTAAACAGAGGAGCAGGACCCCGTTCAAGTTATTTTTTATCCGGAGGGCGTCGAGGAGACAGTTAACAGTTTTCACAATAGAATTATGATATAATTTGACACAACAAAGGCGTTTTAGCACGAACTCTGCAACGGGTAATTTAATTTAGTGAATGAACTCAGTCGAAATATTTGAACATATATTGGACGAACTTGTTTTTAATAAATATAATTAGTGACGTATAGCGTTTATGAAGTTACGTTTATTACAATAATTAGTCAATAATTTTATATAAAAGTATATTTTTATACTTTATTTTTAAATAATGAATGAAGATAATTACCTACTCAACAATTATTCAGATAAAGATCGTTTTATCTGTAAGTTACGATATATATACACATTTAATTTATTTTCTTACCCCATTTACTTATACCCATTATCCAATTCTATATTACACTCAAAAGAGCTAAGAGTGAAATGAAAGCTTTTATCCATATGTCAGAGAGAATACTTACAGCGGCTTATTGTCACCCCCGCTGGAGAATTTGATAAAGCGTGTGCGAATATTAACAAAAGGAATATCTTGTTAAATTGATATTGCTCGCGAGTACAAGCGAAATGCAACTTTAATTACACGTTTTTGAAGCACTCCACGGCTATATTTAACTGCATTATGAAGTACAGTTAAGTCGTTTATATGAGATAGGCGTGAAATTGTCTCCGTTGGAAAATGTATAATTCAAAGGGGAAGATTAAAATATTATCCATGTTAAGTAAATATTCAAATGAATATTTTCCGTGTTAGACAACAATGAGCGCTCTTGCTGTGTTCTAGGAGGGGAGTCGCGGTAATTTGATATATAGGTGCCTACCTAAAGATATCTGTAAATGGTCGTTCGTTAAGGGATGACTTTGTTATAATAAATTGTATGTGCCATTTGGGATTTGGACAAATTAATCGGTTCTTGATGAAATAAAATTGACCGAGAGGTTGTTGAATGAAATTTTTACAAAGTCGTTTTGTAGTGAAATAAAAAATATTTGATAGTAGTGAGTTTGATTTCCATTAAAAATCTTGCAAATGGAAATGTAATGAAATATGAAATAAAGAATAACTCCTTTAAAAAATATAGCATTGAAACAGATGTTTTTTCTAATATATTTAAACTATATGTTTTTTCCCCAATGTTTTTTCTAATATATTTAAACTATATTTTATGTGGTTATATCAAAATGTTAAAAATCTAGACTTGATTTTTTTCACTTAAACAATGATGATAGTGAATAAGCTCAAACATAAATAAGCAAAAAAGAAGAATAGTTACTAATTGCGAAATCGCAGGTTACTTTTAGTTTTATTTGTTTAACAGGTTTTATTTCGACTATTATTTTATTTATTGTACGTTAAACAATACACATAACATTGTAAAGTGCATTCGAGAACGTGCCAAGTAAATTATACACTTGCACCCCTGCGCCCCGTTGGGAGATGAGACTCCATTATTGTTATAATAAAACGCCATCTCAAGCTGTCATAGCACAGTCACAGGATTCTAGATGTAATTTTTTTAAAAAAAATCTGGAAAACTACGTTAAATATTTCTATATACCAAATATATTTTTTTACTCGTGGTTTCACCAGCGTGGTGTGTTGATAAAAACTAGTTCAGTAATTTATATTTATCGTTTGTGATTAGTGATTTCATTATAATAATATATTATTAGCCTATGTAAAAGTTATTTTTTTGGAAAGTTTCATCTAAATTCCTTCAATAGATTTCACGTTAAAGAGAACATACGTTCTTAGAAACTTTGTAATATTTATAGAGTTATAATAATAGTAAAATATAAGTTATTACATATCAAAAACGTTAAAAGTTTAATCAAAATATTAATAAACCATTTCACCAGTGGGTGTACACGAGGGAGTATATGTTTATATGTTCATTTTAATACGCGTGTCGCGCGTATAGTACGGAATTTATTACAACCCTCTGTTGGATTAATGCGATACGGAAAATTTGAATTCAGAGCATTAGTTCGGATTGGTAGCTTACAGAGAAGGCGGTGAATAGGTACGTAAGATAATGATAACCGACTCATAACAACATACAAGTTTCTTTATATAATTTTTTTAGCTGCCGATAGCAACAATGTTTATATTGATTTTCCGTGAAAATCTGTAAATACTATTATCTTTAGGGTGTATGGGAAATCTTCTATCGGTGCTTCACTATGTTTATAGTTTTTTCTGTACATTATTGATCATAACCTCAGTGAGTAATCGACTAGTTTTATAAAATTTATTGACAACTGTTTATTAGATGATGAGGTATATTGATACTGTTATTCTTTTTAAAATAAGTATAAAAATACTCGATGTAAATCGGATCTGCAAGTTATTTGTAATATAGAAATTGACAACACATATAAGTGAATCTATTGTTTTCCTCAGATCTTATTTAAGGATCGAGCATCACGGATGTGCCATGATTTATGACCACTAATAACAAGAAAAACTGGCTGTAATCTATTTTCTCTCGTATACAAATCGGTTGAACAGAAAACCATAAAACACCACACACAAAGAATCTTTATGTAAACATAACATGCATTAAAAAGCGTTATATCTGTTGTTTTTAGTCATTTCGAGAGCCGTTAATCAGAACAACTGTTTGTATTGCATCGAGGCAGCCAGTAACTATGGATCGATTGTACGAAGTAGTAACCAATACACATACGTACTACGTCCAACGCTTTAAAAGTTCAAAAAAGACAATTAAAAGGCGGTGGGTAATTTTATTTCAAAAGAACAAATTAAATTAACATGGCTTATTTTCCCGCTTGATCCAAGGGAGACAAATAGTCTAAGTAAAATTTATGTATCGGAATCAAATTCAATTTCGCCTTTGCATTTTTTACTCGATTTTTTAGAGCCGTATAACTTTAACGTCTGGCGTGAGGAGTGTTGTGGATATGCCAAAAGGAAACGTTTAAAATTATTAATAATTTATTATTGTAGAATCATCTACATCTAATTAAATATAATAAAAAGACGTATTATTGTTACTGTCAATCTGTATCTATATCTAAATGTCTGTTTAGGCATATTTTGTTCTATCCACTGACGTAAGCTTACTATTAGTATCAGTAGGTACTGATGTCTGTTACTTTTAATTTAAAAATTCCTGATAATTTAATACGACCGAAGCGTAGTAATACTTTCTCAATCTTGTGAATTTGTTGTCGCATAGGATTTTTCTAATCTTCTTTAGCATCGTTTATATTGATTATAGCGCTCCTGCCTTATTTATATTCAGTTGGAGTTTTTTCATCACGCCCTGTGCTTAATATCGCAATTTGTGTCGTAGTTGGCGTAAACTGTGGGGACCTGTCACCTTCCCTTTAGACAGCCAGTCTTTCTCAGGAATCTTTCTTTTATTACTGGTCGTAAACAAAAACAACCAAATAAGCCTAATCTCTTTTATATACAAACATTTGTATTTAAATATACAAATAAAATAGGTACTTACCTACAAATAAATATATTTTATTAGCTGACATAATTTTGAAACGTTCACTTGCATAATCGAAATACACGTGAAATAAACTATCTATATTGTTATATTATGCTTTGAATTCTCCAATCGGATTTGAAAGCACTGAAAAACTATGGCGCCGCAGATCAATTAGTTCCAAGTAATAAACAAAGCAAATATGTCCGTTATGAAAAGAATTCGGCTGCCTGGAGACTTCTTTTGATACATCAATCAAAATCATACACATAATGAAATCATCATTTGGGTGGCCATAGAGTGGGCTGTTCCGAGAATTAGAGTCCGATGTGCACCGCCATTATCACATTCCTGATTTATTAATTAGAACTTAGATAGTTCCAGGCCAGAAAGCGAAGGTGAACGATTTTTGGAACAGGCTGTAGGTTAGTTTATGTGAAATATATTAAAATCATGAAGGCACGTTATAGGCCAACGTTATCTGCTAACCGTCATATTCTTTTACAATCACAGTTTCATTTATGTATGAATTTAGTACGTACTTGATAAACATATTACGAGTTTTATTGAAATAGTCTCATAAAAACATAATGAAGTGTGTTTATTAGTTTACTTGTATATGTATTTAATTAAATTCACGTTTTACGAGTTTTAGGCTAAAATGAAGCATTTCGTGGTAGCCTTGATATGCGTTCAAATTAGCTTTTGTAATGGTTCGTCCAATAATAATCAATTTATTTATGATTAAATAAAATTCAATGATATTAACATTTTGAACAGTTACAGATTATAGAAAACACTACGGGCTTAGTTTTTACAGTCTATGCGGTGATTATGTAAAAACTTTCAAATGTATGACAGCATGCAAAAGCATCGGTTACCAAGTATTTAGATTAAATAGTTTTTGCAAGTGTACTTGTCATGAAATGAAAACGAGTAGTGTGTTACCATATTTTACATGGAAGACAAATGGGACCACAATGAAAATACCTAAAACATTTAGTCCACGACTTTATCATGTAGTTGGAACGTTATCACCGCCTACTATAATAATTCCTATGGAGGAGACTACTACATTAAAACAGGATAATATACCGTCACAGGATAATTGTGCAAATAATAGTTTCACAACAGTAGGTGACACAGTCACTGGAAGTAACCAAAGCACAAATTTAAATATGACAGAAACAACAACTGTTAAATAATATTGTTGTTGATTTGTTTGAAATAAAGAAAAAAATCAAATGCCGTTTTCACATTTTATTGTTACTGTGTTTTCCTGAATTCCTAATATAATCTTTTTGATTAATAAGATCTTTGATTTTCGCGATTTTTACATATTCTAAATGAAACTATTTTAAAGGGATTAATCGCGTATATTTTGATATTCGAAAATACATTTTTAGAAACCTGACATTGAGAATACTTTACAGTAGTCTGTGGTCACAGGTAGACTCAGGTGTCATTTGTCTGTCGGTTGGTATAAAAATTAATTATATAAATCTACCGCTATGTTTCTTGATTACCCCGCGTACCCTTGATTCCTGCAGAATGAGCTGACTATATCTTTGTCTCTGGTATGGTGGATTTGAGACTTAAAATGAACCACGCCAGAGGTTTTGAATACCAAAATATACGCAAATATTTGATTTAAACCCGTTTCATTTAAATTCTTTTTGATTATTTTGCCAATATGCCACAACTTTCGCCTGTTAACGTTTTTTTAAATTATTACTAGTAATGTCTGATTATAAACTTATTGAGCTAGCATACAAGAGATTAATCGAAATATGCAATATTAATTAATAAAATGTAAAATATTAATATGTACCAATGCATTAAATATTGCTACAATATACAGTTATGAAATTCGTATCTTTCATACTAATATTTTTCTAAATATTTGTTTAGAATACAAAGAAAACCCTTTTTTAAATTATGCTAACGCACACGGTGTTACCGAAACTCTATAATATCCATACAATTTTATTGATTTAATCGTGAATTAGTAATTATTTTAAAGTAGTAAAGCTATTTAATTGCACATAGATTTTTGTGAAGTACCGATATGCATTTATAAATACAGTTTTAAGAATGGATGTACCATTGAGCATACTATGTACTGTATTACAATTATTATATCTAATTGAAAGTCAAAATTTTTCATCACAAGTAGGTAAGCTCTAACAAAATGATTTCCTAGTTGTAAGCTTTTAAAATATGCTTTGTTTTTTAGTTAGTTCATTACAATAACGCGATTAATTATCTGTTTGTAATGTGTAGATATTACGTTTAAACTATCAGATGTGTACAAATACTTGAGGGGAAATTGCTTGGCCATTTCTTATCAAAATTATACAGAAAGATTATACCTTTCTGTAATCGTACTTGAACATCTAAGTATCAAGAAAATAAATTATGAACGATCGTCTAGATATGATAAAGAAATGAAACTTAATAGTGTCTGTATTACGGTCTAGTCAGAATTAGCCCATATGTACAATAATAATTTCAGATTTGAGCTGCTTTAGCTATACGAGTATCTAGGTTCTAGATGTAGCAAGTGTTCAAACATTAGTTTTATTGATTTTTTAGCTTCACGCTTTTATCCCGCATAGCAGGGTAGACAGGAAGAAACTAGTGTCAAGACACTCCATACTTCGCTTTCCACCGAATTTGAGACATTGCCTGTTGAGTGGCGGAATTCAAAGCCGTACTTTGTCATACCAGAGCGAGGAAGTGAAAATAAATTTAATATAATCACTCCTCCGTGTGGGAATCGAACCCACAACCGATCGCGTTTGCAGTCAGACTCTGTCACACTGCGCGACGACCGGCTTCTAAGTTTTATTGACATTAAAACATTTATATTTCAGTTTTTGCGCCGTCGGAATTAATAAGCAGCAGCATCATAAGAAATGGTAAGTTAGTTTTAATGTATCAGTAAATTTATAGTTAATTTGTATAGCTTAGACAATGTTAGATTTCATTATGTTTTAAATGTTATGTTATTTATAAATAACTAATATATAATATATAAGAAAAAAATTTATATAGCATTAGTTTTTTTTATTTAGAATAGTACTAGTATATCAATAATTTAGAGTATGTACTGCATTATTTTTACATATCAATTGTATTGTATGAATTATCAATGTATTGACTAAACACTCTACTGATTATAATATTCATATTAAATGATAGATATTATGAATCTACTCAAATATTTTTTTGTTATTATTTAATTTAAATACAAAATTTTATTCAATCAATTTTCTTACAGAGTCGTTGAATTTGTTTTTGCGTTATGGATTCCACCAAACCGTAGAATGCCAAATATTCGAAAAAGCTTACATATGCATTCAAAAATGCGTAGATTTGAATTTTGACGTCGCTTACTCAGATAAATATTGTTTTTGTACGTGCTATCGAAAAGGAAAGTCTAAAAAAACGAAGGGGGTTGGTGAAATAACTACCAGATGGAAATTGGGTGCACCAACAACGTCAAAACCAGCGTGGGCGCAGAAAGTCAAAACGACTGAATTAAATTCAACAAAAACAACTAAAATAAATCAGTCCACTGATAAGAACAGAGAAACTAACACTTCTATAGGAAATTCTACAGATGTTAATAAAGGTAATTCCACCTCTGAAATAAATGCAGGAAATTCGAATATTACTAACTTGTTAGAAAATAATACTATTTCCTCTAGTGATAATATAACTGTAGGTGGTAATGCCACAAGGTCCACTCTTGCAGTTACTATTATTTCTAATAGTACTGCTAAGAATGTTACTACTACTACTACTAAGAAAAAAACAGTTAAATAAATATAAATGTTAAAAATAAACACTTTATTTACGAAAAAAACATTAAATTAATTGATCCCTATCATCTATATTGATCTCATCTTTCCTTTTAATATGTTATATGAGTCTTTAAATATCTGATCTATTTCATAAGATATTCAAATGAGATAAAGGATATTTTAACATATATAACTTTTATTATAAATATATATATATAATTTGAATACTATATTGAAGAGTATATAATAGATACGTTCGGATCGTGATCTGAATGTATACGGGGACTTACGATATAATTATCAATACATCCTGCTTAATGGCAACATTAAGAGAATAATTTCTTTCCTTTTGTAAAGTATTGCTATTGCTCGACATTAAAAGTAATACCAAAATAAGTAATTTAATTGTTCACATTTCAAAATACGTATTTATGATAAAGAAAATATTATTGTTGATGAAATGTGTAGAAAAATACTATTTATATTTTACAACTGTAACAAGAATATTTAAGATATTATGTGTAAGAATTCATTAAATTTTGGTTTCCGTGATATTCGAGACTTGCGTGTTGAGTGGCGGAACTCAACGCCGCACTTTGCTTCACCAGAACGAGGAAAAAAATCTTCCGAATGGGAAACGAATCCACAACGGGTCGTATTTACAGTGAGTTACTGTCCCGTTGCGCTCCGACTAGATTCTATTACCAAAAATTTAGGTACTAACTATTATAAAACAGTTATTTTTCAAATCCTTGGAACTTGTAAAGTGTATGTAATAAAAAATAGATGTAAAAAGTATATGATTAAATATTTCATAGCTAATTTCGTGAATGTAATGTTGAAGTGTATTAATTGAGCTGATAGAGATGTGGAAGGTTGAATGAGACATAGAAAGGAATTTATATTACTAGTGTCCCGGTTGACGCTTTTACAACGCGTTGCCCTAGCAACGTATATGTCACTTTATATTTACACGTGTACGTTAAACACAAGGTAGTGTGTTACGTTTATTTTATGAATTTAATGTACTTTCTAGATATTAATTTAACAAACAAACTGCTCTTCATCTCTGTATTAACTATAAATGTGCTAACTTTTACACTGCTCCGTCTGCAATGCTTTCGTAAAAAAAACGTAAAAGATTTTGCTTCACGTAATAATATAGATAAGAAACCCCGTTTGTGTTTCTACTTGACACAAACGCTAACATTGAAATAATTACAGATTGTTAATTTCTCATTGATTTTTAATTATTTTAAGAAAGCACTCGATACAACTGAAGTATGAAATATTCTTTTCGAATACACATATTTATTTTTCTTTATAGCATCGTTGGTTAGTTCACTCACTTTGGGCCATCTGTAGACGAAACTTTTTACCAATACCCAAGTGGCGTAATGCGAGAGTGACGGCTATGACGTATCACTAAGATTTTTTACCAATATACCGTGAACATAAATATGCTTTTATATCAATATATCAATTTCTTTTGTCAAGTTCGACGTTTGAGGCAAAACAGTTTTACTATAAACATTTTCATGACGTGGGTAACTCGAGCCTTTGGTATATATTAGAATAAAAAAGGGAGAATAATCTAAATATAAAATGTGTAATATTTATTCTTCAAATATTTTTATAGAACTTAAGTCTATCTTTAAAATATAGTTGTAAAATTAAAATACTTGTACGGCACTTTATTAACATACTCTCATACAGATTTACAATAAATTAAATATAACTAATGAATATTATTAACAATATATTAATATTTTTGAAAAAAACGTTTAAAAATTTGAACGTAGTGATTCGAACCCGCGCGCACGGTATCCACGAAGCGCCGGTTCGACCCCGCTGCGTTCAAATTTTTTATACGTATTTTCAAAAATGTTTTCTAATCCTAAGTGTGGAATAACACTTTAAAAATAGTGAATGTTAAAATATATTGATGTGTAAAGACTAATTATATTTAATCAAGTAATAAACAATTGTCAACTAATTGTTAAATCTGGACATTCTTAGAGAGTAATACGGACGGTATTAAAGGATCATCTACATTTTTTTTTAATTACTTATTGAAGTCAAAAACTACTGATAATATTTAAAAAAAAAACAATACTCACATATAATTATTTAAAATGCATTATTCTACTAACTTTATAAGCCGACAATAGATTTTACGTGGGGATATACGTTGTAATATTTATTAAGTATTTCGACATTAATAAAATATAGCAATAAATATACATATATTTGGGTTAAAACTAAAAATACGATATAGAGTTACATGTCGCTTTTCATAGTTTTGGCCTTTTGTCACCAAGGGCAGCAGTTATAAATCTTACGATGACCCTTCTTTATGGCAACAGTGATACACACAGTAGGTCAGCCGGGACGGGGATGGACGCAATAAAATTTCGATTGTCGATATTTATTAAAGATTGACCCTCGTTTTTCTATAATATTTATTGATGTTAAGTATTATTTATTCTTTTGATCTTATAACAGATGTACATCAAGTGATACTGACTAATTTGTTATTGACTGTGTCATGCTGAATATAGTTGTTGTTATTATATTAGTTGTTCATATAAAGACAAAAATGAATACAAACATTTAGTAGTTTTTAATATAAAATAGATAAAAAGAACAAGAGAAAGAGAACATGAATAAAAAATATTTAACTAGCATGTTTAAAATTATTGAAAATTAAAAATTTGAAAGTTAATAACATTACATTTGGTAAAAACATGCCAAGTGCATCATAAAGTGTATCAATAATTTATGTAATTTAATAGATATAGGCAAAAATCACATGAACTAATCCACTGGTATTGTTTGGCAAAAGATTGATTCAAAGGTAATGAAATGCTAGCTTCCTTTTATCTGTCTGCACACAATCGAGGGCAAAACAAGAGAAAAGCAAACAATAAATCCTCCTACATAAAAATTGCAACAACTTTGTTCATAATACCGATAGAGGCATCATCAAAAGTTGGTTCGCTTCGCACCCTCGCGCCCATTCGTGCAGAGATTACCAATAAATCCAATACGGGATAATTGGCCCGCTTAAGTCTGTTCTATCTTTCTACTTAGTTCAGTCGTCAGAATGCCAGCTCATGCCCCTTGGGAGAGTCCAGTTCGGCTACAAAGAACAATTATTGCCAAACAAAAATCACCTCTTGACCTTTATGTTAGGAATGATTTTCAGCTGCTTAGTATGGGAAACCAAAACAGCCGGTTAATGAAGAAAGTAAAGTAATACACTAAATTAGATGTTATTATTTTCTCATTAATTGTATTTTAAAATAGCATATTTGTAATATCAATGTATTGAAATATAAATGAAAATTCATCTTTACTATTATTTGCTTATTATTATATTAATATTGAATTTAATCATATTTTTGACCGTATTGCTACTTGGAACTTCTCACTGTTCTCATGATTGTGGGCTCATTGAAAAGGCTCATTGCTCATATATAAATTAATTTATTTTCCTGGTCTTCCACACCGCAAGTTAAGTTTTGGCTTCTGTCAACTTAAAATATGTGTAGAGAACGGAATATTTTAACTATAAGACTAATTTCTTTCTGCTTGTCTATAAAAACCATATCAGTGCTTATTTGTTTTTTCCGACTAACTAAAAACCCCTATCATAAGTATTGACAGTAAATGTACGTAGCATGATGGACATAGGTGTCGTTTTTCCCTCTCGCCTAATGGATGAGTATTATTTAGTGCGAGGGTGGCAGCGATTTGATATTCGCATCAGACGGCCCTCGGGACCGTTGTGACATGATTCTGTAGCATAACTACTAGCTTTTTATAAGTTAGATATGGGAATGTGCTTTGATAAATCGATCATATGCCTTTTATAATGTCCACCGTAAAAGTGAAATAGGGGTCTACCCTAGTTGATATCGCTCTGTTTCTTATCGTTTCCCATAAATGTATTGACAATCTTGATATATAACGTTATTGCATAATCATAAACATGCTTATTTAAATAATGAATTAAAAACAAATAACGGCGTAGCGTGGTATGCTGTTGTTCTTTTACTTACTAGAAAAGTATTCAAGAAATAAAATTTTAGTCGGTACTTATGAGTTAAAATAAAAGGGTAAAATTACGCACAAAAGATATGCCTTTCACCCCATGACGAGCTGGAATTACAACGTCAGTCAAAGCGGAAAAATCCTGTTCCGAAAAATTAGCCAGCAAAATTCCGACAAATAATTAATTCGGAATAATCATACAAAACGATGCGAGCAGGATTCTCGGGCATTATTACCATTCATTTCAAATCAGCCGTGTGAAGGCCGGGAGGGTGAGGCCTCGTCGACCTGAATAAGCATACATTTTCCAATCAGGGCACGTATCATTTAACTCGCTATTAAATTCGACTTCTTCCCTTCGAAATATCATTATGTCAAATGTTAAGGCTCGTCGTATGTAAGTAACCTATCAGTAATTCAATTGAGTTCCAAAATTAATTTGGTTCATCGAAATGTCAGCATGAGAAAAAACATGACAAAAGTTCACAAAATATTCACAGATTTCGGGTTTTTAAGTATCATGTCGTTTAATATAACGGTACGTGCGTGGTGATGACTTACTACTTACGGTTATTAATTAATCTTAATTGTGTGTGAAAAACAAAATTAATTTTCAAAGGAGCCGGTACGTCTGAAATTCATAAAAGATCTTTTCGACCTAAAATTTATTGTGTGGAGAGCATTCGGATGCCGAAAAAGGAAGCGTGAATGAATCGTTATACCTACTCAGAAATACGATTCATAAACGCCGTCATAACATTCATGCTTAAGACCTTTTACTGTAATTACTCGCGCGGAGAGCAAGCCGGAGGGATAAATTAGAGTATTAAATTTTTATGAAAGAAGTCTTGGTTGTTTCTTACAAATCCACATTAATTTCATTGAAGCATGCCAGACATATAAATGAAAGTGTGTATTTCTTTGTGTTTCACCTTTTTTAAACGTAGTCCTTTAGAAATTTACATTTCTTTGCGCGCGTAAAGTGTTAGAACATAGATAAGAGCTATTTATGAATACGTATCTTTGTAAAAGAGCTTGCATCTGCGTTTAGTAATTTTTTATTTCATTTTCCTCGACCATGTTAAGGATTACATGCGTTTTGTTGATGGATTAATAAATGTGATATTTTAAAGAGTAACACGTCAGCGCGGTGTCATAGCGGCACGCGCCACGCACCTGACGCGACACCCGAACTCCCTCATTTATTAAATTAATAACTCCAACTGAACACCGTCGTTATCCATTTAATTGGAGGGGTGAAGAGCTTCTCTTTTAACACATTATCTAAGCGTTTAACTGAAGCTCTATGAAAAGTATTAATTTAAATTATTCACTTTAAGATGCCTCCTATTATTAGAATGTACATTTTTTTTCTTCGAATTATTCAAAATTTGCATAATTTTGATACTAATAACAAATTAAACGATCAAGCCTTTATCACAATCCGGGTAGAATGGTATCAAAAAGTATAATTAGCGCTAACGGTAAAATTTCGTTGTTTACAAACATATTATTTGCCCGCGCCAACAAAGCTTAAGGCTATATTTTACTTAGAAATTTAAGATATATAATTAAGAATTTTGCTAGCGTAATAATTTCGAAATCTCCTAATGAATGATATCAAGTTTCGGGTAATTAGCGCCAGAGGCTTATTGTTATTCTTCATATTATTAAATATAAATATGAGATTGGCTTTTTAAAAATAATGTATTTAGTCCAATGTCAGTGTTGGTGATACGTTATATATTAATGGAAATGTTTGTATACACGTATAGTATTTTAATGATAATAATTTATTATCGGTAGCATCATACATATTTATATATGTATATAAACAAATGTATATAAATAATAAAGTAATGAGTATCGGTGAAGACCTTGGCGCACGGTGTTCGTTTCACCGTGTGTTGCTGTTGAGGCCCTACAATCGCTAGCGTGATACAAATATACACATAATTTTAATGCTGGGGTGAAGCATTAAAAGTCAGGGATCAAATGCCTTTAATACTATGTGAAGAAACTTTAGAGTAGTCTTTATGTTAAAAATTTTTTACGCGATACGTTTAATTTGTAATAATTTATTACTACGAAGTTAAGTAGTGTTATGAAATTTGTGAAGTCAAAATCTGAAGTCAAATCTGAAATCAAAATTTTAATTAAATTAATTTTTAAATTAAACAAACCACACAATTAAGTTAAGACAATATTATAAATAATTAATATATATTGATACAATTTAAGTTTTAGGTAACTTAAAACTTCACAACACACAACAAGTACATGCGTCATGAAAGTAAAATCAAATACTCCAATAATGCAATATACAAAAAAAATAATAATGAGAATCTCTATAGTTTTTTAATAACATAGTATAAGGCGTTTATTCAGGCAGGGCGCACGCGACGCTCACGGCTTACCTGCGCCGTCCGCACTCGACTTAGTTTAATCTTCAATCATATTCACTAATAACACTTACCATCAAGTGGTACTGAGTAACATAATAAGTATATTGTAATTACCTTCCTATTAAATGTAACGATACAAGGTTAGTGTTTTGAAATTGTACCAGCCTTCATTCGCGTTTCATACGATTTATATTAGTAGTATCGTTATAATACTAATATAAATAATATTATTTCTGGTTATATGCCTTTTGATTCTATCATCTTTCTTGCTGAATTACGCCAAATGGCCATTTTTATTGAAGCTTTGTTGATATTTATAGTACTTAGAGAACTAGGGAAATGAAAAAGAATTAAAAGTTTTGGACAACCAAAAACAGTACAAAATATTATGTCCAAATCATTTAGAAATTAAGCCACTATTGGGGTATCTCATTATCAGATCATCAGATTATAATTTTTTAACCATATACGTAAAATGCTAATGGTTAATTAATTATATTGTAATAGTAAATTTAAGAGGAGTACTATTCGTTGGCACATGTTCATGTGAAGGAATTTGATCATTTGATCCTATTATTAAGTCTACATAGACATAATAATAGGATCAAATCATATATTGTATACAAAAATATAGATAAGAAAAAAATATAATACCTCCTACTACCTAGTGCTATTATCTATCATCAAATATTTAGTACAAATCCGTTCACATATTACGCGTCCGTCGATAGGGTTTGAGCCGTCACCCTTTTAATTTACGAGTTGGACGAGGGGTCATTAAACAATAAAGTGTTGATTAAAAGCCCGTATGCGCGGGCGCGGGCGCGGGCGTTGCGAAATGCGCTTCCTGCAGTGGAGCCATTATTTTATCATTGATGATTGGCACTGCCAATCTTGTTGGTTACTGCGGCCCACATCTCAGAGCACAAGATGAGACTATCTATTTTTATCAACGAAATACAACAAATTCAAGTTGTATGTATTTCTTAAATTTTGTTATTTAACTTGTTATTTTTTATTGTAGATAATTTTATTATAAATAAAGATTAGGTTAAATAATTACAAGATCGAATAAAATCGATCGATTTGCACGTAAATAGATATATATTTATTTATTTATATACAACTAAATCTGTTTTCTATCGATTCGTACATACACATATACATTATGTAAATTTACAAAAAAATATTAAAATCAAACTTAAAACGTACATTTTAAACTAAATATACGTTTAATATAGAAACAAAGGCTTTTATGCATTGTTAATAAATTATAGGAAAGTATCAAGATTACTGAATGTCTGTATTGAACATTAATTGACATCTTGATGATCCGCCATTCACAATCGTAGGGAGCAACAGATAATTACTTGAGATAATACGGGGAGCAATGAACAAGAACCTCATTAGGGTGGGGATTTCAGTTTCATCATGTATAATCCCTTGCAACAATGTCCGGTTGAAACCACATCGAGAGCATTTCTATCGCATTCCTATTTCATTTTGTACGTCACCGTGACCCTGTTATACCTTATTATGTGTAATGCATTCGCATACTGAGATCATCTGAAAAACCATTTATGGAAATTGTATACAGATCGTTAAAAAGAAAAGCGTCCTGTTAACAGATTTTAAATCATTGCCGTCACTGGTCGCCATTGTAACGTCAAGTTAGTTCAAAAGCGGTGGTTCAACACGAACAAAATGATCTTCGCTGGATCGGACTGTGAGTTCCACACCTCGAATCAATAGATTTCATTCAAATAATAAGAAGTTATAGATCAGGGAGGCGTCGGTGTCCGGCTTTCTCCATGGTCACACTCGAATATGGAAATGCATTTATATTTAATGTCGTCAGTGCCGTCGTCTTTTGTGATCAGGAAAAATGATAATGCCCGGATTTATACTTCACTCGATGATCGGCTGCAGCGGGCTTCACCGCGAATGGAAGTTTTATTGACACCTTTGTAGTGAGCTATAAAAATAATACTATTTTACAGAGCTCTAAAGCTAATCAAATCGAGGATTCTTTTTCCTAAGTGATCGTAATCGTAATCGAATTTTGTTAATTTGTAGTTTTTTTTTCATATTGATAAGTATGATGTGTGTTAAAAAGACAAATAGTTACAGTTATTTAAGAGTTTATCTTTCATTTTTTTTATTAAAGTGAATTTCATAAATTTTGCAAAAAAGTTTTGAGTGATGGACAAGAAAACCTTGAAATAAGATATAGATTGTACGCTATACTCGTATATGTCCTATCGTGAGGCAGTGTCGACTGTGAACGTAATTGGTTGTGGTTTCGATTCCCACTCAGATGAATTATTATGATTGAATTATTTTCATTTTTGCGTCCTTGAAAGCATGGAATTTAGTTCTAACACTCAACTTGCTATTCTGTTAATCAAAAAAAGCGTGAAGCTGAAAACCTAGAAGTGTTGTACATTATTTAATTTTAGAAAAATATATTGGAATATCAAATATAATATATTGGTAATATTAAATTCATCCCTAATATATGGTAACTTAAAATTACTGCGAAATGTCGCGAGTAGCTTGAAGGAGCGGGTCAACTATTGACATTTCGTTGTATTACATATCACATATTTATATCTAAATACATAAATATTCTTGATGATTTATTTTTATTAAAGACTATTTAAAGAGTACAGTATCTTCTTATAAAAAACTTTACAATTATATTGTTTACATAAAATCTCATGAAAATGTAGCACTTTAGCATTTAAGATGATATGATTGTAAATAATAATCGTGTACAAAAGCTTTAAGTGGATAACCGCACTTTGTTTAGTTTTTGTTTTTTACTTTTTATAAAATAGTAATTAATAAATATAAAATTGTAAAATTTGTTCATATTCCATTATTCACACATATTATTAGTAGAAAGTTTCCAGAGTGGTTCTTAGAGTAAATCTTGTAATACACCTTGCCCTTACTTCTGACTTACTTACCACTTAATAGGCTCTGTATAAGTTAGCTGGGATAATCAAAGGCAAATTATGTGAAAATATACTAGAAAAACAAACACACGTAACTAATAAAACATTTTATTGAGTAGGCATCTAAAACTATCCTGTTTCGTCAGGCTTAAATCAACTGCATAAATCGCATTTGTTAATAATATTGAAAGAATTCCTAACATTTACTCTAAGCAACTGTGTTACTATCACCTTACAGATATGTATATTTTATTGCTGGCATACAATAGGCACTGTTAATTGAATCGTTGACTTTTATATAGATTTATTATAGTTGTTTATGAATAAAATGTCATCTAGTCGTATCCGATTATCATTACTCGTTATTACTATAGTGAAAGGTTCTTTACTCGTAAGCTTATTATGATTTGTCGTTAAACATTTGGAACTTGGTATTTATGCGTGATGTAATATGAAAATGAGTAATTGATTATTGATGACCAACGTATTACAGAGCAGCTATAACTTATATATAATAGTTCTAGTCTATATAATAGTAATAGTCATTATCTATACTTCTATACTAATAATATCTTTATATCGGAAGAGCTTTTTTCTTTGTTTGAACGCGCTAATCTCAGGATCTACTGATTGAAAGCTTCACACATATATATATATATATATATATATATATATATATATATATATATATATATATATATATAACAACACTCTAGGACTGTTAAGACTGTAAAGCAATAATAATAAATGTTTTGAAAACGGGAAAATTTGCCTATTTTTAAAGCTTACCTTACGTACGCCGAGTAAACGGTAAAAGTTACGCAAAAATCATGTATCAAGCGTATGTCTAGCTTTTACGGTTCACTCAATATACCAATTTTCTATATATATTTTTAGTTCTAAAATAATTCATTATTGCGCAGGTGTTTTTATAAAGTAAATATTAATCATTATCCAAATAAATAAGTTATTTATCACAGGCACTTATTTTTAATCAACGTTGCCTTTGACAGTATTTGATTTCAACCAATATGCAAGGTCTTATTATTACTAAAGAGCGGGGTGTGTAAAGCGGTGAGGCAGGAGGACGCTGGCTGACAGTGTCAATAGTCTTCTTACTAATATGATAAAAGCAAAAGTTTTGATTTAGATGAAACTTTACATTATTATAGGTTGTAAATTAGTATAACATATAGGCTACAATTTATAATTAGTATTTGTAATTTGGTCGTAATATAACGATACATATTAATTAAGTCGGCTAAAAATCTGTCCTCTGAGTGCTATCTTAGCGACGAGTTAAAAACATGATGCAGTATAAGATTTTTTGTGTCAAATAGCCCAAATAAACGTCCGGGATAGAATATATCTACTTTTTGTGTGGAAGCCACTATGAATGAAATAGAGAATTCTAAATTTAATTGGATACTTTTTACAATGCAAATTTTAAAATATTTATCAAACTCTTCTCAAAATCAATACATTTCTCACTTTAAGTATTTAATATAGATTAAATATGTCTTTTACACTAAATAATTTAGCTGAATAGTTTAAAATATATAACGATACGATTGATTTGAGCGTAGCATTTGAGCCATAAAAAGCCTAATAGATGAGACGTGGGAAAAAAATTGTAATAATATAATGATAACTGTCAAATACAAATATAGTTTTTATCAACACACCATGTGGGCGAAGACGCAAGCGAAATCAAGTCTTACAAATGTACGTTGAGGCCGGCCGTGACGTAGTGGGACAGCGTCTGACTGTAAACACGATGGGTTGTAGGTTCGATTCCCCCAGTGATGATGTAAGTGTAAGACAAAGTGCGGCATTGAGTTCCACCAATAATCCTGCTATGCGGGATAAAAGCGAGAAAAAAATGTATACAGACACTGTGTTCCGATATTTTCCTTATATAATGATTTACGTTACTTTCTTTTATTACGTCTTACAAAATTGTGTTTTTGGAGTGCTTGTAAGTTTAACAGATTAATTAATAATTTTGAATCCGAATCTTTTAATATGGTAAAAGTAAACACAAAAAACGTACATTTAAAAATCGTATAATGTATTTAAGATATATTTATCTATCTATAAAGAAGGAACACTCCGTGTCGTTTATTATAAATTAGATGAGATTAATTTTCTCACTAAAGTATAAAATCATTTATATAATAATATTATGTAGTTAATCGTAAGTTTTAATAATAAACAGCCGCTAGTTTTACGTATAACCATTTCTCCGAACAGAATTCGAACCCACATTGAACTGACGAAGGTTTCTATCGCAAATCAGGTCTCCAATAATGTTTACTTGTAAATAGATATTTTTGACTCTCTATATTTCATATTTACTAAATCCTGTTATTTCTAGAAAATAAATAGTATTAAAATATGTACAATTTAATAAACACCTTTGTGTATAATGCGGGAGGACGCAGCGACCCTTGGTCCTGTGCCGGCGCATATTTACATCTCCGCTAACTAGCTAAGCCACGCCTGACCGGTGTATTGTACGGAAATGTCGTACGGAGCACGAAACAATTCTACTGTATACAGTAATATCTGCAAACAAATGTTTGGGCGCCTCGCTGCGGTATTTCTTGCATGTGTTTATGCTTTATTTGGCTTCCTTACTACGTTTATACTGGACTAAAGAACATTGTACATTGTGAAAACTTTATTATTTTAAATGTAAATGTTATGTTACTCGGTCACACGGACTTTAAGGAGCTTTACTGTTTACGGTTATCAGTTAAGATCAGTAAAATACTGAATGAATTATGTTTTTTTTTTCATTTTATGCATTTTATTCGTAGGTTTTTAAATTTGATATCATTTGAACTCACAACAACGGTGGTGTTTAATTAGAATCGTCGTCAATACGCTACGATGGTATAAATTATTAAATAGTATTTTTAACATATCCTGTAATATTTGCATACATTGTACTTACATATATTTACACATTTTAATCAACTTCAACCTCCTGACAAAAACACAGACAGAAAAATTGTCATTGAAAAGCACGTAACGTAAATTCTATTATTACGGCCTTTTATTTTTCAATTACGAATCCCCAGTCTCGCCGGGTGCCTGGGGGTTAACTTTGCAAAACCCTGCCATGTTCTATTTTTTGTATTACGTGATGTTGTTTGTCTAAATCATTTAATTTTTGTAACTCACGTAAATTTATAATATTATTTGTTTAGCTATAATTAATGACATTAATTTTGCGTGTCAGTAGGTTGTTTTCAGTCAATCGTTGAGTCAATCATGGAATAACTCATAAAGGGGAGCCCTTGTTGGTTATAACGAGGTGTTTTAAATTTGTTCGAGCACTCTATAAAGTCAACACTACCTGGTCACGCGACGGCTGATGATGAACGATTGCCGAAGCGCTATATGACCATAGTGTAGTCATCATTTAGAACGGGCATAAAATTGAAATTAAAATGTATGTTGAAATAGCTAACTCTAATATATATACATAGATTGCTTATTAAAGACAAATAAAATATTATAAAATATTTTTTAAGTTTATAATAATAATCTGATTATCAATAAGTATGTGATTCATATAGGTATGACAATGATGTCATTGGGATTTTCATATATAATTCGTATGAGTTTTAAGAATTAACGTTTTTTGGTCATAGAATAAAATTTAACTTTAAATTTAGACGTACAAGCTAGTAGTGCGTAAGTAACCTGTATGTCATGCATATTAAGTACGTCCAACTTATGTGTGTATTTTTTTAGCTTCACGCTTTTATTCCGCATAACAGGGTAGACAGAAAGTATCTAGTGTCAAGACACTCCGTACTTCGCTTTCCACCGAATTCGAGACATTGCGTGTTGAGTGGTGGAACTCAACGCCGCACTTTGTCTTTTACCATTTTACATGTAAAGTAGCTAAATCGAAAAAACATATCTCGATTAGGAAGAATAAAAACCAAACACTTTTATATTTTGATAAAAAAACGCTCATTAATGACCGTTCTACCAGTAGGTCTATGGTGCGATGGTTCTCAATAGCCATATAGTTTAATTAAATGAAGCATATTGCTACGGTACCCTATAAATTAAAATTAATATTCTAACTTTGATTACGTTCATATGCAAAAGAGAATGACATGGAAAATTTTCTTTGTTTGTAATTACTCGCCGACATAAATATGATTAACAAACAAAACACGATCACTACAGATGAAGAATCCTCTTTTACGGAATCGCCTACATGGAATAATTTTAGTACAAACATGACATATTAAAAGAATTTACAATTACGTGGCGTATTCTTTTCCTAGGTATTTACGATCTTAACAATACAGCATTATTTAAGGTTTTCTATTATAAATTACATATAAATGTTACAAGTTACGATAGTTACATGATTGTTTCAAGTTAGTTTAAAATGACTATGAATCAGCAAAACCTGTCCAGATATTTACCACTTATTTTTTGTACAATTGCAGGTTTTTTTATTTAAAGCTTCTGATTTAAGGGAAATTTAAAAAAATAAAGGCGTTGCGTTAAATGGAACTATTTATGTCACCACAGCACACCAATACAGGAGACCAAGTTACTGTGTCCGGCGGTGGCGATCAGACACAGTTGCCGGTTGCAACTAATGACCACTAATCATCGCGTTATCACTATCAGTATTTATAGGCAAATCAACCACATCGATACTAAAGGTTTCGACAATACTGAATACAGTATCAGTGTGCGTGATTTGTGTCGTACACTGGACGTGGACACTAATTTTCAAGTCGTTTGCACCGCTCCTCTTGTAAGAGATTGCTAATTTTCCCTGTGTCTTCCACTGAACAGTTTAGTTTTTAGTTAGGTACCTAAACTTAATACGTTTTGGTCGGCGATGAATAAATGTCGAGTGTAAGCAAGTGGACGCAAAAAGTGCCTACGTCTGATGGGAATGGGCTGATTTATAAGTTACTTGTATATTGTAACTCATACAGGACACCATAGTGTCCACATTTTTTACGCTTTAGTAATACTTATATAAAAATATTTTTCATGAGTATCAACGATAAAATGAAAGTTTCTAGATATTTTACTAAGTTTTTATTTGCATTTATATACTTTAAGTAACTATAAATAACATGAAGTGATAGTTAATATGTATGAGACTATCTCGGTTATCTGATGTAAACGTTGTTACAGCTTGATATAACGTTTTATTTAAAACGACCACTTGTTAGCGTGTTATCTATATGTCGCGCAATTTCACAACGAACCAGCACAGAGGACCGCGCCGGATCACGTACTCCGAAATCCACGTTGAGAACATAAACTATTTACCAACTATTCAATATTCAATACGCGATTGCAAAATACGCCAAATTATTGCATTAGTAGCGAACAGGGATTCCCGATATTGTGGTTCAGCGATCGGCGGTACACCGCGATATGCGGCATAAATAATTTAATAATTCGCAATACAGAATTTACCATACGAAGTGTCGTACCGTTCATCTGCTTCGTATTCAATATGAGTATTTGTTTCTCATACTACTGTCGCATTGGGCAACGTTCAGACATACGATTTTCTTCAAGTGAAATGGTGGCTTCCAACGGCCGCATAAGGTCGACTTTGACAGCGATGAGTTGTCTTGGCTCCGATCTTTTCATTGCATATGTTGATATGTAGGTGAATAAAGCACGCCTGTACATTTCAATATCGGGAACATCCGTGTTATACGCGTGACCTTGCAAATCACAGCCTGCTTTCCAAACGACTTCACAGAATCGGTAGCCGGCGTCTGTATTGCACGACCGTTACCATGTATAAAGAATATTTTATTAGTTGTTACTTGTTGATTTATTTAAGCAATGACCTGTCCACTATGTCTATTGCGTTGTCACGTCGATATTTTTATTCGATGATCACAATAACCATGGGAACTGAGCCACGAGGATACTGTGATGATATGCGCTTACATTGGATTGTTATACGAATCATATGAATTCGTGACATTGTGTGCTTGTATTAGAATAAATAACCGCTTTGCAATTCTTACGCTGTAATTTACTGTGCAATTGAAAGTTGCTAGTTGCTTGCATGACCGATTATACGCTGATGGCATTAGGTGCATTATAGAGGTTTATTGCGAAATGTATCATTAAGTACCTTATGCCTTTATTTTCCTATACTTGGTATGAAAATTTTAAGGTATGTAATAGTTACAGCGTTGAGCGCTAACCAGAAGCATATACAAGTAACTGATGGTATAAAAGAAAATAATAATTTAGATCAAATTTATATTGCCTAATCAGGGAAAAACAGTAAGCAAGAAAACAAGCTTTAATATCTAAAACTTACATTAAAATTATATTACGTTAAATACTTTAATAAATGTAAGTAAGCAACATCACTTAACCTTTTATCTAGACAATAACTTAAACTTGTGCGATGTCACGTTTAGATATTGTACTTTACCGGTAAGAGGTCGGTCAAATAGCTGTTTGCAATGCGACTCTGATGGGTAAGCAATAAATTGCGATGATATGGTATTCGTGTCTTAGTTTTGTGGCTCCCCACTCTGGCTAATTTCATTCTTTGCATTTCAATACAGAATAACCGTTGAGGAGAAGTTACACGTGTATTATTTTAATGAAGGAAAAATATTTGTGGCAGCGTTTGGCGACTACTATACAGTATTCCCACGGTCGTCACTGTACTGTAATTGTATAACGTAATTACTATTCTTAGTATCATGAAAACGTATATTATTATATAATTAATGAATCATTGAAAATCATTATGTGGCTAAAAAATAAATCAATTGAACTTTATCGTAAATAAAAATAAAAGACCCTTTATTTCTTGCAATTCAACTACAAAAACAAAATACAAAATTTTATAAGAAAAGAAGTCACCTATTTAGTAATTATATATTATTATTATATATTTATATTAATAACTTATTTATTTATTAATTATTTGTTATTGCTTAAATGCTGCATTAATAAAAAATATTCCAATGTTATTTTTAATTTACACTTTTATCCCGCATAGTAGGGTAGGCAGGAAGTACCTAGTATCAAGATACTCCGTACTCCGTTTTCCGCCAAAACTACACTCTTAGAATTCAAGAACTTTACTTTAAGTAATATTATTTCATGAAAGAACATAATATTATAAATATTTACTTGTACGTAATTCGGTTTTAATACAATCTTAATATATTTTTTTGAAAAATTTATATTTAATTATATATTACAGGTCACCTTAAATCCAAAATAATACAAAATACCTAAGATATGTTAAAAGTAATTAATTTAAGTAATAACATAATAATTTTAAAATTTTTTACATACAAAATATTTATCTTGCCTTAGGAACCCGCATACATGTTGAGTGTAAAGTCATATTTTTTCTGTTATCAAAGCGATTCTACCCTAACTTTAAAAGCTTGTTCATATCTTAATTACCACAATAAAACTATACCCGCTCAAATTGTCATACCTTGGCGAGGATGGAAAATGGGGAGACAAAAAATGTTAATAAACGATAGTAGACAGGACAGCGGTCGACAAATTGACTAAATGTTTATTATCCGTGACCGATCCTGTCGACACATCAATGTCCTTTTATTCTTCCCATGGAATAATGGAATACAATTTAAACTACTTACATGGTTTTTGTAATACTTTTAAAATATATACATACCTTTCTTATTGATTAAGTAATTTTATTATCATTGCAAATACCTAAAGTCAGTTAGATTCTATTTTATGGGTTTCTAGAGTTTTAAGAAAATTCTCTGGAAAGACAAACCGTGGCGCTGAGTTCGTAACTCAACTTGCAATATCTCGATTTCGGGCAGAAAGCAGTCGACGAAGTGCCTTGACACTAGGTTATTTCTAACTACCCTACTATACGAGACAAAGAGTGAAGTTGAGTTAGTAGTTAGGCTACAGGAGTAGTAATGTAGGTGGATAGAGGCAAAGTATGTCTCGATAAAGCCTAATGAGACTCCTCTTTAATTTATGTGGCAAATTGTCAAAGGATTGCATACAGTAAATATTTCAAGAACATTTGACTTATGGTTCATTAAACCCAGCGTATAGTTGAGTTTCATCGATTTTATTGTGTTTACGTTTAAGCTATCGTTAGGTAATGGTAAACTATTTTTGTTGTTAGCATCGAAACAAATGTATAAGAATTTGGAACGCATGGCTTAGCTTAGCTTCTGGGCAGGTTTTGATGAGGGTTCGAATCTCGTTTCGGTCAAACTTTTATAATTATTTCTTACTCTAAGGAGTTAAAAAATTTAAAATCCTTATATGTTAAAATATTTTATATCTATGGTCCATATTCTCTAGGCAACGAGTATTAGACATAGCCATCCAACATGCAATGTTTCTGTCATGGATGCAAAGCTGCAAACTAATATACAGGTCGCTATCTTCATTTCTTGGTCCTCTCGTATTTTCGCAAAATTAAGATATATAAAGAAAAAAATGCGGTTTTCGTTTGTTTAATAAACGAAAAGCGCATTTTTTTCTTTATTCATGCCATTTCAAATGGAACCTCTGTATCGACCTCGTAATTGTGCATAGTGTTTACAACTTTGGTGTATGTACGTTAAAATTTATGTTTAAAAGATTTGTTCGCCACAAATAAGATTGTCAGCGAGTCTTATCTACGAGATCGTTAATTAATTAGAGAAATTGAGTGGCCGCTATGGCGCACTGGGACCTATAACTCGCAACCCGCCTATCATGGCTTCGTTCTCTTTTATTTATTTTTACCACTCACGTGAGCAAAATTGAATTTAAATAGGTACGGTTAGGGACACGCTAATGGTCACATGGTGATAAGGGCATGTAAAAACATGCCTTTTAGATGGCAGCACCGAGACTTATAGGTTGTGTTGATACTATTAAGAAAAATGAATACATACTATTTATGGTTGTGTTTTATAATTTATAAGGAAAAAAGTTATCTTGTATGTTGTAAGAAATTTAAAATTTATTATTTTATAATTTGTAACTTAGTAACTAGTTAATAAAATTGATAATCAAAATAAAAATTATTAATAAATAATAATTTATAGCACTTTCATCAATGGGCAAGTATTTATTAAAAGTATTAGGATAGACGTTTATCCACTGTCGTAGAGACAACAAAACGGCTCAATAAAATATCGGAGCATAGACAAAACGCTACAATAACATCCGCACAGGAACGAATTGCTTACGACATAAGCACTACGACCGACTGCTCTACAAATGAATAAGCCATCTGTTCTAATAGCCACAATTAAACATGGCCGTCCATTGCTACAAGTACTCTGAGTTCAGTATTTTGGCTTAAGAAGGGATATCTTTGACATGAAGTATAAATTACGTATTCAAATTTAAAAATATGAATGATAATACAACACAAACAACATCAGACTAAAAGAAGTCTAAGACTTAAGTTTAAAGTTAAAAAAGTTACCAATCTTCCCGCATTATTATGCTAAGTATTGGTATTTTTTTACTTATTACTTAACTAATACAAATATCTAAATGTACTTCACTGAAAGTAGCAATTAAGCTTGTATGTTCACATAATTAAATGGCAACTGCCATATAGAGCGTATTAAATATATATTATTTTAATATACAGCAGTTACATTAGTAATATTCCCAAATTATACTACTTTACTGCAAATTCAATTTTGTTCTAGTTAGCAAGTGGTGTAAGAACAACATATCTATTGGCTTTTTTGATCAACACTCCACCTTTTTTGGATAGAGCTTGGACACTCTCGTATCCATTTAAAAATTACGTATTCGGTAGTGACATCAAGGCCACAGATTTGACTAGAATAAAATCATTTTCAATACGTGTACAACTTTCCGAGTAGGATTTGCTCAATACTCTCGGACTGTCTCGACTAAATTGCACCATAATGATGCTTTTGCCATAATCGTTTTGACTCCAGCAAATTTGGGATACATTAAAATCGTGAAAGGAAACTGAATGGATAATCAAATATAACTATTATATTTTCCAAGTGTTTTATAAGAATCATCGCATAGCATCTAAGCCATTCGGCTTTTTTAATAAAATATCAAGTTGCTTTGTATAGTGGATAGGTACATTACAGGATGCGGCTGCTTTTTGCATCGTCCGCAGTCGCAATCGAGTAAAGCATTCGTATATGGTAAACTGTCATAATTAAAGATAATAATGAGCATCGTTCGATCCATCTTATTGATACTAAGAATCGTCATAACACAACGTCGAGCTGTCCGATTGCTGTCACACAAAAATTTGTGCCAAAAATGAACAGTCTTCGAGTCTTCATAATTATCTTCATAAAATACGAAATGGATATCAATTATCAACACATTATGTAAAAAGAGGTTAACAGGAAGATGTCTAGAAATAAGCTAAGCTTACGTACGTACTTAATGCTCTACATAGGCATTTATGCATAACGTCTTTTTTTTGTTTTAACTAAAACTCTTACAGTTTACAGACGTATCAGATACAGTTTAACTCGTTCTTAAATTTTCGCTGACTTACATCGTTAATGTATATATGCTTATTAAGTGCTGAGTTGCGAAACTCGAAACTATTCTTAGTCTAGTTGAACCGGGTAACTGTGTAATATAAATATCGAATATTTTCACTCGCACGGTGCGTTGAGATACATTAGAAAATATTTAGGAATAGATAATTTATGAACCATTGTCGATTTTTATTTTTTATACTTACTTTATTTCAATAATAATAATATATAAAATATATATTGGTAGCCACTACCAATATCCTAGTCATAGTTCTATTACTTATGTCTTTCAATTTCTTCTCTTATTAAAAATACATGTAAAATAATGTTATTAAATTTAAGTAAAGCCAATATATCAACATGATAAGTGTTTTTATATTATACATTTTAATGCATAGTTTCGAATAAAACACGTGAATCCATTAAAATTTTTATGTTGTTGCATTGCAGACAGCCTCTACTTGACCTGTAATTGCCAAGTACTTTATAGCACTCTCTCAAAAGTTTTATGTCATTCAATCGAACTCTTAATTGAATAAGCGACGTGAAATTTACAACCGTCATGTGTTTATAATGTTCTAGATATTTCAGATATACTCATGTCGTAAATATTGTACATATCGATCTTATCCCTATTTTTGCAAACGGTTGACGTTCCTTAAAAAAATACATGTTGTCTTTTCACAGTTCTCTACGGGTTCATTAAAGTAATTCATATTAATTTAAACTAGATTTCCCGTTGAAACGTTGACAACGAGTTGCCTTGGTAACGTGTATATACACATACACGTGTATGTCGAATATCCGATCGTATGTGTTACGTTTATTTTATTAATTTAACATATTTTTATGTATTATTTTTAAAGAATATTACGATCTGCACTTCGCAATATAAACTATAAAAGTGCTAATTTTAATACTCTTTTGATCACTCAATTTTCATAAAAAATGTAAAGATTTGGCTCACGTATTAATATATAGATATTTACCGTTTGAACTTGAACTTAGTTTATAAATTGTTTTAAAATAAATATATATTTGCGTCAGTTTATGATCTTCTTTTGTATTAAATATTGTCAATAAGTTTTCGTAAAATAGAGAACATGGACAGTATATTTTTTTGGTAATTTTAAAGAGACAATTAAAAATTAAAATTTATACCTGCAGGATTGGCCGAGTTGAAAAAATGTTCATACTTTGTGTATAAAATTATAGCGTACAAGGCACTTGATCTCTAGTCCTGTCAATAAAAGTCCTGTGAGTATTTTAAGTTTATGATCACATCTGACAGTGAAGGAGTGTCAACGCATCAGCGGGGGAATGTCCAGTGTTTCTTATTTATTTCTTCTAATAAGACCATAAATATTGATTTTAATTACGCGTCGTTGCTCGCAAGACAGTCGCGTAAATGGTCGCGGATTGACGCGTATCAACGCGGGCCATTGGCCTTAATCCATAACGAATGCTACCACGATAATATTTATACGTTTTATAATAACTCGTCCCTTTTTATATTTCTTAAAACCAAAAATGCTGATATACCATATATCACACTTTTTAAACAAAAAAGAAAATATAATATTTTTAATTTATTCTATTGATAACAGTTTGAAGGTAGAGTGATACATTTAGTTTTATTTTAAATATACATCCAGTAAATCGACTTACGTGTAAATAGAAGATTTGCGTATCAAAATGGATAAAATATGTAAAATTAATTATATTTTGTAATATTTAAATCTACTTAAAATAATAAAAACGGACTGTAAACGTGAACTGTTCCGGCTTCGATTCTTTCACTTTCTTTTTCTTTCGACTCTTTAAATTGTATTTAAAATTATTTTCATTTCTCCGTTCTGGTAGAATAACGGCGTTGAGCTCCGACACTCGATTCTAAATTCTGGCGGGAAATGGAGAACAGAGGGTCTTGACATTTCTCTCCATCTACTCTGCTATGTATGATAAAGCGTTAAGTTATATTGAATCTGTATGCAAAAGTTATATAGACTAAATTTATAGCCTAATTAGTTTAATTATAAAAATATACTTGAAACCGATCACATGATAAAAGTCGGCTATAAAATATAATTGACAAGTGGTAAGGTAGAGGGGTTTAGATACTTTATTGTTTTAAGATAAACCTTTTTTTTAATATAAATTTATGTATATTTCGGACCTGACAACTTTTTATAACGTAAGTACACACATATAGCTATATTAATAATTTATGAGAATCGCATTTTGTGATAAATATTATTTAAATTTAAGAAGCAATAAAATTATTCTTTACCTAAAAAAATTGCAATTAGGGTAACATAATCGTTTTAAATAAGCACGTAAACGCTAGTTGTAATGCCCAAAGAAAAAATCTCATCTCAACGATTACTCAAGCGCTGTAAAAGAGCGACATAGCATCCAAATACGATAGAAATAATCGGTTTGAGGTTTTGTTTTGCAATGCATATTTCAACATAAACTATCGCGTTTTTGTTATAATGAGCTAGGAAGGTTGCCTCTATGTTCTAAAAAGGCTGAATAGTCTAATAATAGTAGTAATATTTTAGTCTCACCTCGGATCGACAGCAGACACATAAATCAAAGATTGTTTAAGCGTAAGACGATATCTCGGCACGTCTTCGTAATTAACAAAAAACTGTATATTTACCCAATAATTGCGATCTTAAAACCATGAACAGAAATAATTTTAAAAAAATATTAATCATAAACAATGCGTATCTGTTTTTATAATAGTAAATAGCTTCTATACTAATATATTAAGATTAAGTGCTATTAATATTGGTGAAACTTTTAAATGGAAGTCAGCAGTGAGTTCTTTATCTATGCTAAAAGGATATTTTTAAAAGAACCAAATGGAAGACAGGATGCTGTTCCTAAGTTGGGAACTGATTAGCGAAGTCTGCGGATCTCTCAATGGCATGGAGCGCGGTCGCTCTTGGGTGCGTCATAAATTTCCATTGATTGGATTAATCTGATTTGGATGTCAATTTTGCAAGCAATGCGCAGGCACTTTATAAGAAAATACAATCATGATTCCTTCGACTTTTATAGGTTCTGTTCTGAACGCATAATAACGAATACATTGCAATCTGCAATACTGGCATTGACTCAGCTACTTATTCAAAGAAAATAATAAGATATTTAATAGATATTTGATTTTCGTTCATATATGCATTTTCGAATACCAAAATATACGCGAATCCGTGTAAAATTTTAAAATAATTTCATTCAAAATAATAAATTAATGTTTAATTTTTGTACACACACATGAATACACATGAATTTTAGTTTAGTTAGTTAAATTTTGTATCAATTAATGAAAATCAGTGTTGTCAATTTTATTGTATTATTTGAATTTTTTTAACTACAAACTATATAAACGCTATATAAAACGTTACGCTAATTTATCAAAAAGTTTTACTATACTTTTATTGTTCAAAACAATATGTATCAAGGAGACGTATGAAAAAAAAGATATTAAAATATTTTAAATCAAATATTTTAAATAGAACAGCTTAAATTATTTTATGACAACAAAAACTTTTTATTTACATAAATAAAATTTGGTATTATTTTAACTAATGTACAAGTACTTTGTGTGTCTTTTTTTAAAGTGCAAATGTGTATCGTGTCATAAACTAACAAATTAACTGTACAACCAGTTTACTTTCCATAAGACATCCGACCTCACATATTTTGCAAAAAGTAGAAATTAAAACAGGAAGTCAGTTCTTGCCATACCGTTCACATTCCCTATGTATGTATGCGTACCCGGACACTGCATCCAGCGCCTCTTCCCCACATACTACCGTTACTTGATTAATTAATACAACAATTATCATTATATTATACATTCCACATACATATATTATAAATATATACTTTTAAATTGACTTTATAAAAAAGTTATTTGTGAATATCGATCTGGTTTCTTCAAATTTGCCTATTATTCAGATTTAATATAAGGTAATTAAGGATAATAAAAAAATGTAATCCATAAATACTGGTTTCGTTTCATAAATTTATAACTAATTATTCTTTAATAATACAAATATATTTTAAAGTAAAAGTAAATCGTTTAGTCGTACAATTTATATAAAACTACATTAAACATTGCTGCAATGGGAATCGAGATTTATTAGAAATTAAGTAAATATATGATTGAAATATGCAATCTCTAAGTTTATACCATGTTAACGCGGTTAACTATATTTCATTGTAGAATTTATAGGCATAGTCTGAACGGGTACAGTCACAAACGAGTGTATTTCCCACGTCAATTTTGATTGGGATATTATAGTGAGCGATGACATTTGAGTATGTACTAATTTAGTCTTGCAAAGTGTCCGTGAGTCAATACGCTATCTCCTAATAGATATGCTATCACATTCACCTGGACGGTAATTTCTTCTTATATATCCTGACAGAAAGGCTATTTTTCAAGTGGTCGATCTTGAGAGGTAATCATGCAATACTGGACTCATAGTGGTAAGTAAACAAATCTTCTACATTGTATCTATTCGCTTTAACTTTCTATATTCAAAGGAACATTGTCAAGAGAAATGTACGATTATTGTAGCGTTTTCTTATGGATTGTGTTACGATAACATATAACTCGCGGATACGCTAAGGAGGGCTCTACTATCTGTGATTTCATGTGGTTTATCAATTTGAACGGCTCCATAGACATATTTGTTTACCCACGGGCTGTGTTTGCGATGTTTTACGAGATAGATTGTGTTTTCATCTTTGTTAAATCACAGGTGCCTTGAAATTATTCATTATTTTGAGATAGGTATATCTAATTTAATATAAGTAAAAGTAAAGGTATACATTAAGCAAAACACGTCATTACTTTGATAAATCGAGATATAGGTAAGTAACAAAGAGGAAATCTTATAAAATCGTTGGTTCTCACTGAGTCCACGCCAAATATTTGAGTTCAGACAGTCATAAATATTTGCAATCATATAGTCGGTCATCTTTCTTTGTTATCATATTGAAGGGACGACATTCCATCGACGTAATTATGCAAAAAGCTGGACCGTGGCCGCGGCGGCCCTCCTTTGACAACTGCATCATTATAGTTGACATAAACTAAGATTTATACGATTGATTTATTAGAACGTAAATATGAAATATTCCATTCACCTTGATATTATTATAATCGTTACAATAATAAATCGTATATTCATAAGAATATCAGTTTTAATGTACTTACAACCTGTAACGACTACGTGCCACTTAAATGTCATACATTGATTTGAATTATACGTCTTAAATATATCTTCATTTTGATCAGGCTTGTTAATATAACGTTTATTATGTTAGTTATTCCATTCGCGAATTAACTGTATAGGTTAAGATGTAATGTTTGAGTATTTTTGGCACTTGTGTCTTTTCCTACTTATACATAAGAACCTTAAAATGATAATATGTTATTCGAAAATCATAAAATATACTGCATAAAAAACGAATATATAGGAAACTTATCTGCTAAAAAAATAAATGCGTAATTCGGCGAACAGTGGTTAAATTAGCTTGCGATGCGGGCGTCTTTATAGTCGTTAAATTGGCAAAAAGCGCGACAAGCTTCAACTGACACCGATCGCGGAGGCATCAGCGAAACAGGTGTTATCATAAACATACATTTTGAAATAAAAACAAAATGATTTTCATGAGTGGCGGTAGGCGCGAACTGTCGTTCGCGTCGCCGACACAATGGCGATTTCTTAGTTTTTTTGTTTTGCTCTCGCCATAAAGGCCGACGATATTAAATTTAGTAAGCGGAGAGGTGTCCGAAATCTCACGCAGACGTGCGATCCGCCACACATATTTCCATCTGCACAAAAAGCGGAACTATAGCCATAAATATGTCCAAATAAACATTAGTCTCCAATAGTCTGAGGAACAACATACCCAAAACTTTGTATATATATATGATATGTAAGTGCAAGATTCATTTTTTATACTAAACCTTATTTTTATATTGGAGTATAGAAACGCAGTGACGCCGGTTTATTGTTGTTCTATTTTCTTCATCTGACAAGCCTGCAAATTATAATTAGATTAATTTAAAATGATTAGACAATCATCGAGATCCACTAAGCATGAATTTAAGTCTCGTCCACCTATTTTTTTATTGCAAATACTAAACAAATTTATATATTTTTATTTTATGTAATACTGGTTATTTGTAATATTTAAAAACCAACAAAATAAAATTAAAAAACAATTTATAATTAACATAAATTAATTGAAATTTCCACAATATACTTTGTAGTTTAAAAAATATTTCAACTATAGGTATTTAAAAAGTATTAAGTCGCTTTAAATAAAAGATCTAAACGTAATAAAACAGTATTATTGGAGTAAGCCAGTGTTGCATTGTCCGCTAACAAGGGCGCAGCGCATGCGCGACCCGATGAGATGACAGTCGCGCTGCGCAGGCAATGATAATATGTGTACATATGTAACATTAAACTGCAAAAATAAACAACACTTTCACACTACATGGGTTCAAGAACAAGTTTTTCCATAACACAAAAGACGACACTGAATAGTTATAGCTGCTTCGCGTCCTCGCCGCATAATCCAATAAAACAATTCTTGGAATGTCGGTACGGTCAGACCAACTTCACTTGTCTATTGGAGTTTTGCCCAAATATATCATTATAATAATAATATTATTTCTACCACTCATTAATACTAATATTTATTCATATACCTCCTCGATTACCATACAATTCCAATATGTGTTATAAATTCATCCGATTTTTGTGAATATTCATATGATATATGGTAAAAAAATTCTTATTCATTAGTTTGAATTGTTTACGAATATAGTTTATTCCTAATGAAAACGAAATGAGTAAATTTTGCAATAATATAATATATAGATAAGTATTTGATTATAAATACAAATATAATTATTTGAATGTGTCCAGCCATGTGTCACTCCAGCCTACCGTTAAATGTTGGTCCTGAAACGCGTTAAATTATCCGCTAGAAAATAATATACGATGTTTATCTTTAATCATAGATCAATTTAGAATTATATTTAATAGATGATGTAATATTTGCTGGCTGTACAGATAAAATTGGCGGCTGAATCTCAAAATATATGAATTTGATTCAATGGAAGGGCAAGCGGCTTCTCTTTCAGTGATTGCAAAGGGCTGCCACCGGGGCATTCGTTCGCCACATTTCTTTGTTTTTAATATTATATATGGCCTTATTATGCGCGGGTTGCCAAAATATTCCGTCATATTTTTCTTTTGAAACTCATGAATAGATGAATATTGATGATAGCATATTTCGTTGAACTAACGTAATTTCGAACATAAACAAAAGGTAGTAAATGTCATCAGTGCAGAGACTAATTTTATAAATTTATTTTACATTACAAATTGAAAAAATATTATTATTATATTTCAATTTCTTTCTTTTTAATCGTCGACTCCATTTTTAAGAGAACGCGCATCGTTTTATAAAGAATAAGTAACTACTAAATATATATATTTTTTTAAATTTTGTCGTTAATAAAAATGAAGATGAAATAATTATGCTTTTTAAAAAAAATGTATATTATAGAAAATTAACGAAATTTAATTAAAAAATATAGTACCTTAATACTTTAAAAATGTAGTGCACGAACATAATATATCTATTGGATTGTTATTCAATAAGTATATATTCATAAATTAAATTCAAAATAAGACGTGCGTATATTTTATTTTATACACAATATATATTTTTTTTATTTTAGTAATATTAATTAAGAATTATCTAATTTTGAATAAGGTATCTACTTAAATCCAAAATGTTAAATTGTTATATTTCTTCATGAATTCCTACATCAACACTTAAACATAAATGAAAATAATTGAAATTTTGTCCGATACTGTTACAGGATTATTTTATAAAATGTTTCAATATGAACAAATTACTATGTGTGGCAATTTTTTAGGTGTTAGATATATTATACGTAATATATATTTGATTATATATACATATTATAGTACTCCATATCGTTTCGATGTCAATGTCATCACTGTCTTAAAACTTTTTATATAAATAGTAAATTTTCTTAAATTTCTTTGAAAATATTTTTGTAAAATGCAAGAAATAATTACAATGGCATGTTTCTCAAAAACATATGCACAAGTAAATGGTCTATAGAGCATCAAAAGCATAGCCCTGAGGCATTATGCAAGCGGTCGCTAACACGTGTACTGTGTAGTCGGCTCCCGCGCTACTCACGACACCTTCGCCTTCTCCATAATTGCCCCAATGTTATACTCGATTGCACCAACGTACTCCATTTCCATACTTATTTTAGTATCTACGTGAGAAAATTTGGGTACAGTATATTAAGTGCATCTTGACATTCTGACATTATTTAACTCAGAGCTCAGTGTTTATGAGACGTTTAAGCTTATTTTCTAAATGTTTGTTATTTGTAAGGAAGGTACAATCTCCATTTATATAAAAATCAATTTTTTGTTTATTAGTATTCTAAAGCGCTTCCATTGCATATAATGCAATATTAATTGTTTAATTATGATAAGATATGCTGCATAAATATTGCGTTAAAATAGTTACGACATATATAGAGAAAGCAAAAGTTTTAAAACGTTTTAGAATATCTATTGTTATAAAAAGCTTCTCTATTAGAAGCTATTGTATATTAAAAGCTTGTTTTTCATATTAAGATCTATATACTTTTTTAAACATCACGCGTATACCCTACCTTTAATATAGTTTATATCATTTTTTAATATTTCTGTGTTCCTTGCTTTTATAGTTGAATAATTTAAATATCCTATTCTATGTATTTTAAAGCCTTTTACTTTAGTTAGCACGGTTAAAAAATTATAGCCTTTAATAGCTTTTTATTAAGAACATTAAAGTATAATAGAATTGATAACTCTTTACAAATTATGTTAATTTTATGACTTTTATAAAGTAGTAGGTTTATGTGTTTTGTTCTGTGGGAAATCATTTTTTCTTTTAAAAGTTATTTGTTTTTATTTGCAAGTATATTACAACAATATGTTGATATAACTATTGACTGTACATAAAAATATTTAAAAAATTGAAGAACTAAATTCTACTTCGTTGACGTAGCCGTTTAAACAATATTAAAAATTATGACTGTTTAATTAAAGCGTACGCAGTGCACGTACGGCCGCTGAGTTGTCACAAGTGCTCTGCCACCGACAGTGGCGATCTCTCAACGAATTCCAATCAGAAAGAGCGAAAAAGACACGAGCCAAGCATGCGCCGGTAAAAAGTAGCGGAGCCAGAGCAACGCCGCGGGAGGCTGCCCACTGCCTCTCGTAAGCGAGCCGCCCGCTGACCGCCGTGCTCAGTACTTAGGCCCTCATTGAATGTGTCTGTACTATCACAACAATCAAATGGTCTGTTCATATAATTGAGAAATATCCGCAATTATTTCAACGAATATGTGAATACGTATTTTTCTTTTCTTGCAATAAAACTTAATTTTTGCAGTATCTAATCAATTTAAAAATTCGTATTAAACTATGGTAATTAAAAAAATAAAAAAAAATTAAGCTACAAACTATTTAAATTATCGAACAGTTGAAGTAAACTCTCTAGTTCTGAGTATTGTCAAAGTGAATTTGAGGAACCGGCGGCAAAGAGACGAGGCGCGCGACGCGACTCGCAAAAACGTAGCCGTCTGGTGCTCCGGCGCACAGTGCGCGTGTGTGCCACACGTCGCGGCCGGTGCAGTGCAGCGCGCACCGCTCCATGCCGTCACGCCGCCTCTCCTGCATGCTAAACGGGCGCTCTCAGCGAAAACCCATCGATATGCTAATTATTTTACAATACCCGCGTATTTCGCCAAATGTAATGAAGTAATGTTTAATGAATTAACGATCAAGTGAATGGTGAAGTAGGAAAATGTGGAGAGCAGACCGGCATGGCAATAGGGCGTCAATGTGATCACAATGTACGCGGACGCCGGCATAATACGAATGACGCGTTATAACGGATCGGCCCGATTATTTCTGTTCATTTCACGACTGTTTAATAGCAATGTTAAACTTGGCGAAAGCAAACATACCCGCCCTGTTTATTGAATATTTTACGATCTTCACCCGATTAATTTTAAAATGCTAAGCTTTGTGGAAGCGGCTGAAAGATTGTTTGATTCTAGAATCTATTTCGCTATTGCTGATATTTATATTACAGTTACTCATTTACAAATAATTTACAATTGTATAAATATCTTCCCACCTAAACATCTGGCCCGAAGTCTGCCTGATCATTAGTGTTCATTCAACAGATGCTCATACCTTATTTTATTAGGTATTTATAACGTATTACTTTAATACAACAAAAACAATTTTATATTTTTTGACAAAACAATCCATAAAAATATGTTGCACCTAAAGTTAATAAATTAGATCATTATCTGTGTTGTGTGTTGTATTCAAATATTATGTCTATAAGTAAGGATAGAATATAATTAAGTTTACGAAACTAATGCAGTTTTTGTGTCGCTACACATCGCTTCGCTTCCGTTCAGGTGACGACTTGATAATATCTGAATAGTTTCAACATAATTTGTCGCGTTTCTTGTATTTTAAAAAATATATCGACCTGCATCTGTTTGGACAAAATATTAATTTTGTCTATGACTATACACATAAAATTGTATTTTAACAGTTTTAAAAGTATAAACTATGTCATGATGTATGTTGGGCAGTTGACAATTACAAACTTATAACGTTATAAATATTACTGAATTGAAATTAATATATTATATAAAATTGTTGTTGTTCTAGTTATTTCTTAAAACGGCTTAAAATTCTTTTCTAGTAATAAATTATTACTAGATAGATTTTCCTGGTCTTCTTGATACATTACGGATTTCTATTTTTCTGGTATAAGTACAGAAAACATGTAGCTTGCTAGTTAGATAGAGACAAATATCAGATAGAGGCAATATCTTTTTCGTGGTATGTTAAATTACTCCTGACAGAAAAATACCAATCGACTTCCAAATTTTTTTTAGCTTCACGTAATTATGCCGCATAGTAGGGTAGGAAGGCGCATAGGAAATACCTAGTGTCAAGACCCTCCATAATCACCTTGCCGCTGAATTTAATACATTGGGTATCGAGTGGCGGAACTCAACGCCGCACTTGGTCTTACCAGGGCGAAAAAATAGTTTCAATATAATCATTACCCCGAGTGAAAATCAAACCCACAACCGATCGTGTTTATAGTAAGACTATGTCAGACCGCACCACGATGGCCTCCACGTAATTGCAACTCAAAGATAAATACACAAGCATGAAAAACATTTAAAATAAACATCCATTAAGATTTTTTACTTCGTTACTTTTTATAATACTATACTATATTTTATCCTAATTATTATAATTATAAACGAATGACGCAAACGGTTTTGGTAGTTTATTTATAATTTATGCACACTGCTGTTTGTCGTACAGTATAATGAATAAATGCGTTCCCGTTGACCAATTCATAATAAGCGAGTAATTATCATCTAGCATAGATTATGATGACACTTTGATTCAAATTTTTGAATAATTCACCGGAAACGCTAACAATTGTTTGTTCGTCGTTTTATAAATGTATGGCATTGTTATTTTTCCTGATATTTTATTAAAAAATATGCAAATCGATCGTATTGCGACAGGATGTTCATTTCAGTATTAATGTCGATGTATTTGCATGTAAATTAAGTCCGTATCCGCGGATGTAACCATTACAAATTGTAATGTGCAACGACACAGTTATAAAATGCAGGACGTTTGATGATCTCATAACATTGTACAAGTTGGTAATATTTTTTTTAAAATGTTTCATATGGCGTATAATTATACGAATTTTTCGTTTTTCGCCGTTTTAGTAATTGTTTTTGTCTTTTAAAGCACAAGCAATAACATTTTATAAATGTACTTTATCATTTATAAAGGGACATTCAATACGTTATTATTTATATCGAAAATTGTAAAAACATACACAAATTAAATGCAGTTTTGAAAACCTGAAATTTCTAACCCTTTACAGTAATACAGTTACAGGTAGGTACGCCTAAAATTGATTTCTTAAAAATGTGTAAAAATCGTAATCAGGCTACCTCTTCGGAGATAAAGAGTTAATCTTGTTGAGATTCAAAGTTTCTATTAATTATTTATGAGCTTATCTTCTTTTTTTAATAAAATCCGTATTATACAACAGTGTTCGGTAATAATTTTTCAAGGACGCACCTTGAAGCTTGCCTTATAGTACTGCTATCAGCCAACAGATGGCGTCATATGTGTCGCTACAAAACAAATATTGGGATAAAGTTCAATGTCGCTGTGGGGTGAATTGTCAATAGCCTTAAGAACTTACATTAAAATATTGTATAATATATTAAAATAATCTGTTGATTGAGTTGATAACTGTTTCCAGAATAACAAAATATTTACGATTTATGAAATAGTTCAGCGACGAAATATAGTAAAATATTTGTGTAATATTAGATATCAATGGAATTGTCATGAGATGCATAGCATTGTACCGTTCGATACGTTAGTACTGAGTGCAGCCGTGGGACGTGGAGCCGGGAGGTGCAGGCGTGCAGGTTGCATGCCCGCCCCCGGCCCGCCCCACGCCCTTGCCCCGCGCTCCGCCACCACCTCGCCTCATCGCCACGACACCACTTGTTTTGATGTACGGCCACTCGACTATGCAAAACTTGAGTTGTTACTTCGATATTCCTCTTGTAGGGTCGCAACTTTGGAAACTTAAAGTTTTGCATCAGTTTCTGTGTAAAATACTAACATTGCCTGTTTATTGATACACTGCTATGTGTACTCATATAAGAAATTGAGAATATTTATATATTACACAAAATAATAGAACATATATTACGATATTATATCTAGTCTATCTATTAACTGTCTTAATACATCTATATGTAGCATGTAGCAAAGTTCGTATTAGGTAGCCTATTTACTTTCCTCCTGGATATTTATTTAATGGATAATATTATTTTTAATACAATCCACTACTATATAAAATTTACAATAAAAAGTTCCTGTAGCTATATAATAAATATGTAATGCCAAATACATAAATAAATTAAACTTCTTACATGATGGTGATTGTTTTAATTTTATACATAGTAAGTTCTTTATCGACCGTTTACACAAATCTTATCTCGGGCAGCTATCGCATCTTGTTAAGAATTAAGAATCTGAGGACTATCAACGTCTGATAAAAACGACCCAACATTGAGCAGCTATGTACGTAAAACATTACTATGTCATGGCAGTGAGATTGTTCCACATCATCCATGTTGTGAAATACCGGAATGTCGTCATACGAAACCAGTTATCAGCAAAAAGCGAAGTTAATTGATTTTGTTAGTTTAGGCATACTAATTTACTGATAAATATTTAGCGGCCGCCATATAAGTTCCACCGCTGCAGATGGCACGTTACTTCTTGTTTTACAATAACAAAATTTTATGGTTCCCGCAATCCGGCCAGTGTAGTTAATGCGCCTGCTTATTTTCTTTCCATTCGTAAGTTTTCTCAGTGAATGAAGATGGATAGAGTTAACTAGCCTTTGATAAAAGATTAACAATTTATGACTTTTATATCGTCAAAGTATTTTCTTTAAGTAGTCGCTTGCGTCTACTCTGCATGCCCCGACAATTACCGACTACATACTTCTCAACGCATTTGGTCATTTGAACAAAAACTGCTTATGATTGCGGTGCGTAGTCGGGATACTGAGAATGAGACAAAAAGAGGAGTAAGTGAAGCCGGCAGGGAATTATAAGGTTTTTCTTTGGTGTAGATCTGCGAACGGACGAATGCCTGCGGGTGGCGCGGCCGCAGCGCGTCGATGTTTCATAATTAGTTGTGTTATGAATTTTATAAATATTTCATGTGCTCTACACGAGCAGCCGACAATTAATTAACTTCTCAGTGCTTATATTAATTAGTAGCTATCGTGTTCTTTTCTTTTCAGATTTAAGAAGAAAACAGTCGGCCTCTGATTTATGCTGTCCCTACACGTTTCATTAAATTCATAATTATTGGACTCGGTCAGAATTTAAAGTATTTCCGTACTTGTTACATATAATATCAAGTATTTATAGATTGTTGAACTGAAATTTATTCACTATACTAACAAAAAATATACCAAATGAAGTCATTTAATTTTTTAAATAATTCTCCCCCGACATTTACCTTACAAGAAGAAATAAACTAGAAAATACTTAGCTTATCCTCTAAGATTAATTATCTGAAGCTCGTCAATTTGTTTTCGTTTGTAAAGAAATTAACAATTTGTATATTCACGTAATAGTTTAATTAATTTAATGAAATATATCATTATTTTCTTTTTTAATATGTTATTCTAACTTTTTTGATTTTTACCTATTGAATGAATAATTAATTGTACCTAAAATAGTACATGAACTTTGAGGTGGGTTTTAATTGTATATATAATTATACGTACCGATTTAATCAACCCACTAGGCTATTGTGGTGCAGTAGGACAACATCTGAAGGCAAAGTCAACGGAGTGTCTTGACACTACGTTGTCTACCTTACTATGCGGGATAAAGCGCGAAGTTGTAGTTAAACAAGAAATAAATGGAAATTTAAAGTTCTTCAAAATTAATATTACAAGATGCACTTACTAAGATTACTTACTAATGTTACAAAAACTGATATTTTAAAAAAATCCGGTACTTACGTATAGTTTATCTCAATAAATTGGACTAGTTAATCTTGTATCTGAATAGTATATATATATATATATATATATATATATATATATATATATATATATATATATATATATATATATATCTGTTTACACTATTGGTTGATTTATTTTGTTTTAAGACATTTCCTAAAACAAAATATCAAATATAAACATTATCTCGCAAGATTTCAATCCACAATCGCCTCGTGCAAATCACTTAAGTCCTACTGCGCAACGACGGCCCAGAAGATTGATAAGTCGCGATACTACTGGTCTACTCTACTACCTATCTAGTTATCTCTGTTTCAGAATTCCTTGAAAAGCATCTTAATTCATAATGATTATTATTTTATAACATTCAAATTATAGTTGAATTGCTCTGGCCGGGTATTTATTATTAACCCGCTTATAAGTTTACAATCTATAATTTGAATATTAGGTTTAGTATTATTAAAATTATATTGACTTTTTATACCTTTACAATTATGACGTGATCGTTTAATATCGTTCATTATTTTATAATATCAAATAAGCACGTTCATTAGTAAACCTTTGTATCTACTGTCGTAGAACCAGTGCCTAGCCTAGAGTTATTTAAATTAGATTAGGTTCTTTATTTGTAATATATTGAAAAAAAATCTGTTGTCGCTTAATTTTATTTAACTAAGACATATAATATATTTATTTTATGCCAATTAGAATAGTACCGAGGTAGGTAAAGTAACTGAAATTTAACTATATTGCTTCTATAAAACAAATTCCTCTATACATAATGATCATAGAATAATATTTCATTTGCCAGAGATACTTAAGTTTTATAACTTAATTGGTTTCGCAAACTATAACAGGATCAGTTTTTATTGTGTACCCACCGTTAATGCTCTCCAAAGAATCTGAATAGCTATCATTTATAATCTTACTTTATTTTTATGTCATAATTCCTCACGATGATAAATTGGCCAGTCGTCATCTTTTCTTCAAATCCGTTTCATGTCGCCGCCTAATAAATACTTGTGATTTAGCAATTTTTAAAGTATTTTTTCGAAATATCGTGTGTCAGCCTCGATGTCTAAAACAAAAGTATGGAACGCATGCGAATATAGCGGGGTCAGCGCTGCAGTAACATTCTAATCACGGTTTTAATCTACAAAGTATTTGTCAAATGGCATGGAATATTGAAAATGTGAGCTATACCCGGTGCATCGTCGGGTAGTCCGACACAATGGCGGCTTGCAATGAAAATGTGAGCCCGCCGTGTTCAGTGCGTCTGATTGTCGGCAAATCGGTAATTTTCCCATGATCGCAAGCCTATGCATTCGATATGCATGTATTGTCTCTGGCTGGAGAAGCGATCATTCAACAATATGAAATTTATTATACCGTGTATTACGCTATTGTAGCTTAGTAACAATTAAGCCATAAGAACATTTTTTCAATATTGCAATATATGATGATGCACCGAGAAAAAAAAAAGTTATAAATTTTTACGCGCCTTGTACAATGCGTAAACAGATAAAATAATATGAGACATCACTCTGCCTCAATTTTTAGGTTATTGTTATTTAGGTTTTGCTTTATGTGTTATCAAAGCAAAGAAATGACTTTTTTAAACAAGCATTTCGTTTAATTCGTTAATAGTATTTAAACTGGCAATCATCTCATATGTAATAAGTCAAACAAACAGCTGTGTGATGTTGTCGATCTTATACTTAATGACCAAATTAGCTTACACAGTAAAAATATTTATTATAATTAAACCCATCCTCTACTTTTCCTTTAATATGTTACATGCTATACTAACCCTAAACTTTAAATAGTAATAAGGTACAAGCATTATAATGAGCGAGTAGCATGAAGGCAAAGGCGAAAATCGTTTTCTGGAACAAAGGAAAAATACAGTTTAAATACTAAGTAAAGTTAATTATCTGCAAAGCAATTAAAAAGTTAACAATAAACGAAAGTAATTATCAAAAAATGTAGCTTGAGGCAAAGTGTTAAAGTCGAAAATAGTATTAACAATTAAGTGTATATATTCTAGGAAAAAGATAAGCGATTTGAACTTAAGAAAGCTATCAGACTATTCACTGAAATAAAATGTATAAAAAAACAAAATTAATGTTTTGAAGAAAATTAAAAAAGGAAGTTTTTCCGATCGCTCTGGTAATCTGCGTTGTTTAAAGAAGAAATTAAAACAACTTTCTCGAATATTTATTACGCTACTTACTTTTGTAAGGGAATTTAAAAAGAGGAATCTTTCTGTTGATTAGACTCGAAGATTTCAGTTTATCGTATTCATGTACCTAATTTGTGCAGCTTCCTTTTTCCAGCACAGCAAACAGAGTAGCGCCCAATTTCGAGACATTGTAAGTTAAGTGGCGGACCTCAACTTTGCCTTATGTACAAGTGAAAAAAGTTTAAAGTTATTATAGTAATGTCTTCCTTCATCTATTATTTTTTTGCATTAATCTTATTCAATTACTGTAAATCATTGTGGACATATACTTATTTGATACGTATTTAAAACTAAACAGGTAAGGCTTTCGTAGTAGCTTACTGCTTTTCGGTACGGTTCTCAGGTCTGTTATGGGAAACCATTAGTTTAGGGAGGGTCACTCAAAATTACTTCACACTCTTGACAACGCCAAAAAAAAATGAAATCACCTATCTATAAATTATGTTTTTTCGTACATTTAAAAAGACTATTTCCTAAAAGTTGGTTTATTATATTTAAAAGAATACATTAATTATATAATTAAAGTGTTAATTTTAAAAAAATAAACGAATGGCAATATAATTAAACATTAATTATTAACGTATTATTACAAATTTCTTGTTATTTTCTTTAAATTATCGTAAAGCGTATTTACAATAAATGCCAACTGAGGTTCGACTTTACAATTCATATATTTGTAGCAAGGAGATATCATCACCGGCAAATAAATAACACATATGCACTTATAAAATCTTAACAATTAAAATATATTTTCATACATGCATAAGCAAACAGAATAAAATAATGGGATTGATTATATGCATTAGTATACAAAGTTAATTAATTATAATTACGCCAGTAATACATTATGTAACAGCAGACTTGTTAATTAAAAGCGAACAATGCGCTTAAAGAGACCGAAAAATTAAACGTGCAATATTTTAAATAATAATTGACGAAATGCAAACAGTATTTATCATTTTCAAAGTGACTTTACTGTCGAATGATATAATTTACACCTAGTATTTTCGTTTTAAATAAAATATATATGGCGCTATAGATCGAGGTATTTGATTCATTATGCGCAAAATAATGCAAATTAATTTATGAGTTCCGCTTTGTCTATAGAAAAATATATAATATTTGTATTATATTTCATCTCAATGTCTTCGTTTTGCTAATGATTATTATAACTCGAAATATTTTAAAACTAATATAATAATTTGTAGAAAATATGAAAAAAATATGTTACAAAGTTAATATTAGTTAATAAAAGAAGCAAATTATAGAAATGTTAGCTTTATATACAACAGATGTAAGTAAGTCTAGTAAATATATTTTTTAATAAATTATATTTATAAAATATTAATGTTTTTAATATTATTAATTTAATAATGGATATCATCGTAGGTGACTGTAAATGCGATTAGTTGTGGGTAAGATTTCACTCTACAGATATTGAAGATTTTTTCTAAAAATAAAGAAAATATCTTAGCTTTGGTAAGGTAATGGCGAGTAGCGTCGAGTTTAGCCACTCAATACAAATCTCGAAAAATGAAGAGCACAGTGTCTTGACACTAGGGTTTCTCTGACTTCCCTGCTATGCAGAATAAATGGTGAAGTTAAACAGAAAAAAATCCTAATTTACTTGTTGCACATTTAGAAAATTTATGATAAAAATTGCAACGTATGCACTGCAAACCAGCACGACATGATGTCCAATATGGGCATTTTATTTCACACCATTAAGCCTGTTAAGGTGACGTAACCACATACATACATATGGTAGGGAGACACTTTCCTTCTGAGAGACATTTTTCAAGATGTAGTAGTCAATCGCGTCTCAACGGGGGAATGCCTGATAGTAAACACAATTAGTTGTGGGTTCAAATCCTACTAATGCCGTAATATGTCGATTTAAGAAGGAAAAGGCAGAGCAGTCTTTTCATGTAAGGTACTTTCTAATTACTCCACTTAGCTGGAAAAAGTGTAACGCTATTTTTTATTATTAGTTAAACACACTTGCATAATTATATGTTAATATAAAAGGGTACGGAAGGAATGTTAAATGCGTTATTTAATAACGTTACTATCAACTTAGTAAATTTACTGAAGATATAGTATAGATACCGATCTTTAAAAATATTATAATTTCCATATAATGTAAATAGATTTTTATATAGGCTATTTTAAGCTAATTATGTTATGTAAATGTTTGTTTTACGCACAGAACAGATTTTAGTGTGTTTACTATTATAACGACTTAGTTAAGCATTAGACATTTTAGTTACTACCTAAGAGCAGGTGACCCTTTTAGCATTTTGTGGGTATTATCTATTTGTCCTTAAACTTAGTATCAACGACCATCGCCATAAGAAAAAATAGCATTCTTTACATTTTCTGATAACTGATTTAAAGTTACGAATAGACCACTCATCAAAAATGCATCAGACCACGTTTTTGATAGGAAATTGTATTTTTATATAACATAAATATGTTAAAATTATTTATTATTTTACTAAATATATTAAAATACAAGTTGACAAATATAATTTATGTGCGGGAAATAAATATAAGTGATACTTATAGTATCTATAATGCAAGATAGACTCCCAAAAAGCCATGAATGATCATAAAAAAGTTTTGTATCACTTTATGTTAAAATTCAAAATGTGTGTCCCTTGAAACCTATAATGAGTATTGATTTAAATTGGTAAGATTAAAAATCTGGGAAAAATTATAACGACAGGATGCCGCCATCACTCAGGTTCAGTGAGCATACTATGGATACGCCTCACTAAATAGTAACAATGTTACTTACTATACTTTGCAATATAATTTAAGAAAAATAAAAAGACGTCCCATTTACGACATTTTTTGTAAAATTACTGCTTATTTTTGAACGAAATTATCCAAAAAAGAACTAATAAAATTCTTTTAATTTCTGACATATTCAATAGAGACAGTCCATAATAAAATATCTTTAATTTTTTTAAGAATAATGTGGTAGACATTTTTATAACAAAGGTCCTTGGCCGTGCATCTTGATCTTAATGTTATCTCTAATAGGTCAATAAATAAGGAGCAACGTGCGAGCTTCGGCGACACATACACGTCCAGGCCTTATTAAAACAAAATGAATACGATCGCTGTTTATAATATTACCTTCGGCCGGTTTTATTCATATTCTTCATCATGTAGATAAATATAAATATTTTTTTATTAATGGCGGCTTTTAGACTTTGTACAACATTGTGTTTGCATTCTTTTCTCATTATTAATACTAGATAGTTAAGTTTTATACCTACGCTTAATATTTTTCGGAATTCTCGTTTTATTTATTCGTGATCCCCTTACTTTAGTAATTAGGGCTAGAAAGTGTTAAAGTAAGGGTAGATGAAGTGAAAGTGGACGCCGGTCGTGGCGCAGTGGGACAGCGTCTGACTGTAAACATGATTGGTTGTGGGTTTGATTCCGAATCGGGGGAGTAATTATATTTAAACTATTTTTACTTCCTCGCTCTGGTAAAGACAAAGTGTGGCGTTCCACCACTCAACACGCAATGCAAAATCTCTACCCTGCTATGCGGGATAAAAGGTATACTACATAGTGTACACCTAATTAGCTACCTGCTTCAATTACTTTAAATAAGTAATATTAAGTAGAATTTCGTTACCTATATATTTCTTGTTTAAAATTAATTAGTCGTCTGTATTCATGTAATATGCCCTTAACTTAAATTTCCAAATTTTAAAATGATTGTTAAATTCTCAAAAAACTTACCAATTTTTATTACCAAAATATTAGAATAAAAATCACAATTAATATAAATTTATACAAATAAGTATTGCCGTTGGTCTTATGAATGAAATGTAAACAACCGCAATGAAATGATATAAATGATAGCAGGAGTCGCGGCGTAATCTCGCCGCGGCATCTAGCGCTAGGGCTCCCTCGCCCGCGCAGTGACCGGCCTTCTTGTAATACACTCTTTTATTTCTAATATTGTTCGTTCCCCCATTTTTATTCACCCAAAATCGTTATTATGCATATATAATACTGTTTAATATTATTCTTATCGTTATTTTAATATGTTTGGTTTTAAAGTCGACTTCGTCACCTATCGTATGGCTGCGTGTTAACCGCTTTGAGATGTGGCGACAATGTTTGAGAGATAGGGAGATAAGGTCTCTTTAAAGCCATTTGATGTAACTCGACTCTTTACTGAATCTGTTATATTTATGACACCGAGTACATTAAACGAGTATGTTTTTGGGATGCAATAAATCTTATTTTTTAATTGTCTTAGGTATTATAAATTTACTTGTTTTATTTTTGAAGTCGTATGGATTTTGTTATTTGATAATGGAATCGTTTTATAACGTATCGGTCATTTAAATTCATAACAGCTAAGTAACATAAAGATTTAAACAAAAACGTTAAAGGTGAATGGAGGTTGTTCGTTTGCATACAACATAATGATATAATTAATATTAATATGCCTTGTTTGACTAATGCTATAAGTTTATACAACCTTAGTTAACTTAGTGTTCACAAGGTTTAAAAAGAAATATCAAAATAGACTACATTATTAACGAGAACTATTTATCATGTAAATTTAAAAACGACCTAATCACTTCTGACCCCAACCTAGCAAACTTGTAGTGTATCTTAGCAATCAATTGTATTGTCCCTAAGGCTAACGTGCAGCGGCGTCCGGTAGCGCCGCCCGCTGTGCTCCCCGCCGAGCGCCTCCTGCGACGCCTGCCGCCGTTCAACGCCACTCTCATATTTAATATCTTAATAACCGCTTAGGGAGTGTTTATGCAACGTTTTGAATAATTATCCAATTTGTGTCCGACAAAACGACACTGATTATCTAATTTGTATTTAAGTTACTGCCATTTACATGCTATGATTTCCTAACAACTGCTTTTGTATACATATATTATGCCTTATGTTTATGTTTTTTTCATATATAATAATTTTTATGTAACAATGGTCCTTAAGCAGGATCTTGTCCTTTCTCAGTGTCTTGATCATATTTGAGGACCCTACTTTTACGTGTATTTCTAGTGAGTAACTAGTAATTGAAAATTTAGTTAATAATATGTTTATTTTGTTTTCTTTTCTTTCATTTATTTTACATTGTCAGTTTGTTTGATGATTAAGTCAGTCAAGAAAATTCTTAATTACTGGCGGCTCGCTCGCGGCTTTGCTCGCGTAAACCACTACCTAACACGACTATTGCTATTTCGTTCTATTACCTGCCTCGTTCTCTCTTAAGTCAGAAACTATGCCAAAATTATCAATTCGATTTATAAAACTGGTAATAATGTTTGTTTGTGCGCTAATTTTAGCCAATTTTAAAAATAACTCGTAGTCTGGAGGTACAGGATACTGATAGTTACAGAATAAATAAAAGTGATTTTTGGATGGTAATAACATATAGCCTTATGATTATATGACAATTTATATCTTACGACAATTTCGTCCTAATATTCGATGTACTTCCTTTAAAAGAAATAAAAAACTGACATCGTCAAATAACGTCGATTACTCGTAAATTTCTTTGAGAAATTGGAATTGAGAAAAAAAATAAGGAAGTAAATAATAGTAATTTCCACTACCGGTGACCTAACATACAACAAATTTACTATTTGCGCTTACTACAGAAGTCGTGTCTAGGGAGCGAAAGTATATTTCTGGGATAATAAGTACCAAGTGTGATATTGAAGAAACTAAGTTTCATTGTAATCGAACCGGGTAATTTTCACTTGATATTTGAACACACAGACAGACATACAGACAAAAATAGTAACATTTTTGGGGCCAGCATCAATCTAGTAAGACCCCCTGTTACCAAATTTCTTATTATTTTCAATGTATAGATTTATTTGTAGTATAACTACACAACTTGCATAAAATGTATTTTAATAGTTTTCTCATTGTAGCAATAACCTATTATAAAAAATACTTTATGCATATTTTGGAATTAAAAAAGACGCTCTCCCAACTGTATCTAACCTTTTCTTCAGAACACAGAGAAGTTAAAAAATGTAAAGATCTTTTAAATTCTTGGATACTTTCAGCCGAAGTTAATATCGCCAGCTATTATATAATGCGAGGAGGTGGTTAATGGTTAGAAACTGTAATATTTAAGAGCAACGCAACGCGGGCGCAGGCGTCGCGCCGCACGTCGTCAGTTATTGAGTGCGATTTGGGCAAGCGACTCAATACGAGTACATACGATTGATTTACGAGATGAGCGTGTGCCCTTTGTGCTTCAGCTGACTAATGGACGGACGCACACGGACATTTATGTAGATTGATTGTATAAATTTTATTCACAATGTTAATACACTAACAGATTTAGATGTCATTTAGAAATGGCGCTTTAAAGTTGTGCAATTTAGGCCGTGAATAATGGATGACGAATGGCTAGTTTCTATACCAGAGTCGAGCAATTGAGGTGGGGCCACAATAGTACCATCATAAATGCGTAGGTATATAAGGATATGTTGCTTTTTTGTTTACTTATCGATAACAGAACTTGTAAGTTATCTCTACTGTAACTGTTTGTTTGTAACATTATTATGACGTATTTTTATTAAATGCATTTGTATATATACACAGTATATGTACTAAAAAACATTTTTTACAATTTTGGTGTGCCTGTCTGCTTGTTATTATATAGTCTCTAAAACAGTTGGAGCAATTTTGAAAGGACATCCACTGGTAGGTAACTGACTGCAGTAATGGCGTGACTTAGGCTTCTTTTCGATAAATAGCACAGATCCACAGATATTCAATTGAACTCGGGCGAAGTCGCAAGCACAGCTCTTATTTTATCTTCATTGCATATTCTTATCAAAAAACATGCTACACATGCTTTACATAAAAATTTTCTAAATATATTATAGCATAATTTTTTTTAATAAAATTTGTGTACTATAATTTGAATTACGGTAAATATTGTGTACACAATATTTATTAAAAATAGTAAGTAATATCGATCAGACAATCTCGTCTCTCGTCGATCAATCTAACAAACATCTTAAAAGATTCCTGATTTAATCCAACCGGTAAAATATTTTTATTTATTATGTTAATGTAAAATCATTTCAAGACAAATAAAAGAATAGATATTACAAAATTAAGAAAAGTACGTATAGTACACGTGAACAATATTTAAACAAAACCCAACATATTTAGAAATAGTGTTTTTTTAGACCAGTTTAATATGGTACAGTATAAAAACTAAAATTCTAATATCGAAAATTTATTAATATTTTTAAAAAAAATGTAAAGTTGCCACAAAAACTTTTGTTATGGTTCAAAGAGTAAGAACTTTTGGACATTTTGCTGAATCATCTCCTCGACACGGATCAAACGTAGTTAATCAAAAATTTTAATGACCATACTTCAGAAAATAATAACTTTTCTTTTGCTTTCAAAAAGAAATGCACTTAGTTCATTTTGATACTTTTAAATATTTCACACCTGAATGTCTAATGCAGTAGTCATTTTAAGGAAGTTTTGATATTATTTTATAAGTATATTGTTTGTGTATCGTTATTACCTAATAATTACTTAAAGATTCAAAGCGAAAACGATATTTAGCATCAAAGTAACACTTCATAGATCTACCTAGTTGAATATAAATAATAATAATAATTATTAAATTTTAAATAAGTACTGCAACAATAATCAGTATTTTGAGCTCTAAGGATAAAAGTATCAAGATCAAGCGACCTGTAGTCGTCGGGAGTAGAGCGAGACAGTTTGGCATTTAGGCTCATTGTGATGATGTTATTGACTCCTTTCGATCCGTCCATCATCGCTACGTGCTTCCGTTTGTCACAGGGTGATAATTGTTGTAAGAATGATTCCATTTCATCAAACGTGCATTTGGAATGTATGGTTAGTGGTCACTCTGGATATTACAACACCTAATTGCTATTATTGAAAAAAGAAAATCATATATTGTGAGAGGTAAGATAGGGTGAGCAATGAACTAATATAATTTATTTTATTTTTATATTTTATATGCATTTTTTATAGATTTCTTTCATTCATTATGCACATAACTTTAGGTGTTATAGTCAAGGTCTTTAAGTGATGCGCTAAATGTAAGGTTTTGATTATTATCAAATAATTAAAAATATTATTAATCAAAAATCGATAAATAGTCACAATATATACATCTGCAAAATTCTTCATTATTAATTATAAAATAATATATCATAAAATAATTCTATAAAAACATTAGTATCTTTAAGACAAAGAACAATAAAGATCTCTTAATGAGAAGATTCCATTGCGTGTTATGATGATAATTCAAAGAAAGTGCTTAATCATTATCCTTTAAGATATGTGTTATTACTTCATTATATATTGAAAATTAGACTTTATTTCCTTCCATTAGAGTTTAAGAAGAAACGAAGACGTCGTCTATTCCTAAAGAGATGCATTTATCGGTAGCGCGGTTTAATCGATTCGATATACCCGAATATCGAACGTATTCAGTTTTACATTTATATATTTTTTGTACAATTATGATGTTTATAGAAAACGACTTGAAAGCTTTTATATATGACATTTTTATTTTATTATCAAATTTTATAATTAGCTCTAAATTTATCGTATAGATTATGTTTGTTAATAGTTATTGCATAAAAAGTTTATAAGTTTTATAAGTTTATAAGAAAATAATAGAAGTGGTATTTTTTATTAATTTAATGAAATTTTTATGTGATGTAAGCAGAACTATGATATGATCGCTTAACGACTTCGTGTTGTTATGTATTTAGTAGTATGATTAAATGTCATAACATTCCTCGAAACCGTTGGTAATTGATGTTCGTTAAAGATATATTCCATACGAACAAACGCATCAAAAAATATTATTATAATTGACTTCAGTTGACAAACGTACCTCCACAATGTAATAAAACATATTTGTTAACTATTCCCAGCCCTACGTGACTACTCGTTACGGAGCCGACAATGAGTCCAGAAGGTTATTATACTTGGAAATAATTTTTAGCATCTACATACTTGGAAATAATTTTTAATATTGTCATACAGTTGGCATACGTTCCTGTGGCAATATTCCAGTGATGTGTTGAGCCATTATGTCAAATACCATATATGCAAATAGAAGTCATTAGGTACCTGTTTATAAGGTGTTGTCAGCTACAACTGCGGAAATTTGAAAAAAGCAAACGGACTACCACATTTTTGCTTACCGACGACAATACAATATTTTCATAGAATGCTTATAGTAAAAAACGTAATACTTTAAAGTATGTATTTTTAAGATAAAAAAAACAATTATTTTTAGAACAAATTGTTTAATGACATCGATGAGCTGGTGTTAGAGCACGTGACGTTTATTCGGCCGCTCTGAATACTGCACCTGTTTAATGGGAATATCATCACGCTTCCGATCCGCTTGTACCGCTTCGTTTTACACAAAAAATCATGCTCACGTACTTCACGAATTATATGGACCGGTCCGACGATCACTAAAAATTGTACGGAGTGATCCATCTACGGTAAAACGAATGCCCGTGGCATCGTACGTGATCACTTCTTTTCTATACCTTTATTTTAATCGAAAATTTATCGATAAACATATTTTAGATCCTGTTTAAGTAGTCTAAGTTAAATGGTGTGTCACATACAATAGTAGTTTCAATTATATTCATTTCTTAAAAATAATTTCAAATGCTTTTTGTACTTTCATTATTTCTTTTACATCAAATGTTCCAACATATGCTTCTACATATAAGGATACCTGTAACTGACACAAAATCAGGTAGTAATTGTGTAGCTTGTGCAATTTTTAAGTTAACTTTAAGTTTATATAATTTAACGAAGTGGTTGATATTTTGAAAGGAGTAAAGAGCATGGAAGATTGTGTTAGTATTTAACAAATTGTACTAGATATGAAATCAACGAATTGGTTTTAATGCGTCCGCAAATAATAGGTGGGTGCGGCTGAGCGCTTCGCTGCCGGTCTCATTGTAGTCACTATAAATAAATGGCAACAACAGGTGAATAACTAATTTCACTCGTAAAATTAGCTCTCCATGGGTGGAGTGCAATATTTATCCGTCGACAACATCCGTCTATTTATGTAGAATATTACCGTGACAGATTACTTCACATCATATTGAATAAGCGCTAACGCACATTATGTATAGCACCATTGTGGTCGAACTGGTTCTGTAAAATGTATATACACCAGATACACCTTACTTGTGCGGTTACACAAAATTAATAGCTTAATCAGTATCTGTGTATAGCAGTGTATAAATAATCTTTGACTCTGGTATGTGAACGTGCATGGAACATCCAGTTCAATATTCTCGAACATTGTTTTTGTCATTTTTAAATATGCAGTATCCAGAATAAAATATTTTATGCGGTCGACGCCATTATATAAATGGAATTATTCATGGAAGCAGATATCGGAAAAATTCTGGGAAATTTCACAGTTTATTTGTTTTCACAAATAGCATTACTCTTTTAATAAAGTATTTATGTTTTTTTTTATTTTAATAAAACTACTGTTTACCATTTAGGTAGGAATAAAATACGTTTAATAACAATGATACGTAAAATATAAACAAACTAAAATTAATTAAAATATAGTAGTGTAATAATAATTTAAATAACAAAGTCACTTCCCTGTATGTAAAATAGGTATATAACCTAACCTAACCCAAAGCTTGCTTCTCCCCACAAGTGTTCAAAGCGGGAGAAACGACTAGTCAACCCTTTGCCGCTCACTCGCTCGTGAAATCACTCAAATACTGAATATTTTAATCTGCGTAGATAACGAGCTCGCAATTCTATTAGATGAAACATAGCTATGTGAGGTTAAACACGGCGGCGCGCCCCGGCTCCGGTGCACCGGTCTCGCTCATCGCTCCTGCCCTTCTGCTTTGCATCTCATCTTTATATCAACTATCGATGAGTAGTTAGGTAATGGGCTTATGAGTACAATCCAGTTTTTACATTTTAGTCATAATTTTAAATTATAGAAGTTTGATTAAAAAAACCGTTATATTTAGTAGATATTTTTATAAATGTTAAATAATATTAGACAGTATTAAAAAAATTCTCATTAGAAGATCGAATACTAAAAATGGAACTTATTTTTAATTTTAAAGTCTTACTTGCTTCATCAATTTTATTATTTTTATTATAATATAAAGCATTTTAACGAAGGATATAAACAGGGAATCAATTATTTCAACAATGACTTATCTAATATAATACAGTAATGGGAAACTTTCCATCGTGCCAAAGCTGTGTATCACAGCGAGCTATAAAGCTATCAAATATTTACTAATCTGAAACGGTGAGAGTGTCGAACCCCTTCTGCAACAGACTCATAAAATAAATTGAAATATTCGCGCCGCCCCCTAAATTAAAATATTCAAATGGGACGCACGCGCAAGAAAATTGAAAATTGTCGTCTATCGCCCGCAAATGAAACCTATAACTCTTCATATACACTCCCTGCCATAATAAGGGTGTGCAAATAAACCGACGAACCGACTTTTAAGATACGCCATTGAATAAGTAGTTAAATTAATTTTAATTGTTTACACTTTGGAATGGGAATAAATTAATATAATGTATACCATATTTTTTTTCTTATATCTGTAGTACATACATATTTATTAAATATAGTTTACATGTTGTAAATACCACATTCATGATTATTATTTTATTAGTATAAATAAATTTAAGCCGAGCGAACGAACAAAGTACAGAATATTTAAAACATGTAAATGACGAACATATTTTCTTAATTTTAATTTGCTAAACTTGTTTCACTGGAAAAAGAAATAATTTCACTAATAATAAAATCAAGATCTTATCAAAATTATACTTAATTTTCATTGAATACAAGTTTAATAAATGTTACATTTGTGAACGGCGGTATTAACGTGAGACCGTCGTATTTGATATGCCTTTGAATAATGCCATAAATGCACTTCACTTTTATGATTGTCATTTAGTTTGAAAATTTCAATATTTGTACCTTGTAAAATGTAATTGCTTTTTTTACAGCATTTAGGTACATTAGAGATCGCAAATATTGTAGATAACATACGTAGAAACATGAAGTTAACCATATATGGATGCATGTCGACACTATCATTATGAAAAAAAATTGCAACTTGCAATTTTAAATTGTAAATACATTCTATTTATTAGTATTTTTACTTAGGTACATATTGACACTTAATAATTGACTGTTTATTAAAATGGCATCAATGTACTTATATTTCACAGGATACCGCGACTAAAAAAAATATCATTTGAATAACTGTTCGTATAGAACGCTGTTGTTGTCACATACCACCTACACAAGCGACTTGTCCTGACTTCGCATTAAGTAATTCTGTTTTATTTTAAAAATTAAATATAGGAATCTGTGGATGCACAAACTATTTAAACATCTAAAATTAGTTTCAATTTTTTATACAAATTTGTTATTTATAAGTAAAGAACAAATATATTACTATGTATTAATAAAATACATATTTAGCTCAATAAGTCACAGTCCGTGAGAGCGAATACCACGCTTCCGTTGTCCTGCGGCCGGCTGATGTTGTGTTGCGGTTGCATTTCGCGTAACCCGATCGACCAGGTTACTTGCACATCCTTGAAGTTTATTACAATGGGCCAGTGATGTGTAATTTATCGATTGTTTATCTTTTCGTTACTTTGGTGTCATTTGATAAAAAAAAAACAATAAATATACGTAAGTTTATCGATACAATACAAAAGTATTAACAAAATCTGATTAACTGCTTATGCATTATAAAATGAATTGCTTTAATGTGATTAACGTAACGGTTATGAATTCAAATTTAGAAATATTATTTATATTAATCACATAGATTTTAAATCGGTTATAATAAGACAAAGTAAATCCAGAACAGCATGCTTCTAAACTACGGTACAATAGAAAGTCAATTTAATCAAAATATAAGATCAAATTAAAAACGTTTTTTAATATTATTCTTTAGTATTATTTAATCTAAATTAATTTTATAATACTATCATATCGAGTAATAATTATCGATATTTGTATCTTATAAAATAATTGATAAAATATGGGGTTGACGTATCCGGCGGTGTAATAGTGTATGCAAACGATACCCTGGGAATTGATTATCTTCCGTTCGTCGGTGAAAACGAGCCTTTATACTTTTTAACACCTCGCCAACATATTGAAATGACCTACGCCGTCCTCTTAAATATACTTTTTATTCATTTCGACGCATTTAAGGATTTAAATCGATTGCTTCCATTCATAAAATTATTAATGTGATCGTAAAATTGGGCAAATTTTATTGTCTCGAAGGCATAATGGGAAACTAATGTACCGTGTGATTATTCAGATCGTTTATAGCAGTAAAATACGAAAGATTCGGCAATGCATCGGGGGCTCAATGTTCCCAACGGAAGTCCCCTCTGCTGCTTGAATATCAAACATATTTCGGTAATATTTCATTGAAGCAGTTATGATATTCTTCCTTTTTTACGTTTTATAGCGGATACGTGTATACAATCCAAAAATAAATATTATGATAATTAGTGTGAGTGGAGGGTTTACGATCCTAATCTTGAAAAACAAAGCACAATGTTCAATCTAAATGATTATTTTACTGGTAAATATGTTTAGTTCTTAACCAGTTGTCTTTTGTGAAAATCATAGCGATTTTCATTCTCTTGGGAAATAATTTTTACTTTTCACTAGTTAGTAAGTATTTTTTATGGGTAGTATAACGAAGAAATTCCGTGTAAAGCCACACTTAACCTATTACCACAGGCAGAAAAAAATAATATGAATGAATATTTATGTGAATACATTGTTTAAACTTCATTCTTTCCTCATATATGCTAAACTGAAGAATGAAACTTTGTAACCGTCACGCTGATCCTGCTTAGCAAGGTAGACACGAAGTACCTACTTGTAGTGTCAAAAGCTTTCACCTAATTCAGGACATTGCGTGTTGAGTGACGGAATTCAACGCCGCGCTTTATCTTACCAAAGCTAGGAAATGAGAGTAATTTAAATACAATTATTCCCCTGAGTGGGAATCGAACCGACAACCAATCGCGTTTACAATCAGACGCTGTCCCACTACGAAATGACCGGTTAAGAAAGAAGTTATTGTTATAGTATATTTTATTTTATAAAAAAAGAAGTTATTTAGCAAGAAACAAAACGCCGCTTCATGTCGAACCACTATAAAAATGAAAATATTTTTAAATCATTTTTCTGATTGGAAATCGAACCTATCACCATGTTTTGTGTATGACGTCATTATTTATAAATCGTTATAACTAATATCAACTACCGCTTTAATTTATGACTAAATTTATATTTATCACTGGAAGCTTTATTCATTATACCTAAATAAAATTGCACTCGTTACGAAATTCGAAGAAATACATAGAAGAGTGCTTGTTCGCAGCATCTCAATGCAGATTATTAATGCTACTCATATAATATACTTGTGACTCTACCCGGAGATATCCGACATATTGAAGAAAAACATAAAATAAATTTATATGAAATTTTACGTTATTTTGTTATGAGGACGGTCTGATTTTGAGACGGCTATCTTTTCATTTAATTTTTTTGCTATTAAAATACAATTGCTTTTGTACCCTCTTTTCTTATTATTATATTTAAAATTTATAAATACATAGTAATTAAAAATTGATAGTAATTAAAATAAATGCTTATACGAACAACCTTACGGTCAATTCTATATACATACATATCGTATATTATTGAAAACACATGTCAATGCAAGGCCCGTGAGAATCATAATATAAATCTGATAAACAATTCTGCTAATGTGAGATACAATATTATAATTGAAGCTATGAAGGCACAGTGGAATATCATCTTACTCGAAGCGATGGTTATATGTTCGTGTACGCTTCGGGGGGATGATTATATATTTTTTGTGATTTGCGCCATTTAGGAAACAATATCTTGAATTCATGAAGTTTATGGAGAACAAAGTGTTTGACGCTAAGTTCTCTGTTTACCTTGGTACGCGGAAAAAAATTAATCTTAATTAAATTTAATTACGAGTTTTGATCTTGAAGTTGAGCTTATATTTACAAAGGGATTTCTCTGCACGTAAATAATGATGACTATCTAATCTGCAATAATTTATAACTATTTCTTTTTTTTGTTTACACCTCAAGAGTAGGTTAAAATTACACAAGGTCACAAAGTATTTTGGTCAAGAAATAAATATTAATAAAACTAAACGATTGTCTTTCTTTTTCGCGAAAAAGAAAAGACAATACGCTTTTGTTTTTCTTTATTGTTATTACCGTAAAACATTTAGCGAGCGGCGTACGCCGATAAAACACGTTATTTTGTGTGACAAAACGTCGAGCTTCATGAGAAAATATTGACCCGCAGATAGTGGAATAAGCAAATTATTAGTGACGTTGCAAACGAAACTGAACCAGTAACGTTACTTACAGACATTTAAAAAAATATTTGGTATTGAGTTCTTTGTTAAAAAGTAAATATTTATATTGAAAAAGACATATATTTCTTAAATCTATCTTATTAAGGTAATAAAAAACATGAGTCTAATAACTAACAAAATTGTTTTCTTTACATCTAAAAAACTTTTGTTAGTATAAATTTTGTATGTATGATTCATATGAGTTTATGCCGTCCATATGTTAATGTGACGAACGATAGATCGGCCACTAATAAGATAATTGGCCAAGCTCTATACCAACGTAAATCAACATATAAACAGCTGTAGACAGGAAACTCAATCGTCCATGAAATAATTAAAATATGAAACTTAAATATACATGTGCATTGTGCGGTGACATTTTCTTTAGATGGACTTAGATTTTTTGTGAATTTATTTTCATTTAAAACGAACAACCTATACGTATGAAGATAAATATTTTTATGCGCTTATTTTTGTGATTTAACATTTTTTTTGTATGACAGCCTAATTTTATCTTTTGTGTTAAAAATACGATGATTAATGACGGTCTTAACAAAGAGCAAAGACACAAAAATATACAGCAATTTTGCTTTAGTTACATATGACCAAATAAAATGTAATTGACTTATACTGAACTAGGAGATATTGCACATTTTTATCTGTGCTATATCAATTTTTATATCAAATTTTATATATAAGTTCAATTAAAAAACGACTAAATACATGCTATATGTATATATATGCATGCTAGTACAGCCGTGCTCGCTATCCACATGTCAATTATACGTATTATTAATGTTTAAACCAAAAATTAATATTCACACTATACGTCATTGTATATTTTATTTGACGAGGAGTTAGTAAAAATTATAAGATAAAGTAAGAGGCTTGTGACAAAAAGAACAGTCACCCTACACATAGATGATTCACTTTATTGTTGTAACTTTTGGATCGATTTAAAGTAAACAATCAATTAGAGTTAAATTACGGTACGATCGGTAATAGAGGATATTTATTGTCATTGGTATTTTATAACCGTTTACTTTATCTAATTGCAATTAATGTGGCGTTCAAAATATTATGCTGTCAAGCTTAGAAAACGCGACGGTTGTTATTATATGTACAAGATTTAAGAAGTCTATTGACTTCTTACATTATTTATTTTGTTATAAATTAAATCTTAAAGAGTATAAGTCCAATTGGACTTATAGTCTTTAAGATTTTTTTATGAAATAAACCTCGATTTTTATAATTAACATCGAAATTAATCGCTGCGTAACCCGAGTTAATTGGCAGTAATAGGATACGATAAGTTATTTAATTTGTTATTTTAAACGGTATGATATTGGCAAGGTTATTTTTTACAAGCCATAGTGACCTTGTACCTCCATTATTGTCTATATAGATAAGTGAGGTACCAAATTTATTACATGATTATATATTCGTATAAAAAGAACTTATATAGTCTACTCTGCGATGGTCATAAAGAATATCAATACAATCATTTGCATTACGGATGTCATCAGTAATAATATGTCAACGGTTCAATGCGTTACAAATGCTTTTTAGGTCAACAGGCGGTTGGGAAACGATCTGTCCATGTTGTAAAATATAAATAATTTGGTTGAAACGAAATGAGGGCCATTTAGAAACATGAGGGTAATAAAACTAGTGCGTGTCGACTGAACTCAGTCACTGGCCTGCGAATGGCATATCCAGCTTACAAAGAGCTCTGATGCTTCAAGCAATAGTCTCGGTCAAACGTAAACAAAACAATCGTGCAGGGGGCAAGGGAGGTCTGCCTATTACTTATAACATATCCATGCATTCGTTTGTCGATATCGGTACGTAGCTACATATGAAATTAACATTCTAAGCGTAGATAGATGGACGTACGTGCGCTGCGGGCAACATATACCGTAAGAGTACTTGATGAAATCAATGTTTTGATATCAACAAGCCTAAAAATGTCGCAATTTACCCATTTTCGCCTTACCTGATGAATGGAAAGCGCCTCATTATATCATCTTGACATTTTGCTCTCTCCTATGGAAATCTACTTTGGCCTGAATAACAACGAAAGGAGGTTTATTGAATTGTTTACTATAAATTATTCAGTATCTAAGCAGCGAGCGTAATGAACTAATAGTTTATAATTGTGTTATAATAGTCAAAGTTTTCTTTTCTCATTATTAATTAAGACTTGTGTAAAATATAAAGTAAGCTCGTTTGTTCTACCCTGCTTCATATCCAGTTATTTACCCTAAGAACTATCAATTACATACTATATATATATATATATATATATATATATATATATATATATATATATATATATATATATTCATATATATAACGATTTTATTTAATAATTACTATTATTGTAATTATTTCTTTTACATCTTCTTGAAATGAAAATTCTTTGCTGAGATGTTTTAGAGATGTCAATTTCATCGGTCCTATATAAGATCGTTCTACTTCAAGATGCATATCCGCATGGCTTAGCGGTCAGAGTGGTTGGACGTTATCCAAGAGGCGCGAGTTCGAATCCCGCCGCGTTCAAATTTGTTATACATTTTTTCAAATTTTTAATCTTAGGTGTGGAATAACACTTTAAAAATATTAAGTATTTATTAAAACTGATTTATGTTTTTGTTTGATGATATGACTTTGAGATTAATGTCAAAAATTACAACAAGTCGTTATTGTCTCATAACTACAAATATTTTATTCAGTGATCTACACTTCTTTCTAAAGAAAAGATAAATTAAATTCGTCGGCATATTATGGTATTGAATTTACAATTTGTGAGGTAACAACTTATCATCTAGAACATTTAGAGCGCTTTCATACTTAAAGAATGTATGATTACCTTAAATAAAATTTTGGTTTAATTTTGAAGTTTCAATGAAGTTTTAAGCTTTTATTTAAACATTAAAACATACTGAATAATACTTTAACGGTAATCGATATGAGAAATATAAATTAAATATAAAAAACGAAAAAAAATTGACTATAAATAAAGCTTAAAATTTAGTATTATTCAGAATTTACAATTATTAAGTATTTGAATATAAATAAAAAGGAATAAAGAAAAAACAATTTACTTGTACTCATACAATTAATTGTTTAAACATGATTTTTCAATTATTTGTATTCTATATTTATGAGGTACTACCGATAAAAATGTGGATAAATAGTGTTACAGTCCATGCAAGTCAGGGTTAATTTAATGTCTTGGCAATACTGCGCACTGAGTGTCAACCGTTTTTAATAATTTGATAACAAAAAACAAATATTAATATTTTTAAATGCGTTTAAAAACTCCCATTTTATAACAGATGACTTGTTTAATCACTATATTTAATGTTAGGTATGTAATTGTTCTACGAATTATGCGAGCGAAGTGCTGTTGATAATATTGTAAGTCGAAATGATCTCATTGAGCATAAAAAGTCAAAGTTGTTTTTGTCATTATAAAAACTATTTCATTATCTACTATTTTCGCAAATCTTAGTAAATATAAACAAGATTTATCAAGGAAAAGTAAAAAAAATAAACAAAATATAAAAAAAATGTTTGTAAATACTCTAAAAGACCCTGTAAATATTAAAACTAATGTTACGAAATACACGTCCATGAATATCCCTATGAATACTCTAATGAAATTGAAATGGCTTTAATATGAATTTCTGACGAGCCCCCACGGCCACGTTACCGGCCACGTGAAAACTTGAAAATAATAATATCACGCCATTATTTTACAAATACATGGATATCATTTTATTATGAATCTGTAACCGCTGCGATAAATCGTATTATCATAAAGATTTGCGTTACTCTTAAATAAATAGTGAGATCTATTTTGAAGTCGATCAAAGTTTAGAATTTGTTAAAGATAGGCGTTTTGAATTATAATTTTATGTCTAAGAGATATATATTTTTTGATAGAGCAGAATTTACTCAAATGGTTATACCACCGTCTAATGAAATATGGTATGAATATGAGCATAATTCAATATCTCGTGAGTAATAAATCTTAGAGGGAGTTATATATTACAAGGTTTATTTTCATGGCAAGCATAATTAGCTTGTAGCTTTTTTTCATAACAAATAAGAGAGTATTAGCTTAAAAAGTACAAATGAAGTTGTAGTTTATCATTTTATTGGGTTCGTTTAGTACAGTTGCTTATTGCAGTTGTTAATGCTTTGGACATTTTCTCGTTGTACATTCATTGGCGAAATAATGTTAAACTAATCTAAAAAAATATTTATAGTGTATTCTTATACTAGATATATATTTAGAAATTTGTTTTTTTTAGCCTCACACTTTTATCCAGTATAGCAGGGTAGACAGAAAGTATCTAGTGTTAAGACACTCCGTACCCTTTCCACCGATTTCGAGACATCACGTGTTGAGGTAACTCAACGCCGCACTTTATCTTTAACAGAGCGAGAAAGTGAAAATAATTTAAATATAATCAGTCCCCCAAGTGGGGATCGAACCTACAACCGATCGCGTTTACAGTTAGATGCTGTCCCACTGCGCCACGACCAGCCTCAAAAATAATGATTAATCATTATTTTATACTGTTACCATTTCATTAGTATTAAACAAAAACTATCAAATTTAAATGATGCGCGATGTAAGTGCGTTGATTGTGAGTTTGATCTTCACAAAGGATAGTGATTATGATTCAATTATTTTTATTTTCTCTCTTTACGACACGCAATGTAATGTGTCCGATTTGGACGAAAAGCAGAGAACCGAGAGTTTTGACACTAAACTGATGCTAACTATCTTATTTAGCAGCAAAAATTGTTTAACTAATTGTATGTAACTGTACAAACAATATTTGTAAGTTAGATCCTTAGCTGGCAAAGTTTAGAATGCGGCGTATACATATATTAAAATATGAAGGATAGAATAGAAAATTTATCAATTAAATACAATACTGAACAGCATTAATATAACACTTGCATATGGTAGTGAAAACATAGAAGAATATCTATAGTTCTATTACTTTACACAGTAAATTTTATTTGTACTTTCGTCAAAGTACGATCCACTATGCCACCATGTACCATCCACTTAATAATTGATTGAATGATCAAGAAAAACAGTAAAAAGATTAATTCATAATAAATATACATTCAAGCCACACGACATTTTATAATGCTACCCATTTAAAATAGGTAGAGGTTGAATTGCATAGTTCCCTGTATAATATTTCAAGCAGTGTATGATGAGTGGTCGGTCCAGCATTTCCAGAGTGGCAGACAGATGTCATCTCATGATATACATGGCGCATTGTGTGGTAATTTTGTTCAACCATTTAATTGTCGTTTCACTATATTCTGACAGTATGAACAATTTATTGAGGCACTTCGAAATACTCAGTTTTAATACACGATAATTTATCATCATTAGAGACAAAACGGCTATGTGTGCAGCGGGACAATTTAATTAATTATATATGGATCTCACAATTATTATTTAGAGAACGCCAATTACAGATCTATACTTTTTTAGTAAATTTATAATTATATAATACAAAACTAAGTTACATATTTTAGTCTATAGACTGTAGCATGTAGCTTAGTTTTGTATTACTTCTTTGGTAAGTGTTTTAATAAGATTGTTGGTACCTAGTTGATTATGCCAGTGGCCTGTTATATAAAGTGTTGACTTAAAGACGATCAATATGATGAGGTGATTTTATAATGTTTACGCTGAATGGCTAATATTACAATGGTCAGTGAATGCATTAGAAATGTATGGCTTGACCCCTTTAATATGTATTCATCACCTTACTCGAAACATGAAAAATAATATTAGATATCTGTTTTGATGCAATGGAATTTAAATCGTTTTTTTATGTATTTGAGTTGATCACCTCTATCATGCAAACTTAGAACTCTTTCTAGACTAAAGAGCTAGAAGCAGAAAATTTAGTATGATTAACTTTGAAAAATTTTCTGACTATCGTAGATACGTCAAATTATAAAATATGAAATTTACTCCTCCTTCTACATGTATAATTAACTTAAAGCTTAAAGTAATTGGTATTCATATCTTGTACCACCATTTTTAATGATTGTCAATCGATACTTCAAGGAAAGCTCAGGAAAGAAATGCAAGATTTAAGTTAAGTTAATAGAAGTATTTACCAATTTTCAGTCAAATATAGAAAATGTTAAAATATCTAGATAATTTTAATTATTTTTTCACTTCATTTAGTCCTTTTAGTACCAAAGGTTGCCTGTAAGAGATTGCTAGAAGCAATAAGACTGTCTTAAGTATGTACTTGAAGCAATAGACTGTTTGCATATATTTTATATTTATTTTTTGTTATTTGTATATTTTTCTTAGTCTCGTGTGTAATAAAGTTTATTCTTTGAAAAAACGTATAAAAATTTGAACGCAGCGGGATCTTATACGTTTTGTTACAACTTATTTATGTTGTTAGCAGAATGCAGAAGCAGTTGTTATAAAAATTTCGACGCAGCTGGTAGTACAACGCATGGCTTAGCGGTCAGAGCGCTTGGACGGTATCCAAGAGGCGTGAATTCGAATACCGCTGCGTTCAAATTTTTATACGTTTTTTCTAAGATGTTTTCTAATCCTAAGTGTGGAATAACACTTTAAAAATAGTAAATATTAAAGTTTATTCTATTGTAATCGTAGTTCATGTTTATCTATTAAAATCTTTGTCATATTTTTGGTAAGTTGACATACAGAGTCTAGTAAGTTGACATACTTATCCCCCAAATTTTGATTATATCATCGTATAAAAACGCAATATCTATAAAATAATATATAATTGAATAATATGTATTTCTATATACATGAAATAACAAATATGAAAATGTTATAATAACTATTAACTATTCATACATGTATATCATAACTATTAACAAACTATTAATAATACTTTTATGAAGTCATGTATGAACTTTGTCACTAAAACAGATCCCATAAATTATATCATAAAATTAAATGGTGCCTGTCATGAAGTCTTTCAAATATGAGATGAGTTAGATTGCAGTCAACAACATAATGCGTGTTTCAGACTTTTTTATTCATTCGACTAAGCAGTGGCATTTCCTGCTACTGTAGAATTATAATTATTAAAAATAAAACAGCGCCCTATGCCCTTACATTTAAGTCTACAATAGTGAACAAGAAAAAAATATTTGAGCTACAGTAAAATGGTGATTAATTGTGATGTAAACGTCTTTATATTTCTGTTGTTATTCTCTGTCGCGTCATTTTATAGTTGCGACACGAAAATGTTTCTATACGGATGACATTAGACATATTTTAAGATGGTTATAAATACCCGTCTCGTGTAGAGTACGCACGAGAGCTAACGATTGAACGTATTGTATTTGAAAAAGAACATGGAAGGAAGTGTCCAATTAGGCAAAGCTCGGGCATCGTAATGCGATAATTCCGCGAGCTCAATTGATTTCACGTCTGCAGATAACTGCTGGATGTTGTCTAGTGCATGTTATCAGATCGACGTGTCGCTGTCGCCACATGCCGCCCACTCTGCGAGAAGGCCTCGTTCGTACTGGAAGTTTTCGAACAATTACAATGGACTCATAATCTTTAACTTTCATAATGGACTCCTACACAAAATTCAGTTCGAATTTTTATTAGTACGCCATATAAGTACTCCCTATTGATTAAAAAGCATAAACAGAGACGTTTTGGACTTATATGACCGAATTATATGTATTTACAACGAGAAACATTCAATTATGCTAATTTTTATTGCTACTTACAAAGGGTATCGACATTAAAAACTAAACGAATGTTCCGCTCTAGCTTCATATTTTACAACCATAAAAATCGTATATGGAACAATATGTGCATAAATGTCAATATTTATCCGGTGAGTCTCGACCGCGGGGAGCGCCTGCCACGTTTATAAGACATATTCAGATCCTAAGCAGCGACAGAGGCCGGCGTTCACAGCGGTGCGCCAAGTATTATAACATCCAGTACCGTAATCGTCGATTAATTATCTTAGTTTCAATAAAACATACTCTGTACTCATGAAATTGTATAATTTTAGTCAGTAAACGATACTAATAAGGCATAACAACCGCTATCTTTCGTGTATACTTGTATGCCTTGCTCATAAAAATGTAAACGTCTTAAAGAATTACGACCTCAAAATATTAAATATAAATGTGTATTCCCATATAATAGAATAATAATTTAGTGAATACGATATATTTGATATTGACTAAGAGTGAATTATAAACAAATTAATTATGTCTTTTTATTTTTTACAATCGAGTAGATGAAATGTGCAATAAAGAGTATAACTGTATTTGTACTTACTGAATAGAAATATGTTGTGAAATAATTATTTTAAAATTAATCAGAATGACAGCTTCACGTTTTATCCTGAATAGCAGGTAAGTCAGAAACAATTGAAAGCAATCAACGGAATGTTTTGACACTAGGTAGTGTCAAAACATTCCTTTAATTGCTTTCCGCCCTAAATCGAGATATTACGTTGAGTGATGAACTAAACGCAGCACTTTGTCTTACCAAAGTGGAAGAATGAAAGTAAGTTTTAAATATAATCATTTCCTTGAGTGGAAGTTGAACCCGTAACAAATTTTATTAATAATCAGGCGTTATGATATGATTTTATGACTTAAATGAAATGAGAAACTTACATAATATTTTAATCACATGACAACGTCACATTAAAGTCACAAATTTATGTAATATTTACGTCATTCGTAAACCGTGCCATAATACGAGTAGTTAGTCAATGACATAAGAGGGATTTTATAACTCAATCATATTTTTGCGTTGTAGCAATTCTTATTGTTACTGTAAATCTGACATAATATTTTAATCACATTATAACGTCACATTAAAATCACAAGTCGATATAATAATTACGTTATACGCAAACCATACAATTATAGGAGTAATAATTTACTCTATATGACTGAAATGAATAAGCCTGATTTGATTATGAATCCTTTTATTTACAATCTATAAACCAGAACTAGGAACGTATTTTAGAGGGAGGTCCCAGTGGAGTATATTACTTATAAGTCATATAAGCGTAATGGGAAAACTTCATATCATAAACGTAGATCATGGTTTGTATGTCAACCTTTTGTCACATGTATTACGTAAACAAGAACAATAACAAATGTGAAATAATGATTAATATATGACTCATATGTGACTGATTTCTTACGTCATGACATAGCATGGCGTATTCTTACATCAATGTGACGTAAATGTGTTCACTGGGTATGTAAGGGGAAATTGAAATGACATGTAATATAATGTTTTTGTATGTACGTATATACTTTCTATAACCAAGCTAAGTTTTCTGTAGTAAGTGTTATTGTACTTTTAGAAAATGATAACGATAAGTGAATATTGAAACTGCTATGTGCTTAGTAACTTTGCTAGGAGATAAATGATATTAAAATTCGAATTTAAATAATAATTTATCGTAATTATATAAAAAATATAAACTTATAGCATTTAAAAAAAATAATTATTACGTAATACATTGAAATATTAAGTAGATATGTATGTAACTTGCCGAACCCAACGTGAAAGTGTATGGGCGCTGTGGAGTGCGGAGTGCGGTTACGTATTTATGTGTCATTAATGCAGGCTTGTTAATAACGAAGCATCACGTCCTCGGTTCACAAGCCAGCAGGATCAAGCCACACATTTATATTCCGTCAAGTTTGTTGTGGCGTTTAAATTTGGATTATGTTCGGTCATTGTTATTCAACTAACAATCTGTAAATGTTTGTATCAATTGGGATACAATCATGAAACAATTTATGAAGCGGACGCTTATCGTTTATGAATCACTGTGCTATGAATTAATTGATATGACCTTACTGTTAAACTTCAATTCTTGATGAGCTGTTTGAATAAGTGAATTATTATTTAAATTTTATACTATATTTAATAAATATATTGTTTGATATTTTAATTTAAACTACATATATATTTCTTTGTATAAATTATTATATCATCAATTAATGAACTGTAAATATTAAATAAATTTATTTACGTAGGTATTAGTACATACATACAAGAACAGTAATAAAATACGACATATTCAATCATTACTAAGCAATGTACTGGTGAAATTTACAATTATATGATATTAATACGATTTCTTTATTACAATTATTGTTATGAATCGGTATTAGTCAACAAAAATGAAGTAATAAAAACGTCAAAGGTTAATAAGCTTGCAGTGATAAATGAAACTACAAAAGCTCACAGAGACAGTATGAAAGCGAATGACAAATTATAATAATAGAGAACACCTGCTATTCTTTTGATCCCACATTTCTCTCATTTATGACTTTAATCGAGCGGGATTCTCGCGTATTAATATAGTAATTGTGTCCTCACAAAGCATCATGGACAAAGCTCGGAACAGTTTAATATATTTTTTGTATAACATTATGTTATTCCTTTTTATAGTGCTTATTTTCGTTCCATGTAATAGTTCTTACATTTAGATCACGTAATCGTCTCTGTTGGATGTCAAAGCCGATTATTGATGTACCTTACCCAAACTGAAGACATATAAATTTCAACTCTCAGTAGAGTTATTAGAAAGTTGATAATACTCAAGGTACGTTATGTATTTTATGTTGTTTGAATTGTATATGAGATTAATAATAAGCATTGGAGAAAGAGATATCGTTGTCGCGTGAACATTGAAGTCGTGGTGTCACGGATCAAATTAGTGTATGTAGTGTATGTAGCGTACGCAGAGGCGGTTTTGTCTAGCCGCTCTCGCCTCTCGGACATTAATCTTTACTCTAGAGATGAAGTGATACGTATTTATCATTATGATTGCATTTAACCTTCGAAACGAATCAATTGAATAAAATTTTAATGACATTATTAGTTAAGATGTGTTCCGTTCTAATATTTTTTAAATATTTTTATATAAATTAATAGTTTAAGTTGAAATATATCTGAATCGTCTCATATAATTGTACCTACCACACGTGAATAAATTAGTCAGTTGTTAGGCGGTCGGTAAATATCGCAGAAATATTATGTGCATGAATAGAACGCCGTATGACGGACAGCAAAAAGGGTCGCTCTTAAACTTGCCTTGTATTATTTTGTCATTATTAAATTCCCCTGTCACCGACTGTTTCATTTCACCCAGCAAAATGTTAAATGCAAAATAATATGACATTTGAATAAGCATAAAAATGCCGCTTTCGGATTTTGATCTTGTTTTCTTCAAATAGAGGATGTTTAAACCGACTATGAATAGGAGAGGAGAGGCAATAGCTTTAATTGTATCATTGAGTTGAGTTCGTTAAGATTTTTTTTCTGTTAATTCCGATTGACAACTTACGACTAACTGTATTAATTATTTTCATTTCTCCGCTCTGGTAAGACAAAACGAATAGAACGAAGTATTTTAACACTTGGTTTACTCTATTGCCATGAAAGAATAAGCAAAAAGTGGACAATTAATTATTAAAACTTTCCTTGCGTTTTTTTTTGAGACGATATCCGACCTTCAAGGTTTGCTGAACGCTATAATTAAAAGTATACTTACACTTTTTCCATAAAAGTTCGCTTTATACAAAACAGCCAAGCAAGATTTGGATAAATAATAAAAGGTAATAAGGCTGTACAAACAAGTTCGAATACAGACAATATCACTGTTATATATAAAATTTGTTATGATTATTAGCCATATATTTAGTTTTATATTGATTTTTTAACACAATTCTATACATCAATGTATAAGTATATTAAGTGAAATGAAAATAATCATGTACGTACTTGTAGACCAATAGAGCTCTTAAATATTTAATAGACTGTACCCAAAAGAGGGTAACAAATGAAACTGAGTGGTGACGAGCCACAACAGAGCGTCCTCGAGGAGGCAATCAAGTGTTTTAGTAGAGCCTCGGCGCGTTATCGACATGTACTCGACTTCTCAATAAGGCACGAAATGAAATTTCTTGACACTGTCAATCATTTTGCCCTCGTTTGCTTTACGTCGACACAGTATGTTGTTAGTTAATATATATTAACGTATTTTGTCGGATTACTACTTTACTTTAGTAAACTAAGAAAATATTTGAAATTGTGATGGTACTTGCGTCTTACCTATATATAGATATACATAATAATCTAATATAAATATATTATAAAATATTTTCATTCTTAGTGATATCTGATTTATATAAAAAAATAGATAGGAGATATTAGAAGTGGCATTTTGATGTTCTAAGGTAATTTATTTGTTTCACAATAAAGTTAATTTAAAATATAATTTAAAAGACAATATTATCATGGCTTCTTTATATTACAGACAGAAAAATATTCCAGAATTGAGATTGATGTCGCACGCATGTGCAGACGGCTTGTCTGTATGCAAAACAACGTGCTTTAAATATAGAACTAATTTATGGTCATACTCCGCGATTATAGATAAAAATAACCAACGTTATACTCTCTGACTATAATTTATTTATTTAAACGTAAGGTAAACGCGCAGATAAAGCTGAAGTGTTTATGATGGTACGTTAAAGAAATGGAGATTACGACCGTAGTAAAGGATAGATAGTCACAAAACAAAAAATCAAGATTTATATTGTACATTGTACATGTGCTTAATTAACAAGAGGGAAATAAGCCTAATAAGAGCAACTTATTTATCAAAAGTGTATGAAAAGAAAGTGAAATTATTATATAACAAAAATGATTGTTTTTTTTAATTTATTTTTATTGTTAAGTATACCATATGAGAATATTTAGCTATTATTTTATTTAGCTTTACGCTTTTGTCCCCCATTGCTATGGGGGCACAAGGTACCTACATCTATTACTTGCTAGTAACAGATGTAGGTAACTAGTGCCAAGATACTCTGTTCTGTCCTTTTCCCCAAATCGGAGACATTATATAATCAGGAAAATAGGAATAACAACAATTAATGTACAAAAGACGGCAATTAACGTCATATATCTACATAAAATTGTAAATGGAAGCAATTAGGATGGTGTTATCTTATGTTATTATATATAACTGAGTTTTTATAACAAATTTATTTGTACTAAAGCAAAACAAATATTATCTTTAAAAAATATCCCCTACGGACCGAAATTAAATGAAGACTGCAAAGTTATGACAAATATCAAATTACTTCGAATAACGGATAATAGTGTCAATAAATAATTAAAATAAATCCAATTTAAGGATAGGCTCCCACGCGATAAGCTATGTTATTTATACACCCTCATCGCACAAAGGAACCGCTGCCGAATATCACCCATAAATATTGGACTGAGGTGTAATTTTTCACATACCACATCTCGAGCGTCGCACCTTTAAAATAAATGCAAACAAAATTTAATAGGGAGAGATGTGCGGGATCGCGGGCTTCAGGTAAAAATAAACGATATTCGAGCGATGCTTTAAGATATTTTGTTTTAAGAAAGTATCTTACTGATTCAGTTTTAATATTTAATTATATTCCTATGGATAATACGTTAAATTTCTATAAACTTGAAATTGACCATTGGCCATGTAAAAAAATGTTTATTTAAAATACAGTTGAATGTTTTATTATACCATACAAATGATTAAAATAATATAATCCTGTGATAGAAACCACAAATACAGGTATCTTTTTATTATTACGTCCATAACTAGGTTATTTACGGTTATTGTTTATGGAGAGTTGAGCGACGGCGGCTCCCGCGAGCCTCGTAAGACAGACTTCCAAACCGAGGGCGCCGGCTGACGGATATATCCATCCGTGGGGAATTCTCCTCCAAAATTATAAATCGCTGAGAGCCATCAGTGAGTCAATCAGTATTCTTCTTATGATTTTTTTTTACACTATAGTGTAATACATACAATATTAACCGTGGACTATTGAGATGATGATTATAAATTAATAATTTTAAAACGAATGTATAAAATATAAAATGTTTTAATTAGTATGTGTGTTATTGAACTCAGTATATTGATAACATTTGGATTATCCTGGTCTCACAAATATCAGTGCTACAGTGGATTATATATTCTAGATGCAATGTGTTTAAATACGACGGAAATGGAAAGCGGAGATCGTCCAGCAAGACGTGAGAGATACAGGAGACTAAAAAAGTCATTTCCGTTAATTCGTACTTGTTACAAAACGCATAAAAACTTTAAAATAACATTTATAAAATATTTTTATAAAATACACTTACAATTTATAAATGAAACTTCTTTGTGGATAAGACGTTGATCAAATAATTCAGCCGATAAAAAATATAATAGAGACATCGCACGCACTCGTAATAAAAGTCGCGTCATAAATAACGATCATGAAATATAATACACCTGCAATCTTCGGAAAATAGGAAAATCATTTGGAGGGCGGGCGCGGTCAGCCGTAATATTGTTATAAATGTACTTTCTCGAGCATATAAATAATAACGCTCGCTACGCTGGACGCTCGGGGAACATTCTGGCTGTGCACTCGACATGGAGAGTGACGCAAATGATTTTTTAACTATCGTTAATAATATACACTTTTAAAAATATATTATTTTTGCATTAATTATTTTTAGCGTTTCTTAGCCTTAAGTATGTATATTATTTTTTTAAACTGGAATTTCAAATATAATATTAATTATTAAAATGTAAGCTTATAAAAATAGTAGATTTCATTATTTTTAAAAAGTATTTAATCAATTCATATGTACAAATTTTACTTTTGAAATATTTTAGATACATAGTTTTGCATAGAGTCGGTAATGGCGAGGAGTCGCGGCCACCTCTGGGTATCATTTTGTTCCGACAGCTTGTAAATTCTCCATCGCTCTTTATGAAATATATTGCACTGTCCTGCAACGTATACGATATTTTAAAGATATTCGTATATTCTTCATTACTTGTTTGGTTTTATTTTATATTTTTACCTAGTCTTTATACAGTTTAAATATGTGTTTTATATTGAAATTAATTGAATGTATCCATCTGTTAAGTCGAAAGTATCATAACTAAACAATCACATATTGTGTTTTTTATTACATTGATCAACCTCAAATAATAAAAACAAGCATGTTATTACCATTTAACTGTTATAAAATCGAGAACAATGAAATGATCATTTCATTTATATATATCATCAAGATAATGCACACACAAGATAATGAAACCCTAACGTGAGAATAATATGAACACAAATTTACCTTGTTTACAATTTCAAGTACTTTTAATTTTTTAAAAAAATAAAATATTTTATTTTTAAAGTAAGAATGATTATTATTACACTAAATTAACTTATGACATTATCCGAGTACGTACATCAGTATAACTCCCCACAATATTATGTGTGTCAACACATGTCTTGCAGGACATGAAATAAAATGACTACTATTTATGAAACTGAAAGCATATTAAGAACACGCACCATACTCTTATAATGTCATAAATCGTTTGGAAAATATAAGTATCAACGCGTTGTCATAAGCGTGTCAGCGATGCGCCCGCGACGGCCGCCCGCCTCGGAGCTACGATGTCACGCATCCATGCACTATAAATTGTAGCGGCGTAAATAAAATCTGACGTACCATAATTTAAAACTTTATTTTAATAGCCCACTATTCAACGAGAAATTAAGACGTGTTTATTAGTCGAACACTCGTAACGCTTACAAGTCTTTCCTTCATAACTTTTTTGCTGCCTACTCTCATAAATCTGTACTCATGTTATGTCACAACACTATGTTATAAACATACTTAATACGAATACTATGAAATGATAGGTTAAATCACATCAATGTATAGAAATAAATAGAAAGATTTTCGACTAAAATAAGATATTATGAGAAAACATTATAAGCAATAACAAAGGAGTAAAAGAATTTTTTGTTATGCAAACACTAATATAGACCTGATTTAATGTTTTGGAAGAAGCAGATGGGGGAAAGTTTATATCAAAACTGTAATTTCCATCTGTTTATGTGAACAGAATGAAAATAACAACAATTGTATTAGTCAAGTTCTTATGATACGAATTATAATCAGTTGCAAAATGTGTATGTTACATATTTTTAATGCTGTAGGTACATTGTAAAGAATTAATTATAATTTCAAAAATATTTCAAATCATTAGATATACAACGGAGCTACACCCACGACAGCTGCACAATAATCAATTACATGGTTGACGACTATAAAATTCCGTCACTTTATATTTTTTTCAGTGCCAAAAATCAACCTCATCTCGACAGGAATGTTAACAACACAATATTTTCAACGTGATCTTAATCTCAACAAATTGCTGAAAATGAATATTTTTAATGATGCGGCTTCATTATAGAAGATTTAAAATCTGTGACACACATTAGCGATGCTGATGAGTGCGCTTTAGACAATAGTTAATATTTCGAAGTAGCTATAACTAATTTAATTTGAATCATTTTGAGCCGCTGCCAAAATGACTAATTCGCGGTAACGGACCGTCATTCTCTCTTTATCACATTTTTCAATGTTAGATTACGGATCAGAAAGGTCACACTATTAACATAATTAATAGCTAGGCATAAATTATTGTTAAACTTTCTCAAAATGTATTTTCTTGTCCAATTTTGTATAGACACATTTTTTGTAACAAGTTACTATAGGCATCCTTTTATATTCAGGCCAATTCTAAACACATTTTTTTAAATAATATCGAACAATTTTTCAACTCTGTTACTCATAGCTTTATTATAAATAACAAATCTAAGAGGTCTGTTTACATTTGTGATAAAGAAATATTCGCATTGTCTACTTATAGTGACATCGTACGCGATGCTCGAGCTAAAACATAATATAATGTATTTCAATATTACGACGACAACAATATTCTCAAAACAACATTCCTACAACATGTAATAAAATTTTATAAAACCATGGTCGTAAACAGAAGAAACAGCAAATTTTACGAGCCATTCGTCGCGCTTTCCATTTGCATGATACGAATACATCATACGATGCCCGCTGCTATAGGTTATGAAAGCCCATGACTGAAAATATATAAAGTTAACTTGTTATTCAAATAAGAAGCACAAAAAGTATAAAAAGTAAAATAGACTGTCTTAGAAATATCATTAAATTTATATTAAGATCTAAAAGTGCTTCTGTATAGTAAAAAGATTTTAACAAAGGGCCATTAAAAACTGAAGTCATAACGAGAAACATGATACTATGGCAGGTTTTCAAAGATTACCTCTTTCATCATAAAGGCGCGGTAAGGAACAGCTGGTGCTCGCACTTTATGTGGTTTCCGAACGGCTTCTCTTTAATAAAGTGTTTATTTTTTAAAGTGGAACACACATCAAATAAAAATTACTCTTCATATATGTGATGCATTAAAATAAGAGTTATTGTTGAAAAATCTAAATTTGTAAGAAATTAAGAAATAAAACATTTCTTTTACACAAATATGCGAAACTTTTTAATTTTCTATTACATTAACACAAAAAAGCGATCATGGTATATTAAACAAAACATTTATATTTAGCTCTACACAAGAATAAAATGTCACAAAAATACCTTTATTTTTCTTCGTAGAACATTCATCACAAACAAAATTAGTATCACTTTAGGAAATATTAAACACAAACTATTATACAGTAATTACTTATTAGAAAAGAAACTATACTCAAAAATTTTAATATAATTTTGACATCAGCATAGCTGTATTTAATATGTGTCAAAATAACAGTTATAAAATAAGCTTTATGGTTAAAATAATTAACAGAGTTTATTAAAGTTAATAATAACGTTAATTTATAAATCAAATTTTGAAACTATGTATACATGTGAAAGTATGAACTTTACATAATACAAGAATTAATATGTCGTATCATAGTGTGAGCTAACATAAGTCAATGAACATGTTTAACTGTCGCAAGACTCCAAATGCAGAGTGGAACAGTAAGCAATAAGCCTTCTTGTCTGCTAATAACAACAGTAGCATCTCCGGCAATATCTCAATATCGTAGGTGCGAGTTAATTAACACATGACGCTTGTCGTGGAAATAGAATTCCAGTAAGAGGGTACGTGCGCCCCGGGCCTCGCCACCAGCCACCAGCCACCTTGTCATGACGCCGCCACCGTTCTCCGATGTTTGTTTACAAGCAACGAGACTTCATTACGCCGCCAGCTAATGTATTCAACTTCAGCCTCCACGTTAACAGCGACACTTCTTGGAATCAATATGCTCCTTGTATGTTTTGATTGGTTACCGCTCTTGCGTATTTCTGAATTTCGACCTAAAATTTCAAGCAATAGAGCCCAGAATACGTTCAAATCATCCGCTGATTTTAATGACACCGAATACAACGAACAGATTTCAATGTTAATACATGATGGTTTATTTCCTATAGTGGTAACGACCTCTGCATTGAACTTGTCCAATTTTAGGGTTAAAGCGCATTAATTTGTTTTATTAACAGTTAATCGTCTAACAGTTTCCTGTTCAGGAAATGTTCTCCGTGCCATTCCTATTGTCTGCTATATTTAAGAATATAAACATGTGTTACTTGATTTTATTACTATCTAAATATAATTAGTATTACATATTTTATTGTGAATACATATTTTTTTATAAAAAAAATGTGTTACTTCTTAATTCTTAATTTAGTGTTCCATTTTATATATACGTACAGCGTACCTTGCTTGAGCAATAATACCATACTATGACTAACGAGCGTAAAAAATCAAAGTTATTTTTTCAAATAAATATTATAACTTAATGCGAGTAAAATTTGAGTTTACAGCTATCATACATATCTCACAACTGATACACAATAGCACCGCTACATTGGCATCGTAAGCACGCACTAAAAATGTAACAAAATAGGTAACTGAAATAGCCCAAATAATGTTATCACAAAACTCATAACGCGATCTGTCTGTCTGATCCCAATGCCCCCAAAAATAATAATGTTTCATCTTATAAAAATATTTCTCTTACGACTGTCGCTCTGTATATCACGGTATTTGTCACAGAGGATCACCCTTTATGTTCGTTTCCAGTCAAACCCCTTGGATAAGCGAGCCTTTTATATGCCAAATATAATATATTATGGTTTAGATTACGAAAACTTATAGTGGATGTTCTGTTATTTGTCAAAAACCTTTTCCGTGGCATATATGGTTACGCCGTATTCAAATAGTTTATATATTTGTTAGCATACTTAACTAGATATCAGTTATAATTATTTTAAAAGTAAATATTATAAAAGCTCTCCATATATATATAATTACAATTAAAAATAAACTTTGATTATTATATACGTATCAATATATACTATATAATAAATATATACAGTTATAAGCATATTAAAATGGAAAAAAAATACATTTATAAAATCCTTAAGTTTCTATCGAGTAAGCGCGCACGAGCCATTACTTCCGACATATGAGCAACGCAAAAATATCCGTGTATTATGGGTTATCAGAAGCGAGTCGTCTCAGATTCGACTTAGGTTGCTATTCACTTCCTGTTCCGATTTAATGGATTGCTCGCTTTCATATCCTTCGGCGAACAATATTTTTACTTGTATGACGGTAGACTTTGATTTAGTACCCCGCATTAATATAGGTAGCTATTAGATAGAATATCTCATTGAAAGTAAGTATTAAAATAAAATATAGACGAGTTAATAGCATTTTCCGATACAAACTCGAGTGTAGAGTAACTTCACACCCATTTGTTTGCGCATCTATAGCTCCCCTTTCATATGAAAAACGAAAACAAACAGAGAATGTGCCAAATAGCAAACAATATTATACGGAATGCACAATAATATCAGTTCCGGCGGCGTGGGTGTTGGCTGTTTACTCCCGCGAATAAATATGAAATTCGAAGACTTCTCTCGAACGGGCAAATATTATGGGAGCTTTACTTTGGTAAAATGATAACTTTCAAGATTGAAAATCTGGATTTGCCTCGAGGAAGGAATACACTGCTTTATTGAACGCGTTAACAAAATATAAAATGTGGCATTCAAAGTAACGTACTAAATTACATTTGAATATACGTGTGTATAGATGTGATTAACTCAATACCTTAAAACTCCTTTCAATAGGATGGTACAAAAGTGTAAGTATTGTAGTTATTAAAAGCTGATCTTACAAATAAATGCTGACTTTAGAATATAGATATTGATCAACATTACAGGTCAAAGTATTGTATCGGTCCCCCATTCCCATGAGTATAACTCCCAGATTTATGTTACATGTAAAACTTTATACCGACCTTTTGTTTCCCTATTTCTAACTTATGAATATAACTTTTTGGCTAACACCGTTCCGTGTGATAAATCTTTTGGGTACTTTCATCACATTCAACGTATTGTTGACAGTGAATATGTATATGACAGTAAAAAATAATATAGTGAAAATAAATTGAATATACAAATATATAATTACATACAAAGCAACCGTATAGAAATTATATTATAATTTTCACTATACAAATATAGATATGCATATGAGCAGGTACGTGAATAGTGTATTTTGATATTTCCATTTTCCGATATTTTGATTTTCCGATCAAGTCTTCAAAATTAAACGCACATAATTTTGGAAAAAAATATTGAAATCAAATTGATTATTAGAATATTACAAAATAATAAATTGTTAAAAATCATATTAGTGATGAAAAATAAATAACAACACACTGTTTATAACAAACCTAAAAAATAACCTGTATTGACAACGACAACGCGTGTCGCAAACATAAAGCAAGTAGACCTCAAGGGTGAGGTAGCGCACGAATATTGAGTGTTGATAGAGAAGCCTTTACGAGAACGATACCGAAGTCAGCACATCAAAGGTAACCTCTGCGACTGACGAACGAGTGTGTCTGTGAAAATTCAGGTGTGATAAACCAGACCAATTTTACTCCTCGTTTTGCTGACTATTATCTTAAGCTAATATTCATACTGTTACTAAATTATTATCATTTATATTTTTTGTACTATCCAAAATAAATTATAAATAATAAATTGTACTAGTTCATATTATCTTTGAAATGTGGAGATATTTATAATCTCAAAATAAAATAAATTAATTTAAGGCTGTTAAATAAATCATAGACAATAATAATATAAATGAAAAGATAGATTAACAGCTTCGTAAAATCCACGAGATACCCGACACTTTCTGCAATGTCATCGCTGCATATAAAAAGTTATGAGCACTGGCAATATTTCGAAGAGGCGGCTGGGCTCGCACGGTCAGGCGGAGGAAACGAGATGCAGTAAACGTTCGGGCGTGCGGTCTCGCGGGGCCACTGCGCTGACCCGCCCGATTTTATGCCAATTTTCATAAAAATAAATCTGGCTCACGTTGATTGAACCAGTCGTCGCTCTGCGCCTGTGATCGCCTTTCTATTTTATTGTTATTATCTCAATCGCAAGGGTACGAATTATTGTTTTGCCATTTGTTACAAAAAGTCAGATGTGTATTGCCTATATATGATATTGTTTCCGAAAATTACATTTTTTTTATTTAACATTATTCCACGATATGTCGTTATTTACCACATAAAAGTACCGAAAATCATGAATTAGTAATTACTTTAATTATAAAAATCTATAAGAATATATGATGCATTCTGATCCTAGAATTACATTTCTTATTAAAAAAGGCATTATTTTAAATACTGACCACTGTAGTCTAACCACTGAACGGATATTCTTTCTTTTCTCTTGAATTCTTTCTTATAAATACTTAGTGTAATATGTTAAATAGTATTAAGATGTCTAATATTCCAATTTCTTTAATTTTTTGGACTAGTTTTTATGATGCCCGCAACTTTTTACTTTACATTTGCGTATACTATATGACTTACCATACACTACTTTAACTTACCACTCATGCGAAAAGATTTATACTGTTACTATTTTTAGGATATGGGAGGAGATGTCTCGTTAAATAGTTTTTGTAAATATATAACAAGTACATTTTTTACTGTTGTACTATATTAAAGATTTAGGATTATTTACGTATTCAATCACTCAAAAGCCAATATGATAAAAATAATGTAATACAAAAAATAATATAAAATACATTCGAAATAGTATTTATTTCATTTAATCTCTTTGGATTTTATATAAGGTTCATGAAGTCCAAAGAAAATAAATAATATGTAGAATGCATTTTATAAACACCATAACACTAAATTCAAAATAACATTTAACTAAGAAGCAAATGGATCACACAATTAATAATGGTAGTCCAACAACCTCGGGAAAACTATCGAAGCGATGCTATCTCCCGCATCAAACAGTATTATAGTATACAACCTACCATATATTGAAATGCTCTATAGAAAATATGGCTATAGCTATCAATAAAATTAACAAATAATAAACTTATGAATAATTTATTTTGTTGTTTTATCGTCATATCTTTATGATATTTTACTTATGCAACTTGTTTTTTGTCTATTTATCACTCATTTTTTTATAATGCAAATTTTTTATAATTGTAGCAAGGTGGTAAAGTCCAGAAATTAAGAAACTAAGAAAATAAAATATTTAAATATTTAGATGTCGGTGGAGTGTGCATTAAAGATGACCGTGTCTCAGAACAGATGTACAGTATCATTTACTTTAGAAAAAAAGTACTTATGACTCTAATCTTTAAAATTTATAGCAAAACAAAGTTTTACTTCTCTTCTGAAAACCGAGATGAAAACGCGGATGTTAGGCGGACGCGGACCTAAGATTTTTTTGTTAAATATATAAATCAAATATTTTAGTTTTATTAAAAAATATATATAATTTTTAATATAAAATTAAACACATGAAACATTTAGCATTTAAATTATATCCAAGTTAAAAAAGAAATAACTTTTATAGTACATTGTTTCATAAAGTTTGGTATAAAAGTTATAACTCTTCTTGATGTCCCTTATTTTACATTATAAAAAGTTTATTATTATCATTAATTCTCTTATTAATATTAGCAAGAAACGCAATCTGTTACCGTGTAAGGATAATACATTTACAAAACAAGTTGAGAGGAATATTTGGACAAAAGTGCAGTGTAGTCAAAGAAGCATGGCGGGCGATCGTGATTTATCGTCGGTCGCTTTTGAATATTAAATAATGTTTAATGGGAGCGCATGATCGGCCCATTAGCCGACGTCGCTGCTTTCACGTTTAATAAAGAGTCATTTATAAGCCAGCGACGCTTTTCCCTTATCTGGACGAAGTATGTCGCGCGTCTGAGAGGTGCCGCCCTATCTGAATTAATTCATAATTTTTATCCTTATTGTTGAGTTCCATGTTGATATTCTTTTTCTATTATTTATTTATGGTTTATTTACTAAGAACGCAGACTTAAATAGGCCGTTTTTCTTTATTTGTTTATTTTATTTTAATTATTCCAATAGCATCGTTGAAATATACGTGGTACGTTTAGTTCGCTTTTTCACGCTGATAACTGAATGGCGCTAGGTTAACAACAGTTACAATTAAACACTAGACATCACAAGGATTGGCTGCATTCCCACGATGGTTAGCAATCACCTCATTGGACCATTAGAAAATTATCCCGTTTCCTCACTGTCCCTTATACTTCAAATTAGAGACACACATTAGACACATTAAACCGAAAAGAGACACATATAGCAATGATATGATTAATAAATATTGACTATATTTCCGTTAGTCAAATAGATAAGTGACATAAAACGTCGACAGCTGATTAATAGCCAAATAAGGTATAAATACATATTAATCTGATATATTTCCTGCATACCACGAGCAAGATTACTTAAGGTGCATCTCGTCAGTTACAGCTTCCTAATGATACTTCGATCTTAGCCGCCGCTCATTATCGCAAAACATTCGATCTGTTAGCCCGAGTTATTTCTCTTAATATCAACGCGGTGCGGCGTGGGCAGCGCGGGGAGCGACCGGGATATCGTCACGTATACGCGGCTACCGACGTAATTATATCGACGCAATTAAAGACCAACTAATATATTATAATCGTTCTGTTAGCAACAGTGGTTTTTGCTACAGAGCTGTGAGCCGAAGCGGCGCGTTTTGATCGTTTTCGTAGCTCTACCTTGGCGTCTTTTTGCGCTTGTTTTGGTTTTTTCGCGATTTGTATCAATGTTATAACGTACTTTGATTATTTTTTACAGTTTATTAGTTATTACTTTCTTTTTAACAAGTCCTTACCTAATTGTTACAAAATTGAAAATAAATATATCCGCTAGGTTATTAAGTAATGATGTATATTACGTCAAACTCATGACACGTTCAGTTGGTTACAAAATTATACATACAGGCGCCAGATTTATTTAAAAAAATATTACTGGTAGCCTCTTTCACGTGTAAAATGTACGTTAAATGATATGTCAAATACAATTTAAAATAGCAATGCATTTTTTATATTTTGTAATGCATTTCTATTTTCAAAATTTGCCCGCATAATTCTGACAAAAGTGACATTTTTCTTCACGTATATATTCACCTGTAAGTATTCTAATACGCTCGACTACAATCATCACTATGCCGTGACATTTGCACGTACATTAATCTAATTTTACTGTAATCTAATATTCGCAGTTACCTTAATCCTATAGTATTTTAGCATCGAACGGCAAATATAATAACCCATATACTGTAATCTGTTACTACATATACACTGGCGCTTAAGCTTGCAAGTAGATAGGCACATTAGGCAGTCAAGTCAGTGTGACTTCTTAATAAAAGGGTAAGGTTTGATTTGCTCGCGAATCATGAGAAAATTATGCTGGAACACACGTCGAGACGAGGCAGGCAGCTCTTTGAGAACATCCGACGGATAAGAATAATTACTCACAATTGAACCCTTATAATCTGAGTTTATTTAATAGTCGACAGATGTTAATCGGCGTTCTGCCTATAATTAGCCTTCGATATCGGACGGGAAAAACGCTGAATTGCGCACAAATTCGAGTCTCAATAACGCATATAATGTTGCTGCAACAATTTTAACGCGCTGCGATATCGCTTGTTTGTGAACACGCGTGGAATCTTTTGGAGTAATTGGGGCTCAAGAGCAAAAAAGTTGTTTGTCTTATGAGTTCTATATTATTGTTAAGTACATGATGATTGTTTTGTGGCGTACATTTAATAAGTTATATATAATTTAAGAGACACATCGAAACCAAAAGGCTACTAGTATACTATTTTACAAAACAAAACATAATTTTATATTAAAATTTATGGTTTCAATACCGCGAATAGATAAATAAAAACTGATTTGTCATTTGTAAAATGAATTGCACTTGCAAAAGAATAGACACATATTAAAATTCTTAGACGTTTATTATTTTCATAATTGAGAGGTATAGATAACACTGTCAGACATTCTAAACGTTTCCCGCATAAATTGGGATGTTACAAAACGCCGTAAACCGTAGCAGTTTTAATTAACGTCTGTGGAAACCTGGCATTTGTTGTACCTTTTATTATTTTGGCCATTGTATGTTAAACAGCGACTGCGTTCATCCATCACTTCATATTCTGCGTAAGCGTAGACAGTAGTTACGTACAAACTACCAAAAAATCTGCTTAAAATTTTTAAATTATCTAGATTTGTAGTTAAAGTTTTAACCATGACATTACTTTTTTCTATAGACTAAACCTCAATATGTATTTATTTTGGTAGAATATTAACTTGCTATGCATACCATCATATTTGTAAAGATAACTTCAAATATTGGTAAAGGTATATATTTACAAGATTACAGTTTAGTGACACATAAGAAAAATAAATAAGGATAATTAAGTATCATCTCTTCTTTCATGTAGTGAGCATCCACTTAATATTTATTTATTTATTTTTAACTTCACGCTTTTTATCCCGCATAGCAGAGTAGACAGAAAGTTCCTAATGTCAAGACACTCCGTACTTCGATTTTTATCGAATTCAAGACATTGCGTGTTGAGTAGTGGAACTCAACGCCGCACTTTGTCTTTATCTATAGTGCGAGGAAGTGAAAATAATTGAAATATAATCACTCCCCCGAGTAGGGTTCGAACCCACAACCGATTGCGTTTACAGTCAGACGCTGTCCCACTACACCACGAACGGCCTCAATTTCTTTATGTCAAAAGTCTAATTTTACTAGTTTAGTTTTAAATTATTATTACGTACTTAGATTAAGTAATTTAGTAAAACTTATTTTATTGTCGTATAGTATAATTTTTAAGTATCGTTTAATCCGATGAATGGATATTTGAGATTCCATAATAAATCAATGTTTTCAAATACCTACCTACCTATGCTACTTTTTGTTCCACAAAGAGACTTTAAGCATTTATTCTCACTCAACATGGTTTTACAATACTTAAAGATACCGTATATAAGTTTCATTCAATTACGTTCAGGACAAAGTCCCACAACGTGTTTCGTATTCTCTTAAATTTTTTGAATCACATAAGAAAAATAAATAAGGATAATTAAGTATCATCTCTTCTTTCATGTAGTGAGCATCCACTTAATATTTATTTATTTATTTTTAACTTCACGCTTTTTATCCCGCATAGCAGAGTAGACAGAAAGTTCCTAATGTCAAGACACTCCGTACTTCGATTTTTATCGAATTCAAGACATTGCGTGTTGAGTAGTGGAACTCAACGCCGCACTTTGTCTTTATCTATAGTGCGAGGAAGTGAAAATAATTGAAATATAATCACTCCCCCGAGTAGGGTTCGAACCCACAACCGATTGCGTTTACAGTCAGACGCTGTCCCACTACACCACGAACGGCCTCAATTTCTTTATGTCAAAAGTCTAATTTTACTAGTTTAGTTTTAAATTATTATTACGTACTTAGATTAAGTAATTTAGTAAAACTTATTTTATTGTCGTATAGTATAATTTTTAAGTATCGTTTAATCCGATGAATGGATATTTGAGATTCCATAATAAATCAATGTTTTCAAATACCTACCTACCTATGCTACTTTTTGTTCCACAAAGAGACTTTAAGCATTTATTCTCACTCAACATGGTTTTACAATACTTAAAGATACCGTATATAAGTTTCATTCAATTACGTTCAGGACAAAGTCCCACAACGTGTTTCGTATTCTCTTAAATTTTTTGTATTGAACACAGAACAGAAATCTCGTTCTATTTAACACGCTGTTTTAGTAACAACTTGATATAATTTCAAAAAAATAATAATTGTTTTTCTTAAACGGCGTACATTTTGGTTATATATTATGTGGATGGTAGAACCTAAATACCTGACTTCTCTCAAATTTTTCCTGCTGTATGGAAAAAAAGTAAAGCTAGTGAAAAATAAAAAAAAATACTTATTATAATTTTCTAGAAAATGCATCAAAACAACATACCTAGACGTCTTAAACTACCTAGTGCTTAGCGTAAGCGTGATTTTATATCTAAATCAGATAATAATATCACAAAATATCAGAACTACCAGAACATTAGCCAATCACGCCGTGTCGCGATATAAGATATTGCTCAAACGTCTTATTTGGTTAACATTCGAACAGATCTACGTTAAATCTAAGCAATTTAGAATAACTAACTCTTGTTTTGTGAATATTAAATTACTGGTTACCAACAACACAATACAGGTCTAGTGAATATATCGAATAACATAAAGACTTTATTTAAATAAAAGTAACTTGAACATTTTCAATGGAATAAATTAATCTGTAATAGAAATGCTGGTTAAAACCCTTTAAAATGCATGTAAGTAAGGAAAATTATTGTAAATTCCTTACTGAAGGCTATGTTTATGATATGATTTGTTGTGGATTCGATACCTACTCGGAGAATGATTATATTTTAAACTTATATTAATTTCTTTTCTCTACTCTAGTAAGACAAAGGGCGGAGGTGGCTTGATTTTCGGCGGAAAGCAGTAAGTCGCTTGATACTAGGTTGTCTATGCCTACCCTCCTGTGGGTGTTAAATTGTGAAGCCAGAAGAACACCAGATACAAATTATTAGATTAAGATTATTGCCTTAATTTCTTTAATTATTTATACGAAAGTAAAAAAATCTTAAAGAAGTCAATTAACACGCTCACCGTTAGATTTTGAAATTCTCTAAATAAGAACTTGAAACATATTTATCAAAATGAAGGAGAAAAATTATAATTTAATGACTAATATTTAGATGAAATTTCAGAGAAATGTGTCGTAGAAGAAAATAACAGAAAAAAGTACCCTACTGAAAAGTTTTGTTAGCATTTTTTTCAAACAAAATATTAAACGCTCACACCATTGGTGAAAGTAAAAAAAAATAATACAAAGTGGAGTGATAATCAAAAATCTGAAATATTTCTAACAATAACAGCTTGTTATACTAGTTTATTCATTAAATTAACGTTGAATTCTGATTGAATTTTGAGCCATTAAGAAACCTGCAGGAATTCATATAGAAACTGCCAATTCATAAAGTGGATAAAATAGATGAAGAGTCTGTAAGATTACCTAAAAATCATGAATTAGTAAATAAAGAGTATTTCTATATACCTAAAAGAAAAACGAAATATATTTATCTGTAATAAAATGAAAAATCTTTTGCTCGCTAAAACTTGAAAAAAGAGCTGGACCGTTTCGGCTTAACTGCGAATCCACAAAACTACGAATAAATTGTATGAAAATGGTAATAAACAATAATTTTACCTTACAATTGACAAGTACGTACAATATATCAAATCGATTGTATTTAGAATTTAAATACTGAGCGAGGGATTTTATTTTTATATCTAGAAACATACCATTGTTCGACAATATGTCGTACGTTTTCCACAAATCTTCAAAGTTTGAGAATTGTCTTGGGCATATGAACCTCCAACTAGTATTATAATAAAGAAATATTTTAAAATAAAACAACCAAAATAATTTGAAAATAAAACAATCCCAATGATGTATTGGTTAGCATTTTTTTATTACAATTTATCTTTTTTATGTGTCCTATTTATTATTATTAAAAAAATAAAATAATATGTTTCATTACTATATACAGTTAATCAAAAACATTCAAATATAAATGCAAACTTTAATTAACGAATGATGAAAACAGTTCTTTTCAGTATACTAGAAACTAGAACCCTACATTACGATAATAAGAAGTAAGTAATGTTTTGTGCAACAAATCTTTTTTCTAATAATTTTAGGTTTCTTCGAAAATATTTATTGAGTATCAGGCGAGTCACTAATTTTAGTAATAAAATGTTGAAACCTTCATTATAATTATATTCCACGTGCTAGAAGAAAGCTTTAATGAGTGGATATAAGCATTGCGAGTGGTTTAACGTGTTCGAATATACACTGGTAGTATTTCAGTTCGTGCACTGCGAACATCCTGTTGCCTTTGTAAAAGGGAAAGATATTTAAATATTGCAGTCATAAATGCCATACGCGTGCTTGTTAACGCTCGCATGTAAATTTTAATCCTTGTTGCATTTAGAACGGGGCGGCCTAGTAATTATGTGCTTTCATTTGTCTGTTTCTCGGTACAAACGAGCCAACCTCGCCGTAAGCCCGCTCCATGTAAAGCAGTTAACAGTACTCTAATCTTGCCGAGCTATTAATTTAAAGAATACATCTACGTAACTGACTTCGCCGACGTCTTCCAAAAACAATTTAACTTCACATATTCTTATTTGCATATTAAAATAATTTCGACTAAACGCAATACATGGAGTCGCCTTCCCTGCGCGTTGTGTTTTGTTTTAAATACCGTATATAGTGCAAGGTAGTCATTCGAAAACCAATTCTAAGAGCATTTAATTAGAGATTCAAATTATGTAAGTGACTATAGATCATATTATGTTTCGGTGGTAGTGGATTGAAAACGATGACAGATAAAGGTGGTTTGTGCACCCAAATAGATAAACTAGTGTGGAAATTAATGTCTACATTTACTGGTGCATGAAGTTTATAGTTAATTATATGGTTATAGCCCGGTTTTTAAATGTATATTAGTATTACAAAGGGTAACCATTATCAGTTACGAAGGAAGTACATTTATTTTATATATACTTTGTAAAGTCATATCACAAGACGTATCAACACATTTATCAATGATTAAACGAGCGTACATTTCTATGATGCATATAATTTATTTTGAATAAATTTATTTTAATTTGGACAAATTATGCGTTTTGTCACGCTTTTTACACTATTTGTTATAGAAACTTCACGCTTCTATCCCCATAGTAGACATAGTAGACAGTACCTAGTATCAAGACTCCTTACGAATCTTTTCACTGAATTCAAAACATTACGTGTTGAGTAGCGGAACTCAACGCCGCGCTTTGTCTTACCAGAGTGAGGAAATGATAATATTTATTGAAATACATATAATCATTCTCTCGTGTGAGAATATAACCCACAACCGATTACGTTAACAGTCAGACGCCGTCACACTGCGCCACGGCCGGTCTAAACCTAAATAGTATGTACTTAACAAAAAATGAAAAGTACTCTGATTCAATATTTAGATACATCTTTCCTTTTTTTCTATACAATTTGATTATCATATTTCAAGTACATAACTTTTGTATAAATGAAAGACAATATTTCAAAGTAAATAAATACTCTATATAAAAATACAATCCGATCAAATTAAAACCTTGCTTTTCTATATATGACTATCACGAAGCCTTACATACGTTAAGCGCATTAGCGTATAACATATTTTTGTATTACATTTACTATACTACGTAATAAAGTAACTGATCACTAGTTAATGCAATTCAACTGTAAGCTATTAACATATAATATTGCAAAAGAGAATGTACGTTCTAATTTTTTATTGATTTTCATTTATCCATAGTATATAACGAGTGTTGATGGTAACGATGCTGATAGAGCTATGGGACGAATCGAAATTTGATCATCTGAAATTTGAATCCAATACCTATATATAAAAAATAAATTGACGTTTGTTAGTCTCGCAAAAAGGTGAGAAATTATACAGTAGTTGTAAGATAAATAGTAGTAGTCATGCCATACAAATGAATGGATTCGAACAACCTATCAAAAAGTGCGGGAAGAAATTAAATATTAAGGCAGGAACATAGCTTAGACTAGTAGCATTAAAGACGTTAGATTTCATTCTAATAATTTGCACTTTATTTTTTTATAATGCTTATGATTAATATTTATAATTTTAATAACAGATATTTTTTAAATAACTCAATATGTCTTATTAACAAACACATTTGATAATAAACAATTGTGAAATTTCTAGTAAACCTGTAACGATGGAGATTCTAATTCAGATGGACAAGAAAACCGTAAAGCAAAGTACAAAGTATCTTGACACTAGGTACTTTCTGTCTACCCTGCTTGATATACGGTACAAAAGCGCCGAACTAAAAAAAATATTTGACAAAAGAAAGTACGATGGGCTCAGAAGCTGAAATTCACAGAAGATTATATAAGAGTGATGTAATTATATTTATATTGTGAATTATTTTTTTCACTATGCTATGTTTACAAATAGTTTTAACACATAAAGTTATAAATTATAATAATTATTAAAGGGCGTGTGCTCACTGACCGGAGTGTTAGTTTTCTTTATGAACTAATTATTAATTACACGGCCATTAACGATATGCAATCTAAAAACAACAATATTATTAATTATTGCTTTTATGGCGTTTTGTACGTACGTAGTAAATGTGTTGAATAATTTTATGACATGTTAATGTAATCACCCTGTCTTATCAGTTACCAAGATTAATTAATCAAGGCATATTTTAGCGGAATAGTTCAACAATAATTTTAGTTCGATTGTCACTTACAGGAAATAATTATATTTAGCTTATTTTAATTTCTTCACTCTCGTATGACACAATGTTTTCAATTCAGGCGGAGAGAGGATTTTTAACACTACATTCTCTCTGCCAACTCTGGTATGTAAGGCAGAACTTTGGAGCTAAAAATGCCACGATATTTCAAAGTATTCAATGCTCAGATAAACCAACCCTAATAGCGTGTTTAGTATTCGAGTGATTTTGACGTTTGTAGTATCAATTACTATAAAATGAAGGGGGTACTTTGTAGTTTTAGGTTGATGAGGTTTTAGGTTATGTCGACAGTAATACAAGGTGTAACGTTAAATCGTGAGCGATTCGAATGGGGGATATATAATACTTAAATGCTTAAAATAATCAATGCGGTAGAATTTTTCACACATTCCTCTAAGGCGATGCGGCGAGTCGAGGGGCTCCGCTTCCGCCCCCGCGCCGGCGGAAAGCGCTCGCGCGTGAAATTATTATCATATAATACCCTGGCTTTGAGCGCACTGCGATTATTCAAATGCTCAGATCCCCACGCCGTCGTGCTCGGCTTACAGCCAGCTCCACGTAGACATTCTTGAATATTTCGCACTATGCCTTCTACTAAAATTTGTCAAATATATTCACGTATAATGCGCGAGTCTTGTCTCTCTAGATAAGCAAATGACAGAAAATGTTATTTAAATTCAAAGTGCCAATATTCCTGGGCGAACACCTTCATAATGTGGCGGGACAATGGGGGACGCGTGAGTTATCCCAGCAGATAAGACAATGTACGGTCTCTAAATAACGAATTAGTGATGTATATGTAATGGAAAATATATAATTATAAATAAATGCGAAATTATACTGATTTCGAGAAATTCCTGTTTGTCTCATGTCAAGCTTTCAGATACAACTTAATTTATTCAGTAAAATGAGACGGCTTTACTTGTTTGTCTTTATTAATTCTGATAAGTTACAATAACTGATAAAGTAAACTTGTATTATAGTGGATTAATAAGATAATGTAAATTACGAGTACATAGGTACTTCTCTGTATTGTTACATTAAATACAATATCTATACTTAACGAAATTATTTTAAACGCTAAGAGCATTACACACTGAGTCTAATTAAAGCAGAAATTTAATTATAAATAATGTTGAACTTAAATAAACTTGTTAAAGTTGACCCTCCCGCGTGACTCGGGCTAAACTTGGTAAGTGGAAGGTTCCAAGACGTAAAGTAAGCGTTATCTACAAGCGTATTTTGCTTTGGAATCTTTATGAGTTTCAAATGAGATCCGTCACGCGACGTTAACTCGGTATTGAAGTGATAAAGTGGTCGCTAATCTGTCCTATTCGGGTCACACTTAGTACATTTTATTAATCACAAAGCTTACAAATTACGCCACACTTCCTGCGCGGTGACGCCGCTCAGCGTATGATAATTTTATCGTTGCCTCGGTTGGACAATTTGGATACCGTGACAATCTTTGTAAGGGTTGTATACACTTAAATTGTATATTTTGGTCGCTAAGTAGCCGTTTGTTGTATTCAAATTTAATATATTCATTTTTTTTTCAGTCGGTATGCATGAACAGCACCTCCCATAGATTTTCTACTTTGTTAATAGAAACACAACAGTCGTTTAAATATGGAAGCATTTCTTACTATAAAGTAAAATGCCACAATGCTTTACTAAGTTACAAAACGTTACTTGTGAGTGTTTAAGGCAGTAATTAATATAGGCTACATGTTTTCAACAATTGAAATTAATATGTATTTAAAATCCTAATCTATAATAAGGGCACCTTCGTACGACCTTTGTTCGACACATTATGTAGTGCATTTATTATTCTTATCGACAACATTTTGTTTCCTGTATTTATGCTCGATTTTATACATTTAATCGCAAAATTTACACTTTGAACGTGGGGTTCTCGACATGACGCTTTATGCAAAGCAGGTGCTACCTGATACGAAGACCGATCTCTATTATTCAAAAGGTTGTAAGTATATACTAAAGCGGTTGCGCAAATTTCGTTCATTCTATTGTTTTATTTTAACTACAATGTCTATTTTTTATATAATGTTGGTATTTCCATTCAAGTTGTGATTTAAAATTTCCCACTTATAATCAAATTTAACAAATAGCAATAAACACTCGAAACCAAGTAACTAAATAACCGTCTTAATACGATTACATTTTAAATGATATTAATTAATTAAAAAGTTATACAATTTTTAAAATGTATAAAAATACATTAATCTATCGCAAAATATCGTTTCAGTGATTTGATGTTATAATGTAGAAGATAACATTTTTTCTCGTAAATGCAGGCTATTTACCACTGTTTTAATTTCAAGGTATGTATATACTCAAATAAATTATGATCATCTACTGAAATTTTAGTAACATTGTGAACAGAAATATTCTAGTGACGAGCAAAACTTTTCTCTTGACCACGTCAATAGAATATACTTTATTTTCTAAAATAAATCATTTGTAATTTTAAAAATACCATACATATGTTTCTCTAAATACGCAAAAGTACCTGCAAACCTACTTCAGATAAAGCATTCAATTTTAAAAACTTATAGTGCCATTGATATTTAGAAATTATTAACAAAAAAATGTATTGTATTTGTATAAGACATTGTGTTTAGGTACATAGATATCAGTACTTATTATTATTTGAAGATAAAATGAAGTTCACCCGCTTTGGGCAATTTATTGGGGTAAGTTATGGACGGCGCGCGGGCTGGAGCGGCTAATTTATTCGCCGTGCACATAAATTACTTGATTATGAATTCAACTCGGCTGAATTATTCGTTTGTTGTTGTAGACAGCGCTTTTGTGTAACAAAACAAAGATATTTGATTTTATCCACTCTGTCTTCCCAGGACCATTAAGGAGTCTCTAATAAATTTCAACTGACTTATCCAGTTTAAAGTCATAATTTAAAATATTTTTCTATATTCAGAATGATTTTTAATGTTTTTGTTTGCTTACAATTTAATCTCTGTATACATCAATTTTAAAATACAAAAACACCAGGTTAGGTATTGTGAGAAAAATGCAAACCGAAGCGATATAATAAAAAGCAATAGTACCCTACGGATTATGTGGAACACTGATGGTAACGTCAAGTTGTTTTCCGGGCGGCGCTAACGTGCCGCAAGTCGCTGCAGCGCTGAATAATCGCAGATACCCATAAAAGATGTAATTTCAGATAAGCCGAAACAGACGCGAACCGCCCCTTCCACCCGTCTCCCTCTCACCCTCGCTGCCTACTTTCTAATGACTAATTATTATGCTGTGCGTTGCGAGCTTTAACGTCAGTCGGCCTATACCCATACCTACGCCTGCTCTTGCCTCGACTTTGCGGTAGGTCATCAATCTACACAACGTAACATGACTGGTTTTCTTTATCGCTTATCCTTTTCAGGGTTTTGCGTGTTAAATAAAATTTAGTTATTTAACTGTGTGTATACACTTAAAATAATTAATGCAAATGACTTCCAATATTACACAGTTAAATTAGCTATTTCAGTGTTAAATTTAAATTGATAAAAGTAATGTATTGGATCGAAAACGGCATTAGCAATGACATTATTAAAAATAAAGGAAGTATATATATATATATATATATATATATATATATGTAGGTACGCCCGCAGTACTTTTTCCTTGTTGTTATCATAGGAAACATTAATAAACAATAAAATAAGAAATAATTAAATTGTAAAGCCTTTTGCATGCTCCATATATTTATTAAGAAATATTGAGTTTACAATATTATCTGCGATTACTTTTTATTGTATGGTCACATGAAGAAGCTACATTAGCAACCGGCGCCGCCGATGTCGCGATAGAGGGCGCCAGCGCGGTCGCCGATGGGTGATACTACGCATTACCATACTGTTCGCACCGCTCTCATTATCTGTGATTAACTATTTAACTTGCGATCGTTTTTGTTTGTTACTCTAAAATTACGTTGCTAGATTTAACGTATTAATTAAATATTAGCTTAAATAATTGTAATTATTTTAAAATAAAACAACCAAATAAACTTAATGACAATATGGGAAATTATGAAGTATTTGTTCATTTTATATAATACATGAACTTTACTATGTTTTACATTTTGGTTTCTCAAATAGACTAACGTGGCGCAGTGAGACAGACTTTAAAAACGCGATTGGTTGTGGATTCAATTTCCAGTCAGACAAGTAATTAGAATTTAAAATGTATTTTAATTTCTCCGCTCTGTTAAGACAAAGAGCGGCGGTGAGTTCGCCAGTCAATGTCTCAATTTTGGGCGGAAAGCAATCAACAGAGTGTCGTGATACTATGTATCTCCAACTACCCTGATATACAGATTAAAACATGATGGTGTATAAAAATTTCGTTTATTACAATAAATTAGTATGGAGATTTTGGCAGCGTTATATAATATATAATTTAACTAGGTTCTACGTAGCAATGTTATTGAAGATAACGTTCATCCCAGGGAACGGGTAATTCATCCGAAATGTACAAATAGTCTGAACACTAACGGCACCAACATATTGGCATATGTTCGTGACTAGTTTACGAGTGCTAGGACATTGCATATTAATTGGTGTTGCTATCGAGCTTCGCATCGTACGACCTAGCTTCCAGTATATACCTACAGCACACCCTATATTCTAAAATATATTCAAATGTCCTATAATTGTTTGTATGTATGACAATTCGTAAATAATTTAACTATAGTTATTCACTATTTTTGTATATAATAGTAAAAATCAACATAGTTTTAATGCGCGAAGTTCAGTTTACCATTTGTAAGCTCCTTTTGTCTAAAGTATATGTAAAAGGATTAACACAAATATTGTTAAGAATTAGATTATGATCGAAAATCTCTATAAAAATATCATAATTTTGTTAAATTTAATGTCTTGATATTTATGACATGCATATAAAACAAAAATTTATATCGAAAATTAATTTAATTTACTTAAATATGGCTATTAATATTCTAAACTGTTATATAAAATACTAATACTTGCAGCGAGGTAATATTTTTTAATAGGCTTCACTGGTATACGTAACTGAATTAGACATTAAAATGAATTCACAAGACTAATAATAAGTAATAAAAATACTTTGTTTCTTAAGTAATCTCTAAGATCATTTCTATATGCCTATATCAAAAATTTAATTTCCGACAATGATTAACTTACATTTCTTTTGTTAAAAAATATTTAGTTTTACAATTTACAGTGTGGCCACTTAGTTCTAAGGTCAGTATGTACATTCGCAACCCCCTGACGGTAGACTGAGCGCATTCTAATATGCAAATGTATTTAAATGCTGAGCCCTCTTCATTACGCTCGTATCGATCTTAGATATACAATTTGTAACTTGATAGGTACCCAAAGCCTAACAAATCTGATGCTACTAACAACTACCTACTGTTGGCAAGTCTTAGATAGTTTTAATTATATAAGCTTTATGGCCTATAATTATTTTCTAATTAATATTAAATTAAATATTGAATTCTAATTGTTCTGTAGACATATTCCTTTACGAAAGCTAATTTTAATAACTATCTGATGTAATATTAAAATATATATATTTAAAGGTAATATCAATACTACATTAATTGAATTAAGGGAAATAAATAAAACTACTGTAGTAAAGCAAAACAAATTCTCCGCTACCTGTTTTATAACCGAACAGAATCGAGTCTTTAGTGATCGTTAGTATTCTGCAAACTAACTAGCTGCAGGCCCCAATCAGATTAATCTTAAATATTTATTGCACATAGTCTATTGGTAGACTGAGTTGTGCTAAAATTAGTATGACGATGAGTACACCGAAGGTGAAGAAAACGGTAAGTACCCTATCGGACGTGGGTGGGCTGCATGGACTGATTAACTACTTAATGAATATTGATTTTTAAGCTTTCTCATACATACATTCTCTTTGTTTTCTAAAATAAATTTCAAAATATTTAACAATTCTACTATATTTTTTAATATCGCTTATAGATTATTCAAGTTCATATAGATACACATATTGAGAGAAGCGCATTGTGTACGAGGATATGATCAATTCACGTTTTCTCATATAAAAGGGTAGACAAATAGTACCCAAAAGTTAAGTCACTTTGTTCCCTACTTCCCTTACATTGAGACATTACGCCTTTAACCATTATAACAAGAATTATAAAGAGAAAATGACATTACTTTTGGAACACCTGTCTATTATATTTTTTTTTAAATACCAGTAATAATTAGCACCATGAAGAACGTTTACTGCCTCCTCAGTCCGATGTGAAATTAGTCTAGTATATGGAAGTTATAAAACTAATAACGTCTACTCGTCTAAGGTCCCTTCCGTATCGAGGAATCGATTAGTTGCCGGCTAATCCGTAACCTACAGCGAAGCAAAAAGGAACACAAATAACTGCTCCACCTGTCGAATCTGATAAAAGAGTTTTATTTGAATTTCTTTGGCTCGCGATTCAAAAACAAGCATAAAGTCGGATTTGTGTCTTATTAAAATAAATTTATAGGTGGAGCATAGAGCCTGATTGACCTCGGTCACTGCAAGGATAACAGGCAACGCATGCAAATATGAGGCAAAGTCGGCAGATAAATATGCCGTCTCCTACTGCTGTACAACGAGGGACTAATGGATATGTTTTGCTGACGGGACCGAGACAAAAATACGATCTGCTTGGATCTCAACTTTTAAGTTAATGCTTATTAAAACACGTTTTTTAATATTATATGCATGTGAAATTTGAACGTTGGTACATGAAACTCAATGTGATTGTGTAAAGAGATAATATGGTAATAATTTGGTAAACCTAAAAGGACAATCATATTGATTGTTGTTAAATGTGATTCCACAATATGTTTATCGGCATTATATTAAAAGAACAATGCACTTTAAATAAAATAGACATTAATTTTGTGCTCTAAACAAAATGCGTTGCAAGGTGCGCTTACGCACGTGCCCCCTGCCCCGGGCTACTCTACGTTTATAAGTTTCGAATTTAAATTTGTGTCATACTCTTAGATTATATGCTTACGAACCGTATTAAAATTAGACTCTAAAACCTTCGCATAAGGAAGATAATAAAAAAAAAGTTTAAAATAATATCACCTCGGGGTTAACGATTACCAGTGAACGCGAGCACAGATGGTGGGATAAACCGACGTTTGTTTCCGCAGTGATATCTGAATTAAACGATGTAAGAGCGTTGGAAAGGTGTTCATTTCCATGATTAATGCAAGATAATTTTTTGTTGGCTTTTGTTTTACAAAATTATTTTATAGAGAAAAATTAACGAATTTTTGAAGTTGAGTCACGTGCCGCATAACAATGCACAATTAGAGCAATACGATTAGAGACTTAAATGATGAGGCGCAGTAATGTAAGGGAAGGCGGTGAATCGTAAGCCGTAGCATCCGCGGTCGCGAAGGCGCCGTCCATCTCGCGGCGCTCTCGCTCACTGAGTACATTCCCGTGTAAGTTTTTACACCTATTATTTTATGTGTCGGCGAGTAAAGTTCGGTACGTGAGTTATAAACTCGCTCGCGCCTCTCTCGCCCCTACTTTATAGGTATTAACGACTTGTCCGAGAGTTTTCTTATAAATAAATTTGAAGGGTAACAAGGCTCGCTTTTGTCGGATTAGTAGAGTGGATCTTGTTTCACTTTGTTGCAGAGTCTCTCCTATTTTTTTTATAAGGCAGAAATGAATGCAAAGCAAACTTCGTAGACAAATAATTTTATTACACAACATACCGTAAGTATGAATATGAGCCTTATAAATGAATATCGGATTTTAAAATAATTTATAAAACATATATGTGTTATATGTTTTATAAATTTACTGATAAAATTATTTATAAACAATAGTTTATAATAAATGTCTAAAGTACTTAACTTAGAAATCCATCTTAACTAAATAAATTACAATTTTATTATTTTCCCTAACGTACACGCTATACACATACTTAATACATACATTCATACCTCTTTCCTAAACACAAAAAACACCTGAAAATCAGAAGATCACGTGATGTTAGGTCATAACCATTGAAGCAGACTATAAAAAAGGACATATGAGACTTAAGAGCTCTACCTTTGAAAGAGCAGAGCAGTAAAGTAAATAGTAAATGCAATAGTGGTGGAGTCGCGAAGACGTGCCGCCCGCGCCGCGGTCGTTAGCGAGAAGCGAAAAATAACTTTATAACTTCTAGTATCACAATATAAGCAGTAAATTAAGGACAAAGTTATGAACATTTCTGAAGGAGTAGCGTGAATTTATTAAAACCGTATGTATTGTTACTACAAAAGTAAATTTATGAGTGCACTCTCGAGGTTTCAAATATCTCTAATGGAGCAAGAGTGAGCCATCTCCATCTTCCCCCACAATATGTGCATTATAATGTCTCCGCCCAAAATAGCCTCACATAAAAATAAAACAATGTGAAACCACTTAAAGCAAATAAAATACACGTCCACTTCAACTCGGTAAAATAAATTTATTAATAACGGAGACAATGAATGTCTGAAACAAGCGTTTCGCTTTTTGTATTTTTAATTGTCGTCCGGACGACAGCAAAGACGCATTAGAAGAACGAAAATAAACTTTGGATCATATTCGACACGCGTTGTGCTCCCAGCTCCCCATCATCAGCGTTACTTCTCGCCTTATTAGTTTATTACCCACCTTTTACTATAATATGCGCAAACGAGATAATAGATATCTCAGTAAAGGTCACATGCAATGAAACTGCCTCCACCTAAACTTATTAGTCTGACTCATTACAAACCTTTTAAGAAATAATTATTTAATTGTAATTCCACAATGTGTCGCCAACTTATAGTGGAGAGTGCAGTTCTTAGATGATATCTTTGCCGTAATTAAAAATCTTGTCGTGACATTCAGAGCCCCGTCCCACCTCCGCACTCTTCTGCCTCCTTTAATATTGTTGGCGATTGAATCGCAATTAAATGTTACGAATCAAACTACACTTTATTAAAGTGGTCTGATAGCTCAAAATAGAGGGTGTCTTCACCGTCGACAGAATCGAACGCGCTCTCATCGAAATGTCAACCATTTTATTTATTCACCTTAATTATGTATCTTGTCTTAATTTACGATTGGATCATACGATAATCTCAAACGTAATTTATTATTGATGCTTAGGTATTCCACACATTTCCATAATAAGATTTAGAATTACGAGGAATGACGCCGAGCCGAGTGTAATGATTAAAAGCATTATCGACATTTATGCGTATTCCGCAATTAAGTAAATCCGCGGATAGCGGCACGAGGCGAGACGTCCCGCGGAACAGTGGCCGCGATTCGACGCGATGCGCGGCTTCCGATAGCGTCAACGCGTTTAATTTCGCTATGTGTCGCAGGCATGACGGTGGACGTCGTGATACGGCCGCCGTCCACAGATAGCCCTAATGAAAGTAATGGAGGTTTATTAACGATATATCGATGACTCTTTTTGTACATACAAATTCATTTGCATATAGTAATAGATTGGGAACCAATGCAAAACGTGCCAGGAGAACAAAGAAAGCCACATTTGCTAATTACCGACGGTTTTGCTCTTGTCGTGCACACAGACGCCGGATCGTGAGCTCCCAAGATATGACGATAACACATTCATAAATAATTAGAGCGAAATTTTCTCATTTGTAAGACGGTAGTCATGATATTTGGTAGCAGACTCCTCTGTTCTGAGAATGTTCAGATCTAGATAACTGCCATACGACACGCCTGTCCTCCTCTTATTTTGCAACGTATCGAGATGTGTTAAGTATAATAATATCATATAAAAATAGATTCTATTCAAATATATATACTTAATTTAAAAAGAAACAAAAGTTTACGATAAGCAATAACGATATAAAAAATAAATATGAAATTTAAGGCGTCCCAAATATAAGTAATTTATCAATACTAAATTTCACTTGATTATTACTACAAAATCACAATTTGTAATCCATTACTATAAATTTATAAAATTAATGATGTTATAGAGTATCATAATATAAAAAACAGGACGACAAGACCGATACCGCCATGAACTATGAACAGATTGTGGTTTCAGTCACGCTTTGGGCCTCAATGCAGCTCACATTCCGCTTCCGCCTGATCCACGAACAATCGATATTGTTGCTTTGAAAAAACGATGAATTGATAATAACCTGTGAATCTACAAAATTTATCAAATGTATTTTTTGATTTACATTTTTTTACACCAGCATTTGTATAATAGATGACACGCATAAGTAGCTCCGAAATAACTAAAGCTGTTTAATTAAAATTTGAATTCTACTATAAGCATTTGTGACGTATCAATAATCATGCAAAAGATAAATGATTAAAGTTAATTGGATGAAATCAGCCGACTCCATAGTTTTTGCCGTGTCACCGTTGGTAGATTAGAGTTCTTCGAGCGAAACCAATCGCTAAGGGTATTATCGTCTCGAGATATTGAATCAATTATTGTATTTTCTTGTAATTAATGAAATATAGTTGTTACTTACGCTGTAATTTTTTAATAAAAAATGTAAATAATTGTATATCTAATCAACGCTCATATATTATATATACATACAACTCATATATACAACGCTCATACATATAACAGATTCATTAAATATATTTACAAAAAATTATCTTAAGTATAATAGTAGTGACAAAGTCTGTCTATTTTGTTATTTTATGTCCGCTAATTTGGTTTTACGTATGAATGCGAAATTAATATTAATGTTTTAAACTCTACAAAATATTGAAATAACAAAAACAATCAGTTTATAGTTACGTATTGCCTTCGCACACTACATTCACAATTTTACTACGTATTGCAAATATTAAACGCTATAATATATTACATATATATATATATATATATATATATATATATATATATATATATATATATATATATATATATATGTGTCTATCCTGCTATGCGGGATAAAAGAGTAAAGCTAAAAAAAATAACTTTTATATCATAGATATTTTCAAGGCACAGCAAAAAGCAACTTTTGTCTCTACATTAAAATAAAGATATTGTATGGAGTGACTATATTCTCCTTAGATAGCAAAATATAAGATACAACAGAATTAAAAATTATAAATATGCACTGAAAAGTGACAACATACGCTATGAGACAAATATTACAGATTTCTTTAGCACATTTTAGTTACATATCTGTTTGTTAATATAAAAAAAATTACAAAGCTATTTTAACTTACTTCTTGCCATCTAATTTCGAAAAAAAATTGAAAAATGACTATATAATATGCTTATAGCACAATTAATTCTGATGTGGTTGAAAATATTCTTAAGTTTATAACATATTTTTACTTTTAAAGTATTGTATAAAACTTTAGTGCTATTTGTTTCGCTTCACGCTTTTATCTCACATAACAAGGTAGAGAGTATCTAGTGTCAAGACACTTCGTCCTCGGCTTTCTGCCAAATTCGAGACATTGCGTGTTGAGTGGTGGGACTTAATGTTTTATATGTTTATTATTAAACATACGATATGTACCTAACACCTTAGTAATAATAATGTACCTAGCATAATACTTCCTGCTATGTCTTTAATTGTTATTTTTTTAGGGAAAATATACGCATGTTTGACTATGCCTAATAATAGAAAATATATTATTCATGCACTCGTTAACTATATTTTCAATTACTCAGGTCAAATATAAATATTATACCTTACTTACCTGCTTTGAATCATTTGATAGCAGTTAAATATTTAATTATACTATTTTCGTATATTAGACGTACAATAATATCAATAAGTTTTGATTTCCTCAATAGAAATGACTTCACAGAAATGACAAAAACAATGTTCTTATAAAAACAAACAATTTCAAGCGAATAAATTAAAATTTCCGCTTGACGAAGGTGGTGGTAAATCAAGCATAAAAATTATAAGGGAACGACAACAATCGTACAGAAAAATATTTCAAAATATATTTTTCCTTAAATGAGCCGATTCTGTGTAGTGAGTTCGGTCACTGTTTTCTTCATTTACATTACTATAACATTAGCAAAACAAATGAACGAATAAATTTTATAAAAGACCAATAACATCCTTAAAGAAAATGTCTAACTGTTATTATACAGTATCTTGAACAGGTCCAAATATATTTGCAATATATTAGCTAAGTCAGCTGTAAAGATCTACATTTCATCCCCTTATTTATATTTGCTATATCGATATTTAAAATAAGTAATAATTTATTCTTAACGTGTATCGTTTGTAGTTAAAATTTATATAAAGAACTTTTTTGAATATGGACTTTAGGACGATTTAACCACAAACAGTTAAGCATGCATATTAACCTGGCTTATTGTTAGTAGATATACATATATTCAGGAATATTATCGGTTTGTATTTTATGTTTTATTCCATTACTTGATTACAAGAAATAATTTATTGTAATTGTTAAATTAACGTACTAAATTATTGCATTTTTTAATGATGGAACGATTCTTAATATAGAGCTAATTAACTGTAAAAGTATAAATTAAGAAACGCCGATAAAGAAGTCAAAATACAATGCACTATACCATCAATTACTTTATATCACGTCATATTGATTGAACAATGCACTTGCCCTGATTAGTGGAATGCTCTTTAAGGGACTATGTTCCATTAAAATAAATAAACAGCTATCCGAAACAATTTGAAGTGTTAAGTGACCATTGGCTATCAAAAATTACAAGATAGTGGTTGACAATGCTGCTCTGGTGACTTATGAAGTGATTAAAAGAAGAAAGAAGTAGAGTCAGCATAAAAAATTGTTGTATAAATAACCCGTAAATATTGTAGGCAACTTTACGTAATCAATTCTTATTTCAATCACAAACAAAGTAATGCTTCATATGTTCCGTTTAGTGCCATTCAGCTAATGAGAAAAACTTAGATGATTCTGTGAATGACAAATTAATTATTATGATTAATTTTATTTTATACCAGATCCAAAAATTGTTATTTTGCTTTGAAAAACTATATTTATGAAATTTTTATGTATTTTTGATAATATTGTCATATATATAATAATGTAGAATTGTCTGTACAGAGCGGCTTTACGCACGCTCTATTACAGCGTCTGATAGCTACAATCAGCTAACAGCCCACTTGACATCTTTATGATGTTTCAAAAACCATTACTAACGACACCTTTTTAGTTACTTGCGATAGTAGAATGCAGTCTCCGGACAAAACGGTTCGGTCGTCGAATTATGAAGCTTTTAAGTTTGAAAAACTATATAATACTCTTTTTATTGCATTCATCATTGTAAAAAGTTTTGTCTTCTCATTTTACGTGACAAAGTAAAACAAACTGTACTACAGCTTAAAGATATAAAATAATGTTTATTTTTATTCTTGTTTCAAATTTTAATAAAGATTAGCCAAAAAAATCCCGAAATATATTTTTATATGCAGTTACGAAATTTTCTTTATTTCAAAGGAAAATTTCGATTTTTAAATAAAGTATATATTACGCTTATTTTCTTTTTAAATAAAGTATATATTAAAAAATGAGATTACATAAAACGTATTCTATTTTATTCCATTTCCAACCGTTAGGCTTTGTAATTATTAATTCTCATTACTCTTGTCCTTTATATTTGAAATGTCAATGAGAGTCAATGCAAGTTAGTTCTATTCCATCGGCAAGCAGTTGAATAAATCATGTTCCGATGAGTTTTCTAGCTATCCATTAACATAATTAATTATTCATGGAGCATATCGCGTATGTACATGAAACGTGAAAGGACGATCGCTCCATCTAGATAAATTTCGCTTCAAATCACGTTTTTTGCAATTCACAAAACATTTAAGTTTTACGTATGAATATGATGTGTGACGTACGAAACAGATACCTTTTATTTTAACGAGAACAGAGATGTTATCAGGAATATTTGTTATTTTTTAACGCTTATATATATTGACTATTTGAAAAATAATAGCAATAATTGTATCTTTTATTTTGTTTTACATGAACATCGCCTATCTTCCTACACACTAAAATAATTAATTAATAAAAAAAGCTATTTGGGTAAAAATAAATACTGAATTGAAATCAATAAGACTGATCGTTTATGTGGAGAATCTACGAGTTATGCGGACATAAATCTCTGATGTTACGCCGGCTCCCTCACTACTTTACCCATTTCTGCGAGCCGGCCTCGCTACCATGTTATAGCACATCAAACGCTCTGAGATACTGACCGTACAGTTGAAGCTCGCTCGTTACATTTAAAGTCCATTACCAGCAAGTTGCAACAAGATGTATAAACTATCAAAGTTCAACGTGGTCGATATGTTTTGATAACTCCTTCGCTGTATCTGCAATGTTATCAATAATTGCTTTTCCTTATCTAGTTTTCCTATATTAAATAATAAATATATATTATATTTATGAAATGTATTAAAACAAATTCCTTTCATCTATTATTTAAATCTAATATAGATTTGTTTAAGTAAAAATAATGAGTAAATCCCTACATTTATATATATAAAATATAAATGATTCAACAACTAACCAATTACATATTCAAACGGAGTTAATACTTCACATTGCAGCATCAATAAATTATTAAATGTCCTAATAGATAAAATGATGCGTGCAGCGGATATCAGACTGGGAAAAGCCGGAGGTTAGTTCGACAGATATGAGCGGAACAGCCGGTTATATTTTATCGGAAGTAACGGCGCCTAACATACGGCCAATTTCATAATGCCTCGCCGCTGCCTGCCGCTCGCCTCGAATGTGCCTCACTTATCAATTTGATATCTCGATCTGGGAAAATAATGCGCCAACGATGAATTTTGTATTGCTTATATCATTGTATATTTTTAATAAAGTTACTATGAACAGAGATTGTGCACTAATATATCTTATGAAGAGAAAATATAGCATAAAAATCACTTCGCCTCCCACTCAAACTAAAATTTTGTATATTCCGTTGATCATATTTATCAGGGTTATAACAAAATGTTACTAAAACGATTTGAGAGATTATGAAGGTAGTCATAAAAAATAAGCCGTACCTATATGTATAGCTAATACTATTACTTAGTAGTGGTGAATCCTTGATTACTTTGAGTGAATATGTACTGGTACTGGACTGACCTTGAATACTCTATCTGCAACCATAAATTGAAATCACTACCCCATTGTGTACTTAGACATACAATCACTCTCTATTTATATTTCACTCGTATGTGTACATCACTATCAAAACACAATTTATCTTAAACGAAATTATAAATTAAAGCATTAACATCAACAAATATTTTGACATGACCTATAACGGAAGACGTCAACGTTGATATGGAATTGTAAAACACACGTCAAATAAGTCATCAGGCGTCAGTTAACTCAATTACATTGAGATCAACACGCGACTACCGGGCATGATTAACGTATTCACTTCGCATACAAAAATGGAACTAAGCGTCCTAGCACTAACCTTCACATTTGAAGTTACACCAAACCTCTTGGTAATCCTTCTCCATAAATCATTTAATAACACAAATGTGCAGTCACATACTAAGCTATTCCTTCCGTTGTGAAGAACGACGCTAACGTTAAAAAATAAAAACGATCTTATATTTACTGTAATAAAGTGGAAATTGGTGTATAAAGTTATTAATCATAAGCTTTTAAGGAAAGCGATAAGATAATTTCTTTCTAAAAAGTAACAAGTACCACAACAAATCTATTGCTCCTGAATAAAATGGCTAAGTCATTAGAAGTGATTTTCATACATAACATATGTATGAAGTGAAAACAAATGGGTTATTCTCAGGTAAAACGGAGGGTACCGTTGTCAACCCTTGACAGAGGGATAAATTGCGCGGATCATATTCACAACAAACGCAATAGTTAAAATAAACATTTTAGCATACAGATGTACGTATATTAGACGGTAATAAAAAACGAATATCAATGAAATATTTTATCACTTATGAAAATATTTAGCTTAACAAAAAAGTAATGAGGCCTGTCGTGGCGCAGTGGGACAGCTTCTTACTGAAAGCGCGATCGATTGTGGGTTCAATCCCCACTTGAGGGAGTGACTACATTTAAATTATTTTCACTTCCTCGCTCTGAAAATACTAAGTGTGGCGTGGACTTCACCACTCAATACGCAATATCTTGAATTCGTTGGAAAGCAAAGTACAGAGTGTCTCGACACTAGAAACTGACCTGTCTACCCTGCTATGCGAAATAAAATTGTGAAGCTAAAAAAATAAAAAAAATAATACATATATTAAAAACTTTATCATTATTATAGCTATATCGAGCTCAAAATGTTTAAAAATTATAATATGATATCAAATTTAACAAAATATAAATATATTTATTCTACGTTTAGTTACAAGCTGTATCGTTTCTCAATCATCGCATATGACAGTATAAAGAATAGCCTGTTAAGCATAACCGGAAAGCGATCATTAAACTGAGCTCATATAAAAATATGAATATGATGTCACACTATGCATACCAATAGCAATTGGTGGCACGTGTATCTCAAATTAAATTATAAATTATGTCACGTCCAACATTTATGACAGTTAAATATAATTTTAGCAATAGTATATACAATTAAAAGTAATTATTTCATTGAATGAATTACCTCAATAATAGTAGTATTACTAAGTTGCTCTAGCAATAATTTGGTCTTTTAAAAATTATGTAAATATTATACTTCATAACATTATTGGTAAAATGTGATAAATCACTTACAAATTGCTATTGTATTGGTAGTACTGACATAAATAATGGGCTCAAAAAATTGCGTTATGCTCCACTGCACGCCTAAAGCCCAAAACTATAACAAAAAGATACTCGTAATCAACGAGGTGATCTACTTCCCAATCGAAATATTAAATCTAGTAAAAAAGATAGTTAATAATTTTAAGTAACCAATGCTTTCATCGAGGCCGGCAGGTGCAGTGAGAATCGGCAACAAGAGCACGACGGCTAGCAGCGACTAAAAAACTATAAAAACCGTCACACTGTACCTAAAAACAAATTATAGACGAAGAAATAAAGATTTATCACGGAAGTTGTTACAGTTGGCTGTCCATACAGATCGTTTACAGGTTTAACTATAACAGGCAGAAAACAATTCATTTACAATTTTTACTAACATTTTTTTATTAATATTAATTACAAGAAACTTTAAAAACATCGGAAATTGAACGCTTAATTGATTCAATACCTTATAGTGACGTGACGTTCTTCTAACTAAAATTATATGGCGAAGCTAATCGCGTAAACTTTGTTTTGTGTATTGTTAACGCGACCTTGGATTGGAGTGAAAATTTAAAACTAATAGCTAAAAACATTATTGTCTTAATGTCGTCATTATTATCAATGACTACAAGGAAGTTGATTTGGTTTCAAGGTGAACAGTACTTAGCGTTTGAGTTTAGCGTTGTTTCATTCGATGTATCTGTAACACTACGTAATAAAGCAATAGTAAATGTCTTACAGTTGTAATGTACTATATTGAGTTCTCATTAGGAAAGCTTCATACAGCTTTCACAAATGCCATTAAACATGCCACGTATGAGGTACTGATACAGCGAACTCGCATTAAAAATTAATGTCAAACGAAAAGATGGGGCCACTCTGCAAAATTTATTTCACATCTCCACTCTACCAATGACAAGAAAACTGTTACGGTTTGCAACGGTCTGAGTGTAACATTAAAAATTCAAGTCGTCTTTCCCACTTGTGTGAGGGATTGCCGCATACTCGCCTTTGGACAGCATTTATATTTTCTTTGATTTGACTGGTGTACACTCCATCAAGGAGAATTTTTGAATTTCTGATTTATGTTTAACCAAGTGCGACCACTCGAATATCTGTTGCTTCTTTCGAAGACAGAGACAAGAGGGATACAAATATATAATGAGCCTTAGAAATTTGCTTCAATAACAACAGCGTATAACATCTCTTAACTAATTAAATTTCCTTGAATAAAAGCAACCTTTGTTGTGTGAATATAATGGCGCTGACGAACCCGATATTTCCGTTTGATATTAACTGTATTATACTTCCAGTACAGTCGTCAACAAGTTAATAAAATGTTTAATAATAAAGCACAAACAGTTAACGGAAAAAAACTAGGGTTAGGCACTAATTCTATAATAGGCTAAGTATAAACGTACTTATTTAGATTCAATTAACCTAGATTACGATCGTATTGAGTCGTAAAATGACACTAGCTCTGCATTATCTACTATGTAATAGTAACATTTTAACAGCACCGCCACCGTTTTAGTACCCAATTATTATGTATCAAATATATTAACTAAGTAACTTAAATAATATATTTTGTATGTAGCTCTCAAATTTTTGTCGCATTACTATTTGAGTATACAGTTAAAATTAAACAAAATATATGTAGTTTTGTTTAATTAGTTCAGAGCACTCTTTCTGACAGCCTTTGTCAGATATTGAATCAAAAAATATGTATTTGCTCGCTCGCTATGCATAGTAATTCAGTCATAAAAGATATCGATACTAAACAAGCATCAAAGGCATCAACCAATGTCCGGTAAACCGTTACGGACCACGGCACTCTGGACGACTCATTGCATTTGGTCAAACCTGATCACATTTTTGAAACAATTTTGTATATGTTAATTCAATTTGGAACGGAAACTTGATAAAAATTAAAAATGACACATTTATACTTTGAATTAATAATTATCTATATTTCTTATAAAACTTCAAATGTCATACGAAATAGATACTTTAATATTATTTAAAATTATAATAAATTAATATTTATCGACTCTAAATCATATATTTTTATATTTTTATTACTTTATTTTACATAAAACACATTTTATTTATGTTAATCAATATTTTATAAACCTAAAAGCATAATGTGAAAAACACATTAAATCACTTTTATAATATAAAAAATGTACTCCCAGACCAAAGCAAATAAGTCCTTTTCGATCGACAAACCTTAACCAATATGTTATTGGGCTGGTTTAGGAAATTCCATTTTGTTCTGCGTGACATAAGGGTTAGATTTGTTTCGAAGTGTAGGGTAGATGCTCAGACAGCAGGTCTGTGCACGCGCCGATCAGTTGTTATTGACAAATCGAAGGACAGGCTGCGCACATGTCAGATTTGACGGTTTCCGTTTCATAAACATTAATGGTGTGATTGACCCAGCTTTGTTTATGTTAGACGAGTTCACAACTGCAGTCACGACCATTTCGGTTAACTATTAATTGCTTGGCGGCAATTATCTCCTCCGTTGCTTAAAGAAGGATGTAGATGTTGAATTTCATACAATTTATATAAGTTATTTTGTATAATTTTATACGGACACCATCGTGGCATAACGTCTGACTGTGAGTTGTGGATTCGATTCCCGCTTGAACTATGTTTATTTTTATTTCTCCGCTCTAGTAACACAAAGCACAGTCTTGAGTGTCTTGACAAAAGGTTGTCATGACTACCACACTATGCGAGATAAAGCGTGAAGCCTTTTTTATATAATTTCTGAGAATAGAAGCAAAGAAAATGAAATTGTATTTTAACTAAATTTAATTAGAAGCATAGTTCAAGTCAACTTAGACGACTCGACAATTATCAAGGCAACTTAATCAGAGGATCACATCTCTTAATATACGACCATCCGACGAGTGAGATCTGACACGAAATTCCCTAAAAATAATATTTAAAATGGTAATGGGCCCCCGACTTCATAAATTGCCGCGCCATATGTCCCCGTGCGCTACACCTACTGTGTACATAAATATGTCATGTTTTGAGGAGAAAGCCGCTTTATTAAAGTTTACTATGATTGTTGATCTCTAAATAAAGATCTTTGAAGTAATTATTATTAGTAGCTTGATTTAAAAACTTGTTTAATAAAATATAATTTGATGCTCTATTTAGGTGTTTGTTTGCGTATGTAGAAATAACTTAATTAGCTATCTATTAAGTACCGCGTGCATGAAAATCGTTAAAATACAATATCTAAAATAATCAATTATCGGAAATATAATTTAATGAAAATAACAAATTATTTAATTAAAATAAGTTTCATAAGTTTTACTTGTTAACTTTTTTATGTATAAAAATAACCGTTTCGATGCCATTTGAGCTGTGAACGATTGTGAGACCAAACTCTATTACAATAAATTATTGTTATAAATATTTCCTCAACCTTGTTTAACAAACGGCTTAAGTTTCCTCAATTTAATACATTATTCATTTCGACAATAATCATAATTGATGTATCATATGATCAAGGTCCATTGAACCCTTGACACTTGCGATGAATAATCTCTTGCGTACCGAAAGGAATATAATATCGCATTATAATTAATTATGCTAGTCTATTGGGTAAACTTTTACCAAATTAGAACTTCAACCTGTACATTTATACTTTGTGTTTCCATATTATGTGAAGCATGTAAGTCATACTGTATTGTTGGTATATTTAAGTATACGTTTTAAGATATAAACAAAAAATTTGTGATATAATTCAGCAATCAGAGACAAGTCAGTGTCTAGAGACTCCTTGTCTAGAGACTTGATTGCTTTCCGCTCGTATATGAGACATTACATGTTGAGTGTCGGACTCAACACCGCAAGTTGCCTTAGCAGAACAGAGAATTAAAAAAAAATTATAACCATTCTCCGGAGCGGGAATCGAATCCACAACCAATCACGTATATGGAGTCAGTCGCTGTCCCACTGTGCCTCTTGTACATTTTAATACCATATTATAATATACTATTCGTTATGGACTAAGTATTTCATACTTAAATTAAGATGCATTTTATATAGATAGTATATGTTCAAAAATAATCATTTTCATTTAAATTTAGAACCATTGTAACAATGAGCATTATGTATATTTTTTTGATAAATAATGTAAAAAAGACTAAACGTACTAGTCAATTTCTTATTTGTTTTAAAATAATTTATTATAACATACTTAATTTACGACATACCCACAAACTTTGATTTGAGGTTAATGGTTTTCCATCTAATATGAAATTATTACATTTTATCGTTACAGGTATGCGTGAAAATAAATGAATTAGTAAGAAATATGTTATTTGCTCACTACGTTAAAGCTCTGTGTTTTACTTAAGAGAGCTGATTCGAGGGCCCCATCTATGACCAAAGAAAACAATAAATCCTAATGATAGCGCGCCCTTTGGGCACCCTCGGAAGTCCGCTATTTTGAACTATAAATAAATGTGTAGATGGATTGATAAATATAAATATTAGGGGCGAAATGAAGAAAAACAATGTTTATGAAACTGGTGTCGTTCGCTTCATAACAGTGAGTTACGACTTCCGACGCCTGCAAACATATGGGCTCTGTGCGGAATAGCAATTTTTTCTAACGCTACGCGGTAGTGGTCCTATTTTACAATCACGCAAATCAAACGTTCGACAACTTTTAATATGAAGTTTATCAAACAAAAATAATGGAACGCGTCAAAAAAAGGTGACTGTAATAAATGTTCTTTAATATTTTTACAAAACATTTTAGAGATTTCATATGGCGGCAAAACTTAACGCCGCTTTATATTTAGGCTAGGTTAGAGAAACCCCTGAATAAATTTCATATTTCCAAACAGCTTACTTTTGAACTGTTGTAAAAATTGCATACGTACAGTCACGTCCCAAATGTGCTAGGACGGTGTCACTTAGTAATATTGCATAAAAAGACATTTAAAGACAAGGTAAAGACAAAAGACAGACATTTTACAGTTAATATTAAGTATGAGAATCGGCAAAAATACTTAAAATTGCACACAGACGGGCAAATCGTCAGTGAGTGTCAAACAAGGTTCATTGGTGATAAATTTTCTGAATATAATAAGATTAACAGGAACGAGCATGCGTAGACGCGGGCCGCCGCGACAGACGGGACGTTAGTCACTGTGCCTATACTTAGCCGATTGCATTGTCTTCTGAAATATCTATTAGCGATTATTGACAAGGCATCGGCACGCGAATTCTCCTCACGGTAGGTGCGGGAGCGTCGAACTGCTATAAATATATTTTATGTGCGATCACACCGCAATAGGCGGAGTAGTGTGTGATAAACGATTATGTTCAGCTGAAGTGCGCTCCGAGTGATTCGTTTTTAGTTTTAATTTGCCCCTTATATATTGTATGAATCATTTTAATCACGCCGCTCCTGTAGATTCTATTTGTCAAATGACATAACTTCAAAGAAGTTCACGTTCAACTTAATTAAAATTACTACATGATTCTTTCTAGAAAATTTTCTTTGTTTACGATTAAAAGTATCAATTTACATTTTATACCGGTACAAAAGGCAAATTTATAAACGTCAATGCACAATATAAATACGTATAGCAGATATAACGAACATGATTGCATTAACAGTCCTAACAAATTAATGAATTCACGTCAAAATTGCAAACTGAAAGTACAAATTGATACAATTCGACAATTGATTACAATATGCACACAAAGCGCTATCGCGTCCACAAACACGGTCGAGCAGCGAGCAGCGAGCGCCGAGCAGTCGCAGTCAGCCGACGCCCGCCTTGCCGCCCGCCCGGCCGCCCGCCCTACCGCCGGCCGACGATTCATATTGAGCGACAGCAGCTTTTCATTTTGTATGTTAAATTAAATTTCCATGAAACAAGATTGAATTTTTCGCAATCAGCACAACCGGGGCTTGTCGGAACGAACTTATGTAATACTATATCTACGTACATGCAATATACTATGCAGTCACAAATGCATTTTGTTCTAGTTCAAATCTACGTAAAATAATTATAACTAATTTTGTAATATATATTCACCGGAATATGTTTAGATATAGAGGTAAACAAACGTTATTCAGTAGTAATTGTGTGACCACGGCAAAGTGGCGCGGCGGCTGCAAGCTAGCATCAGTTTAGCTAATTTACAATTTAATTATCAGTCCGGATGATACATCGTTAGTGCGCGCCAAACCGAGTTTATGCGACTAATCAATTGTTTGACGCGGCCGCTGCAATCACACGCCGCACCCGCCTCCGCCTCCGCCCGCAACTCGCTCCCCCAAATCATTCAAATTATTTATTATTTACCGTTATGAATTTTATCAAAATATACTTTTAAATTTATCTCTAGTCAATTATGGATGGTCAATTATTTAGAAGAAGAAGACAATTCTCCTAGAAGCTCTTAGGGTCTATTATCTTCAAGTACTTCGTGCAATTGTCTAGTAAGCAAAATTTCTAATAGGCATCACCCTAATCGTCCCTACAATTATGTGTTGCTATCCTTGTGCTCTTCAATCGAGAAACGACGCTTGCTCACGTCTTAACTCTCGATTAAATATAGCTTGGGATTCCATCAAACGGACGACTTGATCGACCCGCGGCGCTATGGATTTATGCGTTAAATTTTCGACAGGTGCCAAGTGTGTCGATAGTAGAGTTCGATGACTAACAATGCCCCAAATGATATTCAAATGTCAAATAATTTGAGCATCTGCCTTGCACCCAGCGCGGATGCGGCGTAACGCTTCACGCTTGGCAGCTATTATACAATTGTATGCATTACCGCAACCGACGTAAGGTGATCAGGTGATGACCCTATCACATCTGTAACACAAAATTGTAGCTAACTGGCCACTAATTCTTATAAGAATATTCTATGCTGTGTGATCTTATAGTACATCCATTAACTTCAATTTTCTTTTCTAAAGGAATTTGTAGTTTCTAGTTGGAATTTTTTGTACAATTCATAAAAAGTGTTTATCGTCAACTTTATTTTTTAATGTTGTATTCACATTTATGATATGTAGGATAAATACTAGCAATGGTCGTATGATCACATAAATAAAAAAATCAGGGCTTTCCTTACTAACTTAGGTTAAGTAAAATTGAAAAAAAAACGTATTTTAGAATGGATTTGTGTAATTCAAAGACTCTACATATAGGCATTTATTAAAAGTATACTAATACACAAATTACTTTTAGAAAACATTTGAAAGTTCACTATATAAATATTAATATTTCTATGGTATAGTATAATGTATAAATATTAATATTTCTATATCAACTATATTTGTATCTATACTTTAATTTACTTTGATAAAAGTAAGAAATTATATTTTATTCGTATTATTATTATTTAGTATATTTATTATTTTATTATTATTTATGTATAAATGAACAAGCTACACACATAAAAAAATTAGTTTACGATTGTTAGTCTGATATATTATAGTTTAAAATTTTGATCTCAACGTTTATTCTGAACTAATTCACATTTTTTATGTTGGTAGGTACATACACGTATAGTGAAGTGGGATATGAACCCAACATTATCGTGTGGATCAAACAAGCCTTGCGACGGCGACGACACACCAGGAAGATGTAAGGAAAATATACGTTTGACAACTTTTAAAGAGAGAATGGGAGTCAGCCGTAATATTAACGTTCACAATTCGCTAATCCCGCACCGCTACCGTTACATAAGACAGCTGAGTTGAATATAAATGTAAAACACAATAAATTTCATGCCCCGTAGGAAATGAATATTCATCACGAAATCGCCATGCATATTCTCTTTTGCTTCAGAATTTCGTGTTCCCTACAAACATATTGATATTGACTAGAAATTAAACCTTATTACAAAGGATTGTAGGTAAAAATTGCGTGAATAGCATAGAACGTTAAAGTGCGGGTCGGCGCCTCAACGAGTTAGCTCTCGTAAATTTCAACATATAGTAAAGTGATTTACGAATAATTGTTGTGTTGGCGTATAACTAGAGAAATCTTTCCGCTGTTTGCCGTCGGTTAATTTATATTATGAGGCTTAGGTAATTCGCGAGCCACGAGTAATTGGTCTATAGAACAATAGCTTTTGTCATACCCTTATCTCTTATAGAACGTTTGTCTCTCTTCAAAGCCCGTCTAAAGAACATTCGCATGACATTCATTATGAGTCGTAGTTAGAGATTTTCTAACAATTGTACATTAGTTCTTGTATATAGAGTGGCTGTAGACTAAGCTATAAAGCGTGTGGCCTACTTACATAGATAGGAATATCATACGAAATAAAGCAATAAAATGATATTTTAAACACATACAAATTAAATATTATTAAAATAAATTTTAGATAAGTTCAGTTTTAGTTACACGTAATTTTTTTCTATTATAATAATTACAATGTCATATAAGATGAAATTTTTGTGAATCAAATGAGACAAGGTACGTTACACTGTAATCGAAACATGTGTATCGTAACGTGCGAATCGGCCTGAAGCGAATTTAGTTTTCGCACAATGCAATTTGAGTGCACATTACACAACGGACGAGCTACGAACGCTTTTTATTGCGGCATCGTGAGATCTTATCTTGGAACTGCCACTTCCAGCAGGCAAATTTCAGAATCCCCATACAACTACCCCAATTTTGTACTTTAACACCTTGAACCGATGGATCGTTATCGGCCAACGTCTATCCAGCAACACTAGTGTGCGCCTGAGCTCAAACGTCAAATACACACGCACCCTATCGTACATGTTTAAAGAATTCTACATAAAATCGGCAATAAAATTGAAAACATTTTGTTACGTTTTAAATAAGTTTCGCGCCGTGGACTGCGCTCGTCAAACAACTTTGATCTTTGTTCTCCGTTCGAAATGAACAAATTCGTACGCCTGTTTTAATACTGAAATTATTTCTGGATCGATAAGAAGCGTTAATTTAACGATCCAGTGATAATTTGCTAACTTCCGACAGAACATCGCCCTAGTTGAAACGTTCCAAACACTTGCCACATAAAATTATTCACCACCTATTCATAAAGGAAAATCCCAATTATCCACAAGAACGAGTGTTTGAGCAGGTTAAGCTCATTTTACTATGAGAAATCATACAATGCTACTTAGTACTCTATTACACTTATAGTTTTATATCCAAGCTAGTGTCGAAGACGAAAATGATCAGTACATACTACGCAGCTTGAGCTTAAAGTTTTATTTATTAATCTACAGGTATAATAAATTCGAGATTACATAACATCTGATAAATAGGTGTTTAATTGATCGTTTTAAATTTAAACTATAAAACAAATGATTATACGATTCGATTAGCAAAATTATCAATAATGCAAATTAGGAATTATTTAAATAAAAACATTTATATAAAGTTTATGCTGAAACAAAACGCAAATCATTTAGAGATCCGATATCGCTTTCGGTGTGAAGGACTCTAAAATAACAATTAATATAATATGTTTTATAAAAACAATCAAATGTATATATTTAATATATAATATAAAGCAAATATTTAATATATTAAACACTACCTACTACTTTCTTTTATAAGTGTAATGTATACGAGGTAGGTATTAATTCAGAAAGAAACAATAATAACAATAAACGGTTATTTAATTGATTTCATTTACATTGAAATTAAGCGTTTAATATATAGCAAACATGTAGACCATAAATTAAATGTCTTTATCCTAGTAATCCATGATAGGTATCTAAAAAATGAAGTATTTAAAAGATATTTCTATGCAAATCGCATATAATGTTATACAAGGATAGCGGTTCCAAATATCATGAAGATCGTAAGGGTCGATGTCATATTAAGTATGGTATTTACAGGTTATATTAATAACAATTATACATATAAAATATGTAAGAAGAATTAAAAAATATTTATTTCGTATTCATAAAGGGCAAAGCACTCATCAAACTTATTACAATTACGTGTTTATATTCGATCGATATTGTATGGTTCTGAGCTGGTCGTAATGGTTCATTTTGTTGTCCAAATTGAAATACAGGAATTTGTAATCGCTTGAAGTACGACATGAATCGAATTTTAGCGGCTTCTTTAGCGCAACGGTGGTCGAATGAATGCACTTTTTGAGCTTTATAATAACTTTTTGCTTATTTTAAAAACTTTATTTTTAGTATCTTGCACAACAACATATGTAAAACAAATAACTTGCCATATTCTGCCTTAATTAGTTTTATTGTAAATACTTATGAGGCTTCTCCCTTTCCTCGAACAAAATACCAACGGCTAAAAATTCCATTTTTTAGATCAATTTCAATATCCTTTGACCTATATCAGTTCGAATTGACATCATAAATAAGAATTAATATAAAGCATACAAGGCCAATTTACGATAAATTATGGAATACATGGTCTCGGACCACATACATACAAATCCGACCATACGGTACATACGATGCGGCAGATTTGCGAGCTTAGGCTTCACCATGCTGGTGCTGGTGCTTAGTATGGCCTTAAACCTCCATAAGCATGACTGTCCTGTACTTTCAAATCAAATAAATAAGATTTATAATAATACTATGGTTAGTATCAAGAAATCATATTCTTCGCAACATTCTGCAAGACTATAGCCACTTTATTGTTACCAATTTAATTTCGGTTGTGAATTTTAAAACGATTAACATTTATGCCAAAATAATCACAATGTAATGGTTATAAAAAGGTAAATAAATCAATTTTTATTAGGCACGAATATTAACTTTTATATGGATATACTAAAAACTAACTAACTAATATTTTAAAAAACTATATTAGAAAAAGTATATTATATTATACGCATTGGACGTATTATACATACAGTACGAACATAAAATTGAATCAATATATAAAAAGCAATGAGAAATATGAAATAACGTATGGAATTATAATGTGGGTCTCACAATTCCGTTGGTGCACTGCCAACAATACCCAATTATAGCGCTCGATGCTTTTTATTAATTACATTTCTCGAGCTTTCGAGGCCTTTGTATTTTAATTCTGATAAATTCACAGCTTTCTTAGAAAAGAGGATCCACAGCATCGAGACGTTACGCTCTTACCAAATGAATGGCTTTATCACGTCGTCTGTTACGAATACAGATACGGTAATGAATATGTACGCGGTCATAAAAGGTTTTTGTAAATGTTTTACGCGAGCAAATAGGCGTATCGGGAATGGTAGTTATCAAATTAAGATGCGAAGGCAACTGAGCATTACATTGGTAACGGCGATTGCGCAAGCAGCCTTGTAATTGTTTCTTTTTATCACATATCATGTAGCTATTTGCAAACAGTGCACTTGCATCATGGATTATTCACGTTCACTTTTTTGTTTTAATTTAATTATGTCGCGTCACCTTTTTATATTGCATACATTCTATAACGTTATTATAGGAATTAAAATGAAATATAAAAACACATTGATATAATATGTTAAATTATTTGATATATCTAATCTGAAATTTATTTTGTCATGCAAATAAGCACGCTTCTTCCTGCAATACATATAGTCAGAAAGAATTTAAGATTAGGATACTTTCCGAACGACATCGAGACATTGCGTGTTACAAGGCGTAACATAACGCATAAAACATAAATATAATCACTATCCCGAGTGGAAATCGAACCCATAATCAATTGGGTTTACATCCAGACGCAATGGGACAGCCCATTGCTCCACAATGGCGTCTAACACTATACTAAATACGTCGATTCTGACATAAAACGGTTTTAAGCTTACGTAAATACAAAAGATATCGTAATTTTGATTAATCATAGAAGAATGTTTGCGTATAAAAAGTGCCTACATATATCTTAGGCTAGTACACCACTGTTTTTAAGATTATTCTTAAAATTTGTTAGTGAATTTGTTATTTGTAGTAAGTCATACTTAATTGTCTTTGGTGAAAAAGCTTGTTTCCATGTCATCATTGTCTATGTTAAAAGCAAGTTCCTACTTCATTAATTATTAAAGTACCCCACGTATTATTAATTAATTAAGTATACCGGACGGTATGTGGATTAAATATATCTGAAGGAAATTAAAATACATAGTCAACATAAATTGAAGATAGTAAATAAAATTCATAAAGAAATAAGAATTCATTCGTTTTGTTTTAAATGATTTTTGTTGTTTTATATGGAAGAGAGTCCTAAAGGGGTTTGGAGGCGAACGCAAGCGGGGCTGGCGTTGAGCCAACAAGGTGAATGCCACGAGAGCCACGCAACCCACTTCCAACACGCGGAAATATCGTTTGTCCTTCGATCAATTTTTTATAACATTTAAAGCAATAACTAACAAAATCAACTCGAATCAACCTTAAAATCATAGTGGTGTTTTGTTCACATTTTTATATAAATTAAATACATTATAAAAATGGGGGTAGAAAATTGTATAATATTATGTTAATATTTTTCATTTGTTAAAGGATTATTAAAAATTAAGTTTAATATTCTAATAAGAATCTGTTCAGGCACAGTCTGATTGATTCTATTTATGAATTAGAAAACTTGTGTTGAAATATACTTTATGCAGGTAATAAGTATGTAGCCGTTAAACAATATAGATTATGCTAATATAGTTATGGTACAGATAAACCAGCTGAAATGCAAATTGATATAATGCAGGAAACGTCTGAGTGGATCTCACAGCGGGCGCCTATATTGCATGAGTAGCATAAGTTCGTTTACATACGACGGACTGCTGTATTTGCATCCCAAATGTTCGGTGCGACCGCTCGTTGGCCTGACTTATCTCTCTTCCAGGCAAAATATTACAGTTTGTGCAATGCCACTCGCAGCGTGCATATCTGAATGTCAATAAAGGCATAAAAAGGCCAGTGGAGGCGTTCCCGCGCAGTCGAGGCGGATGTGCTTTCCGCCAATGAGCGAGTCGGGCTCAGCATATTCATAACGATATTACCGCCGCCGTTGCTGCGGCGTCATCATAATTCATATATAATAACCCTTCCGACGACGGCGCGATGCCGCGCGCCTCGCGCCGCCCTGCGTCTCATTCGCTCGCCTCATATCTTCCCGAGCGCAACAGAGACGCTCACCGACACCCACTCGATCATAATTCATAATTTTATTTCTTAAAACACCGTAAGCCGTTCCCACATTGAAGATCTCTTTATATTTATAATCTAATTATAGGGGAATGTTTATAACAAAATGTACAGTAGTGTTTTATGTAATCTTGTAATATTTGTTAGAATAACAGAATGGAGATAATGTTTATTTGAAATATAAGAAACAGAACTCGTTGGGTATGTAGAGACGATGACAGCTATTTGTAATTGGAATATGACGGGACGCGTGCGCGTGCGCTCGAGGCGTCTCATTCGTCAGCTTATAAATAGAACTCAGCGTCTGCGCCGTGACGACTCACGCCATTAATTTATATGAAATAACTGTCGGCAGTCGGAAAAATAAGTTCAATCGAGAACGGCCTTCTAAACGATAATATTTATGTTTTACGAAGTGGCAGACAAGTCCGACTCATGTGTTGACGTATGTACATCAGAAACTTAGATATTTATTTACTTCGCAGGCCGAGAAAGATTCATTAATTCCATGTAGTTGAAATATTTAGCACCCTTATCTAAATGCAAATACGCTCATTGGATAACGACACAATTTTGTTATTATGTTAAAATATCAAAAAAAAACAAAATACTAGTTATACTAAGGCAGATTGTTTCACAAAACAAAAAGGCGATCTTTAATAAAGACATTACTCTTATGAATTACACTTTATAAGCCTCATCAAGTGCTTTTTCACGGTTTCCACACATCTTTACAAGTCTAATAAAGTTCCAAAAATATAGAATGCAGACATTATGATCCTCACGATGTACGCAAAAGACAAGTGAGACATAAATTCGTTAGCGCGCATGTAATCGTCACAAATATACCAACAATATTTCACGGCATTAAATTTTAAAGTTGACATAAGAAAGAACATCTTATAAAGCTATAATTTAGCTTCATTTTAAATGATTCCTTTCTAAAGTATGTGTCATATGTACGCTCATTTGCATATTTATTACAAACATGTGCATATAATTAAATTTCATGTATTAGTGCCCTTAGGTATTGTTACTTTCTTTAATAGCAATCTATATACTAATTTAATGTATCATCAAATTCGTTATTAAAATAATTTTTTTTTTCAACTACAATGTATCTTCGTGAATTTCAATAATAAGTTACGCCAAACAATGAAGGATATAAAAACAATGTACAAAAATTCATTAAGCACACAATCCAATGACCGTTCACTACTGAAGATAACTGATATCAATCTAATGGATTCTTAAGCTACTCGAAGTGAACTCGAATTCAAATCTAAAGATATTTAAACACATCGCCCTCGCGCTGCTCTCTCCATAAATAAAATAAATACAAATATTTTCACGTAAACGAGTAACTCGAAAGCGTTCATTTACATTTGTGAATGTAATAAATGGGGCATATTCTAAATACAAAATTAATTTAAGCTTGAAATAGATCGTATTTTGTTTGAATATATCTAAACTCATTCGATTAGAACAGAAACAGACCTAAATACTTTACAAATAAATAAATTCGTCATCTGTAGGTACTTTTATTTATAAAATAGTAAACGGCTTCCGAATAAAAACATCATAGCATAATCATTTTAAAATGTTAACAGGCCAAAGCTTCTAAATAGACGTCAATATCGACAAAATAAATTGTTCGCGTGTGTTTTTTTTATTTCTACACTCATTGACTTAAGATATAGTGTGTTAGTTTCAACGAACTGGACACTCTCCACAATATGTCAAGAGTGATAGTCACTAAAAAAGTTGTCAATTTAATTGATATAATAACTTTTTAATTATAAACGATGACCTATCTTCATACATACATACTGTACGTATATAATAAGCGAAAGGGTTGTCACACCTGCACACAATTCTTTCCCATACCCTTTTACAGATTTACGGCTACGTATTGAGCCAACAAATAAGATCATCCAAAAATGCTTCTAAAAAATATAATAAGAGCAATACAAAAAGCTCAACAAGACACGTCTACGTCGGCTGCGCACCATTGGCTGTGCGAACAAAGAAATATTGCCGCGCATTATATCTCCTCCAAAGTTAAATTATTTAACTTTCTCATTTTGGAATCAATAAGATATATTACTGTTATTTACAATGCGTCGATAAGTTGATAAATGTTGACTATATAGCGTGTCCTGTCGACTATCTATAATTGATTAATTAAATTCTATCAAGATTATTTAAGTTTTTATAATATGAAAGAAAACCTCTCCTTTACAATAGATATGTAACAGCCCATTTTTCCATGAATTAATGTAGCAATAATGGCAAAAAACTAAGGATATCTATCATAGGATCGATATATCGATGGCAGATCTTCACTTGTTGGCCCTAGTGTAGCTTATAATATATTTTAGTGCACCATAAACAAACATAGCAAGAGTTTACAGCTCCTGACGGTCTCGAAGCACATTCGGACCATTGTGCCTCTTATAATTTTTATTAGGGGCAATCCGTCCGGCTTGATTTACTTCTTCCCAAACTGATGGATCTTTCATTTAATTTACGATTCTACCCTAGTCTTCTAAACGTAATAAAAACCTACAAAACAAGCAAAAATTACTTTACATCGTAGGAGGCTTTAATTTTATCCACTATTCGTACATAATTAAATAAATAAACAAATTATTATTATAGTAGTTATATTAACAGTTAACTATGTTCTATAAAATTTATTAATTTTAATGAATAATTAATTAATCTGCTTAATAAATCACCTTAATATTGAATATTTAAATCAGTTTACTCTTAGAAATTAAGTGTTCATTTGAAAAATATTTCATTTAAATTTCACACAAAAAATGTGTTTTCAAAATATCTTTTTAATATTTTTAGTGCGATTCCTGCGAACGGCCCACTGCATCTTATCACCACGACAGCCGCTTGGCAAGATATCAAAGATTGTTATTATTGTAATGACGCCTCTACTCATAATACTATTGCCCTGGCAAATGTCTTCATATCCTAGATAGGCCATAAATCGTAAAAACATTAACGTCAAATCCAATTCTAAATCACATGAAATGATTTGTTTATGACATACACAAAACTATTCGAGTAGCTATATATTTAAACGACTTTGTAGGTATCATCTTAGGGCAATATAAAAATAATCCTCCAATTCTTTATATTCTAAAAACAGGTAATTCAAAGCAAAAATTTTAATTATTCCTATGTATGTCATGACCGAGCGAACTCAACACGTTCCCGGTGCGTCTCATTTGCAAGTAACAGGACGTTATAGACCCACGAAGGCAATAAGATAAAAAGACGCTCAATAAGGCGCGATCACAGGCAAAAATGAAATAAATTGCCGCTGAATAAGAGTGCTGTGTGCAATTGAGGCGAACACGGTGCTCATTAGACGACCGACAGCGCTCGGTGCAGGCCTGCAGGACTGTACACAGGACTAGCGACACATTGCCTAACAATCGCAATTTATGCATTTTTAATGAATTCATAATGTAAATTGGAACAACCCAAAATATTTCTCGTACCTTTAACAATGATGTCAATTTTTAAAAATGTACAATGAATTGGTTTTCTGGTACAAAGCGTACCCTTAGCAGAAAAGCTGTAAAACAAGAGAACATTAGCATAACAAAGATGTGTGATGATGTGGAATAACAAAGGATTTTTTTCTTTGATTCTTTAAGATTTCACTTTCAGTTAATAAGTTAAAAGTCGCATGTAACGCAAATGACCATATTTTAATAAAAGATTTCAGAATAAATGAGTCGATATAGAATTTTTTTCAAAACCGCAGTCTGCAGTGAAACAATGTATTAACTACAGGAGCCACCGAAGCACGTCGTGACGAGACAAAAAGTTATTTCTCTCGGACATGAAATCGAAACCGGAGAATAATGGAAGGAATGTCGTACTTTGCATACAGCGGAAAATTAAAAGATTTTTAGACTTACTAAACGGGCAAATAACAAAACTTGGGAGTCGGAATTGCTCCTTCACAGATTATAATAAAAAATTTTAGATTTAATACAAAACATATTTTTGGAGTAATGTATTTTCTCGATATTATCTATACATAATAAAATGAAACATTCAATATTTTTCAGACATAAATTAAAATAAAATGAATAATTAACGATTGCATTCTTTATTAAATATTTTTATTATATACATGGAATAATTAACTCTCTGTTGATTAAATTAGTGCCTGTAATACTATGAAACTTATCTGCAATAAAAATTATATATTAAATATTAACATTATCGATTTCAAACATTTTCACTACTTTTATCGTCTTCATTTATAAAATAATATTTTCGACTCTACACAATTTCTTGCGTCAGTAACAAGGGTGGTAGACGAGCGAGCGTAGTGTACGTCACACATCTCCACGCACCATTTGCAAGCACCCGAGTGCATCCCGTCGCATCCCGCCGCATCTCGACGATCCCACAACAGAAATAGTATAATGTCATATCAAATGTCCGTAACTCTGTAGACGCGTGCCGTGTTACGTGTTATGGCGCCCTTTGCCTCCGCTGCCACAGCTACGCTGTTCGCCGATACAATGTTCTGAATATGGCTATCACATTACACAACTACGAAATATAACATTTTTATTCATACTGGACTTGATGATGGGTTTGATGAGCGTTGCCTTAGCAACGAGCGTTGCCTTAGTATGTCACTTTCATAGTGTGTGGTTGTCAAATTAATGTAGTACCTATATACTAATATTACCGGCTTCATATATTTTTATGAATGATATTGTTTTTATGCATTTCTACATATAAAAATGCTAAATTTCATAATTCTATATATGTGATTTTAATAAAAACTAGTTCAATCAATCGCTTATAAATAAAGTAAGAAAGAAGATATTGTATAAGACCACTTTGAATTTGAAGCCTATTGCATAATTTTTTGAAGTATATACTAAAATATCTTTATTACTAATGTAAAACAATACAAAAGTGTTAAAATTTTATTAAGTACGAACTGTAACAAAAAATCTATGGCTATTGGTTGTCATAAATCTGTATTGTTCATAGTGGCATTTTTTGTTTTTATATATTTTCCGAAAACTTGTTTTTATTTAGTAGACGAACGGTCATGACTAATTGGCGCTGCTACGGCAGTACCGCTCCGGGGTGCACGACATAATTGTTATATTCGGTTTTTGCAAATATAATAATAAAATTTTATTACCCCGTTTCTCAAAGGGTTTGTCTTGAAATACTTAAAGGGTAGCCAGTGGAACTTTACTTCGTGCCTGTCATAAGTCAAAATGGATCAATTGTTTAGTTGCATATTGTCATAAATCACTTACAGAAAAATAAAAAAATGAATGAATGCCGTGGCCTCAATACAGCATCATTACACAAATATAGATTTTGCCTATTTGTGCACGTACCACAGCTCATTGTGGGTGGTGAAAAAAAATGTCTTTCATTTGTTCAAAATTTTGCAGAATATTTCTGCGAAAAGAAAGCTGATTATTATAGAAATGGCTTATGCTTATTTGTCACCTGCTTTTGATTTATTGACGTATTGTTTATTTAATTTTATACTGACTTAAACAAAAAACTGTTCATAACATCGACGTTATGGAAGGTCTTACTCGTAATGGATATGAGGTTCTAATAGCATATTATTAATATATACTAATATGAAATATTAGTATTTTATTTTTATTATTCATTTACATATTAATATTTATTTACAATAATTACTTAATCAGTCTGTCACGCTCATATAAGCGCTTAAAGGTGCCATAACGGTTCATAGGGACGTCTGACTGTTAACGCGATTGGTTGTGGGTTCGATTTCCATTTGGGGAAAATTATTATATTTAAATTATTTTCATTTCTATACTCTCGCCATTTAATAAGTGCTTAATATCTCGAATTTAAACGAAAAGCGATGAACAGAGCGTCTTAACACTAAATTCGCATAATTATTAATAATAAGCTGTTATATTGAAAATATATCAAGTATAAAAAATAGGCCACACAATAAATAATAAATATTTAAATATTAATGTGCCAAATAAGGTAAAATATTGTGGTTAAATACAGAAACACAAGCAGTCACAGTGCGATCGTTGTGTTGATCGAAGAGTGATAGAATAGGTTAGAGCCGGGGTCAGCGGCGCCATGCGTCATCGCTAACGACGACAAATGACGTGACGTGACGCGACTAAGAATATCTGGGGCCGCGTCATGAACCCTCACACTTGTAACTTATTTGACTGATGTTTTATTTATATTAATTATACATGCTAAAGTATCTTTATAAAATATTTGAAACTGTAAATATTGGGTAAAATTTATTACTAAGGACTAAATTCAAGTAGCAAGAAAATATTTAGTATATTATAAATGACATTGAATGACAGGTGTGAAAGTATTGAGGGGACGGAAACTATTTTTTACAGTCAGAAGGAAAGTGTCATTCGTCACTAGAGACTACTATCCATCACATTATTCGTTTCCTTTACTTGCGATGTATAAATTTCGTTTTAAAACAGTTGACTTTTTCATCATTAATTTGAAACCAACATAAAAACAACTAACAGTACATTCGCATTTTACTGAATGAATAATTTTTTTGTTTATTTAAAGTTTAGCGCAATGTTATAAATAGATCAAATGTAAAAACTGTGCTAAGACTTTTTTCCCACAGAGATTTAGCGTCGAGACGAAGCCGGCTGCACGCGACTTAAAATAGCGCGCATTTGTCGAAAAATAAAATTTCCCCAAATAGACAGAAATATACAAAAATGTGAGTCGAAGAGAGGGGCGAGCGTGCCGGCGCGAGGCGTGCCGTAATGTGCGCCCCTAATTAAAATGTTAAAAACCGACCGCTTCTGAAAAACGTCAATTTCAAAGAGAAATGTGCCATTTAAAACATCTCTTCTCGTATTGTTTATTTTATAATTTTAAAGTAATGTGAAAGATGTTACATCATTTACGTGCACACGTATACTACACACGTATATTATTACTTCCATGTACAACGGATTCGTGGGCCTTTTAATTTTGTATGAATATTAGTATATTGTTTTCTTGTGCGTAAATTGTTTTCGAGTCTGTCTTCGCATAATCATAATGGGTTCATACGCTCTTGTATAATATAAAAACTGAACATTTCTATATTTAAAATATTTTCATCTCCTTGATCGTTATAAGTATAAAGTTACGGTCTTGAGTATAATTTTTAAAAGTTCAGGACATGCAGAAAGTTTGACAATTAAATTATTTTAATATAGTTTGTGTATGATATACGAATGTCCTAGGTTTCTACTGTTTACTAATGAATTATAACATATCACGTTCAACAAATCTGAGTAATAAAATATCCTATTCGTATCTTTTTAAATTTTTGTTCCTATGAACAGAAGATTTTTATAAGGCACTGACTTCTGAGAATCGCGTTACTTTTATAAGGAAAAAGATGACGAAAACTTCCTAAATAATATTTAAGCTTAGGCAGATATTCCAATGAGGTAACAAATGAAAGGATAAACCTAACCATTTGGGGCACATGCAGATCAGCATCGACATTCATTACCTAATTAAAATCGCAAGCCCCTTCCGCTCACAACATTTCTCCAACGCGCTGCCAATAAATTTCATCCGCCAGTCGCCCCATAACGATAACCAGTTCCTCGGGAACTATCGTTCAATCTGCCGTCGATGCCGTATGTTGATCCGGTCGTGTACCCGCCGCTCTTTGCAGACGAGCCTGTCGATTCCTATGTATTATTTAGTACCGCCACTAGAGTGAGTGCGGCGCAACACGGCCTACGTCTCGGTGTGTCTCGGTGCGTACGTGTGTGTTTGTGGCGCACACAGCCACGAGCGCAAATGTCTCGAGCCACGTCAGCTCAGAGATAACGAGCTCACATATTCATAAAGAATAAAGAATTATCCAACAGCGACAACGGCCCCCTCCCCGGCCCACTACCCGTCGATTGTAATGCTCTCATTCACACTCTCCGGCCGATCTCGATCTATCCGTTCTCCTCTAAGAAACAAATAAGATAGACTTTCGATGCGACTACATCGAAATTGGATTATCGACTTTAATTTATTCTATCGAAGAAATATTTCATTTCTCGCTAAGATTCGTTCATGAAACCCTTTAGCTTCACGCGAGCCGCCATTGAATAGTTTTGAAACGATCAGTGTAAGTTTAGCGATTACAACCCGTTTTAATTCTTATGGCTTTGTAACGAAGGACCATTTAGCGGCCGTGAATGGTTAGTACAAAAGCTCTATATGCAATTAGCCAACGCGGGGTCCAACCCTCGAGACAACATCTTTATGGGCGACACATTTGATTCGAAAACTTGTTATGCTTCGTCCTAAATAAATTATAACGAGAAATTGTAATCATTAAAAGAATATATTTCATGTGTGTATAGGTGGACGAGGCGCGATGGCGGGCAACGCGGCCGGGCGGTCGGGCAGTGGCCGACCGCGGGCTATCTCTGCCTACATGAATGCCTGCTCCGCAGAGATAGCGCGCAAATCTTTCGACCTTTACCGCCACTTCATTTTACACTACGCTGGTGTAATATCTCGTCAATGCGTTCCATTGTACCAAAATATTGCTTTTGTAATTAATATTTGATATCAAACGCATACTGTAGTGGGCCTACATCTGAATGTAATCGGTGATTGGTTGTGGGTTCAATTCTCATTCGAGGTAATTATTTAATTATATTTTATTACTGCGCTCATGTAATACAAATAGTGTCATTAAATTAGTCACTTAAGCACTTAACACGCCATGTTTCAAATTCGCGCGGAAAGCAACGAATGGAGTGTTTTGACACTTGCATCTTTGTAACTACCCTGCTATGCGGGTTAAAATGTGAAGCTGCGATGTTTTTGTGTGATATTTACCTTAAAAATATGGCTTAGTAAATAAATAATTATTCTACGAACTAGATCAAACGAGGTCGGTTGAGGCGCAGTAGTACAGCGTTAGATTGTAAGCCCGACCGGTTGCGGGTTCCTTCCCCACTCGGGGAAATGATTATATTTAAATTATTTTCATTTCCTCGCTCTGGCAAGACAAAGCGTTAAGTTCCGCCACTCAACACGCCATGTCTCGAATTCGGCGAAAAGCGCAGTATGGAGTGCCCTACTCTCCTACTTGGTATTTTCTGTCTACTCTGCTACGCGGGTTAAGAGCGTGAAAAAAATATTTTTAAAATAATATCATAAGATTATATTTGCTAAATATTTTTTTATGAAAATCATAATTTTGCCTATGTCACTGAGTGAGTATAGGAAATAGATTCAGAAAGAATTGACAATTGTTCTATTATAACCTAAATTCTAATTGCACTACAATACAGTCCCTTTGAGAATTGTCTAAATGTCACAAATTTGGTTTTCACTATTGAACTTAAAAATAAAATCTCTTATCCCATCAAGTTAGATAAAAGTATTGAGATATCCTTGCCAACGCGCAATCAAAGCAAAATTGAGCGGAAATTGGAGTTTTTTTAAGATTAGTTTAAGAATTCGTCAGCCGACTAGCTATTCCTATAAAACAGGCTTAAGGTTTAGTAACAGTATTTTATACCTGCATTAAAAAAAAAACAAGATGTAGTAATAATTTATATAAAACAGTTGCTTATATACCGATAACACTTGATGAACATATCAAGCGAGCTAATAATGTTATCTAATTACGATACATAGATGACCATTAGCACCACTGTATTCCCAACGCAATATCTACCTAAAAATAATCAAAAAAAGAAAATTGAATTAAAATATACAATAAGTCTGCTGAAAATAAAAACTTTCAAAATTCATTTAAGTCATTCACAGTTCTTAAAAATTATTGAACATATTTGATATTTACCACGTATCTGAAACAACTTCACTCTTTACTGTACTAGTCTACCCCCTGTATGTGTACTTTACCCAGAGTATTTAGATACAACCTAATGTAAAGATACTCCATTGACTGCTTTCCACCCATTATCGAGATATTTAAAAAAGTATATGGTTATAAATCATTGTAAATTTAGTAACAAAGTAATTGAAGATCTTAAGTTTAAGCACCAAGGTAACTTTTTTGTTTACTTAAGAAATAAATAACAATAAACTGTACAAAAAAGGGTAACGAAAGATTAAGCTAACTTTATTACGATATCTTATATAATAATATTATAAAAAGCGTTTTATAGTGAATCCAATAATATGTCAAGATGTTATAATAATGTTGTACCAGTATTTTATTGCTAACACTAGCCATACATCAGACTTTCAGCTAAGCACTGATATCGAGTTTATATGTTACAAAAATGAAATATAACTTCTTTAGAAAGTTAATACAAAGATAAATTTTTTCCTTCAAAATCGGAGATTATTAAAAAGTAAAACCAACGATGTGTTTAATACAAAAAAGAAGCAGACGACGATACGTTGAAATAAAATTTTATATAGTGATCGTTAACCCGACCCATGTCCAATATTAAATGGATAGCGGCTTAAGAGTAAAAATTAAAGACAAACATAAATATTGTAGAAAACAATTTGATTCAACATTGAACCTTTCACACTATTTCGATTGATGACCGGAATGAAATTCGATATTTTTTTAAATGACGCGTAGGTTTTACATATTCACATTATACTATGAAAGGATCTAGTATTGTTGGAAATACTGCTTCCTTATGACATAGGACTGTACTTATCAAAACGTATTTCAAAATATAATTATGAAAGAATTGCAAACACTTACTTGTGGTTTAAATATAGCGTTAAGTCTTGTAAGACCGTTAATTATCTTTTTTCCTAAGAATATTTCCTTATAATATTATGAAAAATCCCTTTAATATTTCTAAAATATATACATATTGATGTTTCTAATAAAAACAGAATTTTTTTTTACACTATCCCTTTCAGTTGCTAGTAACCCTTAATAGAGATAAAAGTTAAGTATTTTTTGTAAATTATGTATAATTACGGATATTCGAGGCGTAAGGCAAACCATGAGGAAACTGGATTTAAGTGGAGAGGAATAAATTAAAAAGCTAAGTTATGAGCCGACCGATCTAACAACATGAATGAAACCGCACCCCTCCTTGCCCCGCTACGTGGCACGGCCGCGTGTGGCCTCACAGTTCCTCGACAGGGACGGATCCAATATTTCACAAATATTTTTTTTTCTTTTTAGCTAAGCATAAATTAATTTATGTGAGTTTGAGTAATTAAACCAAAAGAAACTAAACCAAGTAATAAATATTATTTGTAACATTTCAATTTCCATTTTATTTTCATATTATAGAATATTTTTATATTTAATGCTTGATTATGCGTTCAATCAAATCCTTCCCTGTCAAGAGGTGAGATGTAGCGTTATCGGTGCTGGTAATCAGAGCTCAAAATATTACGATTCAAAACTTGGTCAAGACCTTATATCCCGAATATAGTAACTTAGGGTACCATTAAAGGAAAAAGTGGCCATTTATAACTTCGGAATACTTTATTTGTTTAGTCATAATAAACCAATGTCAATTAAGCGGAGTTAAAAATTAATGCTATATGTTTGTTTTTTATATTGAAGGTATCATAATCTAAGAGCTCGTGTGTTTGTGTGCGGACACAGCGGACTCTGCATTGATTTATCGAAGATAGTTGTGAATGAATGTTATTTTATTATAGTAGGACCAACATTTTCGTATAATGTTATATAAAAGGACACTCAGTGTAGTTTTATCACTACAAAGATAATAAAATATGAAACTGACAAAATCATAAGTTTTGAAGTAAAACACGGCTTCTGGCGAGTGCGAATTAAAAGAAAAGTTTGTGTGCAAGCATGTATCTATGTATAATTTACTATTTTGTATACATTTTTTGTAAATAAATATTTTTTTCGATATACTAAATTAAACTTTTTGACGTAATTCGTTCTATACATTACTTACATTGTTATACGCAATCTACAATTTGGCGACATTTACCGCAATAAATATCTGCTAATATAAAAATGCATCCTCGTTATGTGTCGCAATTTAATTGAGATCTTATATTAATTAGGGTGCCATGTGAGGCGAGGAGGTGAATGTGTCCGCCGCACGCAGCTTCTGCACGCAATTCTGTGATGCTTTTAGGATAGCGGCCTACGTTGCATCTCCTGTTGGCACTTCTTACCCAAAGTCTAGGTTCTGAGGTTTTAGTTCACATTTAACACTTTGATATGTTACGTTCAAAATGTTTTCTAGTGACTGAAAACAGTTAGTCTCGTTTAAAAAAATATAGATAATAACCATAATTAGAATCAATTGATGATGTATAGAAAAAATATATAGGTATATCATGGTACTAAACTGAATAAAAAAGTTATATTTAAAAGGATAAATTGTCATATATTTATTTATATTATATAGTTATTATATGAATATTTATTATATATTTTTACATATATATAGAATGGAATGTGTTTTTATTACTAATACATTTACATACATATACGTACTATAAAATATTAAGCTTGACAGTTAAATTAAGATGTCGAAGACGTGAATATCGGCATTGGCCTTTAAAAGTCGGAGTGAGTGTCCGATGGGCGATGGGCGATGGGCGATGGGTGATGGCAGATTTATTATTACAGGTAGGGAGGCTCATCGAGTCGTCGCGCGTCGGTGTAGGCTCGCGGCTCGCGTGCGCGATGACGTGATACCACGCCGTCACGCGTGTTTACAACAACGTTATAACAAGTTGTAAGAAGCGAACTAACAAGCCACTGCAATATCTCGCCTCTGACATTAGTGAACGTAGCATGCAAGAATTTTATTACACACAGAAATAGATTTATATTTCTTTTATTGAGATTTGCAGATGGCTACACCTTATCTAGTATACTCGTGAGCGGTACAAAAGGTACAGCAACTTACATATTCAGAATGTCCTTTTATAAAATAATTTATTATTTCATAAAATAAATAAGTATTATGTATCTATAACATACTTATAGATACATAATACTTATTAATTTTTTGATCCCATAGTTATAGCTTCTAGAGTAACAATGTAATGTATGTAATGTATGAATAACAATGTATGAACTATCCAATAATGTTCGAGTCGTGTCTATATCGAAGTATTTTTTTTTATTTAAACTTTAGCGCAACTTACACTATATTTGGCTAATATTAAGCTTAGTTTTCAAGAGAGGTAAGTATTAGGTATACCAACAAATATAGTAAATAGTGGTAAACTGTTCTCGTATTATAAGTAAAACTAGTAGTATGTACTTTTTACAGAACAAATATTTCATATTACTATCTATGATAAATAAATGATAATAAAACTTTTTTAGCTTCACATTTTTATCCCTCATAGCAGGGTAGACAGAAAGTACCTACTGCGAAGAATTCAAAACATTGCGTGATGAGTGGTGGAACTCAACGCCGCACTTTGTCTTTATTATAAAATTTATGTTTAATTTCCTTGGTGCTAGCTTGTGTTAACTTTATTTCCTAATTTTTTTTAACTTCAAGTTATTACTGGAGGTTAAAAAAGTTTTATTTGTAGTCTTAAAAGTTTCCTATTTATTCAGTAAAGGATGGATAATTTTAAAAATCATACACGAGTAACATGGTAAAGTAGTTTCACTCAGAGCTCTAACGTCGTATAAATTCTATTTATTTGTTCAATGATCAACAATTCGTGTTGATTGTAATAATAAAGTTTTTTTTGTAAATTGATTCCGGATGAGCCCCATATAAACTGTAGATATAAAAGCAAGAACAATAAAAAATCTAAATGAGTTAGCGATAATCTTATTGTCGTAATAAAACTTAACTTTAGGCGATTATACAACGGCGGCGCCATGAAAATATATCTAAAAAAATGGGTATACTGGTTTTTCGTACTTTTATACTACTTAATTAAAAATATATATATTTATTTATTTCATTGAATAAATTTAAGACGCATTAGATATTTCATTTTGTAAATGCGTGTAAATATTTTATCCAACTTCTAGTAAATATTTTTCATACTTTCGGAACATTGTTAATGTTTTAAATATTATTATAGGAAAATAATCTGTATCATAATAAAACCGAGTATTAACCGAGTAATTTTTTATTAATTGATATTCTTCTTTTAAAATATTAAATTTGGACATCAAATTACATATTTTATTCGATTTTGAGATATGAGATTTGGTTGATTATGAGAAATAAATGAATATTAAATATACTATCAACAAATTAATTGTAATTAAAAAGTAAAATTAGACTTTATTCAACCAATACTACAATTTGATCGAACGCAAAAAGAACATTTAATCATAAAAACACACTGCCGCAACCCAATAAAACTCACAATTGGAAATTTCCACATTGAAAACAATAAGTTATAAAAAGAAATGCTGCGTAGTGTGCAACGACGTAAATGGTATCCTAAAGCATAAAATGACAAACAAAAACCATAATGTCCTTTAAATATAATATTATATATCACGAAACCAAAGCTTTATGAAACCTGATATTTTGTCATATCTTGTTTTATTGCTTTTGAATAGAGAATTACTGGTGTCGGTGTTCAGAAAAGCTATTCAATGTAATGCGGCAAGCACAAGAGGGTAGGAAATTTCTTCGTATAAATACAATGCTGCACGTAATTATAAAAATAACGTACGACTTATCCACTTATTCCGCCCTTTTCCGACTTTAATAAAACTTTCATACATATTATATAGCTATGTATCTTTCAATGGAAATGATCGTATTTGCTAATAAAAAACTGTAATGACTATAGTCAATTGTAGTAAAATATAAATACCTTTATTCTAAATTACTTTAACCTGAAAAAATATAGACGGTACATTTTTAATGTAATCTATAAACTTGTACCAGAAATGGAACAAATTAATCCAATAAATTCAAAGAAACTCACTGAGCGTGAAAATTTTAAAATTTTTGCACAAATCTAGTCACATTTAAAGTATTGTGTTGCATGATGTATTAAATAGCTGGTTGACAATATCGTGCAGATATTAACCCACAAAAAATGTCCTCGAATGTCCCGAGGATTTTCCGCTTCACGCAGTACTGAACTCTTCGTGGCCGGAGCCGGCAGTTGACAAAATATTGTATTGTTCCTATTATCTACGCGTATTTATTTAAAAACGTTATTTAAATGGATGATTTTAAGCCTATTCTGCTCATGCGGCCATTGTCCTCGACTAATACGTTTACAAATGTTGTCTCCACACTGAACGCAAAGAATTTCTTTTGACATACGCCAAATATGTAATATATAACATTTTCGTAGAATTAATTATTCGTTTTAGGAAATAGAAATGATTTTTCTATGCACTTAAAACAAAATTAAATAAATATCTCATATAATAGGTCGTTGACGACAGCTTGCATCGATTTATTACTATTATTATTGCTTTATTCACTTTGTAAAAGTCATCAAGCTATCGGTGACCATAAAGAATTCTCTTTGTGACAATCTATAAAGGTAATGAAGGCAATCATCGACGCACAAGCCAATAAAATAATAGAAATAAATTTGATATGACCGACATATGGTGGCTCTAATGCGTGGCGAACCCTGTTATTGCTGTCAAACATGCGATAAATAGTTCAGTCTGAACTCCATTTCATTTCATCCAACGTTTGATTACACAGTATTGGTCCGTTAGACGACAATGAGAAACGTATAACAAAAACCAATATGTTCACACCCCTTTCTGTTTTTAATTCACTCTGATGACCAAAAAGTAAATTCCAGTTTATTATTATTCCATTACCCGTCACCCCATTTTAAAAAAATATGTCATCCGATGACGAGTGGGGAAGAGCGGGAATAATCTGCGAGCGCGGCCGCCGGGGAGGTCGCGACCCGAGAATATTCAATGTGTTTATATAAAATAATTTTCATGTTCGACAACTCACAACACAATGCCGTATATTTTTTGCTCTACCGATAAATTGGAGGGATTATCATTTAATGGAGGGCTCATGTTCGTCGGGCTTGTCCAGATTCCCTATGACTGACATGATTTAATTAAATATATTATAAATTTATTGGTACGGATCGAACCATTTTAGTAGTGCAAAATAAAATAAATTTTTAATAAAGTTACTTGATATTTCGTTTAAACAATTAAGTTGATGGATTGCTTCACAAACTAATTTGATTATTTTCTTATAAAACAAATAGAGGAAGAAGAAATATTTTTAACGAAATATTTTTTTAGTTTTTAATTTACATTGTAGCTTGAAATCACGTAGTAGGTCACATACCCAAAAATTTTCTGCCTTTAAATTACTCGCAGAATCTTCGTAATCACTTGAGCGTCACAACTAGTCTGCTTCATTAATTATTAAGACCTAGTCACCTATTGTAATGAGATATTTTCTTAATTGTTGTAGTAGTTCTTATGAATGGCAAGAAACCAATAACAATTTTTGTTAGTTTATACAATTGTAACGGTAATGCATATATCGATCGTGCCCTAATTTTTTTCTGATTACTATTAATATATTTATAGAAAAAGCTGGTAATCTCCATTATGGTACCGCAAAAAACTACAAATCCCTTATTATGGAACATTCTTATTGTAGTGATATGAAAATATATTTTATTAGGTAGCGTATACACAAAACGCATTGAAACTATGAGATCTTATCGCATCCCAGCGGAGGCTCCCTGCTTGTTTACTCTAAATATTTCGTGTTACAATAAAATTACATGACATCTGTACTACAAATAACGGGAATATCTTTATTCATACCGCGACTGCAAACAAGGTCCCCCTCGCGTTTGCATTGTCACTGCGGGGAACGTCTGCTTACTGTCTATGCTTACTTCCCTTGATATTAAGTATAAACTTATACTAATAGTTTACTATTAACTAACTTAATATTTAAATCAATAAAAGATACAATATTTTTTGTAAGTTTTCTAGTGTACTAATGCGTACAGTTGCTCTATTATACCGACTTTGTATATTGGAACAATAAAAAGTATAAACCTTAAATGTCGATAGATTGAGAGGCGATTCTTAAAATATTATTTCGAAAAATATTATTACTAGTATTTCATTAACATAGGGAAAATTTGAAATATTGATATTACTATAATACAATCATTTTTTCTGTCTTCGTGGAATGATAAACTGCAAAAACAGATAGATAATATTATTTTATTACAAAAGGGCAAGGAAGCGATTTACAATAAATAGCTTCAATATTAAAGTTCTCCCCTATATTGATATCAATAGAGAGACGACAACCCATACGCTCGCGGCGGTTTCAGAAATCCGTCACATTTCTTTTTTCTTTATAAAAAAATATCTGTCTGATTTTAAATATTGTATAAAAAAATAAATATAATGCGTCTCGAACCCGCGCCACTTGGAACCATACGCTCCTGAACGACTGAAATTTCATTTAGAACCTTTATCTTACAGAAATTTCACGCGTAATATTACAAGCTTATATTTGTAGTAAATTTTTGATTGTTTAATTTTTTTATATGCAAACTAAAACGAAATAAAGATGTGCATTCCATTATTATTTTAAATTAACAACACAACTAATTTAATAGATTTTTATTATATTACGCTTATCATATTCGTGAGGCCACCGTTGCGCAGTGAGAGTGTTTGTGGGTTCGATTCCGAATTTTCTTTCAAATTATTTACATCATTTCGCTTTGCTAAGACGATCTCTAATTCGGATGAAAGGAGAAGAACAAAAGAAACAAAGTGACATCTCTCTAGGTTATCTTTGACTATCCTGGTATTCAGGATAAAGCGCAAAACTGATAATTTATAAATACAGATTTGCTTAAAGCTTCATAAAATTGTAACTACCAAATGTTGAGAATCCCTGACATCTCATAAAAACAGTAAAACAGTCGTTTCGAGGAGGAAACCTCTATTAGTTTTCTTTACAGGTTGTATTGACAATAGTTTCGCCCATCACATCCACGACTGGATGTACCGCTATGATGTGCCTACCTGCTTTGTCGGATATTTGTTTACAAGCATTGTAATTGTACAAGTAGAGGTACGTGTAGTGTTACTCAAGGTCAATGCTTATTTCAAAATATTTACAAAGTAAATATGTATATAATTATTAATTATAAATATATAGGTATATGACTACGCCTGTTTACAACTAGGATTTGCAAATATATTAGATACGTCATTATTATAAAACATCTATATATATTAACTGATAATTTATCTCCCACAACAGATAATAATATATTAACGTTGCTTTAGAATTTTCAGATGCGATTTCTAACAAACATAGTTTTCTACTTTATCACGGTGTTGATGCTCACAACAAATTTTTACTTCCGCCTTCTGTGAGATAGGTTGAAAGCTAGATCAAATATAAACTTACACTAATTCATTTGATTAGTACGATCGTGTGCAGAATGTCAAAAAAATTGGCAAAATATCATATGCTTAATTATGATACTCATTAGGATCGACTGAAAATATTTTTGTTTTATAAAATGACCTTTTATTCTCGGTATTTAAAGTTTATTTTAATATATCCGTTATTAATTTAATACATTCGAAGAAAACGATTTTAATGATCCATTATGAAAACTTTATTATTTATAAATGTTAGTTATAGTTATTCACGTGGTCTAGAAACAGGCCAAGGTAGCTAGCTAGCTGTAAAGGCCATCGTAACACGGTAGGAAGGTTGATGGTTGGATGGTTGGTTTGACTGTAAACGTGGTAGTTGTGTGTTTTGCTCCAACTTGCGTTTTGCTCCAACCAAACGTGGTAGTTGTGTGTTTTGCTCCATTTTAATATATCATATATATTAAAATAATAATTTTAAAATGATAATTATTATTTTAATATATATGATATATTAAAATAATAATGATCATTTTAAAATAGCTAGTAAACCCTTGAAAAATAAACAGGAGCGTTGAGTTACGCAACTTAATACAACATATCTCGGACAGAGAACGGAGAACGGATGGAACTTCATTTTTATAACTTACAGCTTTTATACTCAACATTAAAATCACAAAAATAATTTATAATCGGAAGTGAAATAAAATAACTAATAAATAAATATTGGTAACATTTTAAACTCAGATAACGGTGCACAATTAAGATATAAATCATAGAGAATGAGCCATTGTATTTGAAGGACGTTATGACTGTGGATTGTGTTCTCAGCCGAACTCTACCCCTGTGGCTATTGGCAGCCATTACCAATTTATCATTAAGGCAATTTTTACAATTATTTCGACCATCAATCTATTGCTACTGCCCTATATTGTGCTCTACATGAATATTTAGTGATAGATCATATTAATAGAGCAATATCACTTTTACTAATGGATCATTAAATTTGATAATATAACATGGTTTATTTATTAATAATATTTAGATTGTTATCAACTCGAATTATTTTGTTTTGTTAACATTTTTTTTAAATACTTTATACTTTTACGTGTGTAACTAAGAAATTTATTGTTTTTTTAATAATACTACACTAAATTAACTAAATGAAGATTTATATTAAAAGTAAATAATTACCACCATGCTATACCAAGGTCGCGCTTAAGTAGAGCCAAGTTTATGTCATATATCAATTGGTCAGCAGTCCACCCACGCACAAAAGATGCGTGGGTGCAAAGATTATTCTCATTCAATTGAACTGTATTGTGCGCCGGCGCATGCCACTTTCAGCCACCTCTTAATTACCACGCAGCTGCTGACCTGCGTCCATCTGGAGCGTCACCACCTATATCACTACACTCTACAGGATGTTTTAGTATCAAAGTGACTTAACAAAATAAAAAAAATACTTCTAACACTTATGTAAAAAGAGCCTATAGTGTCACCACTTGTATGCATTACAAATAAAATTAACTTTTACATAATATATCACGAGTAATATTTTCTTTACATAAATATAAAAAATTAAACAATAAAATGAAAATATTTAACTTATTTACTTTAGAACGAAAGTTAAGCTTTCAAATTAAGCCAAGAGGGCATCAGTTGTGATAGCATCTACATTTCTACACGCTGTATAACGCACACGCTATCGAATATTTCGATGATCTGTGTAATGTAAGGTGAGTGTCCGGCGACAATAGCACATTGGTTTGGAGTGGCGGCCTTCCAGCAAATCTCATTTGTGGATTTATCATTAACTGTATTTCACTCACCCTCGTCTGGAAAGCCTATTAAGTATAAATTCGTATAAATGTTATTTCCGCCAGTTGTCAATATCTTGCTTATTTGCTGTGGTACTATTATTGGACATCATATATAATATATTGGACCTACGTTTATTATGACTTTTAAATCGATAATTTGTAATGTATTTACTATATACCTAATTTCAATTTAAGTTGTATTAACAATTTTAAAAAAAATGATGAATATATAAACATTATTTCATATACATCAACAAATTATATATGGTTAATTAAACATCTTTCAGATATCCACCTCTAATAAATCAAAAAGAAATAATTACTGTCATATCACAAGAAACCTTTATTATCCAATTATACTTATAAGAACGTAGTAAAATTATCAAAATCCACAAAGTAATAAAAAGAACCCATAGGTATGGCCAACAGCAATCACAGAACGTCGTAAAAACAGGAAAAATATAATCCACGTCAGAAATGCACTGGAAAGAACAATGAGGTGTGTCCTAATCGCACGCCTTATCGACACTACCTTTTGTCTTAATTTGATGACCAGTTATTTATGTTCCTACGCTATCTATCTTTTGCTATAATTTATACTAGTTTTGCTGCAACCCAATACTACTGTGGCTCTGTCAAAATTCACATAAATAATTAGGAGCAAGGCTGGGACCGATGTTATCTGCCCTTTGTGACAACTCTACGAACGGTTATAAACAAAAGGCGTACTCTAATGATTCAATGAGCGATCGTAAACCCTTAATATTTACGCGTGACTCTTTCAGTTGGCTCTTTGAAATGTTTTATACATCCAGCATAAGTTCTCCCCTCGCTCCCCGGGCGCCTACGCCAGTCGCGTCGCTATATCTGATTTATTCATACCACCCGAAACACATGATCGGTTTTTCGGATAGCGGGTATTTAGTTATTTTTTTATTTTATTCTGCTTCTACAGCCGCAATGTTTAATTGAGGCGAATATTAATTGTATACGGCTCGCATGTTAAATTCTTAATTATGATAGCATGCATATACTAAATAAATGAATAAGGATCAAATTCAATACTTTTTCGTTCCATTGACTATAAGGTGCGTATATAGTGCATAATTATTTGTTTATAAAACTATTTTTGTATTTGTTATTAAAAGTGTCTTTAGAATATGATAGGTTATTAAAAATATGAATACACCTAATCGAGGTACTAAAATTGACATTACATAACATAAATGGGTATGCAAAAAAAAAATGTAAAACTATATAATTGAAATGTTATTGTATTACAATGTCATAGAAACCTTACAATATTATAGTGACAATGATATATAGGAACAAATATCGGGTTGCAATTAAAACTATTGCGACTTGGTAACTAAACGGTACTGTGTGGGAGGACAACTGCAGCAGATGTGCGACCATGCCGACCTTCAGGCTCACCCCAATATTCACCTAACCTCTATTCATATTTCTATGTTACACTGTTTTTAAAAATTCAAAAACTTCCAATTCCCTATGCATTGGAAGTTTCTGAATATATGAATTTGGAAAAAAATCAATTTGGGAGGTCTATTTTAGAACACTAACTCGGGTGACGCAAACATGGATAGGTACCGATAACGATTCAATATTTATTGTCACTCGACGTTCGTCATTAAGATAGTGTCAAAACTCACTGGCGCTCACTTACGGGGTCGGACGTGCACTCATAATTATTACTAATGCCTTAAATATGTCAAAACAGGAATCCAGGTAAAAAGGCGTAATTTACGCGCGGCCGATAGAGATTTGGCAGTTGGCGCCGTGGCTCAGCCGGCCGGCTTCGCGATCGGGCGCCGAGTTTTTGTCCACTATTGTCTTTGATATAAATTTTAAATAGGAAATGTTTCTTTTTATGGAGATCTAGTTTACGGCTGACAATGTTGGTAATATAAATCTAACGTCTGCGTCACTATTCCTTAGCGATGATCGATCGATAAACATTATTTATGTACTTCCGCCGAATGTGACAGGATTGGATACTGTCAACGTGACTCAATTCGTAAAATTAATCGCTAATGAAAACTGGAGCGTAATTGATTGCCATATTATTAACTTTTGTTGACATAAAATTGAAGAAATATTAAGCCAAAAAAGGCACTTAAAGGTTTTGAAACATAAGTACTATGACAGAAATGTCCGCGTGTCTATAGAGGTATATATGTTGACTTACTTTTATCATATATTTCTAAACAAAAATATTTATTATTCGCCACTTTATGCTAATATATTATTATTATTATGGGCATAAGATAATTAAATTGCTTGTTATAATAATGGCACAATTAGTCAGAAATTTGAATGAGCCCTTGCTTCCCTGTAAATATAAAGTAATCAGGCACCTAATATGGGAAAATGAAGTTTCTACATAACACACGTTTGTACGCGTCCCAAGTAATAACCTACCTGTGATCGCTCATTGAATTCAAATGAGTCCGCAATGAGTACGACCCACATGGCAACATAAATAGATACCAACTCACGCTTATGACACATATTATTTACATATTAATGTGAAAATAACCACTTTATAAAAAAAAGGAAAGTTTTGTGAACTTTTGAAACATTACCATAAATGACAAGAGTCAAAAGAAACAATTAACAATTATACATTTTTCATTAATAGGCACCGACCGACCAATCGCGTCAGCGCTGATTAACGACAATAACTCGACGACACTAACTCGCGGATGTTTATTTTTATTTTCGTCCCTTTCGAGTCGATCTCTAATGAATACGGTTTATCTTCAAGTTTATATAAAAAATAAATCGCTTTTAACTGAAGAATCACGCCTTAAAAAAGAAACGCTTATTAAAATTTATTTCTTTCTCTCCTCGCGGCGCTGTCTTGTACATTGCCTCGAATAAAATTAAAAAGTCAAGAATTCTTATTTATTTTAATACAATAAACTGCAATCGCTGAATAAAGATAAATAAAAAGCAATAAAAAATAAAATCGCATTAGCAATAAACAAAATACTTCAGCGGATGTGGGCAGAGCGCAGAGCACGCACACGGGCATACATGGAGAAGTGGCATGGCACTAAACAATTATTAAAATTATTGCCAGCCTTTTCTGCGCTATTTGTGTTATTCATTTTCATTTCAATGTGAACATTGAACAGAGCCAGCTGGTATGTCTCGTTGATACGTATTAAACATACACAATATACGTATAGGTAACACAACATCATCTTGTTTTAATAATTAAACATAACCGAGAAGATTCAATTAGAAACCTTATTTTCATTCTATATAAAATTTTCTAACGTTCTAAGTTTTCTCACATGTCGACACTCCATAGCATCCTGTTGTCCGGGTGTCACGAGTGCTACACTCTCCGGCGTTTTCTTAATTGTGCCGAAATATTTATTTGATTGCAAACTTTGTGGCGCTGCCGTGCAACCGAAATGGTCATCGGCATCCACACTCCCACAATGGCAACCGCTTGTCCCGTGCAAGCGAGAATTAGACGACCATTCTATTTATATCTACTACAGGATTCCATTACTTTAATATACAAAGAAGTTATTTTTAAAGTATTATTAAAACATTTTCTAGTACTTATTATTCTTTATCGAATAGTCTTTGTTAGTTATTTTATTGATGTATACTTATCGATCTTTTGACATTAACAATCTAAATAAGCCACGAATCTAATTTTCAATATGATCGTAGTACTACGTTTACGTCTCACGGTTGAAGCATGTCTTGAATAAGAGATGAAACCAAGTATGAAATAAATGAGTCGCAGCTAATGCAACTGTAAGGCGCCCGAGTTCGAGATCGAACCAACAATAGAGATTAAAGGCGATGATAACGATGTCAACTAGTGCGCACGGTGTCCTTGTCATTCTCATGATTTGCAATGCTGTTTCTAATCGCTATAATTACCTTCCATCCATCAAAAAGACGTATGACAAACGTACCTACTGTAGAATTTGACCGATCCGTGCCACCAATCAGAGTGGTGATTACATTTTTAACTTTTATCCACAGATTGAGATAAAGCAGAGATCATTTTTGCACCATTGACGTATTTATGAATGTTCTATTATAAGCTTCCTTTGATCTTTCCTAACTTGTCACGATAACATTTTTATGAAGTCTTTCCGAACGATTTAAAATAGTGTCCACAGATGGCCACATAGTGTTTTTATTTTTATTTGTATAATTTCTATGTAGTAAGTTTTGTTTCAAACAATATTCATGGATGGGCCTAACAAAGCTGACTAATTATCGTGGCGCGGCATGTCGTAAAACAGTGCATATTGACGGAATATAGAGAGGCCGGCACACAGTGCTTAATGACATTAATCACATTGATTTATTGTGGTTCCGAGTTATTACAGGCCGGCCGCTATCTAGTGTGCGTGAGAGTATACAGCAGGGATGCCTATGTCTGTGGGAGCGCACTTCTTATATAAATGTAACATGCGATAGATAAAGTATATTATCAGTGTTACAAACAGTTGTATATTGTTCTGACCTTACTATGTTAATTTTGAGACCATATCATAAGATTAGCAAACATTTAACACGTTATAAACAATGCAAATTGAGAATGTATATTATGAAAATATAAAACTATTCAATAAAAATCCATTTGTTACTTAAAAAAATATATACAATTTATATTGTAATCACTAAATAAGAACATCCTGGCTAGTGTACCTACCTCCTCGTGAACGTAGACATGAGTGTGTGTGTGTACAGCATTAGGCAACAATTTACGCTGTTTGCGGCGTGTTAATATTGATTGGCTCGCTTTATTTCGACTAGTGCGAATCTATCCTGAAACTAGCACATCATATGACTCTGCATTGAACGTCAACAATTAGATTATTGCTTATTTTATATGCTATAAAAATACCTGCATGTTAACACTTAAACTACAGCATGCGCCTAATAACGATTATTGTACATTTCGTAAACAATCTTTGCTGGGTTGTTTAATTACTAAGGTAGGTACATAATTTGCGTTAAAGATAAATTTTAATTTATAAATTTGTTTGGACTAGCATTATTATTTGCAGTCTCAGTTCAAAATATATATACGGATATTATCGTCACAGTCACAATTACTATATAATAACTAAGTAAGAAAAGATTTTTTTCCAACTTGACGCTCTTTCTCTATTTTATTATAGTACTACAAACAATGTAGTAAGCATGTTTGTTAAATGGTGCTTTGCTTTTTTATACATAGATTGACGATACATGGATGTTTTGAGTTTATTGTTATTATTCAGATTTAAAAAAAATTCTAGTCCTTTGAACATATCCTTCTATTTCCAGTATATATATTATGAACATTCTTTGGAGTATAGAATTTACCGTATTTAAAATTTAAATATTTTGGTGACATGTCACTTACATTGCTATCGTTACCTGCTATCGCTTACGAATTGTGATTGCGGAAAAAGTAGAATACTTCCTAATTTACAAAGAATAATTATAAATGAATAAATAACTATTTTAAATGAAACTATTCTACACGGATTAATCGCATATATTTCGATTGTAGCAACCAAAAGATAAACGCCACCTCAGTCTACCTGTGACCACGGTCTACTGTAAAGTTCTTCTTCAGGTTTCCAAAAATGTATTTACGAATACCAAAATATACACGATTAATCAGTTTAAAATAGTTTAATTTAAAATATAAAAATCGTGTAAATCAAAGATGTTATTAAATATACCAGTTATTAACTGCTAAATTGTACACTTACGCTTATTTGAGTTTAAATTACAATATTTATGTATCTAAGTGAAAGTATGTAAATATACAAAGTAAGTTTTTCTTTTAAAGTTTTCCTTTGTTGTAGACATTCAACGAGCTGTAATATGAAATGCAAAAATAGTACTCATCAAATTTCTGAGTATTTTAACTTAGACTTGAGAAGTTCTTTAGATATATTCTTTTAATTTTCTTAGACATCTAGTAACCATTTCAATTTGCCAACATACATAGGTATATATAAGCAACTGCCAATACAAGACTACCTTCTACGATACTAGCTTACGGTGTTATACAATTTATTACCTAAACTCCAGTTAAATTGCATCCTCTAGTCGATAGTACCTACAATTAATTTGTTCCAATAGTATTTTACTCCGCTTATATGGAATCCATAGAGCCGATGATATCAATAAATACTATTTGTGTAGATTCATTATCCAATTACGTGTGTAGAGAGACAAATTGGTCTAGATAATAAAGATTATAATTATGGGTAAGATTCAATTGAGAAATGACAAGATTGCGGCTCTAAATTTCCCCCATGTATCCGTGTAGGTGGAATGTAAGCGTCACCGCAACCTACTTCATCCATGGGAACTGTGCTTGTTCATATAGTTCTCCAACCGTGTTTACAATGTAATTTTACGTGTCGACCGCGATGACCACGTCTCGGAGTCGCCAGCGCGCGGCCCGCATATCAACTACAGCATTATAATTTCATAATGCACGCTTGTCAACGTAAATAATACGCAAAATTTATGTTACGAGGTTCTCACCGTTCGACAGAGGCGTAATGAATACTTAATTAGACGTCATTAGGCATGAAACAGTCAGCCCTCTACTCATATTCATTTCAAGACGTGGATATAAATTCAATTAACCGTTTAGTACCGAGCTATCGTTGTTGTTCGTTGACTCAAACTTCGTTATGCCATATATCTAAATATTACACGCAAATGACCGCCGCATGTTAATATATTACTGATCAAATTGTCGATTAGAAGTTCAATATATATTGTAATTAGCTGTTTTGCCTCACGTACCATGCGACTCCCATTCGCAAGTACTTGTTCTTAGTCGTGATCGAATTTTCATTTGCATAAACCCCAGTAATATTTATAGGCTGCTATAGAAATAATTATAAATGTATTATTTTGAAATAGTGTAAAAGAGAAACATTTTAGATATCTTGATAAAGGTAGATAGAAGTGCTTAGTAATATTATATCTAAATAATAACGAAAATGAAGGGCTAATATAGAGCAGGGTGAGAACCCCATGTTAATAAGACGTGTCCATTGTCCCTCATCATTACAGGTATATTATTCAAACAATTAACGCAATTTTATTTTCGTATGCAATATTTTATTTTATATTTGTAACGTTTTATTTTTATATAATTCACAAAAAAAATTAGTGGAAAATAAAATTAGTGGAAGTTCTACGTAAAATAAAAAATTGACATACCTGCGAGTGTAATCTGAACTCCCAAACATCACATTAATTCAGACTCGATCCTATAACAATAGCTGTTATTACTGTTTATTATAACACCTAGATATTCATAGTCAAATATTTATTTTTCACGTGACCCGCACGCTCGTTTGCCTTGCCTGTCCTATAAAAAATAATAATAGAAGTTTAATAGAATACGATACAATATGTAAGACAACCCTAAAATTATTAGGTAAACTCGTAACTGAGTAACAACTAATATAAATAATGACAAGTAATAAATTTAATTTCAGTTTCAGTGAACACATTCATAAATAGTAGAAGCTACTACGGAAGTGGATTCATTCATCATCCGTCTTGGATAAAAACGCTCGTTAGAACAAACCCCCATCTCCCACCCCACCTGCTCTATTAATGTTACACAGAAGTACCTCTATTACGCCTGCCATTTATTATATCCATTTTCGCGAATTAGCAGATCTCGTATAATGATATTCCTTGGTAGTTAATGGTTAAGGTAAATTGAATGACGTAAGAATTATTTGGCACTTAAGATATTGCATTAGTGTCTAAATACTTTTGCTTTTATATAAAATATATATTTTTACAGATTTATACATTTTTGCTTACAGTAATTAGAGTCTTACTAGAACAGAAAAAGGCAATTCGTTTAAATGTAATCATTTCTCCTACTGCGGATTGAACTAACTTTCTTGCTTACAGTCAGACGTTGTCCCACTGCGCCACGATGGCGAGAAAAGAATTTAGTGCATAAATTTGTTCTTTTTTTGACCATTTATTTCAAATTGATTTGATTATAAGAGTTAATAAAAAGAATAAAATATAAAAATTGAAATTAGAATAGGTGAAAATTTTATCGTTCAACTTTATTAATAAACCTACTGTTTGTAAAAGCAGACATACCAAGTAGATAATATTTTATCATAGTCATTCATATCAAATGAAAAAAAAACTTAAATTAAATCTACATCGTGAAATCTTCAAGGCAAATCACGCACACTGACGCAGGTTGACAAAGTTCACTTTGAGATGTGAAAACTTGAAAAGCTTGTAAAAGTATACGGCACTTGAGTATTAAAATTATTATGAAACCACGGCACCGCGATAAGACCGGATGATACCAGCTTAACACCCCCCGCCCACCCCCACTATCGCGCTCCATTCGAATGCCTTTTCAGTATATCTACATGAAAAGTTGAGCCTGAGGTTTATGCATAAGTTTGTCTTTGAAGACTACGGTGTCTACTGTCTAGCTAAAGTAACACACATCCCTGTTTCTATATTTTTATTTTAATTACTAGCTATTATACCTAAAGTTATTCGACCTATCGTTACAACATATCGGAATATAGATGTCCATAGGTAAGAATAAGTAAGGTTTATATTATAATAATATTTTCTCCAGATAGATATGTAAATTTAACTTATCATAAGTTCAGATATTTAATTATGTTTAGATATTTTACTGCTGCTTATCTTGCTATATTAGATCTTAACTCTGAAATACATGAAATTTAAATATCTTCTATAACGGAGATAAATAAAGTGCTTTGCCAAATTCTTATTAAAATTCACATAAGGAAGTAGGAAACTTGAAACATTAACCAGACAAAGTTATTTCAACAATGTAAACGTCGTCGAGCAACTTTATGCAGAAGCTGCAATGGTAGGTATGTCGAACGACAATTATAACTTTGGCCCCGGACGCGACAGAACGTTCCACTGCAGCAAATAAAATATGTCCACGAAAACGCGCGAAGGGGACGATACAGGGAAATTTCGTATACGAGACAAAGATAAGCTTAACCAGCGCGAAATTATGAGCATTTAACTGTTTCTAGCTGTAGAATCTGGCACGGGCGCTTCGCCGGCTCGCCAGCGCGCGTTATTTACGAGGGGGTGGCGCGGTGGCCGACTCCCGCTGCACCCGAGATAGTGCCTTCCCCGGAAGAGAGCCGCCGCCACCAACGCCGCGGACGCCGCGCGACACATCCGCACCACCCGCGCCGATCTAGCTCTTGCAGCCGACGACACTAGCTACACTCTGCCCTCCCTATGTGCCCTTGTGCCGCCGTAGTACCTAGCCGTACTCGTGCAGATTGCCAGCCTGTAACTGGTGCTTAAAACTACATTCCGACTTAAACTCTATTGGCTGCTCTATAGGACACAATTGCTCCGCTAACACGCGCCTGCCTTCTGGCGACCGAACATAAATGCTTTTCTATGTAAAGTTTCTAGCGAGCATGTCTGTAGGTCTAGTTTATGATGGCATGAAATAGTATGTGATGTATTTATGGTAAGTTCGTAAGTTCCACAATACAAATGAATTAAAAGATAGCTAAAACAGTACCTACTTATTAAATAAAAGTAACAAAAATTTACTAACTGCTAAGTATAAGTACTTTGTAATCTATGGGTATTATACCCATATAATACAAACGTCTACAATTATTACTTCTGTATTTCTCATATACCTACCTACTTAGTACATATATATAACGAAAAGGGAGAAAGCATTACTTTATCATTTAAGTGAAAATATACGACACAAGGAAAAGAGAAAAATGTGAAAAAACCGTCTAGAGCATTATACCGCGCGTGAACCATTACTTTTAATATAAATAAAATAACAAAATATGAGCGTCCGGTCAGAGAGTGCCCCTGGATACTTTTATATTTTACGAGCAGACCTATTTCACTTCGAATGTTGTTGCTTATTATATTATAATACCAATGTGTTATGACATGTATTTTTACTACTTTGGCTTGGATTTGGTCAAAAATATAAAAAAAGGTTAATTTATAAAACAAAATATGAAATATACTACATTCTCGATATGTAGATTTAATATTTAAAGCTGATTATGCTGACTAGACGAGTTAAGAAACAATTATTACTAATAATTCTAATATTTGTACCTATTCAAGATATCTAATTGTTTAAAATTACCAATTCATAATGATCCAACATTAAGTTTCAATGCAAGATTTAATTGCTTGATTGCTATGTAGTACAAATTATCAAAATTGCAATAGCAACCCTTTCGAAGTGGAGACGAGCAAATAGTAATAAGGCGCCAAGTCATATCAATGCACAGGGAAGCCTGCCAGCGTAGAGCGCTCTCGTTCAGCGACCCGCGTCGCGACGCGCCTCGCAACGTAACACAAGTGTTTCGTGCAAACGCTACGTGCGCTTCCGTGAGGCGGGCCTATTGCTACCTATCAATCAACGTCCACGCTTAATAACTTAATTTTGACATTCTCGGCCTTCAAGCTGCTCTGGAAAATCGCTGCGTAAAACAGAAAAATATATGATTACTTACTAACCAAACCTAACCCTTCCATTATGACTGTAAATAATCGCTCCGTCTACTTCGTAGTAATTACAGTGAATATACCGACGACCTTAGGAGGCTTCGTCTACCTATATCGTTCATCAGAATTAAAACGCATTTAGTCGTTAGGCTTATAAAACGATGAATGCAAGGGAAATAGCAATCCAGAGAGAACAATATAAAACTTGGTGAAAATGGCAACAGTTATTCAGAGGGAGATATTAAAATGCATGGAAATAAATTCGGCATTGCATTCGGTCGTACAGCTCTAGGGGGTGCAGTAAAAATAAACAGTAACGCCATTAGAACTCACTTCTATATTCAAATTTATGAACGCGTCCACACCGCTCGGCCACCACTCACGACTCATCAGTCATTTGATTAAGACTCAACATACAAAAAATATTAAAATAGGCTATAATTAATACAATTTTATTTTTTACCATAAATATTTGCTTTTTCATAAGCTATACAAAATTTCTCCCCTACAGATCTCGAAACATTCGATTTGCCTAACCACCTGTATTCTTATAGCCATTTGCTGCTATTGTTACAATTATAATATAATTATTTATACTTATATCATAAATATACTTTGAAAGTTACGTACGATTAATTAATTTTCGTGATGTTGAACTTAAGAAAATTTATAGACAAGAGACCGTTCACATTGAATAGAAACTGACGAACGACGCGTGCTTTAGCTTAAATAAACAGACGTTTTCAAAAATTTGTGTATTTAAATCGAATGTGACTTGTGTTACTGAGCTATTTCTGTTTAACAGCCGCGCTGATGGACCTGAAATAACACCTCCCGATAGTACCGTTCAGGGAACTCGCATTAATTCATATGGGATTAGGTGTCATCATAAACAGGAATTATTTAGTCAACTGAGGTTAAAAACAACAATTCACCGTTAGCTAATTACTCGAAGTGAAAATTAGATTTGGAAAGCACTTGCTTAATACTTCTCTGAAAAGTATTTAAAATTTTTAAGATTTATTTTATTTTACATTATATCAATTAAATAAATAATGATCAGTTAGGATGTTAATAAGCGTAAACACTAGTTCCATAAAGTTGCAAAAGTAAGTTACAATATCCCATAAATCCTTGATAATATTGCTCCTCAGCCAAAACATAAAACATTAATCGTACTCAGTCAAGGTCCTTCTTAAAGATTTAATTTTGAAATTTTATGTAGAATTAGGTATATTATATATTTTTATTTATAAAAAATATTATTTCATAAAATAACCTCTTATTTTAGCTTCACGCTTTTTATACCGCATAGCAGGGTAGACAGAAAGTACCTAGTGTCAAGACACTCCGTATTTCGCTTTCCAACGAATTCGAGACATTGTGTGTTGAGTGGTGGAAATCAACGCCGCATTTTATTTAAAGATATCATACTTAATTATTTTTAAAGATATCATACTTAAATGAATTATTTTTCTTGTATTATTGTAAAATGCGAATAAAATTTTAATTTAAATATTGAGCTCTCTGTGTTATAGAAATGTATGAAATAGAGCTCTTGTTTAAATGGAGGAATGAATAATACAATGAAGTAAAGTTCTGGACCAATTTGAGAAGGTAAACAAAGGACATACCTTTAGTATTACTCGCACCTACTTTTTGTAAAACTGTTTTTTATTGTAAGCCAATGTTTCTAGATTAACTTTTTTATACAAATCCTCTGTTTAAAAACATATCTAATTAGATGATGATCTTCATTATGAAAACATCAAAGCTTTAAAAACTTACATTACACCATAATTTTTCACAAATACCTGAAAATCTAAAGTTACTATAAACTAACCGAACTAATATTTATAAAAAAAATATTAAGTAAAGTATAATATTAAAAATTATTTGAAGCGATAATAATATTGATATATGTGTATTTAAAATAGTTACAAATTGAGCTTCCCCCTTCATGGACCCCCAATAAACGCACCAGCAATTTCATTCGTACATTGACAATGCCACGTCGATGAATATTCAACGTATATAGAACAATGATATAAAAACGCGGCAGCTATTCTTCCAACGTTATTAATTTGATTTGTGTATATTGCGAGTTACATTTATAGACTTATATAATGTAGTTTAGTCTGTTGCGTTAACTAATTATAGTATTAAATTTGATATGTCGATACGTTAATCTGTTCAGTTCTACAATTAATGTCTTTTTTTTTAAACTTATACTAAATTAAAAGTTAAAAAAAATAGATTTTACAGATTTTAGTAATAACAAAATTAATCCTATTAAATGAAAATAATTTATATATATATATCTTGAAAATAAACAAATGCAAGTCTAAAGAATTTATATAATTCCATGTCAATTAATATTAATCATACTTAGTGAGTAATTATCAAACTAGTCAGCTTAGGTCCTAAGTCCCATCAGGGAGTCTCGTAGCGTGGGACGTGATGACTGGCAGGTTTGGCCAAATTGCTTTATCGCATTCATATCGGACTCAGATTCGGCCTCGGCCTCAGTCACGCCGTCGCACTCACACTCGGCCCATACGCGCCGTATATCGCTCCTATTTAATTTAAACCACACAAAGCACTCGACACGGCTCCCGGCCTCCGCTTTTTGATAACGAACGTGCAGTTTTAAAAATTAAATCGGTAGCTTCAACGCGTCTAGTTACAGATGTCGCAGGATTCGATATGGTTTTTTTATACAGTGAGTATGATGAGTCAGCGAATATTAAGGAATTTCGGTTGTTAATCAAATATACGTCCCTATTCATCGAAGTTAATTACATTCTTCAACTTTGATTGCGATAGTTCCATGACTTTCTTTACCAATAATATTTATTTCTAAATTAACTGAAAATATTGTATGAGAAAGTAAAAATAATGAGAAACCACTTTAGAAACAACAACAACATGATAGAAAAAGACAGAGATCAATAAGACCATAAGCTTTGCACGAAATAAAAAGCAATGTAGCAATTGTCAAACAAAGGATTATAACTTACAAAGTGTAGCTTCAATTAGTGAATGTGGGAGGCTTAACGGGGCGAGTGGCGACCGCCATCTAGCGGGCGTAAGTGCCGCCCACCGCCGCCTTGCGGCACCGGTCCTCGGGCCTAGCCACATATCACTTATAAATATGAGGCGTTATGATTATGAAAATATGCCCCGCCCCGAATATGGAATATGGAGGAGGGGGTCTCGTGCAACGCGTGCGAATGGACGAAGTTTGATTTATGAGGCTCGCGCGGCCCCGCCTCTCTGTCATAACCGTATACCTGGTGCGCGCGCGCGCGGCCGCCCGCCGCCCGCCGCCGCCTCGCGCTCAGTCCCGCTTCAGATGGCGAAAGGAGCGGCCGGCCGCACTTCGCGTTCGTTTCGCTCCCCGTGCACTCCGACTCCGAGTCCGTACGCCGACCGAGCCGAGTAGAGGCTCCGCGCGAGTGACTCCGACAGCCTGCCACTGCGCTGCTACGCCACCCTTGCCATGCGCCGGCCCTGAGCCGCCAGCGCGACCAACATGCCGCGCATCAAGCCCGCCTGCGTCCGTCGCGTCTCCATCGGTACGACCATCTCCCACAGCACAACACACACCATGACGTTTTGCGATATGTGAAATTATACCCAGTAGAGTTTTGTACCACCTGTGATAGTAGTATGTTCGGAATTTTGCTGGACGCGAAATTCACTTTGAGGAATAAGTTAATAAGCCACATTAAAGTATCTCATAGTAAAGTGAGCATTTTAAGCGCTCCCAAGTTGGGGAGTAAATAGTGCAGTGAAACTCGACACGACTGAGTTTTATGTGGAAAAGTGCGGTAGGTAGGCTTAGTGGGCTTACAAGTTTGGGCAAGTAATAACTTTTGTAATTCAAATTTTAAAATAATTTTACATATGACAGACACGATCACATTTGCATTGTTTTTAATTCTTTATGTATTCGTACATTTTTTGTTAGAAAGATATCTATGAATTATTTTTACCACTTCTCGTACTTATTTAGAATACTATGTTTTTCCCATAGAGAGTTAGTGCAAAACCACCTGACAAACTGATTTGTTGTGATTCTTCATTTTACTTTTGATGATATTTAAATTTGTATGCATATCTAAATGAATTATTAGTTAAATCCAAATCCAAAATAAACTTAATTTTGTCGTTTGTGTCCCACATACCTAACGTATACCTACTTATCTATATTATCTATATTGTATCGTGAATAAGTCATACACCATTTAATATAATCATTCTTAAGTAAGCTTAAAAAATTAAGGCTATAAATTTATAAAGTTGTTTTTCTTCTTTCCATGTTTAATTGTTAATAAACATAAAAGTGCACTTAACATTGGAATTCCTAACAATTAATTATGCATGGAGCTAATATATTCTTTTAACCTTCAAATATTGAGGATGATTAAATGGCTTCGAGGTCTTTCCCTTCGAAGATAATATATAACCATAGCTTTTAGCCTTTATTTTTTTCTAAATAAACGAAATTTTGGTTGTAAATTATAATGATCATATCATTAAAATTGTGTTATTTACTTTACATTACTTTTAACTCTATGGAAGACAGCTCTTCCATATATGACTGTAATCATTATAAACATTTTAAATTAAACTTATTGTACACAAAAATAAAGCTCAGTTTGTGGTAAACGACGATTAAGTAACACATGCTGATAAAAGCTTTAAGTGGCTCTATATTAGTAGAATGACAGGCCGTCAAAGTTTATTAATCTGAGCGCTACACTGTTTTACGACTGTTCTATAAATAATATAGAAAAATGTTATCTATAAATACTTGAAACATGCTGCCTAATCATATTCTTTATGAAATATATTCGAACAATCAGTGTGTTTGTTTGTCCTAAAATAATGTATTAGAACGAGTTTAAGAGCCGGTTTCATATCGTATTAAAATGAAATATTGTAGTCTATGCATATTGGCGTCCATTTACCTTGAATGATGAATAATAAATTCTCATTAAGAAATACTATATATACTATATATAGTTAACGTTATTAATAATATACTTTCATCACGCGTTGACATTAATTTTGGCTTCAAATTTTACGTGAATATTGTACTAAGTATACCAAAAATAAGTAAGCAATAGGTACAAAAACCAATGAAAAAACAATATACAATAGTAAATCTATCACTATTAATGACATGCAAAAAAATAAAATTTTACAAGATTTCAGTTTAATGAAAATATGGCCTCTACTTCTCAAATCTTACCCATCTAATTCTGCAGTAGATATGAATTTTTAAAAATATATTTTTTTAATTATTTATGTTACACAACATTCACATCGTAGACGACCATTACAAATAGTATTTTTTTATGTCTTCTAAGTAAACGAGGTCCGGCGCGGATTGAGCTAAACGGGCTGCCGTCTTTGACGCGGCCGCGCTCGCTCACCTAACAAAGCTCGAAGCCAAATTGCGATAAACATACACTTCTAATCCTCCTTCTTACAAACTAAGTATTAACCGCACCGGTATCTCGCTACAAATGAGTCCTTTAAGCCCTTACCGCAAGATTATCCCGGATTATTATGAATGTTTTGTGTCGGTGTTCACTTTTCGCTTGCATTTCAATGTAAACATTTCAGATGGTGCAATACAAGTAGAAAAGGCATTTTATAATCGTAAATTTGAAAATTTTACTTTTAAATGTGACATAAAAAAAATGTTTACGGATGCATATACCTGCAATATCATATAAAGATAGAGAATGATGTTATGGCATTCATATGGACAGTGAAAGTTGGAACACCTTGATAAGAAAATATATTCAGTTACTTGTGGACATAATTTGAAATTCTTAATTTGTTTAATATTTTTAATATTTAAATAATATGGTACTGAATGAAGCCAAATAAAGGCGTTATATGAGTAATATTTTTTTAATGTTTAGCGTATGAAGGGATAACACTCTAAAATCCAATAGTTAGTAAAACGGATTGGGACGCAGAATCAAGTAACGTAAGATTGTGTTTAAATAAATAGGTGTAAAAAATCAATGACTTTCCATCGTTATAAATATATAGTAATTACTACTAGAATGTTCATACAATATAAACGTACTTATATTACGAAAATGACAACCATTGAAATTGCTAAAAATAATAAATAAATATTTAAATAAACTTACAAATAACGTTTTATAATTAAAATAAAGATGTTTAAATAAACAGAAAAGTGATACTTATATTTTTATACCTGCGTACATATGAATTATAACAATAGATGATTAGTGATGCCCCAATACCAAAGGTTAAATAGATTTCAGCCACATTGAATATAATATGCTTGATAATTTTATGCTTGAATTTTCAATAATCTGTCGCTCATGCTAGATAGTAAAAAATATAATTATATTATCACCATTATGGAATACCTATTAAAAACTAACACAAACAGTTAATTGCCCAAATAAGAAAACAACCTTTGATGCATGAGGTTTTTTTATTTACTAATAGCAAAAGAATATTGTGATTAATATAAATAGATCAAAGACTACGCCAGTTAACTGTTAACGTTTGCGTTAATTAATTTTGCGGTTTAAACTAACAAGGAACTTTTAAATACATTATATATATATATATATATATATATATATATATATATATATATATATAAATATATATATATAATTTAATTTTTTATTGTATTTGTGTAATTTTCATGCAATAAAATGACAGAATAACAAAAAAATTAAGTCAGTACAGTAACTAATGTTTTCATTTTATTGCATGAAAATTACACAAATACAATAAAAAATTAAAATTATATATATATATATATTTATATATATATATATATATATATATATATATATATATATATATATATATATATATATATATATATTAGATTTAATAATAATTCTGAAAAATATTTTTGTTAAATAAAATATTTATTTTAATAAACAGCTTCACGCTTATTACGCTTAGCAGGGTAGCCAGAAAAAATAGAGTGTCATGAGACTTTAGCTGTTCTGTCTTTTAAGCCTTTCATAATTACACCTGGAAAAGTTTGCGACATTTTTGGGCACTCAACCAGTCTCTTGATAATAATTCTTAATATTCTCCTTAAGCTTAAAAATATACGAACTTTTTAAATAAATATTGTATATCTATAACATTCATCTAATGGAAAACAATATACGACTACACCAGTAGCAGATGTGTAATACCTGTGTATATTATCAATTGTTAGCCCGTAATATTTATGTCTTACAAGTTTTCTACTGAAATGTTAATAAAATAATGCTTAAAATATATTATTGAAATAGCCAAGTCTTTTGCTATAAACAATATATTTTAAACAACCCAAAATAAGTTATTTTTACGTGGACAATGGACGTACCTTCCTAATTAAAATGTATAAGCGTGTAACGTAAAGTATAGCGATTTTTAAATTGAATAATTAAAAAGCATTTGTTATTGAATAATTTGGTTTAAAAAGCCAAATTTTACATATTGTTTGACAATTCAGTATATTGTAAAAAGTATTGGACCAGCTATTTTTATGTCAAAGGTGGCTTATTCTGCGGTCGTCTACATGTGTTTAATAATTTCAGGTATACGTGCGCACTAGTTATATGTTGAAACCACCATCGCTTGGTTATCGGATATTTAATTTAACACCTTACTGTTTTGTATACTTTGTTCAAGTATTTTTTGGATATTTTTGTAATGAAATGTGAAATATAAGTAATACCAAAACAGCATTTTGTTTTCGTATGTATATAAAACTTAAATTTTATAAGAATTATAGTAATGCGACAAAAAAATAAGCTGCTGTATATTTTCATATATACAGATATTTGTACCTATTTTTATAAAAAAATCGTAAATAAATAAGAGAGTAAATAACATTTAAAAATTGAGACTCAAAAAGTGATATATAATTATTAACATAATTATATATTATAGAAGTTCCTTTTTACACTAGATATCGGTACTATTAAGCTATAGTTTTATTTGTATGTGAGTATTTGTATTTTAAATTAAACTATTTTAATTATTAATTTATAAATTTTGTATTGCTTCTGTAACGCCGTGCAATATACAAATTTAATGATCTTAAAATAATAAAATAAACACTTAGGTATTTAGTTAAATAATATTCAGCAATAAAACCATTCAATGTTTCGATGATAATAAGATTAATCTACACGTGTCCCATTTTTTCCTCATAAAAAAATGAAAATAGAATGCAATAGAATGTTAATTCTTTTTGATACTAACGGCGGACATTAGATAAACATTTCAAATAGATACGATAATTAATTAACAACATAATAATTTTAGTAAATACCTACTTTAAAGTAAGTGAAAGATACCTATGTAAAAAGCTTGGTTAAGTTTATATAAAAGGCTTCTATGTCTTTTAATTCGATACATTATAAAAATTTCTTATTAACATATTTTAAATTACTTAAGGTAATAAATTGAATATTATCATTTTAAAACAAGAAGTTACATAGAACATTTCAAATACGAGTATATTTTGTATGGAATATACGGATAAAAAAGAATTTAAATAGATTTACCTACTAATTATTTACATAAGACTAGTTACTGCTTTTTTGCATAAAATCCTACAACACTATAAAAGGTATGATTAAATTGGTTAAGATATGCAAGTGTAGTAAACTAGATACTCATAGCTGTCGTAATAAAGATAAATATTCATTTCATACGACGTTTAAATTTTGTATAACCTAATGAATGCCTTACTATGAATGTGAACCAACTAGAGATATTGCTTCCAAAAATATCTACAATCGTAGTAGACGGTAAAAACACTGCAAAAATAGATTACAAACTGAATTGGTTTACAAGATTTTTATTCCATTGGTTTATTAATAGCTTTTACTTTTTTTATTTTAAATTAGTACAAATATTAGAAAACACATAATTCTCTTTGGTTTGATTTAAAATGTGTGAAAATTACGAATTTTCACACATTTTAAATTAAACCATTTAAAATCGATTAATAACGTATATTGGTATTTGAAAATATATTTTGAAAACCCGATATTTAGAACACTTTACAGAAGTCCGTGGTTACAAGTAGTCTAGTTTCGTTTAATAATTGGACAACACAGCCAAATTCTTATTTTAAGTGGTGTAAAATGTTTTGCTACGATAAGTCACAAAATAAAAAATATTTAAATATTCTAATCTATTAAGCATAACAATATAACCTACATAAATATTTAAAGTATAATTATTACTCTGTAAATATAACATAAAAACTATTCGGAATCCATACGTAGGTAGGTATATCTTCTTAATACGTATCTTAGGCATACCTTACGTTCAGTTGACTAATTATGTATGCTAGTACAGTCAACGTAGCGGGTAATGAGGCTGTATAAATAAAATTAAAATCCTTATTATAAACAAGACTTCTTTTATAAGATTAATAAATTAATATATAAAATTTGGTTGATAATATAATGACTCGATATAAAGATGTTTGCTACTACTATTACCTACTCAGTAGATACTCGAAAATCATCCAAAAATGATACCTACCCAAAGAAACGAATTCTTGTCAGTTAGTTATTTGTTAGTTTAATTATACGTATACTAAAAAAATCTAATTATTTAAATGACCTTACATTTGATAATTATGTCTATTTATGAATAATCAATTGTTATATAGGTACGTATACGTTAAAATAGTAATTAAGATAGGTTTAACTTGCACTCTTCATTATTACTGAACTTTATTGCAAATTTTAAGTTACTTAACATTTACCTACTATTTTATCAGGCCTAGTATAGGCTAGGAGAAAGTGAAATCAAGAATATTTATTTTTAAAAGTTTACGTTGTCAAAGTGTGGTTAAAAAACATGTTTAAATTTCTTTCACTAACAGATAAAGTTATTCAATTTTATAAAAGAAAATTATTTTATGTTTAAAATCGTACTTTCTATCATAGAATAAAATATGAAATGCCTGAAAATCCTATCGCTATATGCTACTACCAAATCGAAGCACTATTAATTTGTTATAACTAAAAGGTATGAATACAAAATATTATAATCATTGGCAGGAATGCTTACATCTAAATTTTAAGCTAAACCTTACGTAAATTTACGTCAATTATTTATTCATTATTGATTTTTTTCAAGCTATTTTAAGTTTTTTTTAAATTTACTTAGGTTACTACTAAAAATTGTAATATGCTACCTATGTTGATCATTACAACTTTCTTAAAGGTACATACACGCTTCGCTTAATAGCTTACTTACACGGTTCAAAACATAATCAAAACATCCTGAATGCAACTACGATTTGATAGTTATTCTAAAATCAATAATATTTTTAATGTAATGAAAATTGTCTTACTATTGATTTTAAGACATAGGATGTAAGAAAAGAAATAATAAAAACTTAATTTAGTAATATACTAAATTCGCATGGAGACACATTACAAAAATTCTTAAGTTAAAATCAGTTTATTCGCTGCTATTTTAATTTAATTATACTCATATAATATTTTTTAAATATCACACTTAAAGCAAATATTTTAAATAAAAACAAGAAAACAGAGTAATTTATTTTAATTAACAATTTTAAAACACAAAACACACATCACGTATGCATTAAAATATAAATGTAAGCTGTTACTATTAGCGACATCTAGTGTGGAGTAGACATATATTCTTTGTATTCTTTCATTTACGTCTTGATATTACATATAACATATAATTTTAAGTAAAAACAGTGATTCATTAATATTAATTTTATTAACACACCTAATTAATGCATTATAAATATTTTGGCATAATAATTACGAATTAAAATTGAACTCAAGATGCGCCCGGCATTTTAAAAAGAAATGCGAATATGAGCGACCTATATAAAAACTACTTTTAAATTATAGAACAAAAGTTTTTTTTCCATAAAATCGATATTTAAAGCAGTTTTGAGGTAACTTTCGTTTCAAGGGTACGATGTTCCACCACAATTATTTTTATTATTAAGCGACTAATATTAATTAAGTGACTATTTACTATTTTAAATGAAACTGTTTAACCGGATTAATCGCGTATATTTTGGTATTCGAAAATACATTTTTGGACACCTGACGTTTCGAACACTTTACAGTAGTCCGTGGTCACAGGTAGACTCAGGTATATGACTATTTACTAATTTGATAACACTGTAAAAATAGAAATCATCATATAAATAGAAATATTTACCTATTAAACAAAATTCAAATTCTACAGACAAAATTGTCAACACACCCGAATACCTTCATACTTGAAGTTATTGAATTTAAACAGGTTTCATAATTATATGACATTTTAGATTTATCCTAAACATTTCATTTTTACATTATACCAAGATAATGGCTTGATTTCATTAATTAACGCATCATAAATCGTTAAATTCATGTCAACTTATTATATTTATGAGATTGTGTATTAAGCAGGTATTTTAAATGTCATAATTACATGGATATATAAAATATTTGCACGTTTAGCATTACAAATTTAAATAATTAACAGTTGCATTACAGATCAATTATTTAAAAAGTGAATTAAAAAGTGGATATAAATTTTTTTATATTCACTTGAATACAGTACCAACATAAAAGTAAATTTATTTTAATAAAGGTTTATTCAGTTATTTTTTTATTGTTATAGGTGATAGTTCCGGTTCCTGTTCAGAGGACGATATTAATAATGAAACCAGGGAACGACCAGAGACACACATGTGTCCTCGTTGCCAAGAACAATTTGAAAATCTTCATGATTTCATATATCATAAGCGTCTGTGTGATGAAAAAGCAATGCAAATGGGTGAGGAAAGGATGCACTCAGATCCTGAGGATATGGTAGTGTCTGGGGATGAGGAAATGGATGGGCCTAATAAGCGATTAGAACAAGTAAGAAGGCACCGACAGGATGCTGAAAATAATAATAGCCTTGACGATGGTGAAGCAGAAGTACCTGAAGCCGACGTGCCCCCCGTGGGACTTCCATTTCCTGTGGCGGGTCATGTAACTCTTGAAGCTCTACAGAATACCAAAGTAGCCGTAGCACAATTTGCCGCTACTGCAATGGCTAATAATGCAAATAATGAAGCTGCTTTACACGAACTTGCAGTTTTACAAAGTACATTATTTACTCTACAACATCAGCAAGTATTTCAGTTGCAATTAATACGTCAACTACAAAATCAATTATCTTTAACAAGACGGAAAGAAGATCAACCTGCTAGTCCGCCTCCGAGTGAATCAGAACAAAATACGCCAACGACGCCAGTCCGATCGCCATCGCCGCCTCGTCCGCCACGGGAGCCTTCTCCTGTCGAATCCGCTCCTCCCACTAGCCAAAGCTTGCCATCAACCCATACACATCTTACACCTAAAACAGAGCCTATTTCTATTCCAAAGCTTCCAACTTCTTCACCACCTATGATGACTCACCCACCATATAGCTCTATATCTTCCTCATTAGCATCTTCAATTATTACAAATAATGATCCTCCGCCATCCTTAAATGAACCAAATACACTAGAAATGCTTCAAAAACGAGCTCAAGAAGTACTGGATAACGCCTCACAAGGTCTTCTAGCAAATAACTTGGCTGATGAACTTGCATTTAGAAAATCTGGAAAAATGTCACCATATGATGGAAAAAGTGGTGGACGCAACGAGCCTTTCTTCAAGCATCGATGCAGATACTGCGGAAAAGTTTTTGGAAGTGATTCTGCGCTTCAAATTCACATTCGTTCTCATACAGGTGAAAGACCATTTAAATGTAACGTATGTGGTTCCCGATTTACAACCAAAGGAAATCTTAAAGTTCATTTCCAAAGACACACTGCAAAGTTTCCACATGTCAAAATGAACCCAAATCCCGTACCAGAACATTTGGATAAATACCATCCACCATTATTAGCTCAACTATCACCAGGGCCAATTCCTGGAATGCCACCCCATCCACTTCAGTTTCCGCCAGGTGCACCAGCTCCTTTTCCGCCAAGCTTGCCACTGTACAGGCCGCCCCACCATGATTTATTGCCACCTCGTCCTCTTGGAGATAAACCACTTCCACACCATGCGCTATTTGGTATGCGGGAAGAGCAAGACGCACCAGCCGATCTTAGTAAACCCTCTATACCGAGTCCTCCTCGACCCGCATCTGATATGTTCAAATCTGAACCACAAGATGAAGAAAGTCAACGTGACTCTAGTTTTGAAGAGACTGATCATATATCTCCAAAAAGAGAACCTGAAGAAAATGATGTAGAGCAACATACAGAGCAAGATAGATATCCATCAACATCTCCTTATGACGATTGCAGCATGGACTCAAAATACAGCAATGAAGACCAAATCGGCAGAGAAAGTCCACACGTGAAGCCCGATCCTGATCAACCGGAGAACTTATCAAGTAAGAATTCATCGATATCTGGACCAATTTCAATAGCAACGGGACTTCGTACTTTTCCTTCTTTCCCATTATTTCCTCATTCCCCACCAAGTAGTGTTTCTTCTGGATGTCTTACGCCGTTTCAAAGTAATCTTAATAGTACAATAGAATCCGATATAGCTCGTGATCCGTTATACTATAATTCACTGCTACCTCGCCCTGGAAGCAATGACAATTCTTGGGAAAGCCTCATTGAAATTACAAAAACATCTGAAACCTCAAAGTTGCAACAATTAGTTGACAATATAGATAATAAAGTTACAGATCCAAACGAATGCATCGTATGTCATCGTGTCTTATCATGTAAAAGTGCTTTACAGATGCACTATCGAACTCACACAGGTGAACGCCCTTTTCGCTGTAAATTGTGTGGTCGTGCATTTACAACTAAAGGCAATTTAAAAACACATATGGGCGTACATCGTATTAAACCTCCCTCACAAATATTACACCAATGTCCCGTTTGCCATAAAAAATTTACAGATCCAAACATTTTACATCAACATATTCGTCTTCATACAGGCGAAAGATGTAATGTCCCTTTTGAACAAATCCAAGACACTGAAATGAGCAATTTCCAGCTCAGTAGTGGATCAGAAATGTCCGAATTTAATCCATTCAACTCCATTCCCCTGTCGATATTTCCTACTCCTTCCACTCCCGGCGACCGAAGGGCGGACTCCCGCGAGACCGACGATGAGAGCGGCCGGGACGAGAGCGAGCCCGCTTCACGGGAGTTCGACGACGATACAGATCTTAAAGATCGTCGAACTTCGCCGCTCTCCGTCTGCGCCTCGGCGTCCGAATGCGAAGTAAAAACCATCACCACAACGGCTTCCCTCCCATCGGCGACAGGTTCGGAGAGCGGGCGGAGCGCACGGGCTTCGCCGCCGTCGCCGTCTCCGTCGGTGCTGTCCACGCCGCCGCGGCTGCCACAACACTCACCGCTGCCCTCGCCGCCCACGCCTCTCGCCGCGCTCGGTGCTCTCGGTGGATCACCCTTCAGCCCACTCGGACTCGCTTTCCCTCCCGCAGGTATGCGATAGCGGGACATTATATAACGTCCGCCCCGGTCGTCCGCAGTTCCGCTCCTTCATATTGTCCTAATACTTCTTTATCTAATAATATCCCTTGAACCGGGTGCTAAATTATGTAAGAATAACTTTTAATTGGAACTTACCTAAACATTGCAGATCATATATTCATATTTAGACTCTAGTAGTGGCAATAAAAATTCAATTTATTTGTGGACAGTGCGCGGAAACACAACGTGTACCATCTGCTACAAAACATTCGCATGCAATTCCGCGCTGGAGATACACTACCGCAGTCATACCAAGGAACGTCCCTTCAAGTGCACCGTTTGTGATAGAGGCTTCTCCACAAAGGTTTGCAATATTTTTTATTTAATTTACGTGTAAAATATACCTATTATCTATCTCTCATATAAGATAATTGTGTGTATCAGTCAATGATTGTTTGTTCTGTACTGCTGACAAACCAGTGTACCTTTAATATTTTAAAAACAATAACGTAACTGAACATAAAGAAATTATAGTTAAATTATATTATATAAATATATCATTATGTTGTTAAACACTATTTAATTTCAGAAAATTATTACGATAGCTACCTACTTTATTTATTAAAGTACTCACAAGTTTCCATTAGATTTCGAAAAGCAATTTTTTCGTATGCTCGAAGTACATTATGCTCTGGTTTCATTTCATCTGTTTCTGTGCATTAATTTTACGGACAGTAATTACAAGTCTCCGTCGACATCTCTAGTTCACATTAGTTTAGCCGTTGTCTGTCTCTACATCTGACGCTATATTAAACTTGGGCACTAACCTACAAAACCAACTACAAAATTCTCTCAGCTCAAGCTCAATGATAAAAATAAAAACGTCAGTACATGCTAAGTAAATAATATATCTTTTCTTCTTGATATAAATCTAATATTTTTAATATTTTGGAAAATTATAGAAATCCCTAATATTATAAGAAAAAATATATTTTTAAAAAAGTTTTTTAAATGCCGTCACAAAATCATCATAATAGGATCGCATAGCATCCACTTTACTAAAATGATGAAGACGGAGTAGATAATAGGAAAATTAGCAAACTTTGTGTCGGTATATAAAAAAAATGCAGAAAATCAATGTTTTTATAAAAATGCGTTAGAAGTACATCCAATTAATAACTGTAAACACTATTCAGATCCGAATATTTTTATAAAAAACGTTTTATAAGTTTCATAAGATCTTTCATTTTCACAATTTTCACACATAGACTAATCGCGAATATTTTTGCAATTTGCAAAGACCCTTTTGAAACTACATTCAATTTATAAAATAATTATTAAAAGGACTATGCAGGCTTTGAAATATATTTTTATACAAAGTGACATACGCGTTGCTAAGACAATGCCTGTTTTACCCGTTAATAGAGTTACAAATATACATGAAAAATATTAATGTAGACATGTACCTGCTTTGTACTGTAAGATCATATTAATTTAATTACTGGATAGTTAGACTTTAATACTTATAAAGATTACCTACTTCATTCCTTTCAAATCATTACCAGTATAGGTTTAAGAACTTTTTATTGAATATTTACGGAGCTGTACCACTTGTAGCTGTCTCTGTCCCTCCTGTATACATATTCTTTGTATTGACCATATATGGTGGATTAGTCCTTTAAACGACTTTCTTTAATGTCTATTTAAGTCTAAAGTAACAAACTACTCAATGCCCACATAGTGTAGCTTTCGCTGATTCACTGCTGCAATAGAATACATTTCATACTTATAAAAATATTGTAAATTTATTTATTATATTTATTATTTTTTTAAAGATATATCTTATAAGATTGTTTTATTTTTGCCTACCCTTTCTGAATAATCTATAATGATTGACTATACAATTTAAAAAACTTTGAATTCATTAAATCATATAATTGCAACGAATATGTCCTCACATGACAGCTGAACCTTTAAATCTTTTCAAATCAGACAACGCGACGGGCGGTACTATAAAAGAAATACCAGCAACCACGGACCTCTGTCTACTTATGATTAATTTTTAAATAATAAAGCTACTTGAAATCTACTTAAAATAATATATTCAATATCTTATACAATACATAAAGGTTTTTAAAAGAATATTTCTTATCTTTATGGCGATTCAAGTTTTATAATCAGTTCGGCCAATATTTCAAGCATGTAGAGCTACGTTTGAGTCGCGGACCGCGGTCCATCGCCGCCACAAAAATGATAACTCATAAAAACGACGTCACGGAAAACGATCAGAATATTAATTCATGTCGTAAAATATTTATTACTTATAAATCCTTGAGCCTTTACCTACGCTTCTCGTCATAAAAAGATTATTTATGCTTGAGAAAATAACATTTTTCGTATGTTTCTGAAAGTGACCGTGCAGAGCTCTTATCAATAAAATATAGGTTATTTATGACGGCGCCGGCAATATTTAAATGGTCTATTACACACAGCTTTGACAGCAATCAAGTTCAAAGAAGAAATAAATTGTGTTGGCACACTTAAATTAGCTTTTAAGTAGTGATACAGCCATGTATGTGGGTGCAATTTTTTGAAACATTCATAAATTTATTTTTGTTATATCTTTACTCAAATAATATTCAAATTTTGTAAAGACCTATTATTAAGTTTACTTTTATGAGATTGTCCCAACATTTATAAAAAGACTACAACCTACATTAACCATTGAGAAACAATGATAAATACTTACTTTTACATCATTGGCTATCACCTTCTCAATAATAAACGTACATACAATTCAGGATACGGGTTAGTAATATAAACGTAATCTAGTTATAGCTATCTATGATTTAATTTCAGACACGTACCCACTTTACCGAATCAATTTCATCGCTTTATTCAATACAAAGTTCCTTCCTACTCATCTATTTTTTGCTCCTACACAACGCGATTTAATTTATAAGTATCATTTCCAATTAAACAACAATAAAATAGAAACCAAGCACGCTTACTGCTGTTATAGAAGGATAACTTTTATATCTATCGTATTTATAACCTACTTTTCTTTAATATAATATTATTAATAACAACCGCTACTAGTACGTCTTAATTTTTAACTTACGTATATTATATTCAAAAGGAAATTATACATAGTATTAAAGGTTATTTAAAATTATCTTTTGAAATAATAAACGTTTAGCAAAGTAAGTACGATTTTAATATACATTTTAAGTCTTTCAATGACAATGACTTTATTGTCACTAACTAGCCGACAAATATAGGAAACTTGAAATATACCTAAATCCAAACGGAATATTACTCCTTCCATCACGTCAGTCTATTGTTATTATTATTATATATTCTTTACATTTAATCGTAATACATTTATCTAATTTTCCATTTTTTAATAGTTAATTTTCTTACTTTCATAAACCTTAGTAGCTTATCTGTATCATAACACGATTGCAGCAAATATGGTTTTTATTAATTATTAAAAATCTAGCATTTGTAAATTCACTCTAAAGCACACCCATGTTGGTCTTTCTTAAATTTCAACGGAGGTAACCTCAACAGCACATTCTCCATTTCCTGCGTATCATGTTAGTAACTACATTCCTAGTCACCTCATTATCACCAAACATTTATCTCTTCCAAACGTTTCATTACAACTTGCCTTTTTATTTTCTATTGCTTCGTATTATATTTTATATTAGAACCTATTAGTGGCCCAGGGCTAATAGCTATACAAAAAAACGTTTCATAAAAATTCGTCCAGAATTTTTTGCGTGCAAGATGATAAACATTTCAAAAATCAGATTTTTGGTTCTTATCTTTATAGGAAGGCCTCTAAAAGTAATTTTTAGATTATATACTTATTTTATGTACAAAATTGATTATTTCTACAGTTTTATTATATTAATCATTACAATATCTTAAATAGCAAAACACAAAGCCACACTATGTACATGTTATAAGCCCGCAAGAGCAAATTTAAACAAAATTAGTCATAAATTACGTGTTCTAGCTTTACGTCTTTCGAATAAATCCTGATTACTTTTCTTGTTGATTACTAGCAATATGGTAATTTAATCAAATTTTTTGCTACATATAGCAAAGCGACATACTCGCATAAACAACGTTTAATTTGACCCTACAATTAACTTCTGTAGTCAAACATTTTATAACTACGCCATGGCGTTATTTCGCTTATTACTCGATACAAAGTAGGTACTTAGGTATATCGACAATATTTAAACATAATTTACAAGTTGTCTCCTCATTATCAACTTATCTCAAACTAGCTTTGCGTTTTATATTGTCTTTGTAAGCATTGAACATTGGCAAGCAATAGCTCAATCAAAAGCCAAAAGTTTTACCGCGACCTGGACAAAAAATGATTTTACGCTTATCATGACAATAAATTTTCAAAACGCTCAAGTTTTCTCTGCTAATGACTGCGAATCTACTAATTAACCGCGAAAAGGGTTAGACAAATATATTTTAACGTTTATTTATCTTGAAGCACTTCTAACATTAAGAAAGATTTAAAGAATATTGATTTCAACTTCCACCACATCTTTCTTGGGACAAGTATTGTAGAATCGAATGTTGCACCACCCATTCTATTTGATTACGGTCCAAAATTATCTAAAATTACACTTGGTTTTACAAGAACGAAAAAGAATTAACGTCTCTAACATAGCTGTTCAAATTTAGTATAGGCAAAGCAATATCGGTTTTTTTTCGCAAATAGATATCTAGTAAAAAGAAGAATAACTTAGTAAGTAGACGCTATTAAATTGGTACCTATCTAAATGTGCAATTAATAGTGTTGTAGTTTTCATAACATTATTAATAAGTAGTTGATTTCCGCTACTTCGTTTACTTTACTTTTTATATGTAATATATTAAGACTTTATATGTAAAAATAAAAACACGTAATAAACCAATGCAAACATTAAATGACAACATTTATTATAAACGACCAAAGACGTAAAATATTTAAGCACTTCTTTAAAGCGTATTAAATCTCTATCTATAAATAAAATTATTTATATAAGTTAATAGAAACAATAATTACATACGTCAATCGTATTACCATATTTAGATTAGAATATCAACACGTGATAAAAATATGAAAAAGTAGTTTTTTTTTGTTGTAGATACCTAACACGTTGAAAAATTAAATAATACAATTTTGAACAGCTACAAATGTTTCGCAAATTATTTACAGCGCGTATCAGAAACAATCGCGGTCTTATCAAGTAGAGCCTTACAAGAAAATTTAAAATTACAATGAGTCTCCGGCGTCGGCGCTCGTACCTAAAGTTCACGCGCTAGCCGCTAAACTATATTCTAATACAAAGTACAAATCTACTATATTAAAATATTCTGATGCTATCACTTACTTGAAAGTATATTTTTTGTTGCTACAGGAGCTATCATAAACATAATTTTTAACAAAAAATATTTATGTTGTAAATTAAAAATATATATTTTTAAATAGAGGTAAAGACTGGTAACACATTATCGATAATATGAGACTTATATTTTATAAGTAGGTAACGTTCTTAAAAATGTATATTTATTTAACCATCAAATTATCAAATGTTATCTTTTTTAATATAGCGATATAACGTGTAGGCAGTACAAGTTAATTACAATAATAATGTAATGTATTCCTTTTTTTATCATAATTTATATTTGTAGCGCATGTTTATTTGAATGTATATTTTTTGTCCTGTGTAAGGGTGTGCGTAAATGTGCGTGTATTTGTGGTTCCAGAGCAGTGGCGGCGGTTGCCGGTGTGGTAGGCGCGCGCGCGCACCCCGCCCGCCGCACGCCACTGCTTTGGATCTCTGGAACGCCTTCGTCTATCCGGTATGCGAGAGCGACGCCTGAGCGTGAACTCTTATTTACTCACATTCCTATAGATAACCTTTTGTTTCGACCTCTTTTTCTTTATTAACCTCTTTTATTTAACCTTTTAAAATCAATAATTTAAATAATTTCACTATTTCCCCTTCAACTTAATCGTTGCATAATTATTAAAACATTCGAAACAAAATGTTACATAATATCCTTAGATTAATGCCTAAGATTAACGCATCTTACTAGAAGTTATAAAATATCATTGATACCTAATAAGTAAAATTAAGCATTTTATATGCATGGGCACCCATTGAAATAAGTACTAAATATCATACAGTTAAATGCAAAAGTAATCTCATTACGCAGCGGTAATATAAGCTGAAGCAATTATAATAATAAGCCTTAACGCGAAGTTGAACGTTAATAGGCTATCATACTTACATAAATTGTCAGTAATACTCTTAGGTATTGCCAGAAAAAAAATCACTTTAACATTTAACTTTAGCGTTTAATTTTTTTGAAAAATAGTACTTCATCTTGATCATAAAGTAATGTAACATGTTGTAAAATTTTCCATTTATATAACACATGTTATACGAACATGACATCGAGTCATTTAAATTGCAAGTTGTATTATAATTTTGGGCATTTGCATAGATATGCTTCAAGAAATAAGCATTTTTCAATTTTTTGATATTGAGTTACATGTTCGATTTTTCCACCTACAGGGTAACATGAAGCAGCATATGTTGACGCATAAGATACGCGACATGCCTCCTGGATTCGACAAGGGTCAAAGTGGACCGACGGGGCCGCCAAGCGAAGAAGGCCGCGATCCAAGTCCGGATCGACGCTCGTCGCCCGACAAAATGGATTTAAAACGGTCGCCGCCTGTACTTCCTCCAACCCCCATAACACACCCGCCACCGATAGATATGCCTCCGCTACCGAAGAGACCTGCCGGTAATTACTCTCGATTTAATTTCACATAATTCATAAAAATGTATCATTAACAGCACTAAAGTAATAACTTATGTATATAATTATTGTATTGTCTACTTATCTATATCTATATAACTGGTATAGATATCGTTCATAAAGAAATCGTACAACTCCGAATTTCTTAACTAAGTAAAGAGTTTTTATATTGAAAGCATTTTATATTTAGATTCAGTTTCATGTCCTGCTGTTTCCCGCTGAACGAACTGTACTTATTGAAGTTAAAACTTCTTTTTCAACAGATGGGAGAAAATTTATAGCCATGTAAAAAAATTGTAACGTTTTTCTGCTACACGCCATCTTTATTTCTGAGCTACCTTTTTCCGTTACTCCTTATTTATTTTTTGTTTAAACTGTCTCATTTAGGTTTATTTAAGCAATTCCTGTAAAATTACAAATGATGGATCATCTAAAAGTAACGTCATAAATAACTTTGATTTCTTACATGTTTACAATAATACACACAATTTTTTTTATAATAACAGGTAGGATTTAATGACATACAATATTTTAACAATGCCACTTTTGAGAAATAAATAAATAACAATAATTTAGATTTTTTCATTACAGTCCCCACTGCACCAAGCCATCCGCCGCCGACGCAGTCGTCTAAGCACCTGTGCGGAGTGTGCCGCAAGAACTTCTCCTCGTCGTCAGCACTCCAGATACACATGCGCACGCACACCGGCGACAAGCCCTTCCGATGTGCGGTTTGCCAGAAAGCATTTACCACCAAAGGAAATCTTAAGGTAAACGACTAATCCCGACCAAACTATTATTTTTATAACGATTTTTATATTTAAATGAAAAGGTAAACATAACAATTTCTAAATTAATAAAAAACACAGCTATAGTGTGAATGTGAATACATAAAAACAATTCTCTAAAAGCATCTAAATAAGTTAATTGTAACTGTAACAGGTACATATGGGTACGCATATGTGGAGCGGCGGCGCGTCCAGGCGCGGGCGGCGCATGTCGCTGGAGCTGCCGCCGCGGCCACTACACGAGCCGCATGACCTGCTGCGCCGCCCTGACTTGTTCTACCCCTACCTACCGGCGCCCTTCCTTAACGGCATGCAACAAAAGGTATTTTTATCCATAATCCACTAACGACTGCACCGAACGCCAATGCGACAGAGAACATTGGTATGATATGGTATGATTGGAATGATATTTTAAAAAAAACTATTGCAAAACAAAGTTAAGATTTTTATTTTATCAACAGCTGAACGAGATATCAGTGATACAACAGAACGCCGGTCAGAATGGCGTGGCCGGAAAGTTTCCCGGCCTATTGGGCTTCGGGCCGTTCGGAGCCGCCAGGCCGGGCGCCGCCTCCCCGCTGGAGAGGCCGCCGTCGCTCGAGGGCGGCGACGAGCGGCAGGCCGCGATGCGGGAGCTGGCCGAGCGCGGCCGGGAGCTGGCCGAGCGCAGTCGACAGATGCGCGAGGAGAGCGAAAGAGAACACTACCGTGCGGTGGGCGGGCACGCGGCGCACGCGGCCGGCGGCGCACAGGCTTCGCCGCCCGCGCCGCACGCGCACGCGCACGCGCACCCACACCCGCTGGCGCCGCTGCCGCCGCCCGCGCGCACCGAGGGCCTCACCGTGTGAGCGCCGCGCCGCCCGCGCATTCACATTCCAGACCACGACCCGCACTCGGCGGCCTCCGAGCGAGTGCGGCGCGCGAATACGACGGACGGTTCGTTACCGAAGACGTAATAGTTCGTGTTGAGTGTAGACATGTGTACCGGTTTATTATTACGCATAGTATTACGTAGGTAACTTATATGCACGAGTACGGGCCTGGGGCAATGCGGGGCTCGTCCGAGTCCCGGTTACGTCATTACTCTGTGATAGTGCACGGTGGAGGGCCGCGGCGCGCGACGACGACGCCGCGGCCTCATGTGCTATGACATCTAAAATTATTATAATTTATCCCAAAAATTAATTAAATTCATAAATCTATATCTTTAACTGTATATAAAATTGTATGATAGTACTGTAATGAACGAATAGTTAAAATACGATATTGAACTTAAATTAATTATATTATATTTATATTATCTGTAACTGGAGTGCGATATGCATGATTTTTAAGCGACATTCCAACGTGAGGAGATTCTTAAATAAAGAGCATACTTTTATAGATTGTGCGTAGGTTGACACGCAATTGGTTATCGCTTAAGTACCTACATGTGTATGTATTACGTACGAATATTAGCGACGAGTCTCCTTATACAAAGAAATTTCCTAAATTTTAAAAAAACGAATTAAATATAAGTAGTAAGTTGTAATTATTTATGACACCGTCGACCGATTCTCACTCTAGGTACTCTGTACGCATATATTTAATTAATGTAATAGAGTTTAATGACATATTCATATCATGTAAATTAAAAAAAGTATTTGCATTTGAGGTCTACATAGATGTAAGTGTTTAGAGTCATAGCTATAATATTGCTTTAGAATACTTCGACATATCTCTGTAAAGTGTGAGCGGTTGGCGTCCCGCGCGAGTGCGACGTCGGCTCTCAGATTTATCAGTACTATGAAACTGACTGAGCCATAAAACTGTTTCTAAGGAAACATTTCTTTCCAAATATGCATTTTTCAACGCCTTTATCTAGCGGACGTTGATAGATCGAAATGTAACTCTATTTTGTTCATTTGTAACGGACAATTATTGTTTTATACTTCAGAACTTAGATGTCTATAAATGTCCTTCTAAATTATTTATAAAATAACAAATCATGCATACACTCTTAGTATTATGACGCTTGGGGCGATAGGCCCTCGAAATGGTTTAGTTGTTAGAATAAATTCTCATAGCACCTACAATTTATTATTTTCAAGTTGCAGATAGTTCTAGAGTAGTGTTAGCTACGAATATGATGTGTCATGTCCATGTCAGTATAAATAATCATTGTAAATTATTAAATGTTTATGTAAATGTCCAAAAAGTATTCAAATTATTTAAAAAAAAAACAATTATATTAATAGTACTTTTCTGTTTTGTTATCCTTTATCCCCATCCTTTTCATTTTTTATTTCTTTTAATTATTTAAAATCTTTAATATAAAAAGGATATGCACATTATACCTAATATGTCATTACAATACATAAATAATATCTACATACGCTAAATAAAATACATAAATCGTTTTGATAGAAATTTAATCACGAAGTTATGATCTAAATACATACTGCATTACTTGGTATTATTACACAAATAAAACAATCAAACATACCTTTACTGTAGACAAACTATGAGCTCAATAAGGCTTTAAAGTATAAAATAATCTTGCAATTGAAATACGAGGAGATCATAAACGATTAGAAGTTGATGACGCTAGCTAGTTTCTTGACACGGTTAAGTAGAAGATCCCCCTCGCGTATGGTCGCCTGGTACAGCTGCGAGCGGTCCGCGTCGGCCCCGCGCCCTGCGCCCGTCACCACGCACCCCGCCACCGCGTCTATCCGACACTGAAGACGACCAGCTGCTGTGAACCTGGAATTTATCATTTTACTTTATTCTAAAAATATATATGAGATAAGTAAAAAAATATTCTAATAAATAAGCAAGATTTTCTAGTCAATTAAAGTATAATTCATAGTATAATATAAATCGACTGAAGAAAATTAGAGTTATTTTTTTATTATTATACTCTGTAATACAAAGAAATGAAAGTTGAAAGTGGGTAAAAATCGAGTTTTAAAAATACGGAATCCTCCATACATACTCATACACGTCAAATAAATAAAAGCATTGTAAAAAGGAAACTAATTTTTTTTGTCATTGAGTAACATGCTGTTGACCTTAATGGTCTTTACAGCGTCATCGGGAGGGGGAGGGAAGAGGGTGCTCTAGCCCTGCGAAGTATTTAGCAAGCACTGACGTGTCTGCTTGAGAGGAAGCCGACGACCGCAAGGGCGCCCCCTGCGGGGCTCGAACCTCGGCTTGCGGTCGGCGAGCAGGCGGGGGATTTTCCCTACTCTAAAAACAAGCCAGCCGCGGCGTGAAGTCGCGACTGGGGGAAATTTAGACTATTCAAAGGAAGCCTATCAGTCCCTAACCGTTGGACCCGGCCGAGGAAACTAAAGGGAAAGGACATCATTCATACAGAAAAATATGTTAGAAGTAGATACTTCGCTACGCTTTTCACCAATCCGAGTCATTGCGTGTTGAGTGAGTTGGGCGAAGTATGGAGTGTCTTGACACTTAGTACTTTCTTTCTACCCTTTTACTTTTTTAGCTCCACGCTTTAATCTCGCATAGTAATGCGGGATAAAAGCGTGAAGCTAAAGTGGATTAAAACGGGTTGCAAGATTTTTTTCAGAAATAGAATATTAAAGGTACTAACTAGTGAAGCTAATAAAAGCGTCTGTTCCATTTATGTTCTATTATGTGTAAAAAAGTGTATATGTATACATTTTTTGCAATCGGGACCAGGCATATGAGCTAGCATATCACCTGATGGTGATTGAATGGGATTGCTGCTGCCCATGAAAACTTACAACACGAGTGGAACCAATATCGCGTTACCAGCTTTAAAGAAATTTGCTGACATTAAAGAGTCGAATGTCAAAACTATGGAAGAACACGTCTGGCGGAACTTAGTTCCAGAATTCGTGGAAAAGACTATATAAATTATAAACATTTTTGCTGCTGAATATTTGGCATTTTGTTTTAAAGTGGCTATCTCTATTTTTTGACACTATCAAAATCCAGCATTTATCCTTGAAAACAATATATATATATATATACATATACATATATATATATATATATATATGTGTGTGTGTGTGTGTGTGTGTGTGTGTGTGTGTGTGTGTGTGTGTGTGTGTGTGTGTGTGTGTGTGTGTGTGTGTGTGTGGTGTGTGTGTGTGTGTGTGTGTGTGTGTGTGTGTGTGTGTGTGTGTGTGTGTGTGTGTGTGTGTGTGTGTGTGTGTGTGTGTGTGTGTGTGTGTGTGTGTGTGTGTGTGTGTGTGTGTGTGTGTGTGTGTGTGTGTGTATATATATATATATATAAAGTGGAGTATTCTGGGGTTATCGGAAGTCCGAAGAGAGGGAGAGGATACAATAACCCTTGACTCTGGTCACTTGCTCTACTTCCGGGAAGGTGATAGGGCCTCCCAAGGTGGTGTCGGTTTTCTGGTCCACAGAGCTCTTGTTGGCAACGTTGTGGAAGTTAGTAGTGTGTCGACCCGGGTAGCGTACCTCGTAATCAAGCTTACCGACAGGTACTCTCTGAAGGTAGTGCAGGTATATGCGCCGACCTCGACACACTCCGATGAAGAGGTTGAAGCCATGTATGAGGACATTACTAAAGCCATACATGGTACGACCTCATGCTTCTACAACGTGGTCATGGGAGACTTCAACGCTAAAGTGGGAGTACAGGAATGCGACGAATCGAAGATTGGACCACATGGGTTGGGGTGCAGAAATCACAGAGGGCAAATGCTGGTCAACTTCCTCGAGATGCAGGGGCTTTACTTGATGAATTCCTTCTTCAAGAAGAAGCCCCAAAGGAGATGGACCTGGCAAAGTCCAGATACTGTGACAAGGAACGAGATAGATTTTATCATGGCGGACAGAAAGTATATATTCAAAGATGTCTCTGTGATCAACAGGTTTAACACCGGCAGCGATCACCGACTCGTACGAGGCACTCTGAATATATGCTTCAAAGTCGAACGAAAACGCCTGCTGAAATCTACTCTCCGACCTACGCCGCCCCAAGTAGACCGTGTGTTCAAGCAGTTCCAATTGGAACTGCAAAATCGATTCGACTCGCTGGAAACCACTGACGATGTGGACGAGATAACCGACAGCGTGGTGAAGACAGTGTGTAAACTGGGCCGTAAGCATTTTCCGCCGACGAGTACCACTAAGCAGTCCAAACTTGCTCCCGAAACCCTGGATCTGATGAGGCAGAGACGGGAAATGCCATTCGCTCAAGCAGCTTCTCCAAATCAACGGGCTCTCTCTAGGCGGATAAGGAAACTCACGCGCCGGGACCTCCGTTGCTCAAACACGAGAAATATTACAACCCTCATTGAGCAAAATAGGGGGTCCAAAGTTTTCCAAAGACCGCTAGGGAGAAGCCACCTTGCAAAGCTTAAGACAGCGGATGGCACAATGGTCACGTCAAGACCCCAGATCCAGAATGAGGTTGAGAAGTTCTATGGGCTGCTCTACTCATCGCGCACACACAAGCCTATAGCTCAGGACACTGAAGATCCACGTGCACCACTGACGCGCCATTACTCGGAAGACATCCCGGACGTTGACGTAAGTGAGATTAGTGCGGCTCTTAAACAGCTCAGGAATGGGAAGGCCCCGGGTGATGATGGCATTACCACTGAGCTCCTAAAGGCTGGTGGACTACCGGTCCAAAAGGCCTTAGCAGAACTCTTTAATGCCGTCATCCGCCAAGGCATGACGTCAGAAGCGTGGTCCAGGGGTGTGGTCGTCTTGTTCTTCAAGAAGGGTGATAAAACCCTCCTAAAGAACTACAGGCCGATTACACTCCTGAGCCACGTTTACAAGTTGTTTTCAAGAGTCGTCACGAATCGTCTCGCCATCAAGCTCGACGAATACCAACCTCCGGAGCAAGCCGGGTTTCGAAAAGGCTACAGCACCATAGACCACATACATACTGTTCGGCAGATTATACAGAAGACCGAGGAGTATAATCAGCCGCTGTGTATGGCATTTGTGGACTATGAGAAAGCGTTCGACGCCATCGAAACCTGGGCTGTTTTGGAGTCCCTGCAGAGATGTCAAATCGACTGGCGATATATCGAGGTGATGAGATGTCTCTACAGCGCTGCGACGATGACCGTCCAAATCCAAGATCAGCGGACAAGACCTATTCGGCTCCATCGTGGGGTGCGACAGGGGGACGTGATATCCCCGAAACTGTTCACCAACGCGATGGAGGACGTCTTTAAAACCCTGAATTGGATTGGACGAGGCGTCAACGTCAATGGAGAGTATATCTCTCATCTGCGTTTTGCTGACGATATAGTCATCTTTGCAGAGACACTGGAAGAGCTAAATCAAATGCTGAACGACCTAAATGGGTCCTCCCGACGTGTTGGTCTTGGTATGAACTTGGACAAAACAAAAGTTATGTTCAACAGAAACGTCATGCCGAGACCAGTGCGGGTCGAAGGCGTTCTTCTTGAAGTTGTACAGGACTACACCTACCTAGGCCAGACAATACAACTTGGCCGACACAACTTCGAGAAGGAAGCGGATAGGAGGATTCAGTTGGGTTGGGCGACATTTGGCAAGCTCCGTCGAGTCCTTACGTCAACAATTCCGCAAAGCCTAAAGACGAAGGTTTTTGAGCAATGTGTCCTACCTGTAATGACATACGCTGCCGAGACGTGGACACTGACAGTAGGGCTGGTCCACAGATTTAAAGTCGCTCAGCGAGCTATGGAGCGAGCTATGCTCGGGGTCTCTCTCAAGGATAAAATCAGGAATGAGGTTATCCGTGAGAGAACTAAAGTAACCGACGTAGCTCGCAAAATCAGTAAGCTGAAGTGGCAATGGGCCGGTCACGTCTGTCGCAGGACCGATGGCCGTTGGAGCAGACGAGTCCTGGAATGGAGACCGCGTCTTGGCAAACGTAGTGTAGGACGCCCTCTGGTCCGCTGGACTGACGACATACGCAAGGTTGCCGGAGCAGGCTGGATGAGGGTTGCGGAGGACCGGGATGTTTGGCGCAAACTTGGGGAGGCCTATGTCCAGCAGTGGACTGCAATTGGCTGACGATACGATACGATACGATATATATATATATATACTTTAACGCCGCGCTTTGTTTTACCTCAGCGGAACAATCAAAATAAATTTTACGAATAAGATCAGACCTACAACTTTCTTTTTCTACAGTACAATTTTTTTTTGTTGTAGATACGGTACGACAAAAAGCGTTATTCGCTACAACCAAAGCGGCAGTTTCAAAAGGTTTAGATTATAACAACGGATTATACGTAAAACTAAAATAAAAAGTATATAAAAATAAAAAAAAGAAAGAAACTTAGTAGTTTAGAATATTTTCAAATGTTCTGGAATAATAGTTTGGTTGCAGTTTTACACAAATCATGTGTTTCCTGAAAAATTAAATGCGACCCCAACACTTTTCCTTGTATTTTAATATTTCAATAATATTTAATAAAATATTTTTTTATATTTTAAGTATGTTTTTAGTTCTTTTACATGCAGAGATTTCTTTTTTTTGTTCGGATTTATTAATTTTTATTAGCTTTCAGGGTTATTTTGCATATTAACAAGGTAGTCAGACAGAACCTACTGTCATGTCATTTTATCTGGCTCAAAGGTACATACTAGTCATGGTTTAGTCATTGGTGGAAGCCTTGAAGCCGCGAACCCATTACATACTAAAACTACTCCACCAAGGCACAAAAACACATATACACAAGGAAATAGATATACATAAGGCTGATAGAAACAGTTCCTGCTCCCCCAGTTGGATGAGCAAAAGTACTATATTCTTGTACTGTATGTACTTACGTAGAGATTTCGTCCTCAATAAACTCTCGGGTAACACCAAAGGTATCTGCTATATTGTCAAGACTGAGTGAACGGTAGGCACGTAGCAATTGGACATATGCCTTGATGCGGGCTTCTCTCACATAATGCTGGTAGTGGGGTCTGAATATTGGATCTACACAGATCTGTGTTTCCACCTGAAGATGTAATCATTTATCGTTTTAGAATAACTAATAATTATTATTCTTATTATTATAATTACTACTTTGTTTGAAACCATGTCATATTGAACAAAAATATGAACAGAACTAAGTAGCCACCAAAAATGTTTTACATTTGACTGTTACTTATTTAAAAAAAGTCGGAAGAGAAATGGTATCATCATAGACTTTCAAAATAATTCAGTAGGTTAAAGCACTGTTAGGATTTAAATTGCATGAACAATATAATAAACTAGTTAAATTAGTACAATGATCAATTTTCTAAGAGAGAAAATCTCAGATAATGGAGTATTTCTCTTATTATGTTTGATATTATAGTAGAATGGCTATTTACCCAAGCAAGACTCTTCATGAAATCAGCATATCTACACTCATGTAATGATTCCACAAGTTCTCGTAGCTCTGGGAAACGTGAACGCAGAGCTTGTACAGCAGCACCCTGTCGCCGTAAAGCTGCTTGTAAGGCATGACGTTCTAATGCCAGTGCACAAGCTAGCACACAGTACTGAATGATTGTACCTAATAATAAGAAAACAAAATTATAAATGATAGTAATTTTTCTACCTTCTTATAATACCTTATAATAAATATATTGACTTTCTCTACCAGCCATTATTTGTATATAAAGCTTGAATAAATATATAATAGATTTTTAAAATAAATTATTCTTATTTAGTGCTATAAAACAACATCTATAACATAAGGTCCTCCTAGTATATATATTATAATATTTAATGTAGCTGTTTAGCATAAAAAAATAAATCATATCAATGTTTTAAAGAATTACATATTCTTAACTTATTTACTTGAAAATTGGAAAATCTACTAATAATAATTATAAGTAATAATTATAAGTAATAATTATAAGTAATAATTATAAGTAATAATTATAAGTAAGAATGTATTTATTTTATTTAGAGCAAATGATTATTTGCTAAACAGAATTTTTGCCCAAATATTTCTTCTAAATTATAATAAGAAAAATACATACCAAAGTCTACTAATTCATATGATTCAAATGTAGACACACAATCAATAAATAGTTCAGCTGCATGATTGTAATCACGCACTGCTAGACAGTATATTGCTTCATATGCTTTAAGTTTGTTTCTTGAACGCCAGTCTCCACCTTTGTCTACTAGTTCATGAGCCTAGACAAAAAAATTGGAAAACTTCCTAATAACACAATACACAACAGATTTTTGATTTTGTAAACATAATTAATTTGTAGTATAAAACAAAAAATAGATTAGGAATTATAATAACTGATAATAAAAGGAAATAATATTTGATGTACCTTATTAATTGCTTTGCCCATTTCTTTTACATTACATCCATGGAAATAAGCAATTCTAAACATGGCAAATATAGCATCTAATCTACGATTCGTAGTTAAAGTTGTGTCCTCATATTTAGATGTTGCCAAAGTTGTTGAAGCTTCTTTATCACCTATGGAACATAAATAGTCCAATCTAAAAAAGATAAAATAAATATTAGGAATGTACACAAAAGCAGTGTGTCCGAAAAATAACAATTATTTCAATTTAGAGTCTACCGATCTTGCCATACTGGCGTTTCAGAATCATCATCTTCAAATTTGGCAAGCCGATCTTGATTCTCTTTTGCCATTTCATCATATAATTTTTGATCTAAATTCCAACCTAGATCTGAACAAACTTCTTTATAATACGGAGCCATATGACCAGCCTTAATTCCTTGTAATAGTTGCTCTTTGAGTTGGGGATTATCCTTAAGTTGAGGCAACGATAACTTGAACTTAATTCCAGCCAACGCCATATATTCTGGAGTTTTTCCTTCAGCGGAGAGTTCCATTTTTAGAAATTTTATAGTTTTTTAAAACGAGAAGTGTTTATACGTAAAGACTTTATTTTAATGATAACACCAACAAAGTTTTATTTAATTCTGCGCCGAAATGACATGACAAATTTAACAAAAAGCATTTGTCAGTATTATAATCTATATTACAGTCACATAGGTTATAAATGCAGAATACTAAAGCATAGGAGTAAGGTTTTACATAAAGATAACCTACGTCCCAAATTTTTCACATTTAATATTGTAATATCGTTTGTGTTATTATTATTGCACGTTATATGGTGTAAAAAAATTCTATAAACTTCATAGATTATGCATTTTATTTTTAAAAATTAAACATTTCTTATATCATAATTAGGCATTTAAAAATTAAGATTGCTATAGCGCTAAAACAAAGAATTTAATTATTTCAAAAATAAAATGATCAATCAAATATTTAATCTATAGTATTAACTAATTTTTATATCTGTGTAATTCGTATGACGTAAAAACTGAAAATTCCAGTTGTAATATATTTTAACATCTGACAATTAACAACTATATAATGATTAATATACTTTAATTTTTTGCAATGTTTTACTAAATGAATATTTTTTTGTTTCATATTATTGAAATTGTAAAATATACATATTTTTAAAATATAGTTTGCTTAAAGTTTTTATTTGTCTAATAAGTTTAACGTAATTTTAATCACTTTTCCTGAAAAGTAGTAATAGTTCCATATTTCAAACTTGTATATTAAAGTTAAGTTAATTATAAAGAAATATATAAAATATTTAATTATTAGATTATTATATGTTTTAAATATATAATAAATTTACAATAATGGTACTACTATTTTATTAATATAATTTGTTTCATTTCATAATATTTAAGAAAATATTGCTTATTACATTAATTATTTATTAGCATGGAAGAATAAAAGTTCGCACATCGGAAGAAGAAAAAGCAAGAAAAGAAAAAGAAAGGCAAGAAAAGCTAAAGATTTTTAAACATGCTATGCAAAACATTCTATCTAAGGTATAGTATTATTGTTAAGAATAAAGAATTTAAGTGACTAAATATATAAAAATATTTCATACGAATTATTAATGAACTAATTATCACTTAAATTTCCAGAGAAAAAATGATGAAAATGATGAAGAGCAGTTAGATCTTACTGGAAAAGTTTTAATGTCCAATCCTGATATGTATACCTTATGGAATATAAGAAGGGAAATATTAAAAAATTTAAGGTAAGTAAACACACTTATTTAATACTATTTACTTCATTTTAAATGTTATTAATTATTACATTTTACAGTACTACCAAAGAAAGTAATGAAGAAATTTCTAAACTATATGATTCTGAGTTAAGTTTGACAGAATATTGCTTAAAAGTGAATCCTAAGTCTTACTGTGCATGGCATCAACGAGAATGGGTGCTAACTACGAGAGCTGATCCAGATTGGACAAAAGAACTTGATTTGTGCAATACATATCTCAAATTAGATGAAAGAAATTGTATGTCCTGTCTGTGTGTAAATGATTTAAGAATTATTTATTGTATTATATAGTGTTTCTTTTTATTACGTTTTTTTTTACTTTAGTTCATACTTGGGACTATCGCCGTTTTGTAGTTAGTCAATGCAAGCCACCTTTGCAAGAAGAATTTGATTATACAACTGAAAAGTTGTATGATAACTTTTCAAACTATTCAGCTTGGCACTACAGAAGTAAAATGTTAGTAGAATTGTTTCCTGATTTAAAAGGTAAAAATGTTTTGTACATTTATATATAAAAAATAAAGGTGAAGTGAAACTTATATATTTTGTTAATCTCTAATATATATTTTTAAAATATTAGATAAAGTTATTACTATTTATACTTTAACTAAATTAGTTGGTATATTTTGGTATGCAAAAAGGGCCTATCCATAAATTTCTTGATTTTTAACCCCTCTCCCATCCCCATCCTTATCACTGCTGTACCCTTTGTGAGACCACCATTGCTGTTGCATTGTCACACTTTGCCAACCTCATCCTCCCTCTTAATGTTCGACATAATTTATTGATGGCCCCTAACATACTTAAGTTTCAAAAGTAATTTTGAGTATCAATATATATACAATTAATCCCATTTATAAGGTTGAGACTTGCAAAAACCCAAAATACTTATACTATAAAATTATTTTATTCTATTACACCTTACAGGAGGTAGGCCAATACAAGACAATTATCATAAACATGAATTAAAAATGGTTCAAAGTGCTGCCTTCACTGATCCAGATGACACTAGTGCGTGGTTCTATCAAAGATGGCTATTAGGTAAAGGTTATATAAGATTTATTTTGTGTAAATTTTATTAGTCAGTCAGATGGTGTCTGACTGTAAACACTATTGGTTGTAAGATCAATTGCCACTCGAGGAAAATGATTGTATTTAAAATTTATTTTAATTTCTCTGCTCTGGTAAGACAAATCGCTGCATTGAATTGGTCACTCAACACATAATGTCTCGATTTTGAACGGAAAACAGTCCATGCGATGTGTGATACTAGTTTGTCTCTAAACTCTACTATCCAGAATACCTTGCTAAGCATGAAGCTGTTATGATATGATTCTTATATTTTAATATTATTACCATTACTCATTTTTATCATACAATATATACATATTTTTTTGTATTGTTTATATATTTTTTATAAAAAGATAATTAATTTTTAGGTGCAGTCAAAGTCACCATACAACCAGTAGTATTTTGTGTAACAGTTTCAAAAGCAACTGTGGCATGGAGTCAAAGTGTATCAAGAGATTATATAACAAATAATATTAAAATACAAATAAATAATTTAGAAGTTGAAGGGGACTGGAAATCTTGCACTGGCTATGAGTATGATGATTTGTGGATATTGGAACACAATGTAAAATGTGTTGATGGAGAAGTCAAGGTTTGTTTCTATCAATTTATACTACACACTTTATCGAACCGAATGTTCGAGATATTATGTCTCAAGTGTCGGATCTCAACGCGACGTTTTATTTGAAAAATTTGCGAAAATTATTAAGAGTAACATATATTGCTTTAATTGTATTATGTGGTGAAATCCTTATTTATGACACCATAATATAAGTAAATTATTTTTTCTGACTAATAAAATTTATATTCAAAATTTTGCACTCATACTTATGTATTTTATGGGATATATTAATATATCCCATAAAATACATAATAATGAGTGCAAAATATATTTATATTTATAATATATTTTGTAACTTAACGTTTAAAAGAAAAAAAGCTTTTACTGTTGACTGCAAAAATCGACTCGGCAACCACTGGATGAACTTGGCCGCAAAACTAATAAATATCAGTTATAGAAAACGCCTTAAGCGTCACAATATCCAGACATTAGGTGCGAGATGGTAAAAAATGAGTAGAATCTCCCGCTGTTGAGATACTGTTTTTTCTTCGTGAGGAAACTCCTTTACGAGTACCCGCACGCAAGAGGACTCGAGCGAGTTATGTGAACCGAGGCCACAGGCACTACCCCAATTTTACGTGAACTCCGGCGTCGGGAGCCTGCAAGGCACGTCGCGGAGTCAAGGGTGACGGATACCCTCGACTGCCTGCTCAGAAAAGCGTGCGGGAGAGACCTGTGCGTGCGACCTACTCAGGCCAGAAAACTGGGCGGTCCTACAGACTGACCGCCCTGTGGCTTGTCATAGCGCCCTCCGGCGACCCAGTCTCCTACGACAGATGGCAAAGTTTAAGGAGGCCTCTCTCGCCCGTTCCGTGGCCTCCTTCTCGAGCATCACCACCGACAAGGTGTCCCCTATGACGTCACACAACACGCGCCGATGAGACTCCCAAGCTGGACACACTTCCAGTGCCGTTTCGTCAAGGCAACTGACACAGTGATGGCAGCGGACATCGGGCTCCCTCCCGATCCGATACAGATATCTCCCGAAGAAACCATGCTCCGAAAGAATCTGCGTGGTGTGGAAGGTTAGGACGCCATGACGCCTTGCTAGCCATTAGCAGAAGACTGGATGAACTGCCTCAAGCGTCCTCCGGCCCGCAGATGGTATTGCCAGCCGGGACTCCTACTCTTCCAATGCAGCAACCCGCCCCTCTTCTTGTGTTGCTGGCTCTACTAAGTCCACGAATGAAAAGATTCGACGTCGACTATAATCCAAAGCTAGAGCAACCGCATCCAAGTCCCACGGTATGACTCGAGCCAGCAAGCACGCCGCCTCACCAGAGATGGTCCGATACTCCTGTATTACCCGGATGGCCATAACCCTCTGCACACGCCACAGCTGGGTGATATTATGTCGATCCAAGGCGTCCGCCTATTCAGGGGCACCATAAAGGGCCATATCCCTGACCACTCCGGTGTACAGTCGACGACTCGAGACGCTTGGCCCAAGGTTGGGTAAAAGGCGCCTCCACTGTTTTCAACAACTTTGGGACCAAGATGTTAAAGTGGTCCCTGAAGTTAAGCTTCCCTTCCAAAACAAGTCCGAGGTACCTCATGCTCTTGGTAACGTTGATTCTAACGCCACGAACGTTTATGTGGGCGTCGGAAGGTAGCCCCTTCCGAAGAGTATGAAAGTAGATGGCCTCAGACTTGTTAAGGGCAATCTTCAGCCCCAGCCGCCGGATGCGGAAGATGATGTCGGACACCTCGACCGTTGCAAGCGCGCGAAAGTGACGTGCACGATGGACCCGCCCAGCCTTCGTACACACGTATTAGTCGTCCCCCGATTGGGGACGGACAACCCGGAAGCAACCATCCATGCAGAGAGTGTCGCACCACGCGCATTTGTCGTTACGGAGCCCCACACACACAATGTTGATCTATCATTGCCCCCAAGAGAGTGGCTCGAAGTGCTAACTAAACCCACCTTCAACTAAACTGTTTATAGTTTAGGATTATTCCTAGATTTGCTCAGAGGAAAAAGAGAGTACCAGTGATCACGGATTACTACAAAGTTTTCAAAACGCCACGTACCGAATACCAAAATATATGCGATTAATCCTTTTTAAATAATTTCATTTAAAATGTGTAAAAACCGCGAACATCTTTTTAAAATTAGTTTATTTGGTGATCATTATCACTGAAGTTCTAAAATTCAATATTATATAATTATTTTTATTAATTGTTTATATATTATAGAATATTACTATGAACTAAGATTTAAGTCTCTTACAAATAATTCATTTTGAAATATAAGCAAAGTATGATAACTATTTTGTTTTGTGATTGTCAGCTTGAGCATATCCTACCAAATGAAGAAAAGGAAGTAATTATTTGCGAGAAAAATGAAACTTTGTATGTCGGAAAGAATAATATCAGTTTTCAAAATCAATACTCTAAGCCAGTTGTGGAGGAGCTGAATGAACAACTTGAAGCATGCCGACAGTTGTTGGCTCTTGAACCAGATAATAGATGTAAGTGCCTTCACACTTTACCCAATCTAGTAGAGTAGACAGAAACAGTATTGTATCTTGACAAGCTATTGACTGCTTCCTGCCCGAAATCGAGACATTGCTTGTCGAGTATCTAACTCAACACCTCTTATTGTCTTGTCAGAGCAGCAAAGAAAATAAATTTTAAATATAATCATTTCTCCAAGTAGGAATTGAACCCATTTGCATTTACACTCTGTATCACAATTAATAATAATAAAATTTATTCATTATAAGGTTAGGTACACAATTTTAACATCGTACATCGGTAATAACTGCATTAGTATGAAATTGAGTCGCAGTTATTAGCGCCCTCAACGCGCCTCACAAGCGTCTTTTCAAAAAACCAAAGTAACATTAAAACTGATAATATCGTTCATTATACAATTAAATAATAATAAGATCTTATGAATTGATACAAAGGTTAATATATGGTAGTGTGTAAGTTTATGAAGAGAACGTGAGCTTATGTTTGTGTTTATGTGAATATGAGTGTGGGTGTATTGCGTGTGAGTTTGTGTGTGTGTGATGTTTACACTTAAAATCCAAAGTATTGTTAGGCAATTGGTATCTTCTGTCTGATTATAATTTAATTTTAATAACTAATTTTTTAAGGTAATTTTACATCGATGAGAAGTTAGAGGGTAAATATATATTTTTTTTATTGATGGTATTGTAAAGAACGGGACTTAGAAATTAAAATTGTCTATTTGAAGATATGGTACGTCGCATTTCAATTTTAAAAATTTTATCAACTCTGCGTTTACTGGACATAAACTGCAAATCGTAGCAAGTGAGTCTATGCCTTCTTAGAATAGAGCAGAGAACAAACAGTTGCCGGACTGTTAACACTTTACACGATTGGTATAAATCTGTTGTTGGGAAACGAATAGATTTAGACACGATAATCTTTAAGATACACCTCTGGAGTATTTCTAGTGGAAGTAAAATTTTCGCAGCACAGCCCCAAGCTGGTATACAGTAGGAAAGTATTGATTGTACATGGGAGTAATAGACCATGATCAAAACTTGTATGTTAGCGCTAGTTCTTAGTTGCTTAAAGAAAATCAAATATTATACTACATTAAAAATACTCATTTTTATATATATATATATAATGCTTTAAAATGCTTTTCTTTACACAAAATTGTAAGAAAATAAGTAATAAATTTAGTGAACATCGTCGTATTATTTCGATCATAGAAATAAATGTAATAAATATTTCCTGTCGTTGTCATACAATGAGAAGAATAAAAGATTTTCATGTTATGAAAATATAAAATTAAAGAATGTCATTTATAAATAAACCATAATTATATACTAACTTAAATGAAAACTTTCAGGGACATTGCTCACAACAACTGTCTTCTTACACTGCATTAATGCTAGTCTCTATTATCAAGAAGTGATAGAGAACCTGAAAACATTGAAACAATTGGACAGTCAAAGAGCAGGGTACTATGGTGATCTAATAACCAAATGGAGTATTGAAAATCAACTATCAAATAATTATAAAAATATTTCTACAACATGTAATATGCAATTTAGCGAGAGAATAACAAGCCTACCTCATTTACAGTATTATAGCTTTTGTAAAGTTGTTGATCTCTCTAATCAAGACTTAACATCCAGGATACTGCCATCATTAGTTAAATTGCAGCATTGTAAAGTAAGCTATTACAAAACTGTCTTTCTTATACTTTGAAAAAAAATTTAAATGCTCTCATAATTATAATAAAATAAATACTGTAATAAAACATACTGACATGGGCTCATGTTATATTGTCATTGATTAATGCTAAGTATTGCCATACAAAATATTTTGTATTTCTTCATATCTTTTTAACATGGTTCAAGTAATACTAACAAAAATATGTATTGGTTTCAGGAACTGAATTTATCTGGGAACAAATTAACAACCCTTAAAGGGTTACCCGATTTAGAGTTACAAAAATTAAACATACAAAACAATTCCAATTTAAAATCTGAGGAGGTTGCTATATTTAAAGAAACACACAAAAACATAATTGTAATATTTTAATTGTAAAGAATCTATTATAAACAGGTGTCTAGTAAATTACTACAATTTTTATGGAAGTATGATTTCTTTATCGGTGACAGATCCGAGGGACTATTGTTAAATTTATTAGTTAATTTGCATGCACAAACCATTATTTATATACCTACTTTTTGAATGTCATAGATTTAAATATAATAAAAATATTTTGTTACAAGTGCTACTCTGTTGAGCCAATGCCTACTTGTATTACTTTTATTTAAAAAAAATATGTTTTTAGTCTATAATAGATTACATTGATTTTGATTTATCACAGTTCAAAGTTATATTTTTTTCTGCTTATAAAACAACACTAATAGAAAAAATAAACATAACAAGTTACTCTCAAAAGAACTTCATAATTATAACAAACTTAATATTATTAGACAACAACTAAATTGGTTATTACTTATTTATTGGTACTCTTCAGAATACGTTAGCACCAAATTTGGCTTGCAATATTTGAGCAACTGCATTTTTATGTAAATTCAATTCGCTACGTAAATTATTTCTATTTATTTGAAAAGTAATGAGATTCAATATTCTTATATGAATTTTATTGTTTTTTGAAAACCCAAGAGTACCTTATAATTTTAAAGTAAAAATAAAATATAACCTAATATAATGTGTTTATACAAATAATAAAAAATACAGAAATACTTTAGGTTTTTCATCTTATCACTACATTACTCTTCCACTATCCCTTGTTACTATTTATAAATGAATTCATAACTTCTCTAATTGAGGTTATACAAGGATCTTCATCCCAGAATAGTTTTCCACAGGTTTCACATAGTGTAGCAATTTTAGATGTTTGTAACAATTTATCCACGTCATTTATTTCTATTACAGCTCCTTTGCTGGTTTGACATAAATGTTTTTGTTTATTTATAGGTTGATGATACACATATGTGTCTTCCCCATCTGAATCACTAAGAAAGTTCTCAAAGTAATCATCCTCCTCGTTATCACTAACATATTTATTCATGTTTGAAATGATCTTCTGAGAGGCTTTATATTTATTACAAAGATCTTGAACTTCATTTGGTGATAGTTCCTTAAGGCTATTTTCATTACAATATAAACACCTACTTAAAATGTCACTTTGAGAAAATTTAATGTTAAAATGAGATAAAGTTTTTGCAACCTGTTCTCGAATATTTCCTTTGCCTAAATCTAAAATGAGGTTTTGTGAAAATTTAGGAGTTGGAGATAATTTTAATTTACCTGTTAAAACCAATCGATCCTCAATTAAAGCATAGTTAACAGTATCATACCACTGCATTGTTGGTGGTGACATCACTGTATCAATACCAGAATAACGGAAGTATGGAATTAAATGTGATAATTCAGTCTCAACCAATATTTTAACATCTTGTGTGCTTTTCAATTTTAATTCTTGTGTAGAAACTTGAAGCCTATCAATAACTTTAATTTTCTTTGTACTTTTTAACTTCTTTTCAAGCATAACATCATTACAAATTTCTTCAAAATTAATGTGTTGTTCAGAACACAGTTTCTGTAAATATTTGTAAATTTCTAAAAGCACAAAAGCATCGAGTGCAGCATAATATATTTGGGTATTTCTTAGTGGTCTTAGTTCCCAATTGGAACATTGCTCAGCTTTTTCCAATGGCAATCCGAAACAAATTTGCACTAATGAACTTAAACTGTTACCACCACTATCATGGTCACTCGGCAGTGATAATCCAAGATTAATAAGATTTTTCCATAGTAAACTTAAATCTAATAATCCTTCACCCTTAACTTTTATACTACTTAATCCATTTACTGATGTCTTAATTTCTTTTAGATCTTGTTCAAGTCCAAATCCCAACTTTATTATTTCTGCATTATCTAGCAGTGACTTATTAAACCTATACCAAAAGCTGGCATACTCTTTACTATTTAATATTAGTGTGTCAATTAAGTAAACATAATCAAAAGTAGCTATTTGTATTAGAGCTACTTGTGACTGTGCTGCTCCAAAAGATGGTTTCCATTCACAATCAATGCTGATTAAGCTATAACTCAACAAAGTAGAAACTAGGTCATAAAATTTTTCTCCAGTATTTATAATAATAATATTATTGTCAGATAATGGAAGTCTATAAAAGCTTTGTGTAACATCTTCAGTCATATCCCAGTTTTCTTCTTCCGTAACTGCCTCCTGTATTGATATATTTTTTAAAGCTAAAGGTAGACTATTTTCAGGTAACTGGAAGTATGCAGCCCATTTCAGTGCTTCATTTGTGTCATATTCTACTAACATATCAATAAATTGTTGTGCACACTCTGTACTGTTTTGAAGAGAGTCTTTTACTAAATCATCCCAGACTGATGAACTTATATTATGTTCAATATATTTCTGGTATATTAAATATCTAAGTCCTCCTGTAGTGCGATTTTTACTAAGATTTTTACATGTGTCTATTGGAATGTTAAACTTATTACATAACCGAGCAACCAACTTTCCTAGTGGTTTATAATGAATTTTATCATATTTTACATTACATATTTTATTCTCTTCTATATATTTTTGTGCGAATGCCTTTATAGAAAATTTTTTATCTAATAAATTATCTAAAAATAAGATCAAAGGTTGTATTTGATTAGGACACTCAGTCAGATATTCATCTACAACATTAGTTTTATCTTGCAGAATAAGAGGAAATAATAAATTTTCTACAGGTATATCATCAAACAGTTCCATAGCTATGACAATTTGAGATGCTTGTTTACAATTATCACTTTTAATCATATCATTAATAATGGGTAGAATTGATTCTTTAATGGTATATATTTTATAAGTTTTTATAACCAAACTGAGAAAGTTTTGATTTCTTTGTTGTATTGCCATTTTAAATGCAGGTAACTTTAGAGTCTCTTCTGGAACTACATTGCTAGTTTGAGACCATTTGTTTAGAATTTCACCGAAATAATATGGCAAAGTTTTAGGTTTACAATCCTTGAATTCCTCACATTTTATGAAGCAAACTAAAGCTACTCTATAAGGATCCACAACTAATTGAAAAAATATATCAAAATGTTGATCAACAGTGGGACTCTTTTTCCATGTTTTCCACTTCACTTTCAGTTGTTTAAACCATGATAATATATTTTCATCAAGATCTACATCTACTCCCATTACTTTTAAAGATTCTTCGAGAGATGGAACAATCTTTATACTTTGATCTTTACAAACGAGCTGCTTGATGTCCATGATATATTTTTTCCTTTTCTTAAAACATTAAGTGAAAATATGATCTCGACTAAACAATAAAATACAAAAATTTTACAAAGTTTCTGTTAATAGATATGTATTATATTTACATTTTGAGAAGGAATGCAAACGTACTATATTTTCATCATTTTTGTCGTTAATATACGTCAATGTCAACATTCTGTTGTGTTTATTTTGTGGTTTGTAGGCGTGTCACTTGAACAGTATTTACTCTGCCAAAGTCACGTAGAATATGGAATGTAGGTTTGTTAAATATGAAGGGATAACTTATAAGTAGATAATTTATAGTAGATAAATAGACTTCATAGTTCTTAATTTTTATTTTCAGCATAAAACAAAAAATATAGCAGGGGAAGCAAGCAAATATAGAATGTGAGGTAAATTCAAGTACAATACAGTATATTGATAAAAGTTCGATATATTTAACAACAATAAAATCTTACAACACAAATTTTGGTTCATGCATGCACGCATCATCAATGCTAATGAGGAGAAGGTAAACTGATACATTTACGAGTGCTCGACGCAGCCACTATTCATTCATGTACCTTTACATTTCTATGGCGACATATAATTTCATGTAATGAATATCGATAATAATATGTTATTTATCGACGTAATAAATTTACATGTAATGTTATTATAATCAACACTATCTCCGTATTACGGGCAAAAGCAGACTAGGACAATTTAAAGATATCGAGATCAATATCTCGATATCCTTAAAGTCTTTACCACTAGCCTACAAAAAGTTATCTCTAATTCAAGTGATTTTGTAACAGATCTATCGATCCACGGATACTATGACATATTTACATGGTAAACGTATTTTAGAGTCACTTTAACCGCTTCGCGTGAGCCTGTACTTGCCGTTTGAGTCATTTGTGTATGTAAATTGGCCAGAATACGATACGGCTAGACAATTTATAAAACAACGTGACATGACGATAAAGTTATCTCAGACTACTACAAATATCGTTCAATGCCTAACGTGCCAGCATTTTCCAAGTAACAATTGAGCATACTGCTTGTGTAGAGTGTCCGAAGTCTTAAGTCTGAAGATGTAATTAAAAAAAAGATTTTCAAATTAATAAAAGAAAATAATCACCACTGTTACGGGTTAATCATACTGATAGGACGAGACCACCCTGAAAAATACTAGGTTACAGATTCTGTTGTAATATTTATATTATCAATCGTTTCACACGATAGGCTGAAGGTATAGCACTAAATAATTGTTGAGTGCTGTACCTTCTGCTCATTATGTGAAACGATAAACCGCTGCTAAGCAGCAACGAAATTCAATAAATGGAGTTAAGTAGCCCTGAACCTCACTGTCTGATGGCTCTCCCAGATTTAACACTTTGGAATCTACATGTGTCTACAATGTTGCAATGTGATAATTGAGATAATGTGTTCTCAATATTTATTTAGACGTGACGGTTGTTCTTTCGCTCACAGACTTTTTGCTTAATCTGTGGCCAAGCTAGGCCTTAGGTTATGGTAAATTATAGAGGAATCAAATATCAATCAGGAAAGATAATGTAACACTATGTTTTTATCTATTTCATGAAAGTTTTTGTTATTTTTATTAAATGTGTAGCTCAATATAAAAGAATGAATAACGCACCTCAATTTTCTTTACGTTGGAATAATTATGTTACTCACGTAACAGAAGCATTTAATGTTTTACGATTTGAAAATGATTTAGTGGATGTGACCTTATGTTGTGATGGTGGTAAAATTCGAGCTCACAAAATGCTTCTCTCCGCATGCAGTAATTATTTTAAGCAAATATTCAAGGAAAATCCATGTCAACATCCTGTAATCATATTTAGAAATTTTAAGTACGACGATCTCAATGCAATTATCAACTTTATGTATCATGGTGAAGTAAATATCTTTCAGGAACAACTGGAATCTTTTTTGATAACTGCTGAACTTTTAGAGGTTAAGGGATTAACTGATAATGTGGAAGATGAATCATCAAAAAATCAGATAAGGATAAGTGACAATAATTCGTTAGATCTAAGCTCTAAATCTAGTAGACCATTAGACCCTCCCGTGCCTGCTCCTACTGACGAACCAATGAATCTGGCGACTTTACCTGTTAGCAAAGATGAAAACATTCCACAAGATAGTTTAACTTCCGTACAAGAATTGGATAGTGATGTAAATGAACCTCAGCCAGAAACCTCAAAGTTTGACAGTACAAAGTTAAAACCATCAGCAGCCGTAATTGATGAAATGCAAGTGGATGCACAAAATACAACAGCAGAAGATTTATCTGATAAAAGTAATACAGGTTTGTGGAGACAAATTTCTTGATTATGTAAAACAATATTATTTATATATCTACACTTTAAGGTGTAAACTATTTTGTCTTTGGTAACTTGTTATTTAAAAATACATAAATTTAGCATGTTTAACACTTGTTAATAAAAGAAAAAAAATATATTATAAGGCTTCCAGATATATTGATTAGGATTTAATGGGGAATCAATTGGAATAATAAAAATAAGTGATTTTGTACAACAACTATGACATATATATAACTTCCATTAATTGTGTTTTTTTTTCATTATTTACAGAATCAGACTTGGCAAAATTTAGATGTCAGCTATGTCCAAAAGGTTTCAAGCATCCCACATCTTTAACATTACATAAAGATTCTCATGCAGGGAAAACTCAATGTCCAGTATGCCACAGATCATTTTCGAGGTCATATGATATGAGAAGCCACTTACAAAGGATTCATCAAGGAAAGCAATTAACTATTAAAGAGATACGATACAAGAATAGTGACAGCATACCCTCTAAGCCTTTTACCCCTAACCTTTAGTAGTAAGAATGAGCTTATCATAGTGCACCAAGTGCATATTAAATAAAATAAAAATAAAAGTTATTTATATAAATGTTAACAAAATATATGTTATATATTTACTATTTACCCTTATAAGTCACAAAAAATTGCTCAGTGCTAAGCTTTGGCTATTTTTATACTAGTCTATAAAATGATTATAGTTGTTTTTAAATATAATTATTTATACCTTTTTATTATGTTTCATTTAGTACCTTCCTGTAATTTATTATTATATATTTTAAAATGCCAGATGAATGTTAATAATTTTTTTTGCTTGTAAATAATTAATATCTAAATATTGAACATTTGAAAATTACTAACATTTGTTTCTTTTATTTACAAATATGAACATCGTAAGCAATAATATTTTCAATGAATTAGGGGCTGATTTTGATACAAAGAAACCAATGTATGTACATTCATTTTATGCTTTAATATATAATTTTTATATAGATATATAAATTAAAGGGCTAAAATACCTTTCTAATTGTCTAGACTAAGTAAACTCATTGTTAACAGCATTTATTAAACTTTTTGTCATTTAATTTTAGAAGTAAATAAATTTGCTGCTCTTATACCTGTTACTCATGAGGACCAATCAGAAACAGAAAATAACAAAACAATTATGTAAACATAAAAGAATGGATTTCATATATACTAATTGTTTCATGTATACCTATTGTTATCCAAAAGTTTTGTTCTTATTTTATTAATCTACAAAAAACCTTTTTGTTAGCATTTCTAAATATAAGTTTAGCATTATAAGTTTAGCACTCTATACCTTAACTTTGCCTTTAACATTGAAGTTAAACCCCATGTCCACAGTGTGTTAGAACTGCTAGATTTCACCTAAATCTCTAATAAGTTAATAAAATATGAAAGTTGAAGGTTCTTTCAAGATTAAATTTCAATCTTTTAAATATATAGGGCTGGTTTGTATATAATGCTTTTAAATTATTGACTAAGCAGTATCTTCTCTTGTCTCATTTTCTTTATAATGATACTAGTGCAGTGAGAAACAGAAAAATCGAGCCACTAATATGAAAAATTAATGTGATGAAAAATAGCACCTTATCGATATTTTGCTATTACGGAGTATGGCTCGAATTAGAGCTTTGACAGACATTCTCCATAAGAGGGTTGAAATCTTGGAAAATCGAATAATGAAACAGTCAACTTATACATGTAATGTTATTATTTAAATGAAAAGAAATAATAATTTGAATGTAAAAACACTAAACATTTCGATCGCGAGCACATTAACGACTTATTCAAAAAGTAGCTCAGGACTAAAATGTACAAATTTTGTGTACACAAAATATAAAGCATTCGAATAGAACATTTTATTCGAAACAAAAGCTTGGGCAGGGCTGTGTGTAGTTAGTAGCTATGCACCGAAGTTCGCAGCCAGGGGGAGGACCAAGGAACGACTCTACCGTACGTAGCGTAGCCGGAGCAGGGGCGGTAAATGCGGGGGTGGCGGGGTCGGGCGGCGCGCTCAATACGCGCGCGCGCTGCAGATTTCAGTCATCAGTCGCGTTTTGACGCCGCTTGCGTACGGCTCTAGTGACGTATGAAAGGGATATATCCAAACGCTGCGATATCGCGATTATATTCACGCTTCCAATAAGTATGTATCGTATAGTTATATAGGAAAATTGTGACATAGATTAAAGATATTTTCTTGAAATAATCGTTTAAATTGTTTACGTAATATATTGAGTGGCGTTTTACTGGTGTTTTATTTTGTTTACATTAAATTCACATGTTTACTGATAACGTGTTTTAGTTAATAATGTAATTAGGTGTAATGATCAATGAATAAGTATAATTAATAAAAAATGTTTTAGTGCAAATTTAGTTGTGTGGAACGATTAGTTCAGTGAAATTCCAACGAATTTAGGATACTAACGTCAAAGAAGTAACCCGTCGCTATTTTAGTTTATGGATTGAGTGCATATTTGCGAACGATGACGCCGAAATGAGTTTCTATTCAGTTTAATAAGTGTGTGAATATTTGATGGTGTGTCGTGAACTGGAGCGCATACAGTCTAGATTTGCTCGCTAAACGTCGCGCGGCGGCGCAAAGGGGGTATTGATCGGCGGCGGCGGGTCGCGAGACGCCGGCGTTACCGCCTGCCGCCTAAATAAAGCTCTGCATGTGTGCCGACTACCGACTGCCGCCCTACGTCGACGGCGTCGCCGCCGACAGCGCCTTACACTTTCATGCTGTCACATCATATGATACTATTATTATTACTGAACATTGCACTGCAATATCGACCACAACCAGTGCCTGCCAATGCTAGACTGTATACGCAATAAAAACCGTAGTACCTACTTATGAATTGATAATACGTTAAACGAAAATGTATCGCTGATCGATTAAGCGAGCGACTGGTATATTTAAAAAAATATATAAATAGGCATGATTTAGATGATTTTATAGGATGACGAATAGAATTTCAAACACCTTTTCGCTCAATTTATGCACTACGTTCTTTCTTACATTTTTGTGTTAGAAACGAAGTGAACAAAATAAAACCTATACTTAAAGTAATAATAAATCAAATATGTTATAATTAATAAGTATTAGGCGAATAAAGATAAAATTAAAAAGTTTGTGTTATCACCAGTTTTAGGAATCGATATGTAAATTTTAAAATATCCATCACTAAGACTTAATATGCAATTTATTTTGTTATAGTTGGAGATGTTGGGATAACTGAAGTATAACCTGCAAGAGACATGGCGCGCAATGTGCTAGCAGGAAGAGCGCTGCTCTATGTCCTAACGATAGCGCTGGAGACGAGTGCTCTCATTCTCTTGCCGCATGATGTCCGCCCAGGTCATGCAGTTCGTCATTTTATCGGCAACCACTCACGTTACACACTTTTGGACCCTGAATTTGCACCTTACTTTGCACTTTTAGATGATGGATTACTGATGACTACCTCCGATCTTGGACCCCTCTTAAACCAACCCCTAAATTTGGCTGTTTTAGAGCAAACACCGTTTAGTAGTTCCGCTCATACAGTTCATGTTTTGGTCATGGATCGTAGAAAAATGATTCACTTTGCTGAAACAAATGGCCTACACGGGGAAATTAATGAAAATGCTCCACCAGGAACAGCTATTGATTTTCCACCTATTAAGGCTACAGCCCTTGTAAACGTAGGTCCTATCGCCTACAAAATTATTAAAGGCAACGAGCAATCAATTTTTGCTCTTCGCGATAAATCGAAGTCTGCTAATTCAGAGGTTCGGTCAGTCATAACTGAAGGTGATATCGAAATAATAGCAATGAAAAGTTTAGACACTGAAACAAAGAAACATTATGATTTAGTTATTCAAGCCACTGATATACTTGGAGCGAATAAAGCTAGCCTTCCAGTCAGAATTAATGTTGCCAATGAGAATGACCATGAACCTTTATTTGAACAGGAAATATATTATTTTGCTGTGAATGGTACATGTGAAAATAATTGCCGTAATGGAACTGCACACTGGCAAAGATTTTCTAACATCGGTAAAGTGCAGGCTTTCGATGCTGATGGTGACCGCATATATTATTCAATCAAAACACCTACCAATCTGGCCGTTATAGTACCTCAAACAGGAGAATTGATATTAGCGGGCGATCCTGATGGCCACGAGGTAGAGTTACAAGTTTTAGCACACGATACAGGAATTCCTCCGAGAAAAAGTCAACCTGCTCAAGTTTTTATTGAATTTATAATCCGAGAACGAAAAGAAATGCCAATACTTCACCGAGAAAAGCGAAGAGTAACTCGTGCAGTTCGTCCGACCAAACGTATTGAATTCACTGAAGCCGATGGCGAAGTTGAAGGACGTGCCGTCTTTACACTCGAGAAAGAGACTGATCGGGAAACCTTCAAAATTAGGGATGAAAATCCGTGGGTTACAGTTGAACCAAGTGGTGTGGTGAAAGTTAAAAAGAAGTGGGACTACGAAGAATTGGGACCGGAGAAGACTATCGACTTTTGGGTTACCATCACTAACGCAGGAAATGGAGGTAAGTCAAAATTTTACAATTTTTTTTAAATAGCAAAACCATAACTTTTTCAGTGAATAGTAACAGGTCTAATTCAACATTCGTTACATAAATTGTACTAGCTGTATTAACAAAAAGTCATGTACTTTTGACCTTTATAAATATGTCTATTTAAATACCTTTTAAGTAATAGGCAGATGTTCATCAGGTAGTACTCTAATACTCCATGTTAGTTAACGGTATAATGCATATACTTACTAAATAAAGCAATGTATGTTCAGAAGCTTTCTAACTTTACGATTGATGATCAAAGTACAAATTCTTTAACCAAAACAGTAAATTAGGACCCATTGTAAAAATATTATGATTTATTGTGAAAAAAGTTATACAAAAAAAATTCTGATTACAATATTCTAATAATCTTGATGATGAATTAAATAATGCTCTTAAGTACGTTCTTATATATCTATTTGTATTTTGTAGTACATCATATGTTTATATAAAATATTTCTTTACACACGTAAATTAGATAACATTTATAGATATAAAATCATCTTCGAAGTGAAACTAGTATTACGGTAGAGTTATGATAAACGCGTGGTTTGCACCTGTCGTATCGAATGGCTCATTGGTGCATGACATCGTGTCGACAGGTCCCGCACTAGCTTACATCACATTCCCATCACGACAAGCTTAATTGATCCGATATTATCAACCCAATATGCATCTAAAACGATTACATTCTTGGTAATTCTTCGTAAAACTACTAACATTTAACCTTTAGATTTCACAAAGAAACATATAATTTCTAACCTGTCACTTAAAAAAAAATTTTCTTTATAAAAAATAAATAATTGAATATGTTTTCTAAATAAACGTGAAGTTTCTTTTACATGAAATATTACCCTATATTTCTTGATTGCTTAATGCTAAATCAAACTGTTAAGGTTGTTTGAACAGATTTCATTTACAACTAAATAAGTATTTCACTGTTAGTTGGGATAGCAATGGACTGGTATTGAGATTTTTTTAAATGTCAGAAAAATAAAAACGTGGATTCACGGCTTTATTATGAGATTAAAATACATTCAAATTTTAAGTAGTTACTTAAAGCTATCGATTGTGTTTTTTATTTAAATTATTTTTGACAGTTTAAATACAGTTTACTTTATAATACAGTTAAAACTTGAAAACATTAAAGGCCTCGCTGAAATGTCTATATCTTAAATGTACAAGCATATATAAAATAAATTTACGGAAATTCGTGCAGACTTTATATAGGACAAAAAGTTTCTTAATATGAAGTAGTACTATTGTTGTTTGTATCATTAAAAGTTTATAATTTGGATTTAAATGTAACTTTTTCGCGAGTTTATTTTAATTATTAATATTTATTCTTAAAATCATCTCACGTAGGACGATATTATATTGACAGCACTTAAAAAAATTCTCTTTACATTAAATGTGCTATTTATATATAATTATTTATATATAATTATTAATATATAATTATTAATAATAATTATTTTATTTAGTATCTTTTACATAGTTCTTTTTTTAAATTTAGTTAAGAGCGAACTTGCATCTGTTTTGCTCGGGAGAGTAGGTATCGTCTATAATAGCGTAAACCGTGCGCTGTAGCGTCTGCCAGACAATTGCGCTAGACTTATTGAGATAGGTCGCTGTGACTTCAAACGATTAGAACACATTATTTAATCATTGTGATTTTTAATTTAATTTAAAATTTGATGGTCTAGAGCGTGATTGGTTAAAAAGAAGTGTGGAGTCAATTTTCTCTACGTTCATACTTTGATATGTTGTCATTATTATGTTACATTGGTGAAATTAATGTTATTATATTGATCATTTATATGTAATGATGACACGCATGAAAAATTTCTTTCATTCATTGATCTACTACTAGTGTATCTTCTGAAATATTAAGGCATATTACAGACGAACACGGCTGTTACGTGATACAATTTATCCATTCATTGTATAAATACACCGAAGATATTTGATAGTAATAATTACTTTATTACAGGACCTTGCGAGTAGGAGAATTTTTAAATTTATGATTCAACCATAGTTTCTCTATGAAATCAGTTATTCAGCAAGTATAGATAAAATTGTCTAAAAAATATATATACATTATGACTATGGGCCACTTAGCCCTCCTTATTCACTGATTATTGTTAAAATGTACTTATTATAATAAGTCATAATAAAGTTATTCAACTCTAAGTAAATTATTAAATAAATAGTCAAGATTGATAAGCATAACACGCAGCACGAGGCTGTGAACAGGTGTTCATGGGATGCTGTTATAATCATAAATTGTAATGCCGCGCTAGAGATGCGACAGGTTCTGACCACCGTGCAGAATGCGTTGATAATTGTGGACCTGTCGCACGGCCCCGGTCTATCTTGTCGATTCTATACGCCATGATCACGACGCGATGCCAATTTAACTCCTCTATAAAATAAATGCTTTTTACTGGCACATACGACGCATGCGAAAGGTATGTGTGTCGAAATTGCAGGAATCGAGTAATTTATGAGTTATTTCTTATTATAAGGTACAACATATTACTTGATTATCTGTGAAGTTTCTACTTGCAAGTTAATACTTTTTGAATGTTCTGTTAATTACATTTAAATTACTTTTTGTTGGCTATTTAATTTAGTACTTTTCATTAATATTTCATATCTAAAATACTTATATAACAATTGTAAACTTTTTGATAAATATGAAGGAAATGTATTGTTTAACATTAATTATATTACAAAGAGAATAACATTATATTACAAAGAATTGTATTAAAGAATTAAATTATACTACAAAGAATTAAAAATTAATTATATTACAAAGAGTTTAACATTAATTCTGTTATAAAGAGAAGGTGGTAATAAGAAGCGCCTTCTTATATTTAGCATAACATTTTTATTGCCTGCTAAAAACAAACTTAGGCTAACCATCCGTGTTACGAAATAATAATAGTGATAGAGAAGCAATGATAATGACTCCTGATAGGCCTCGCAAAACATTTACGCTCCGTTTGGCCAACGCTGTTTGTTAAAGTCACGCATTCATTCAATCAATGGCAATGGGTGCGGGCGTCGGTCGCACAACAATCGGCGCACTGACCAATTCCCCTTATTGTGTCCGTTCGCCACAATTACATACGCACTTCCTATGAACGACCCCACAAGTTACAATATCTGATCACATCTGCTAGCCCATTTTTTGTTCTTAATCGTTTATCGTAATGAGGATGAGTACGAGGTTTTTTTATATATGAACACATCATGTGAATCATGGTTGCTTGAGAGTCTAATTTTAGATGGCTTAAGTTCCCTTAGTGTTTCTCGGCGTTGTTTGTATTTTGGACTTTCTCTGAGACTTATCTGTTAGAAGTTTTAATGATATCTTTTCTAAACATCTAAGCGTTGTTACATTTGCACAAAATATGACATACATTTTATGTTTAGTAATCTTTTACCATAAACAACCTATATTATTATTATAAGATTTTTACTCAACTCGCATGTCTCGAACTTGGCGGAAAGCGGAGTACGGAGTGTCTTGGCACTAAGTACTTTCTGTCTTTGCTATGCGGTACAGAACTGTGAAGCTAAAAAAGAATTTTAATTTATTTACTAAGCTATCGTTTTCAAATTTTTACAAAGTATTTGTTCCATAACAAGTGTTTATATACAAACTAAACAAATGATGGAGTAACTCGTGCGAATGTAAAGCCGTTACCGCTTCCCTACGAGGGTCAAGAAATGACTACGAGTGTGTACAGAACACTTACAATTTGTTCAAAACTTGAAGTACCGTATTGTCCGGTTCATTTTGTTTATAATATACCTATTACTAGCATATTATTATTACGTTGAATAGTGTAGTTGTAGTCTATGATTACGTAGACAAAGTAATTAAGTTATTTACTATTTTTAAAGTGTTATTCCACACTTAGGATTAGAAAACATTTTAGAAAAAACGTACAAAAATTTGAACGCAGCGAGATTCGAACCCGCGCCTCTTGGACCGTCCAAGCGCTCTGACCGCTAAGCCATGCGTTCTACTACCAGCTGCTTCGAAATTTTTATACGTTTTTGTTACAACCTATTTAAAATTAAATTTTTATACGTTTTTTCTAAAATGTTTTTTAAAGTAATTAAGTTATTCGACGTTAGAATTGTAATATAAATGTTCAATATTGCTTATTTGCTTATGTTACAAAGTTTTATATGAAGTTGTACATAACATTTTTTCATATTTTTAAATAATTGAGAGTATACATTTGTGTAAGATGTATACCGCAAGTAAAACAACCAATCTCTATGCCATTATAAAAGGCGATAATTTAATTAATAATGTTAAACAGGAAATAATCCTATTTCAAAATATTTTTACTTTATATCAACACCATAATTTTAGGAACAATATGGTAGTCGTGACTTGCGCGCGAAGCAAAAGCATCTCATATAATTAGATCGAACACACTGTAATGTAAACAGAACACGCATCAGAGAGCGAACACCGATCTCAGCCTCCAATACATACAGTATACTCGAAGTAGAGGCTTTCACTTTGATTGCGGTCATTTATTCATCTCTTAAACGTTAAAACTTTTGTCTTCACACGTCCGCAGTTACAATAATGTTAAGTAAAAAAATGCGCGTATAGTTGTGGTATAAAACGCTATAAGTACGATTATAATTACTTAAACAAAAAAGAGTAAACGAAATATTTTCTTTTGAATAACTATAAAATATCGCTTTTGAATATTTATAACTATGGATATATCAGTAAAACGGTCTACGCTCCCTAGACATAAAGCATAAGCAGTAAGGAGTAAGTCAATGAAGTTCGTACTCCAGCCAGGCCATGTGCCGTGCGGTCTTGCATGTGCTGCACTTCATAACGCATTGTTCACTCAGGAAAGGCAACTGGAGGGCCCTCACAACCCGATTGGCATTCACAGTACACACCGCATCAAGTCTCCCCTCGTCTACGTTCGACTGTAAGCGAGTAGGTATTGCAGAAAATGAAAGTTGAGTCAAGATTGCCCATCAAGCTTAGAGTAATTGCCTAGAATTTCGTCCCGTAAATTGTTTTATATATCACGTCAGCCAAAACATTAAGAAAATTATAATTGGAAGAAATAGTGAAGTGAAAATTAGGTGGTCTAGTTAGAATTCTAATCAGAACAAATTAATTTTGCATCTGTGGTTTAACATATTTTTAACTATTTACGTAAATATTGTTAATATTCTATACACTGCCTATTATTATAAATATTTCTTAAAAATATAAAAAAAACGTTACACAAAATAGATTTGGAATTTTCAAATTTCAAATAATTTGCAACGTATGTAAAAAGAAATGATTCCTGTTATATTATAACACTATACCTATGTACGTAGGTTACATATTTTCATTATTAAAAAATAGTATTACCATCAAAAGCTAAGTTTATCATCAAGATGCAGTTCATATAATTTATATATAGTAAAGTTTACCATTTAGTGTGTACTAAACAAAAATACAAAGCTTCGTGATTTCAGCCAGTACATGATATACTAAATGTTTATATCGTTGAAAATGTAAACATGAGGCGTATTAAACTAATTTCTACTCTTTCTAATGATTTTCTATAAGTCAGTAAGGATATATTTTTACTGACTTTCCATTTCTTATTTTATCTTAATTTAAATACAGAAAAAAATGACAACTGCTTTCTAATACTATGTATTAACTATATTTATTTTTAATTTAATTGTATTTAATACGTGCTCATGTAATTAGAGTAAACATAAGGCCCTAACTAAAACCGTATTAGAATCAACCTCTACAATAAACAAAATATATTGCTAGTCATTTTATTTACGAATATTGGGAGTCACACAGAAAGTGTTCGACACGTTATAGAGATTTAGTGCACTCTGGGGGTAAGGTGCAATTGTAAGGTTTTGTACCCTTGGGAAATATGTAGAGAGGTATAAGACCATTTAGATGGATGTTTGCGTGAACGTCGCTACATGTAATCTATTAAGATATATTGTTATTGGTAACAATATTAGAAAAGTAATATGGTGGCTAAAATATTGATGCCATTATTTTCTTGATTATGTATATTGATTCCGTATTTTTAAAATTGAAGGTGGACATAAAGCGCATTAACATATAATGATCTGGTATAAAGCTTTCTTTAGTGGGAAATTTTGCAAACCGTCCCTAGGTATTAGGCATTCAGTTTCTGAAATTAATATTATTATTATTTTTAAATATTGTATTAAGATGATGATAATCACTCATTTCTTGAGTACGTTTAAAAGTAACGGAGTTTAATGTTCGTGTCGTGCACCAACTATTTCGACGATTCGTGCTCGGTAATTATTTTACACTTCTGTTAGCAAAAGCTGATGGGAACTCAAATCCGATTGCGGTCGACACTCGTCACGATCAAGGTATAAGTTTATAACAATTTAACATTCATTATTTCTACAGTTCATCGTAAGTTCTAAATACACTATCCTTTCTATATAAATCTATATGTGGTTTTCTAAAGAAAATAAATTATTTATGTAATAAGATTACGAAAATAATGTATGTACCACGAATATAACAAGATACATTATTATATTATTAAATTATAATAAAGTAATAAGAAAAAAACCGACTAAAGCTGCGGGGCGTTTAACTCCTGCTGGTCTAAATATTCAAATTGTTCTATATGAAACATTAGTTGGGATAAAGAATGTATGTTTATCTTTAATGTCAAAATAACTTATGTCATATTCATTTGAAGTAAGGGCTCTGGAGAAATTTGGACTTTAATTGCTTTGTACTAATAGACCTATAAGCCATTTTAAAAGCTAACGCTGTAATGTATTCATTTAATGTATAGTCGTATGATTATAATTGTAATAGAGAAGATAGCATAAGTCATACTTTGATTATCAGTTTAGTTTAGCTATATTATTATTAGTTTAACAATCTTAATATAGACGTAACGACGAAAAAACATGAATTGAAAAGAATTGCAATTTTTTAATGGATGTTATAGCTAAATTTAAAAATAGTCTTCCTTTTGTTCATATTTGTGTAGTTTTTGGCGTTTTGTTGTCAAATACAAACAAAATTAAAACGTGGTATTAAATAATCCTAATCCTCTGTATTATACAAAATTTCCACGATTGCCTAACAAATAACGCATAACATTCAACAGCATCGAAAATACGGAGCGTAGAAACCTAAACTATAGCATGTAGGTTTTTTTATTATTAGCAAGAGTTACGGGGCCAAATCTTAGATATACTTTAATCTGACGTTTCAAAAAAACCAGTAAATGTACATATAAATCTTTAGATAAGATTCTTAAATTACTCCTAAATGTCAAAGCTACTATTCAATAATTATTTAATGTCAAATAGGTTATTCCGATTTGTTTTTAACGTTGAAAGTTTGTTGTTTAATTGGCTTAAACTGAAACTATGACGCTACTTCATATTCGTAATATCTAACAAGCAAGCGACAGTTATTTCATTTATGGCCTGAGTCGTTTCATAGTGTCATGCATTTGTATGTACTGTCTGTATAATATGTAGAAAAATATAAGAATAAATTACTTTTCTATGTTCTTTGAAGCTGATGATTATAGTATAAATATTGAGTTACTACACTTTTATTGATATAATTGAAATAAATTTCATAATTCTTAGGAGTTAAATGAGCAGTAGTTAATTTCTTATGTGATAGGCATGCGTTGATCACATCTAGTCTGGTGTTAAGTGTTGACATAAATAGTGTGTTTTTTAGTTTCACGTTTTTATCCCGCATAGCAGGGTAGACAGAAAGTACCTAGTGCCAAGACACTACTTATTTCTCTAATAGTGTAATCAAAAACTTTATTTGTGTTAGTAGGTATTACTAACTAATACATATGTATTATATATAATACATATGTATGTTGCGTCTGTTGTAAACGCGATGGGTTGTGGGTTTTCCACTCGGGGGAGTGATTATATTCAAATTATTTTCATTTCGCTGTGGTAAAGAGAAACAGCGGCGTTGAGTTCCACCACCACTAAACACGCAATGTCTTTAATTCGGTGGAAAGCGAAGTATGGAGTGTCTTAACATACTTACTTGTGTCTTCACGTACTTCTGTCTAAGCGGGATTAAAGCGAGAAGCTACAAAAAAATATGTAGATTTTTTGCGTATGATTTAAAAATATTCAGAATAATATAAACACAATAGAATATAAGTGCACATTTTCTGTTGGCCAACAAAATTTGCGAAATATTTTAAATACTTTATGACATCATTTTAACTATAGCCAGCGAGCAATTTCTCTAAATTAAACGAAGAGTGCCACAGAATATGGATTATACACGTAGATAAAAAAAACACATCAAATTAAAGCCTCATGTTAATAAAAATAGCTTAGTGTAAAATAATTTAAAAAATCAATATCATCTGTCGAATCAATATCAGCTGATTGATAGATCATTGTTAAGATTTAATAAAACGTCAAGTGATTTGAATTTCATAACCTGTCATTGAAGTATGTGCCATCTGTAATGGCAGTGATACGTAACTGTTAATATTTGATTACTTTCATTATTGCCATGTCATCGGAGCCCTCCCATTAATTATGTTTAAATATTAATAGGGTTCATTTAAAACTTCCCATGTCACTGTGAACGACTGAGAGGTATAATTTGTGAAATAAAAATACGAGAGTGCGCATAGAATCGTGTTTAATAGGCGATGCAGGGATGGGCAGAGTTCATCCTGCGCTTAGAAAGAGATGCACGTGATGGTTGCCACTGACGATGCAGCTTTTGATATCGTAATTAAGCTTCAAACGGGTGGGGATAATGTTTATCTTATAGCTATAAATGGGGAGAATATTTAACACTTCGTTATTTTACTTCGTTTTTTATTCGTTTAGTATTGATTCAGAATATGTGCATGTCACTGTGTTGCATTGAATAAACATATCCATGTTATAGATTATGGTTATTATTTTGTTAATATTTCAATATTTATTTATTTATCGGGGGAGTGATTATATTTAAATTATTTTCCCTTTCTCGCTCTGGTAAAGACAAAGTACGGCGTTGAGTTCCACTACTCAATATGCAATGTCCCGAATTCGGTGGAAAGCGAAGTACAAGCGTCTTGACACTACGTACTTCCCGTCTACCCAGCTATGCGGCATAAAAGCGTGAAGCTAAAAAAATATATTTGACGTACAGGGTAAAAATATTTTATTAGTATTTTTTAAAATAAATATTTGTGAGACACATTATTAATCAAATGCATCTAAAGATATCTGAGTCGTTCAATTTCTTTTTATCAACCACAGTCTAGTACGTTCTTAAATATAACTTCGCGAAGTGGCAGGCGGATGCACGTGTGCGACAATCCAGCTCCCTCGCTTTGTCGGGTTTTTATTGCAGTCCGACAATTACTCTGAGCGCTCCGAATGCACACATCTTAGCCACAAGAAAAAACTGAACAAGCTTCTTTTGTTTTAATATTTTATTTAGATGTGACCTGATCATAATAATGAGCCGAATTATAATCGACAATCTTCGATTGCTATCTCTTTCACAGTACTGCGCCTAGAAACGGATATCTGTTGGGTTATTATGCGCTCTCCCATTTAGAGCTTTGTCGGATTATTTACGTGTCCATATTGAACGTGAAATTTCAAACAATAAGAGCGCTTGGCCGCCCGGCGCATATGCGCGCCACACGTGCGCGTTGCACAGATTAGTGGACGATCTAAATAAACAGAATGGTCACGGTATGTCTTTTCACTGATTCCCATGCTTACTGCGCGTATACGAGTATTATTACAATTTTGTTTTTGGGGATAGGCCCTAATTTTAGTACAATTAAAAAATTAACTGTACTAAAATTAAGGCCTGGTGTTTATTTTAAATATTTGCCTTTATAATATCAGAAATATGTATAAGCTGAAGAGAAGTGATATACATTTATTTACAATTAAATTTATTGATTTACGTTTAATAATTTAAGTGTAATATTTTTCATTGAAACTCGCTTCAGCAGTACATATACTAAAATTGGAACGATACAGAGAAGATTAGCATGACCTCTGCGCAAGGATGACACGCAAAATCGTGAAGCGTTCCACATTTTTCCGACCCCGCCGGTGGAGACGAGGTCCCAGTTTCGTACCCGCCCGATGCCAATAGGTCTGTTCCGGACAGGCAAGTCCTCCACTACAAACGGTGTACACAAGCCGAGGTTTGTGCCTCACAGAAGGCGCCCTTGTGGCACGGTGTTCTAAGTTGATGGTTTCCTCTTGAGGTCTCCACGCCAAGGTCAGAGCTCTTCTAGCTCGGCCTCCTCCAAAATCCGGTGACGCAGTCAAGGCCAAGGGAAATATAAAATATTAAAACATTAGCGCGTATGAGAACATCAAAACAACTTAGTTTTAAATGGAAGGTGATACTAACCAACGTACTGCATTGTCGAAGTTTAGAACTACCTGCAAAACTATTTAAAATAAAAAAAAAACTAACTCTTTAACCAACTTAAGGTTTCGCGCAAAACGAGAAACATTTTTATTTTAAATGAAACTATTTTATATAAATTAATCGAATATGTGTTGGTATGCGAAAATACATTTTTAGAAACCTGACGTTTTACGGTAGTTCATGGTTGACTGAAGTGGCACTGTTGTTGCATTTGAAATTAAAGATCTTATTAAACATTTTTATTTTTTCATAGATATATTTTTTTAAACCAAATTTATATTTTATTCAACACAACCAATATTTTTTAAACGTCAACAACTCAACGATTTTATAACAATTGAAGCTATATATGAAATCTAAATTCTGCTCCTTGGTTTAAAAATAAAACTCTAAGGCCACAAATGAATTGAAACGCGTTTACCGAACTTAAACACAATGAGCTGTGTAGAAATGCGTCTGTCCTCTATTCTTATGTAATTTGAATACTTGTTCAGCGTTATCGGAAATTTAAATTAATTCATAGAGATCTACAAAAAGAGATTAATAGTCTTGTATGGGTGACGTCGTCGGCGTTATGACTGTATATTTTTAACAATTCTTACTGTTAACACACAAATCATTATTTCCCTTTCTTTATCTATAAGAAAATTTGTATGAAATGCTGTAATGATTATGTTGTAGTTAACGAAATCAAATGCCACTTAGGTCTTATTTTATTAATGACCTTGTGTATGCTTTTGTTATTTATTTCATTTGTATGCATTTGTTATGTATTACGGTGGAACTTGTCGTGATAACGATACTCTCATATGTACTTAATTGTAGAGAGTCGTCAAATCCTATACTCTAATTACTATTTGTAAGTAGATTGCAAGATTTCACTATATATACCTAAGAAGCACAAGAAAGAAAAAAATATAAGAGGCCGGTCGTGGCGTAGTGCGCAGTGTCTGACTGTAAACGCGACCGATTGTGGGTTCAATCCCCACTCCGGGGAGTGATTATATGTAATAATTATTTTCACTTCCTCGCTCTGGTAAGACAAAGTGTGGCGTTGAGATTCACCATTCAACACGCAATGTCTCGAATTCGGTGGAAAAGCGAAGTACGGAGTGTCTTGACACTAGGTACTTTCTGTCTACCCTGCTATGCGGGATGAAAAGCGCGAAGCTAAAATAACAAATATAGAATAATAAATTTAACTAATAACTATCTTCTATTCCCTTTTAAGAGGCCTTCGTGGCGCAGTATGACAGCGTTTGTAAAGATAATTTGATGTAATTCGATACCTTCTCTAAGTTGTTTATGATTAATATTTTTTCTTTTTTCACACTGGTAGGACAAGCCTCATGCTTTATATGACCTTCGTCCAGTATTATCGATACTGCGTTTTCGAAGGTCAACCGAGGTCTCCCAACCTCTCGTACCGCTCACCTTTATTCCAAAAATCTTTCTTACCACTCTTTCATTACCCATCCTATGGACGATCCTAAACCACTTGATCACGTTCTTCTTCATTCTTACTACGACTTTCTTGCTAACACCTGCCATTCTGTGTATCTCTGCGTTGTATATATGGTCAGTTAAACAGACTTCACATATCCGACGAAGAGATCGTATCTCTACAGCATTCACCTTTCTTGATACACACACGTTTCGCTGCCGAATAACTGCGTCTTTATCAGGACTGCGTTGTGAGTTTCAATACGTGCAGATGACGCTGCTGACGATTTCCGTGTCATCAATGTAGCCAGCGCACGGTTCACTTTGTTACTCGCATCAATATGCCTTTCCACAATCATTTCGTATCTTACATCTCTACTAAACATATTCCCGGATATTCGATCCAATTAATTGAATAATTTAAGTACAATATGTTCAATTAATTGAACAATCAAAATACAATATGTCTCTTACAATATTAAATAAAATAAAACTTCTGTATGCGTTGTTTAGACAGTATACATAATTAAAGTCTAGAGAACTTTATGAAAAGGCGTCAAAAGGCAAGTGCGAGGTCACTAATCGAGCAAGACAGTACACCCGCACGCGGTTATATGATACTTAGGTACTGTAACATGTGGAAGAAAACGGACGTTTCTTTTGATTTACACGACGCTCTTTGAAAGTAGGCTAAACGCTTGCCACAAATTAACTGCCTACAAAGCAGAGACTGTTGAGTAAGATGCGGGTAGGCGTGTTCTTACGTGTGCGATATAGTAACAACTGGCCTACCCCTTACAATGTATTTATTTCTAAATAATATGAATTATTTAATATACTAAAAGTAATTATATCACTTAATGTTTTTTGCATATCTTTTTATTTATTTATGGGTGTAGTATTTATAAAAACACAATATCGTTATATTCCATCCATTTAAACAGGGGCTTGAATATATAAAGGTCATGCTTTGAATATATATTGTATTGCCATTGGATCCGGACACAAGGAATCTTTAGAGCATCTCAGACAGCAATAACTGGGTAGAATAACGTCCCCTTTGTCTTTCAAGAGCGGAGAAATATTGGTATATTTATTCATTATAATTTTTACCCCCGAGTGGGAATTGAACCTACGACTCATCGCTTATAGTCGAATGGTGTTCCCTAGCACCACGTATTTTAATAAATTATTCAACACATAACAAATAATTTTATTACTCCCATATACGGTAGGTAGTACTTAATCTTAAAACGTTATCTTAAAGCATTGATCGAGACTAATACTGCACATGTTACGGAACCGATATGAGGGTGTAATTTACCCTCGTATCAAGCTGCCATTATAATTTTTTGATACAAGCTTGATTAAATATCGCGTTTCTTCGAAATAAGTCGATATATAATTTTGCTAACGAAATCTGAGATGAAGCCAAAAATTACTTATAAAAGTAGATAAGTAATTTTATAAGAGCTTCTTAAACTAATTACAAGGTCGTCCTTTGTTTATTTCAGAAAATCATTTAATTTTTTTCTGATACGTAAAGGAAATAATTCAACACAACAATTTTTGCAAAACATCTTCAAAATTTTTTACAGTATTTACAATTTTATACTTAATGTAATTTATCCATTAGTGAAATAAATTTTAAAATTCAGATGTTACGTATAGTTTTAGATAACAACACTAAAGTAAAGAAAGGTTAAGTATAAAGAAATGACGATAAAAATGAACATTATTGTAAAGTTTTTATTTTATATTTAATATTTGTATATTTGTTTAGACCTAATCTAGTAAGTTAATAATTTTACATGTGGTCCTGTTTAGATAATAAATTATTTTTTGATGTACAAGATCTAATTATAATTTTATATGAACTTTAAGTTCATTAGGTCTAAAGTCTACTGAGATATATGTTTATACTAGAGAAACGTGACGTAAAAAATAAAAGCGCCTGCGGAGGGCATGTATAAAGAGCTTAACGACTGGATCGTAGCATTTAGCGCTCCATTCTTTCTGACTACTAGCTTAAAAAATGCATAAAAATGCTTACAGAGAGTAGATGTTGCCCACAAGAATAAAATCTGCTATCAATGAAAGCTTTTTTAGTTATACATTTAAAATTGACATTTTTAGTAACATTAAATATTAGAAATAAATTATTTTATATGCTGATGTAAAAATTGTTCTGTACTGTGGTCACCGCAGTATAACGGAAGGAAGCGAGCGGTTCAATTACGGTGCCGCGCAACGGCGTGGTCACATGGAAACATACCGATCGATATGGCTGATTGCAACAAATGTTGTTATAGACTTTAATGAAATGGATATCAAGACCTGGATTTGCTCTTTCCTATTTTAAAAGAATATCGACTTTATCATAAGTACGATATGGCATTAAATTTATGAATAAATAAATGATATTTATTGTGCATTTAAAATATTGTGCGGCGTTGAGTTTCATCTCTCAACACGCAATATCTTGAATTCGGTGGAAAGTGTATTGATAGTTTCCGTCGACCCTGCTGTATGGGATAAAAAATAAAAATAATTAAAATATTAATCATAAGACGATTACAATAATCAAGGATACAATACGTATACTGACAGCAAAGTTCTTTAAATCATTTTGCTAAGGTTACAGGCCATTGAAAATAAACTTTAGGTATCGTTATCTTATAAATGCATTAAGTTGATCTGTGTTTAACGAGTTTGCTTTAAAAATCCCCTTCAAAATGCTGCACGCACAGTTTCCTGTCTGATTCAACTTTGCGTGTTGCATGCAGTACCTAATGGATGGCGTTTTATGAAGCTGACTGATTAAAATATAGTAGCGGAACAAATTTTTATGTTTTAAAAACAAAAAAATGCGTCGTTATTTGTCGTTCTGTTAGTGTCTTGTCGTGTAAAAGATGGTTTATCTAAGCGGGTTTGTGTATTACGTTTTTACTGAGATAGCATCATATTGTTCCCACAATAGCGGGGATCGTGACGGCTCCGCCGATCAGGAGCAAAGATAGCACTTAAGCTCTATAGCCGCCAATCACTAGGATCAAGGCTGTTTCGTGAGGAAATTAGTTTCTATAAGCTGCTTGTTCTAGTTTTGGCAATAATTTCACTTTTAGTAGTCGTTTCTAATGACTCATATAGTTTATCTGGCATAGCTAAATATATTCAAAGTAAAAAAAATCTGAAAATAATAGTATATAGGGTTGTGATTTATAAATTATTATAATTAATTATCAAAAGCTATACTTAATTTGTAATTAAATATACCTATCTAAACTTCAATATAAAAATATTCTATAATTCATTAGGTATTAATCCATCACCTATCATGGAAATTTCTTTTACAAATTTAATATATATTTTACATAAGAATACATAATCAATTAGTGATCATTGTAATTTATAATTTTTTAATTTAAAGGATCAAATTAATTTTGTTTTATTTATTCGCTATTATACAGTCGATAAATCTCTAAAAAGTAATATGATAATAAGATATAATTTTCATCATTAAATTAGTTTCACCTAGCTTTCAAGTAGTTAGCGTCAAGACAGCTCTCCACTAAATTAATGAAATTGCGTGTTAAGTGGCGTAACTCAACGCAGCGCTAAGCGCGTGACTAAATTTTAATATTTGACAAATTCATTTTTAGTAAAAAATTCAAGAGCAAGGTTAAGTGTGTAATATCCACTTTTGTTACATAAGTGATTAAATATCACAGCATTTATGTAGGTCGACCGCAAAGCTCGTTACCAGGCAGTAACAAGTTGATACTATCAGCGCTGCGAGGTGTGAAGAGCGGAGATACAAAGGCGGTTAGCACAGGTCGTCAAATCTAAACTGTGATCGTCTAACAGAGCAGAGGTAATAGGTTTGCGTTTGTGTTATAATGTTCTACCATTATTCTTGTTTTTATATGACAATCATTTGCATGCGTATAGTCACAGTTCTGTATATTGTAACTGTTATAAAATAATTTTTATGATCATTCATATCAACATCAAGGTGGCTGGAGGCTGGTCGTGGCGCAGTGCGACGGCGTTTGACTGAAAACGCGATCGGTTCCCATTCGGGAAAATGATTATATATAAAATTATTTTAACTTACTCCCTCTCGTAAGACAAAATGCGGTGTTAGGTTCCGCCACTCAACATGGAGTACGGAGTATCTTTACATTAGACGCTTCCTGTCTGCCATGCTATGTTAAATATATTAATATAATTTTATTATAATTCAAAATGTAATAATACGAGAAAATTGTAATAATGTTTTAACTAACAATGGATTCTTTAATTATAAAAAACATCGACAAAAAGTAAAGCAGACGGTGAGATATTATAAAATATTACTAACCGTCTGTTATTAATGAAACGGCGAGAATGAGGGTATAACAATTATAGCACAATTATGTTTGAAATGAAATTTTGTAGCGCGAATTGAGTACAGTGCGAAGACGATGTCGTATAATCATAATGACAGTTATTTATAATTGAATGACGAATGTTTATACATGGAGGTTCCAACGTGTCAATTAGCGTTTGGATTCTTGGATATCTGTCACTCTTTTTTTTCGTAAGTAATAAACAATTTCTTAGTGCACGCATATATTGACACCTAATAAGTATTATTATAGTAAATATTTTTATTGTTTTCCAGTTATTGTATTTTTATTTAACTTATCCATTACACTAATTTTGATTATTAAATATTTTAGGAATACAAAACGTATGCGCAAATTGTAGCATACCCCTTACCTTAGAAAGGGCAGAAAAACCTTTGTCCAGCCTAACTGTATTAGTTGGTATTTTACGTAGATGGTGTCTATATATAAGTAGTAATTAGTACCATAAATTAATAAACTCTTCACTGTAAAGTTATAATTTTAAAATAAAAGAACACTTAGCCCGTATATTTTTTATTTACATACAATATGTAGAGATATCGAATTTAATTACTTGCTAACTTTGTATAAACAACCATGTAAAATAAAAACATAAATTAATATATTTCTAAGTAAAATTAAAACCTACTATCATCGCGGGTAATGTGGCATGTTTTAACTATATTATGTAGTTTAAAAAATGTGTTCAAATGGAAAATAAATCGCCTATAGTATGTGTTTAATAATTTTTCAACAATAAATATGTTTAACATTTGCCAAATTTGAAATCGTCAGATCTCGACACATTAAGAAAATAAAAATATTTTGAAATAGTTTCACAACAGTAACCATACTTTGTGTTACTATTTGTGTAAGAATGAGAAATGTATCCGATTGTCTAAATCCAAAGTTAAAACAAAACTATCGTGAGCGCGTTGCATACGACGAACGCGTATGGAAAAAATCAGTTAGGATAAACAGAATGCCAAGGGATTCGTGTCAACGGCCGCGATCACCCCGCACCCCACGCTTCTCTGGCAGCGCCCTAAGGGGAAGCTATGGGGTGGGCTCGCACACACGTTACAATATTTCTCTTACGATAAGACACATACAAAGCCTTTAATATCCTTTATCACGCTCAGTTCTTATTATGGCCCCTTGATGACTTTATTTCGTTGATTGATAGTTTTTAAGCCGTTTCAAATTTTGTTTATTGTTTGTTCCCTAATTTCTTGATGCACGGCTAATTTAAATGGGTCTTTATTTAGAGCTATAAAAAGAATGGCCCTTGAAGATTTTGTTGATCACCGTTCCTATTAACTTCGTGGGGAGTATTTTATTGATGTTCGAATTAAGAAAGAATTTTCTACCTAATATTTAATGTTTTATATAGTACTTACTTTAAAACATATACTTATATATAGCTAATATTGTTGACTATCGCCTGAATGAGCCTGTTTTAATTTCTCGAGTGCTACAACGATACCCATACGAGTACATACTATATATAATTACGGCATATATTTATTACCTTGTATAATAGATGACGTTGTAAAGCAAACTAGACGTGTCAGTGTCATGCGTAGATTAGTATTGGGGTATAATGAATACCTACTATGGACATTACACACAAAGTTTTACTCAATGAATATTTTGTTTTTAAAACGTCTAGAAGAAAATGTACGTGCAAACTTGTATTATGTATTCATAAAATCGTTCTTATTTCTTCGTATTATATGTTCATCAAATCCTACTTATTTTATATTTTGAGTTTCTCGTGTCCAGAAGAAGTTACAGTGAACTTAGATAGAAAAGTATCTTAAGCGCACAAAATTTTTCAAATAAATCGGCAATATATCACAGCACCCTTCGATAACATTTCCGTCTTTCCGCTGACTGGACGACGGTGGCCACTATTAGAGCCCAAGATAGTAACGCCACATCTATGCCATCTATAAAATGAGATACCGGATAAGAAATAAAATTTTTTAGCGATTGCAGACTTTGACGAACCGTCTTTATATTTTGTTAAATCATCAAACAATACACTATTTAGTAGCGTGAATCAATGGAATATAGTAATTTTTAGTTATTTATTTTATTTTAGCTTCACATTTTTATCCCACATTGCAGGGTAAACACAAATAACCTGCTGTCAAGTCACTTGGTACTTCGCTTTCCACCAAATTGGAGGCATTGCGTGATGAGTGGTGGAACTTAACGCCGCACTTTGTCTTACCAGCGAGAGTAGAAGTAAGTTAAACATGATCACTGCCCCGAGCGGGAATCGAACCCACAATCGATTGCGTTTACAATCATACGCTGTTCCACTGCACCGAGACCGACCTGGAATTTAATTATGTACATATAAAACATCATGTAAAATTAATATTACTACATCAACAATTTGTAATGCTGATATTTTTAAACTAACATTTAAATGGATCTTTAATATTTATTTTCCCTATTCCATTAGAGTTCTGAAGCTTGAATAAAAAATTTGTGACGACATTTAAGCTTGGACAGGTAGACGCATTAAATTAGTTTGTATTTTACACAAAGTGCTAATTTATACATATTTACCATAATCTGAGATCCCGCGGCACGCTTCGTTAATATCGTTATAAAATGCCTTTTATACAATAGACGTGATACAATGGGAGTATTTCGCATTCTAAAAATGAATTATAGTTCTGGTTCCGCAATGCAGTGGTGCATGGGGTAGCATGAGCCACCGCGGCGCGTCGCCGGTTACTGTACCTACACACAACGACCCCAGGCGTGTGCCCTGTGCAATATAACTTTTGACGAACTTCAATAGGGTAACAGTTCTATCACATTTATGTTTTATATAAAAATAAATTTTATATCTAACTTTGTTTTATGTTGTTACCCGCACTCTCATTATATAAGTAAAACGTTTTATGATGGCCGCATTACAATTTTTTCTCGTTCACATACCGGAATAAAAAGGATCCAGTCCAATCGAAGTAAGTGGATGGAAAGTAAGAAGTATCATCCAATATAACATTAAAATCTTATCCGAAATAAACGTTCAGGGAATATATGTATATTTTTTTTATTCTATATCAGTTGTAGAAAGCTGGAGAATTCCGAGATGTTGTAATATATTGTAATTGAGAGATAGGATGAAATCTCCATTGATATAAGGGGAGACGGGCGGAAGTCGCTGATTTAGCTACGACGGCGACGTGGCTTTCAGATTGATTGTTCTCGACACCAAAAATCAATAGTAACGACTTTATTATTGTTCACTACAAGTTGCGACCCTTGCATTTACACTGAATACCGGGTCGATAACAGAGCATAGCAGGTTGCATTGTGCTCGAGCTGTCTCTAGATAGTATATAATTCATATTAATTTTAACTATGATTGTTTTACGTTATTCGTTCTTTTTATTTGATGCGATAGATGTTTTTTGAAATAGAATACGCTTATCATTAAATTTGTTGTGATAAATATACAAATATATGTACGTCACTTGTATTTTGTCATATTCATTGAAAGTGCTAACAAACTTATCAAACTCTGGCATATTCGGCCTACTCTGAATTAATTTAATAATGCATTATTGTCGACATCTCGACGTATTTGTCTGAGGAGTTTAACCAGTTGTTAGTAAGTAAATTAATATCATCATCTTATCCAAGGACGGTCCTCATGTCGGCCCAAAATACTCTACGGGTAAAATGGAAATTTCAAATAGTAATTTACTGTGTATTGTTATTATTAGTAAGATAGTTTAAATTAAATATATTTTGTTTATTAATTACTAAGGGTATAATATATTTTACTATGATGATGTTCATCTGATTAGTTTCTCGTTTCTTAATAACTTGTGATTCTGGTTATACTTTCTAAAACATAAACAATGCATATGGGTATAAAAATGAATGTCTAAACATTCTATCTATACGGAAAAATTAAATTGGAGTGTCTTTAATATTAAAATAACTGCTTTACAGTCTACATTTACCTAAATATTTTTTTAACATTGTCACAATTGTTGTCTGTCTGTTTGTTTGATTGTTTCGGTGTTGCGAACTCGGAATGGCTTCGTCTATTTACACTGGACCTTTACCGGTAGTTGGCTGACGTAATAAGGAGTAACATAGGCTATTTTCATTTTAGAATTATGAAATAAAGATCTATGTTAAATGCGACGCGAAGTCGCGAACACTATTGATTATTATATGAACTAAGTGATGTATACATCTTATAAAAATAAATTCTTGATAATAGTTACAGTAATTGAAATTTGGCAACGAGTTAAACTTGAGATAGGCTGACCTATTTCTACTTATGACAAGCACTACACTACGCTCTTTCGTTACTTAGGAACGTCGACGCTGGGCGCTGAGTGGGTAATCCGATAGGAGAACGCCAAGTCTTTTGAGGATATCTTAAGATGACGAAGTAGAGAAAATATATTCAATATCAAATTAACTTGTAAATAATTATTTTATCATTAATAGCATCGTAACATAAAATATGAAGGTTCTGTTCCGTTTATTTTATACAAATTATTTGTCTAGTGTTATAAGTTATTTAGTTATAGAGAATAACTCTGACTTCTCCCAATTTGACATTAAATATGTACACGTTTTAAATAAGTATAAAAACATTTTTTAATGAACCGCTTTAACTTTTGACACAATAGAAATGTTCGATATTATAGCTCTTTTTTTGTATCATATATAATCTATTTTAGATGAGTAGATGACTTCTTTTTATAAAAAAAAATCTATTGGTGATATTTTTAAGTAATAAACATATAGGTTCTTGATGACATTATTATTAACACTATTAAGTAGCTACCTTTTCCATTTAATTTTGAAATGACTGTAAGACCCACGGCGTGCTCGCTTCAAATCTTGATGAGCTCATTCGTCACGTACTCGTTTAGTACCTGAAATTACTTTCGAATCACTTGACAGGTCATATTTTGTGATTAGGAATAATAAAACGATACCTTGATGAAATATTTGGTATATCAAATTTTTTGGCAATGTTGTTATAAACTTTTAAGCAAACAATGCGATACTTCTGAAGAATTCTAATAAGTATGTACGTAGAACAGTTAAACCGAAATAAAAATATACTTAAATATACAACTTCATAGTTATTTGAATTTTATAATGAAATTTACTCAGAAATGTATATAGTTAATTAAATTTTATGAAATTTTCGAATATAATTTGCCATGTTTTCAATTCAATTGGCGTATTACCAAATTGCATCTTAATTTAATAATATTTATATAGTAGAAAATAAAATTGGCAAGACTTTGTACACTTCTATTACTAACTGTCGGATCATATTAAGAGTACAAATGTATGAGACCTGTTAAACAGAAAATGACATGTTAAGACATAATAAAATTGTTTAATTTATTCGGCACGAGGGCTACCAAGGCGCATCTATCCATCATACCAACATAAAGTGAAAGATGAAAGATGGCGAAAATTAAAGAGGTACATTAATTGATAACTTAAACTGTGAAGCTTACACAAGATTTTTTAATTATTTCATGCGTAATAAGTAATCATCTTTTTTAATGATAAAAGCTTTATTTGTAACAACGGTTTTAATAAAACGTGCCAACAAAGCCTGTTCTGTTTAATTTACGTTTATTAGAATAAAGTTTGTTGCCTGTGCGCTGTCGCTACCTCTACCTTGGCCTATGTAAATCCTTCCTCAGTAAATTACCTTCAACTTTGACGTAATATATGTGTAGCAGAAAACGCATTTGCATTTGCCTCGTATAACTTTTTAATTTAAAAATACGTGTACAAGATACTACACAAGTATTTGTGTTCGATTTGATTTACATTACCATATGAAATTTATTATACAAATAATTGCATTTTTTGTATTAAACGTATGGTACCTTAATATTTACTATTTTTAAAGTGTTATTCCACACTTAGTATTAGAAAACATTTTTTAAAAAACGTATAAAAATTTGAACGCAGCGGGATTCGAACCCGCGCCTCTTGGATACCGTCCAAGCGCTCTGACCGCTAAGCCATGCGTTCTACTACCAGCTGCGTCGAAATTCTTATACGTTTTGTTACAACTTATTTATGTTGTTAGCATCTCTGTAGAGAGATTTTTACAAATTTCTACTACTTAAAGATTATTAAGAAATAACCGTTTAACAAGAGAGATTGCTATTTTATTTTAATATTTACTATTTTTAAAGTGTTATTCCACACTTAGGATTAGAAAACATTTTTTAAAAAACGTATAAAAATTTGAACGCAGCGGGATTCGAACCCGCGCCTCTTGGATACCGTCCAAGCGCTCTGACCGCTAAGCCATGTGTTCTACTACCAGCTGCGTCGAAATTCTTATACGTTTTGTTACAACTTATTTATGTTGTTAGCATCTCTGTAGAGAGATTTTTACAAATTTCTACTACTTAAAGATTATTAAGAAATAATCGTTTAACAAGAGAGATTGCTATTTTATTTTAATATTTACTATTTTTAAAGTGTTATTCCACACTTAGGATTAGAAAACATTTTTTAAAATTTTTTTCTGGTAGTAGAACGCATGGCTTAGCGGTCAGAGCGCTTGGACGGTATCCAAGAGGCGCGGGTTCGAATCCCGTTGCGTTCAAATTTTTATACGTTTTTTAAAAAACGTTTGGTACCTTAATTTAAAAAATGCAATAATTTGTGGTGATTAAAAAAAAATTACATTTTTAAATTAAATTTTTAATAGAGATAAAAATCAAATTGGATTTTCTTATTCATATTATTATATTTTTTTGTTTTTAGGCGTGGCAGTCGAGTACAATTTACTACATCAATGTCACGTAGAATGAAGTAAACTCTATTGTTTTAAAAACTTAACGCTTTACAAAAAGGCTGTTAATCACTTAATATGCTTCGTTGTATTAGGCGTCTCAGGTTCTTAATCATTTATTATTATTTTACATATAAAATGATAGAAGGATGATGCTGCAGACTAATTTGATTGAACCTTTTTTGGTTTGGATTAAAACTAATAAAATATTTTACGTAACAGTCTGCAGTTTCAAAGACATATTCTACATAGTGTAATATGTACATTTTTTCGTTAAACTTTTATTTAGTAAACGTTCGTAATCCAAATATTTTAGATGTAAATGTGAAAAAAGAAAGATGTAGTGAGGGTCGTTGCAATCATACCCCCAACTTTAGAGCGAGTCTATTGTCTTTCTAAACACCCTTTTGAGACGTCTGCTGGGGACACTGGCTTGATAAAACACATATCGGTTTGTTTTCAATATTCTGGTAGAATACGTAAGTTCTGATGGTAGACAACTTTGTTATTGGTAGAGTATAAAGTAATAATAAAATGTAGGTCGATAATATAAATTATGATTCATTTAAACGTTCCTAAATTATTATATTCTGTAAAGAGTTGAGGTAGCAAACTGTAGCTACAGATATATATTAACAAACAAACCTTCTATAATGATAATAATAGACTAGAAAACGAAGATACACTTCAATTTTAATGCACACATTTGTAGCTCCCCTGCACTCGTGAAAAATAAATGTATTTAAACAAACTTCTCCCCAGCACGTCTGGAGTGCAGAATCAAGACTCTTATATTACTCGTATTTGTTCTAATGATACGAGACGAGGCACCGCCCAAGTCTTTCTTATGAATTTCTTCTTATTTATTGTTTGTAAACTTTATTGTCAATTTCTTAGAACTACGAAAATTTTTGAAAAAAAAAATTAAAAACGTTACGATACTAAAAATTATATTCTGGTCTAGAGTATTTAAGTACTAAATTGTTTTATGTTGCTAAGCGACATTAGATAAAGGTTATTAACTTAAATTATACGTAAAATTTATTTACATTGCCTTTTGATGTCGATTACAAAAACTACAGTTGGCTAGGTAATTATAATATTTTTTTTATAATTCGTGTCATATAACAAATGTGAGTTTTTAGTTAGATAAACTAGAAATATCCGAGCGTGTTCTCTGATTTATTGCGTTTGTAGAAAAGGTCATGTAACTTATGTTACTATTTTTGAGCTCGACTCATGAAGCATAAGAACACGGGTTTAATGTCGACTTATTGTAACGCGAGGAGGGAAGTTGGAACAATATAAGAAAGTTTTCTCACAAGTAATGTTGGCGGCGTGCTCTGGACTCAGCTGATGAGTTTAGGAAGTTTTATCCGCGTGTGCTTCGTTTTCCGTTAACGTCTTTCCATTGCGACCACGTGCCAAAAGAAACTTAACACAGTATATCCATACCTTTGTGCTAGTTATGAAATATTTATATACGAGAGTAATACAGACATGGATCTCATAGATTGGATCTTAAAAGGCGTTATGTGCTATACTCGTATAAATGAAATATTCTATGAAGATTTCTCTAGTTTTCGCTCATTTTCTGAATGTGTTCTTACTTGAATCTTCGTCTATTTTATACAAATTACGTAAATATTATTTACTTACTTAAAATTCGGGAATTTTTAAAACATACAAGTATTGTATATTCTCATTTTATTTCTCGTTCATCATTATACATACATTTATTAATACGTTAAGTCTCCTATATAAACCATAAATATAAGATTTATACGAGATGACATTGTTTCCATAGCAAATTTGCGAATTCATGTATTAATATATTTAAATCATATTATTTCTAAGCTCATTTTTATGCTAACAAATAAATATTATTATAACTACTTGTTGTGAACAACTTCAATATTAATTCAAAACAATATACGTAAACGTCTACGCTGGCAAAGAAGTGAGACGAAATTATTGATTTCAGCGCACAGGGCGCGTTAACTTTTGCATTCTTGTGTTCTAGGCGATACGAAGAAATTTATCTTACAAATTATATTTATAATGTATGTAATATTTTTTATAGAAATTAAATAACATAAGCGTGTTGTAATTTCCAGAGATTTTAAATACCATTTATAGTGAAATATTTATTTTTTAACTTCACCATTTTTATCGCGTATTGAGTGACACTGCGTGCGGAACTCAACGTCACGCTTTCTATTTACCACTGGAAATAAAAATAATTTAAATATGATCATTGGCCCATAGGGAATCGAACACATAACCGATGCCATTTACAGTCAGACGCTGTCTCACTGCGCCTCGATCGACGCCAGGCAACCGATGATATAATTCATGATATTAATTGTATATTAAAAATTTATATTTTTCGGAATCGAATTCGGGCGCATATTGTAAAATAAGAAGTACAAAAACTTCTATCTGATTATCATACTATGCGGCAAAAAGCATGAACCTGCAAATAATAATGTATATTAATATATTTATTATGTTGTATATTTGTATGAATATATTTTTTTCCTAATTGCTTACAAGAATAGATATATAAATATATATTTACTGAATCAAATATATTTATCATTAATACGGGGATTGTCTGTATCGCACGTGCATATTACGGATGCCGTAGTCCACTGTGTGGTAAATATAGATCCAACCGGACATTGAACCGAGTAGCGCCGGACATGTATGTAATGAAAGTGTCCCGGCTCTACTCTGTCCGAGTTTTCACAGAGTCTAAACCAATTTTCCAAATCAAATTTCGGTTTATCATTTTGCTTTGGGTATGCTTTTGTTCTTGTACCTTGGAATTTGCTTTTGAAATATGTTTTGTGAAATGAAATGAGTTTCACATTGCGATTGAGATTTGAGAGAATTTTCTTTATAAAATAAATTATTTGTTATTATTTTAATTACATCAGATTATTATTATTTGGTTACATACTTATAAACAAGTAAATAAATTAAATACTAGAGACTAGAGTATCTACTATTATCTACAATTTTCAGTTTAACGTAATTGATAACTATATCAACTTTAACAGTTACCGTATACCAAATATTTTACACGTTACCCAATATATAATTAAAGTATGTGGCAAATTTCACCCAAATATATCCAGCTGATTCCGTGTTCTTAACGTTGTAGTATTTAAATTTCTAAAACATAGTGTTAGGTTTGGATATAGTGCGTCTTTACATATAATTCTTGTGTCAAAAAGGCCGATGAAAAGATAAGAAAAGATAATACTGTGATAGGTATATAAAGTATATTTTTTAAATAAAAGTTGATTGAGGGTAAAAAAGTAAAGAGAATCAATGTCAACTTTCAGAGATCATATCGTATGTACACGCTGATCTCTGAAAGTATTAAACTTATACCTTAGGTGCTGTGTAGATTATAAATTATTTTAGTATGTGAATTCCTAAGAATCTGATGAAACAGTAAGAAATATAGAAACGGCGCCTTAATAAGAATTGTTCAGCGTGATGGGCATTTTCGATTAGCATACATATAACAATAATAGAGGATGAAGTATAACCATAGTAGTTAAGCTAAACTATAATATATAAGTAATGTCATCTTTGCGAAAGTTTATGAGTATCATAGATAATTTTCGATGATAAATTATAATCATAGGAAATTAATGCACCGGGTTGTATAGTAAGAGTAGTATCACAAAGATCGCGCAAACAAGTGCTGGAATTTACTAATATGTGTATAAAATTTATGTACGTATATATGTGCGTGTATGTATATGTATTTATATATTTGTGTATGTCTGTTTTTGATGTGTGCTTTTATATATTTCGTATAGTATCGTCAGCCAATTGCAGTCCACTGCTGGACATAGGCCTCCCCAAGTTTGCGCCAAACATCCCGGTCCTCCGCAACCCTCATCCAGCCTGCTCCGGCAACCTTGCGTATGTCGTCAGTCCAGCGGGCCAGAGGGCGTCCTACACTACGTTTGCCAAGACGCAGTCTCCACTCCAGGACTCGTCTGCTCCAACGGCCATCGGTCCTGCGACAGACGTGACCGGCCCATTGCCACTTCAGCTTACTGATTTTGCGAGCTACGTCGGTTACTTTAGTTCTCTCACGGATAACCTCATTCCTGATTTTATCCTTGAGAGAGACCCCGAGCATAGCTCGCTCCATAGCTCGCTGAGCGACTTTAAATCACAATATATTTTGTATAAATCACAATATATTATAAATATATTTCGTACATATATCTATTTATATTTATAAGTTTCTATGAATATTTTATATTTAACTGTTTACATCCGTTTTTTTTTATTTTTATTATCTTTTTTTCTGTTATCTTTTGCACCCCAACTCTTTACATTAAAATGTTTAAAACTAAAGTGACCTGAAAGAGAGCAGTCTCAGTGATAATGTCTTTTCGCATGCTGCAAATCATGAATTTTTGTATTTTTTTTTCATTTATTTTTTTTGGCGTTGTGTGCAATAAATACTATCTATCGATATATCTACAACAATTACAAACCGTTTTTTGTTATATTTAATTAAATAATACTTAAAGTATTACCATACTACTGGGCTTTTATTTCACTCTTTGCTAGTCTGATAAAAATTTAAATGGCGGGCGTTCAGACAACAATACGTACTCAGCGGCCGCTATTAGTTGCCAACAAATGCTATATCATTAGCCGCGGCAGCAGTCGGCGCGTGCCCTGCGATTTCCTCAAAACACTACCGCTATGTCACATAGCGGTATATCATATTAGATGACCATAACTCATATGTTTTATATTATATTATAACTTAATGGATAACAAATAAACATTTAAATCACAACATATATGTATACATTTTTTTTATCAGCGCCACGTGTTATCCCGCATAGGGTATATAGGGTATACAAGAAGTACCTAGTGTCAAGACACTGTTTACTTTATGCCGAATTCGAAACATTGTGTGTTGAGTTACGGAACTCAATACCTTGTTTTGTCTTACCAGAGCGAGGAAATGAAAATAATTTAAATATAATCACACCCCCAAGTGGGAATCGAATCCGCAACCGATCGCGTCTACCCTACTATGCGAGAAAACCGTAGAGCTAAAAAAACATTAATAAAATAAATGGTCTGTAAGAATATACCCACTACACATCAGTTATTGATATGTCAATTATTTATATCAACAAACAACAAAGTCTTAAATGTCTTTTATCCTCGCAACTTTACTATGTAAGTTAGTTCTACAAGGGAAATGGTATTAAGAAGGCTAAACTTAAAAATTGACACGATTTTTTTTAGTTTCACGCTTTATCCCTTGCATGGTAGTCAGGAAGGAGGGAGCGCCAAACGTTACGGTCCCTGCATACCTCTTTCGCCTCCACAGTCATTAATCTCTTCATATATGTCTTTCGGGGGGTCCTCATGCTTTTTACGTGGCCTTCCTCCAGTATATTCGATACTGTGGTTTCGAAGGTCAACCGAGGTCTCTCTCTACCTCACGTACCACTCACCTTTGCTTCATAAATCTCTTTTACCATTCTTTCATCACTCATTCTCTCAACGTGTCCAAACCACCTGAGCACGTTTTTCTTCAGTCTTACTATGACATTCGCGCTTACACCTGCCATTCTGCGTTACATGGTCAGCTAAACTGACTCCGCATAACCGACGAAAAGACCGCATCTCTACTGCGTTCATCTTTCTTTCATTCTTCTTTTGACACACCCACGTTGCCGTATGACAACGTCGGTATCAGTACTGCAATGTGAACGACAAAACGTGCAGGTACGCTGACGTTTTGCCGTCGCATCAATGCAGCAAGAGCACCGTTAATCCGGTTACCGGCAGCAATACGCCTTTCCACATCCATTTCGTATCTTCCATCTCTACTAAACATACTTCCCAAATATACTACTTCATTCACTTGTTCTAATATCTTTCTATCTACCCTATTCCACATTCCTATTTTTTCATCTCACACAAATCTAAGGCCATACTATAAAATAGTAAATATAAGACACAGTTCATTCTACATTAAACTTTATATAAAGGATTTTTTTACCACAGTGGATAATTCATACATTTGCTGTGTTATTTTCTATTAACCTGGACTGGAATTATCAGTTAGGCATTTTTGGACTTGAATAGACAACTGTCTGTAACTGTATCTAACACACTTCTGGGCTAAAGCAGAAACTCATGGCTGACGTCGTGATAATATGCATAGGAAATGGAAAAACATCTTAAACTTAGATGTTAAAGTTAGATTACCGTACTAACTTTTCCTTTTTTGTTCTGATATCACTGTGTCTTTATATTATATTTTTAAAATAAAGTTACGTCCTAAGTTACTGCTTATAACATGAGGTACATGAACATGAGCTACCAACAAATCTGGTCAAAATCAATCCAGCCGTTTAAGAGTTTAGCCGGGGCGAACACACAGACGGACTTAATTGTGAAAAAAAAATGTTTTGTTACATACACCGCTTATATATTTAGTAAAGAGCGCTTACACACAGACACCCATGTTATTTATATGCTACTGTTTTAAAGCAAGTTCGTATAAAATCCATTTTTCGTATAAAAATATTTTTAAATAGAGCACTTTAACATATTTACTTATTTATGTAAACAATGAATGCGGTTAATTAATTATAATTTTATAATATATTTTACACGAAAGTAACAAAGAATAATATTCTATGAATAAACATAAATACACAATTTCTGCTGTTTACTTTATAGTAAGTCAATACAAGCTATTGGGAGTTATAGTCATGTTGTAGGGCTCTCGGGTCGTAATGAAGCCCTGTTTTAATTGCCCCCCTCGCACCCGTATCCAGACTAGCGTCAAATGACCCGACAAATTGACCGCGACACGCGATGTTAACTTTTACATATTTGTGTGATTGGTGAATATCTTTGCTTTGCATGCTACAATTTTGAAACATAATGATATAAAAAATAATTAAATTATGGCTGTATGTACATATTATAAAAACTACATAATAAATATGAATAGATCCTTTGATTCGATTGTTATCAATTCATCTACAATATAACAGGACTATACGAACGTAATTTATTTATTTTATTTGACGATAGAACTCATGTGAATAATTAATACGAGCAAAGGATGCAAACAGAGTAATACAAGTCAATGTCAACAGCTAAAAAATGAGGTCAATTAAATATTTATTCGTGTCAATAAAACTTTACTTTCACATGTTATAAAATGTGTTTTTTTTTGTAATTTATAACCAAAATAGATCTTTGTTTGGAAATGTTTTTATTAACAAGTGAAACTCGTTATATAAACCTTTATTTAAAGCTGGTAAGATTTTGTTGTGCGTGTTGTTTTTATGAGTGGTAAAAATTTAACAAATTCAGACAGAATTAATAACATTAGATTTGAAAATTTATTATTTATTTTATCAACAGATTGTTGTAAAACATTTGGTTAATTGCCTTTTCTCCTAATAAACGATCGTTCTTTGTATTTAGGTATTGTAGGAAGCTTAGCATTTACTTTTCCGCAGAAGTCCTAACAAAAAAGTTATAATAATCTCATATAAGTTTCTTTGTGCCGGGACGTGAACGTATTGCTAAATTTGATAAGTCAAAAATACTTGTGGAATAATAAAAATCAGGAGTCATTTTTTTTTATTTTCATGAATATTCGTTTTGTTTTCAGAGTACTATGCTTTCCGCCTATTATCGTATTAATCCACTCTTCGATTTCTGCCACAATAGAGAATTTTCACATTGGATTAACTAAATATCGCACAGAGCGATCAATCTTGATAATTTTGTATTTGTTTAGTGTAGCGGAAGGCTAAAATTGAAACACTTTAAAGTTTATTATATGAACATTTTTAGTTCAAATTAGTATAATTAAAAAAAATATGATTTAATTAATTTAGTACAAATTGCAATTACGTTGGCAATATGAAGTTGTCGTGTAATATTTTCGTTCAGCGACCGTAGCGTGTGCAATTTCAAAGCAACAGTTAACTAGTACTGTAATTTTGTGCTTGGTTGTATACTGTGCACAGTTGCCAGTTATTAATAAAGACCAGTCAACTGAGTAGCTACGACGTGGAAAAATACATTTAATAATATTTTCCGTAGCAAGTAAATAAATAGCTTACGAGACTGCAACTGCTAAGTTTTCCTCATTTATCTTAAGCTGTTTCTAGACGTTACAACTTAATTCCTTTAAATCTTTACATATTATTCATTTCTATATTATTCAAATGAATTCAGAACTTCTATTAACATTTTAGAGTAGTTCTGCAGTGAAATTCAATTTAACTTTACCTTGTTAACGATTTCCATTTGTTAATAGTGAAACTATATTATTTTTCATTTTTAAAGTGCTTACTTTTACTTTTGGTGCTACTACTTAAGGATTAAGCTATTAATGCGGCACAAGAAAATGAATATAAAAATACTAATTTTAAATTGTAGAAATATTTTATACAAAATTTATTTGAATTTATAAAATATGAATGAAAGTAATTACTCTGCGTTCCTAGTGCAGATGCCTACCTACATCTTAATGACATCTCTAATATTAGAAGGAAAGAAATATAAAAAAAGACATCTACGAATATGGAGCATAGTATCCCTAAATAATCTATATATGTGTGTCTTTATATACCAACATAACAACTTAATTTACTCTTGTATTAATATACTTATATTTTTTTTGTTTCAGGTAAGATTCAACGTGAGCAAAATGATCTATTCTCAGATAACAACTTAGATTAAATACCGTTAGTGAGTATAATGAGAAATTGCCAAAACTAAAAATCTTCTTAGAGTTATTTTACAACATTAAGGGCAAGGACCTGACAATGTCTTTTAAAGTAGAATTTTCTAGAAGTATTTGTAATGGTAACATAAAATGGCGAAATTTTTGACTTCTTACATGTAGAGAGTCAAACGGCATTGGGAAAGTTCATCTATAAGTAAAGTATACCTAGAAAAATAAGTATATCTAGCATAAAGGACATTTTTTGACTTTATAAAAAGAACTATGTAGCTATTAATTATATTCGTGGAACTTTAAATATTTAGGCAGCGCTTAACCACAGATGCTTTTAGAAGGGACGTTGTTTTTCCACATAATTTATACTGAGACTTATTTTGTGGAATGTTCGTAAATTATAACCTTAAACTTTCATATATAGTGTCCCAAAACTAATAAACCTGTTTCGTTCTTTTTGAGATAAGTACAAACTAATATAAGCTAAATGTGACTATATATTGTATTACAATTTCAAATCGTCTAAAATCAATTTAAAACAATATACGTCATAATGAGATTTTTTAACGTAAAAGTGATGATTCACTAAATTATCATAATCATAAGCTGTAGGCTAATTTTGTAATAAATTGGCCAAGCGGTGTGTAAATACGGCGGGAATATTTGGAGCGTGCTTAAACACGGCGTCAAATATGATAAATGTCTTTTCAAAACGTGGTTGAATTTTGTAACAAATTATATTCTATCCGAATGGTGCAGGTATTCAGATTTGCAGGATTTATTACGTTAGAAATTGAGGGGACGCCACACAAATTCTGGTGCGGGACAAGTTGGTGGCGGAACTGAAAAAGTTTTCCCATAGATTTGAAAGAAGTGAGAAGCTTTGATAAATTATAGTCACAATTTATCATTTCATTGCTCTATAAATGTAACTGTATAGTTTTGTATTGTATTCTTCACACATTTTGGCGAAATACAAAAACATGGCAATTGTTGGTACGATCATTAAACAATAACAAATAGTTGCTTATTCTTAAAATTCTTTTCAGTCAAAATATAATTTGAGAATTATCCTAAATCTGTAGCTTTACAGTGTCACGTGTCATCTATTAATACGGAATTAGAATCTAGTGTTTGGACTCTCCGTTCGCAGATTTCCGCTAGAGTGGAGACTAACATCATGCTTTGTTGATCAATTTCATTAGTATAATTTATTGGTAATTTATATTTTTAGAAGTCGTTACACATTCATTGTTTATTTCTACAAGTATACATAGAAATGACGTAATTTGATATATGTTAAGTTCTGTTGTAAAATAATCCTTAGATTGGTTAGACATGACACTTTTGGGTCCTACCACTCAACCTGCAATGTATTAAAATATAACAGTTTCGATAATGGAGTAATCTATTATTAAAATCTCTAATGCGAAATTAAGAATAAAAAATATATATTCTTTTTAGGAGCATTGATCTAATTTAAATATGTATAAAATAGCTAAAGGACAAAAGAGGCGACTCATTAACCTTTTATATATTCATTTAGGTTCCAAACAGTTCTCGAGCTTGTAATTCAATTGTGAATTCCACCTAATCGACCGTCTAGTTAACACTGTACCCGTACATTACATTCACAAAGTCTAACTTATCAAAGTTTCTCAACTTCAGTATAAAAGCATGCTAGTATATTGCTGAATCATATTCAACGTGTTACAAGTTGGTTATTCATGTATCATACATGAGTATGGAATATTTTCTGCACTTAAAGTTACGATGTTATAATACAGTTACTTACTATAAAATGTTTTATTACAAGAATTTTCCGATAAAGATAATTTTCATATTGGATGCCGCACCGAACACTGTACTTACAATATTATACATTTTGCCAGTACATTTTAGGTATTATTTTCATTGTAAAATAATTCTATTAGATTAACACGAAGAATTTTGTAAACAAAACAGTTAATTAAACTTTACTAAATAAAACAAACCAACTAAAGAAAAACTGAACTAAAAATTGTATTTTAAAAAACAATGTCTGCTACGTACAATAATTCGTAGCAATTCTACGAATGTAAGTTCAGATTTATTCGTCATGGCCGTTGCGTAGGCCACGAGGAAAGCACGCGGCTCCTAGTGTACGCATGCGCAGTACAACGGAACTGAGTAGGCGATTCCAGAGGAATGAGGTGGTGGTAACAACCAACTGGGGAGTACTCCCTACCTCCCATTCCACACCTCAGGGCGATATTAAAACTTGCCGTATTTCACAATCCTAGTGAGACCTGTTCTTTAGAAAAGCAAAGAATCAAAATTCAATTAATATTACTAAATCCGCTCATCTGATCTACGTTAAATTTTGTACATGGTAAATTTATAAAGACAAGTGTGTCTGTTGTATAGCCAACTATGGAATCCTTTGAAAGGTAAAAGCTTTTATATCCTGATACGTGATATAGTTAATTGTATTAATTGACTCGGATAACCATTGAAAGTATAAGGCTTCATTGAATAATTATTTCTGAGAATAAATAATCACGTTTAATTGAAGGAGATATAGCGTGTTCATTTTTTACTATAAAGTCTATTTATAATATAACTAGGAAATATACGTTTAATTTAGAATTTTGAAATATATTTATTACAAGTTTAGAGTACAACGACTGGAATATGTTGTTAAGACCGATAATGTAAGCGTAGACCTTTCTTTAGTTATTGAATTCAATTTATTTGAAAATAGTTTGTAAGACACACGATATATTTTTAATTCTGTGTGTTTCATTTTCGTTAGTACATTTATCCTGTGCTTACTTTAACAGTTGTACAACAACCGTGCCGATAGCTTATTGATTTATGATAATGGCCTTGTTTTGCCGCCTATTACGATTTGGTTGGTACTTCCCACGAGATCTTTATGTAGAAAATAGTTTTTATCTTTGCTACTCCAGATATTATCAATGAGATTGGCGGGAGGCCAACATATGTCGACCGGCGTCTGCTTTGGAGGAATAGAAAATACGAGTTTATTTACTAGATGGCAGTCAACGTGAAATTTAATTTTTTGTTACGAAATTGGAAAAATATAAGGCTATAAATAAATCTGTTAAGGAATGCTGTATGTTATATATGTGGATATATATTTACATTTTAAATTTTTTTATGCACGTAGGTTTATAAAAAGTAACTTAAAAAACGATTTACCATTTATAATACTAATTAATATACAATAACACTAACGTATAATATAATACAAATGTTTACACACTAAGATTGAAGTTTTGGCGTTTCTCCAAACAGGGAAAGAGCTTTGATGCATAATCTATTACTATGTTTTTGTTGCCGAATAATCTTGCTTAACATATAGATCCAAGTCAATAATTTATTATTTTTTTCGGACTATTAAAATTATTGTTTAATATGAGATACCCAAAAGTTCCAATAAATAATGTCTCTAATTCAGGCGGAATCCGAAGAATAGAGTGTGTTATCTACCATATGGCAACAAGAGTAAAGCTGATTCAATTTAATACTAATATTATATTTATGACATCTCTGTATATTCAAAAAAACTTGTCATTTATATTATTTTTTGTGTAAATAATTATTTATTTTGTAAATGCCATCTCCATCGATTCGTATTAGTCACTTCTTAGCACTTTGACTTAAGAAAACAAATTAATAGAACAAGCCCTTGGCGATGTTTCAGTTTTAGCTATAATCACTATCTGAGGGCACTATCAGTAAATAACTTTAATCACATATCTTGGTATATTAAGTAAACTTTATAAAATGGCTCTTATAAGAAACTCAATAATTTTCTCGTAATATGTTATTGTTGTATAAGCTATTGATTTTGACATCGTTTGTTTTTATTATTTACTTCCTTTTTAGTGATAGGGAAGCATTATAAGATAGTTGTGTTCAGTTGCGTGTGAAATAAACCAAAACTGAAGTTGGCGAATAAGATTACAGTGAACGTTGGATTTATTACGGTTATAAGTAAATCCCATAGGACAAGGGATACCACATATTACGCCTATGACAAAAACAGTCTTGTTTGTGACTTGAAACATTGGATTGTGATATATAAATATGCATGTAAACATTTATATTATCTATTAATATTTTGGCAATTTCTTCATTTATTAATTAATAATATTTTAAGTCTAGGGTAAATTGTAATTCTTATAACATAATTATTTGTTTAACGTATTTCAAATTTGTTTTTCCACGCTTACCTGACAGTGGCTCTCAAATGTAAGTATACTACTTAAACTCTCTTCGGATATATCATAATGACATTCTGTTATTAAAAAAACGTATATAATTTGGTTTCATTGTTTATTAGCAATACTATCGCATTTCACTGATGGCTTTATCCGTAATTGAATCTTACTTAACGAGGTTTATTTACTGGAACCCGATACATCATGATATTGGAAAACTGCTCTAAATTCAATACTGTTAAATTTCATACAACATTATGAATCTAGCACAGAATATACAATAAGGCGTAGAGTTTAAATGGGTTTTTACCGCATGCAGTGTGAATGATTCTCTGAGGAAAGTTGTAGCGAAGTAAGAGTTTAATTACGAAGTAGGACATACGAGGGCGGGCATTTCTCCCGATAGCGAAAAATGGCGAACGTTTGATATATTCTACGCGGTTATATCCTATTATTGCACATTTAAAAAAGCAATTTAATAGGCTGAAAGAAACATTCAATTGTTCAGTGTTGTAAAAGTTGCTGTGAGTATAATTTAAAAAGTCATATATATTTAAGAAATCTACATTGTGTTGTTAAAAAAATAGCAAAATATTACATTTATTATACTTTCTTTATAGCTAATGATTATTTTGGGGATAATTTATTTTGGGATTAATATATGTAATACGTATTAATTTGTTTTATGATTTTTATATCCATTGAATTTAAATGCAGCCTTCGCTAATCTGCTAGTGAGCATTAGACAAAGGCTTTATTTATGTGTAATGAAACGCATAATGGCTCTTCCGTTTAGATGTATTTTAAAAGGATTATTGTGAGTCACGGTCTGAGCATGCATTATTTTTTTTAATGTCATCTCATATCACTATAAACAAAGTAATACCAGAATGCACTGGAAATAATAAAATTACAACCGATATATTCTTTAAAAATTTAATTAAAAAATAATCTAAATTAAAATTTTAATATACCGTTAATTGTTTAAAAGTAACGTTAATATTACAGACACGGACAACCAGCGAGTAATTATCCATGTGAAGGACGTTAACGATGAACCACCATACTTCATCAATCGACCTTTGCCAATGCAGACAGTTGTGCAGCTTAACGCAGCTCCTAACACGCCCGTCTTCACACTGCAAGCTAGGGACCCTGACACAGACCACAACATTCATTATTTTATTGTGAGGGATAGAACAGGTGGAAGGTTCGAGGTCGACGAGCGCTCTGGTGTAGTGCGCACACGTGGCACCGATCCTTTTCAACTTGATATGGAGTATGTGCTGTACGTCAAGGCAGAAGATCAGGTAAGTAAAAGATTTGTTCTATTTATATTGTGCAACCAATAAAGCTTAAAATATGTTATAAGTAAGCTTATACTGTATATAATTTAATATAACGTTTTAATAAAACAAGCAAAGTGGTGAAATAGTACCTACAGGTAATATAATAAGTATAATGTTTTTTAATTACTACCAGGAATGTTAAAATTTGACCTTAATATTCCTTACATTACGTTCATATTTAGTTTTTGTTGATGTTTATTATATTTTGTGTATTAATGCAACACAAATTAAATTTCAGAGCGGCCGGGTAGATGAAAGAAGATTTCAATCTACTCCCGAAGAAAGATTAAGTATCGTTGGTGGAAAACGAGCGCCTCAGTTTTATTTACCTAGTTATGAAGCAGAGATCGCGGAAAATCAAAAGAAAGATTCAGAGTAAGTAAATCTTGGAATGTATTTAGGTTAAAGATATACATATGTACTTACTTGAAATGTCGATTCAGTTACATACTTTAATAATTTTACGATAGAAGTAATTTTTTTGATATTTGTTTTTATTAGCTTAAAATTGTGTACTTTAATTTAAATATATATAAATAAATATGATAAAATTTATACGAGTAAATAGATGTTCAATATGTAGATGTCGAGCTTGCTGCAGTCGTAAATTTGTAAAGGGAATGTTTAATGTCCATTTAGTTGATTCTCAAGGCACCTTAATATATTTAGAGGAACGTGCATATTCGCTATTCTGACCTGAATTATGAGATGTATCAAATGTTATGTGCGTTTCTGTTAACGACCTCGTAAATTTATTCAGCAAATTACATGCCATCATGAGTCAAACAATTTAGTTCATTTCAAATAAAAAGTAGGCGACACTAATTTGTATGTTCATTTATCTTTATTTTTAGAAATATTATGTGTGTCCTTGCCATATAAAAAAAATGTTTTATATTCAATTTATATGAACTGCTGTTGCATAGCAACTTCACAATTTTTCTCCTATGGCACGGCTTATAAAGAAAAGTCACTGTTACTTCAATTTAATCTGTCTAGTACAGATTAAATTAAAGTCAAGTAAATCAGTGAAAATATACTGATGGCAAAAAATATCATTATTCTAGCAGGCATCTACTTTATTGTGTTTAGAGGCCACAATTGCATTGATATGCTATTGTAAATTTAAGAAAAAAAAGATAAATGACGTAGTTAAAATTATGTCATTAATATTCTCCGTACATTTCTCATCATCTATGTCACAACATATGGTAAAATTTTAATAGAATTTTATGCCAATTTTCATTTATATTTCAGTATCATATCGGTGAAAGCAAAATCGTTCGCTGATCGTGAAATTCGCTACACTCTGAAAGCACAAGGACAAGGCGCCGGCACGTTCAATATCGGTCCGACGTCAGGGATCGTCAAGCTGGCTAAAGAACTGGATTTTGAAGATTTACGGCAACCTCACGTCTATTCTTTAGTAGTAACAGCTACTGAGGACTCGGGAGGATTTTCCACATCTGTAGAGGTATGAATTTTTTGATGTATACACATTTTGCACTGGTAGAATAACAGAAATATATTTCCTTTGCATTTCTTGCTAAAATAAACTTCGCGGTTTTAGTTAATATATATATAGTTATATGTATAAAAAAATAGAATTACACTTGTTAGTCTCCCTGAAGCTCGAAATCAATAGTTTTAGTATATTTGTTAAAGTCCCAGGGTTAACAGGTGATAAACTACAAAAAAAATAATACGAAAAATGTATAATATTTTCTCATACAAATTCTTTGTCCACTCTCTTGTCAAACAAGAGAGCGTTTAGACATTGAATATTAAGAAATGAATATATGATTTAAAGACAATTTGAACACTAAAAATATTTAATAACATACAAATATCGATGCGTCATTCATTTTCTTTAAATCTGTAACAATTGAGTATGTTTTTGATTGCTTTTTATGTAATATTTGGTTTTCTGTAATTTATGACTTATGTTGTGTTACTTTTAAAGCGATACTTAGTTCTCCTGGTTAGGATTCCTTCAAAATTGCTATTTAGTATATTATAAAAATGACGAATGTTTATAGTGTTTGACACAAATATATTAAATACAAATATACTGTAAGACTGTGTATATGTAGTTTAATTGTAAGAAATATAATTAAAAAAAGTTTAAATTAGAAGTCATAAAAGGTATAATAAAAAAATGGCAAAGAATAGACCGCGAGTGAAAAAAAATAGAATATTGCTGTTCTAGTAAGGTGTGATGTACACAAATGTCTACAAGTAAAATAAAAACTAATAAAATACTATACAATAAAAAGAAAAAATACATCGAGCTAAAAGTTTTAAGTGTGTTTAATTTCTGCTTAAAGAGTAATTCTTCACAAATTATGAGTAATTCTCTTCATACATTTTACTACTTAATACATAAAAATAAACTATTTTACAGTTTAATCGCGTATATTTTGGTAGAGCCTACCTGTGACCGGACTGGACGGACTACTGTAAAGTGTTCGAAACGTCAGTTAATAAATAAATAGATTCATTTAAAATATGTAAAAATCGCAAAACTCAAAGATCTTATTAACTTGTTAGTAACCTTTCTTTTGTCTCATTCCAGCTTACAATACGAGTGACTGACGTCAACGACAACGCACCCAAGTTCGAGCTGCCAGATTATCAAGCGCACAACGTAGATGAAGATATTCCGCTCGGCACCAGCATCTTGAAGGTGAAGGCTATGGATGCCGATTCTGGGAAAAATGCCGAAATAGAATATTTAGTTTCAGGTAATTGTGCTTTTTATTGAAATAAATTTACATTACTACTTTTATCTTTTTTTAAGTTAAAATGAGTTAAGATCTATAGGATTTTATTAGAAAATTTATGTTACAAGTTTCATAAATATTTACAAATAAAAATGATAGAATCAAGAAGTATTTTCAATTTACACCGTACATAGTAGGTATACCTCGCCGTACATAGTAAGTTTTGTATAAATATTAATTCGATCGTCTACTTTAAAAAAGAACACCTCTCCATAGTGGTTACAAAAAACATATGACTTTATCATTTCTCATGCATCGTTGTCAATATTAATAACGAGTACTCCATAGGTGAATTGCCATTTATTACTCAAAGACTATCAAGACGACCTATACTTACTATCAATGAGTCATTAATAAATATTTCATTATTATTTACATATACAGTTATTTTAACAAAACTTTTCAATTTTCAGATGATCACTTCAGCGTAGACTCTAAAGGCATCATCACCAACAACAAGCAACTTGACGCCGACAACAATAACGCGTATTATGAATTCGTAGTGACAGCTAAGGACAAGGGGGAACCAGCGAAGACAGGAACCGCAACTGTAAGAGTGTATACTAAGAACAAAAATGATGAAGAACCTAAGTTTTCCCAACAAGTGTATACACCTAACGTCGATGAAAATGCAGGACCGAACACTCTCGTGACAACCGTAGTAGCATCAGATAAAGACGGGGATAATGTTCGCTTCGGGTTCGTAGGTGGAGGCACTAGTTCTGGACAATTTGTGATAGAAGAAATAACTGGCGTCATACGTTTGCATAACAAGGCGATATCATTGGACAGAGATAAGTATGAGTTGAACGTTACCGCCATGGACGACGGCGCTTGCTGTGTCAACGGAGATGCTACGATACACACCTCAACTGCTGTGGTAGTCGTATTTATAACGGACGTAAACGACAATAAACCTATATTCAAAGATTGCCCGACATATTTTCCAAAAGTAGAAGAAGGGGCACCGAATGGCAGTCCAGTAATAAAAGTACACGCGACGGACGAAGACAAAGGTGTAAACGGTCAGGTTAAATATTCTATAGTGCAACAACCAAATCAAAAGGGGACTAAATTTACCGTCGACGAAGAAACAGGAGAAGTTTCGACGAATAAGGTCTTCGACAGAGAAGGCGACGATGGAAAATTTGTATCCGTGACGGTAAAAGCTACGGATCAGGGAGAACCATCACTTGAAGGAGTTTGTTCGTTTACAGTTGAAATAACTGATGTTAACGATAACCCTCCATTGTTTGATAGACAAGTAAGTATTTTTGTAAATAGTACAGTAGATTTTTAATATCATTTGCATGTTTAAAGCATGTTACTCATCAAAGGGCATTCCTTTAAAGTTTGTCGTAATACCTTGCAGAAATACGTGGAAAATGTTAAACAAGATGCCAGTATAGGCACGAATATACTCAGAGTGTCGGCATCCGATGAGGATGCTGACAATAATGGAGCTATAGTTTATACATTAAGCGCTCCTTATAACCCTGGGGATATAGATTACTTTGAGATCCAACCGGAATCCGGGTGGATCGTTTTAAAGAAACCTCTAGACGTAAGTATGCTTTTCATCAGATATCGCGTGAGAATTTGTGCTAAGATGATGCATGGAAGAGATCAACTTTACTATAAAGTTTGATGGATGAATGCTACCTACAGGCCCTAGGATTCAATTGGCACGTACTTTAAGTTTGTTACTGTAAATAGTTCTAAATTGGCCGCTGTAAATTGCTGTGGAGGGGTAATCCTGCCGCCCTGTGAGGAGTAGTTGTCCATCAGGCGCGGCGCGGCGCGGGGAGCGGGGAGAGGGCCCCGGGGGGAGGGGAGGGCGGCGACGGCGCTTGTTCTTCTTCAGCACGATTACTTTCAGTTGCCGCCAGCGCCGGCTCAGCACTAAATCTTCGTTAAGATTTATTTCCGCAGCACCGTCTTGCATTAACTATCTTAATAAATAAGAACAAACTTGTGTATGATACTTATGAAGTAATACCGCTGTAAATATTTCACCGTTGATACCTATGTTTAGTTCTAAAACATGTACAGTTTCCGTAACCGCACTTCTGTATATTTCGCACACGACTAGTTTTTGAAATTTATTTTATTGTAATTTAATCGGTTGATTTGGGAAGCTTACGCTTTTACATACCTATCAGTATTATATGTATGTACATGTTTTGTTACTAATCTCTGATATTATTTTGCGGAGCGACTTTAAGGGGCGGTTCGAGCCCGGCCCACTTTCTACCGCCCGTCCAGACGACTACTCATGCTACATGATATCATATTACTAGATTAATCATCATAATTATGAATTTTTTACAGGGTACCACTACTTTATGTAAATTTGTAAAATGTTAGTTTATAACTAAGATGGTCAGATTGCCCTTGCGGCAATTTGGCCATCTGGCCAGTTGTGACATTATTCCTTCTGTGAAAGGGGCAACGTTCTCAAACCCAATTTGTACAGTAAAACGTAACGTCCATCGTTTGTAATATATTCATTACAATGAGTGTCGTTTTTAGTAGTCGTTACGAGGTCACTAAAACCTTCTTATGACAACCTGACCTTTCCGCCATGTCTTGTATGCAGAGCTGCATGCATTTGCCTGCTTTTTGTTATTTTAATTTATTTTTTAAAATTAGTTTAGTTATTTTTATTGTAAAAAGTATAAATAATGTACAGTTTGTCTTTTTCCCTAATGTACAGACCGGAAATGTATAATACATGAACGTATTATTTCCAATTTCTTTTCTTGCACCCTATAACGTCGGCTACGACGAGCGAAGTGAGTAAGCTAGCACGAATGAAGCTAGCGTGGAAGCGGACGTCGTGAGTGAATCTGAAGCATTAGTAATTAACTCTCAGTACTTTTCTTCTATCATTTTAGTTTGGCTTAGTGGATGCGAGCGTGATGAATGTTCGGTGCATTCTATGATTTAATTGTAATCAAATATTATCTGAGAGCGATCTATTCGATTTATTTTATTTTAATTATTTATTAGCGACAATTATATGTTTATATTTGAGTTATGTTATGTTTTGTTTGTCCCCGCTGACCTCTGACCCGTGTATCTGTAGCGGGACAGGTACCGCCTGCGCGTGCGCGCTTCAGACAGAGGCGCCCCGCCCTCCTCCGCAGACGTGGACGTTGAGTTAGACGTGGTAGACAGGAACAATAAGCCCCCCATCTGGGACATGACCACGTATGGCCCCGTTCACATCAAAGAGAATGTCACAGTGGGTACCGTAGTGACCAGTGTGAAAGCCAGGTTGGTATACGGCAGCGGGCACCCGCCCGCCGCCCTTCTTAACACTACTAACGACGTGGTTTTGTCTGTTTCCATCGATCTTTCGATAGCGAGAAACGTACAAGTTGGAGGCTATGGCTCAAGACAAGGGCTTCCCGCCCTTGTCCAGAACCGTGGAGGTCCAGATAGACGTAGTGGATCGCGCGAACAATCCCCCCGTGTGGGACCACACGGTGTACGGCCCCATCTACATTCGAGAGAATTTGCCCGTTGGTGCCAAAGTGGTGTCAGTTAAAGCAAGGTGCGTGTCTAACTGTTCGGCACGGGCACCGCACGCAGCCCCCTGCACGTGTGTTGCCACCTTTCTTGTCACCATCGAACTCGTCTCGTCTCTTTATAATTTTTACCAGGTCTGCTTGTCGATAAAATTATATTTATTTGCACGTATCTTAGCGAAAAAAATGTAGAATCGGCGTATTCGATGTTGATAATATTGGTGAGCATTGTGCGGAAACGAGCGCCGCGAGCGTCTTCTATCATCGTTATAATTTGCCTCTCACTTGGTGGTTTCGGTACGATGTTATGTTCTGTCCGTGAACTGCAATTGCATTATCACGAACACGTGGTCTTTTTGAAATTCACATGCGTGCATTTAGAGGGCTCACTGCTTCCGTGGAATGGGATCACTGGTGATTGCTCAAAAATGTTTGTGATATTTGTGGAATATATATTTTCATAAATAATAACGTTATGACTACTAACTAACAACAAATATTTTTGAGTAATTATTTAAATTTGAAGAATGGTAGGTATTGTATTGAAGAAGAAATTCTGTGTCCATTAAATTGTGCATGTAGGTAATAATCTGGTGGTACTCATGCATTTTTTATCGTCTTCAAAATTTTCAGTGTCGACAATACGGTTGACATAGTATTCTACGTCTTTTGGCGTTATGTGTACGCATGGTATTGTAATCGTATAGTAGTTTCTTAGGTAATTCTTTTTACTTTCATTTTCTAGTGCTTGAATTCCAAGTATTGTTTTTGAGGAACGTTGTTAAGGATTCTCGAAAATTTCATATAAAAATTAAATATCAATTAGTAGGTAAAACGATAAAATATATTGATTAGGTATGTAAACTTGAAATATAAAAAATAAATAATATTTAAATAGCAACTTTTACAGGAAATCCATTGAAATAAATCTTTTTATTTGAAAATAAAAGCAGTATGGTAAAAATAAATTAGAGTAAAAATCCAGAAAGTAGGTTACGCGTGTCTGTCTTATATGAATATACCTTGAAAAAAATATTAATTATTTTCTTTGTTTTGGCACCGTTGGATTCTTTAGCATTTAAAGTTTAATTTATGTATGAAGTAAAAAAATTACTTTCATCCAAAAAGTCATAAAATATTATATATATTGTCATTTTAGTATTATTTTGTTTAAATATCCGGTGTTATTCTCTTAAATTTTTTTTGAGAATTAAATTATTTTAGGCGTTATATTCGCATATAGCCACATAAGTCTTGGTCAGGATGGCGCCACTGTCTTCTCTCAATAGATGGCGTTGAGGTAATCTTGGAGAATGGTACCAAATCAAATTATTGATGGATACACCACGAGATGGCGCTTACTTAAGAAATACGCATTGTCGCATACATCAAAGAGAGAATCTTAGAATGTTTAAAATCTAAGATAAGAATATATGAAAAGGGCAAATTTAAATAATTTGAATTGGCTACTTTTATCTATAAATAAAAGTAATTGTTTTGAATTTCACTTTGTTGTAAGTTACTAAATTGAGAATGATAATATTGAATGTGCATCACTAAATTAAAAAGGGCACCAAAAATATTGTTATATTGCATAAAATTTGGTTGATGGTTCACACGTCTATGGTCTATCTGTTCGTCCTAAATCACACATTTCAGACTCACAAAACACGATAAAAATACTATACTAACATCACTATATTAACCAAATGATATAGCTATGCTTATAAAAGCTTAGCATTTTATACTAAACACATTACATAAATCTATTAAATATACTAGATCTTTTCATATACACCATGGATTTTGTTTCTTTTTATTATTTAAAATTTAAATGATGTCAAATTAATACCCATAAGTAAAAGAATATATGAACAGCTCTAGTAAATTTTACTGTGTTCCTTATTATTTATGATAATCATTATTATTTTCACATTATAAAACTTAGAGTAATATTTTATGATTTCCTCATTTTTAAATAATTTCAAGAATTTTGTAGTGTCAATAAATATTTGAAGTTAAATTAAATTTAAGAATTATTTACATTTAGATTCTTTTGTTCACCCCTTTTAGCATACTTTTTTAATTTACGCATTTCATAATTGATGTTGTTATGTGAATGTAGATGTTTAGCGAACGTCCATTGTTACAGATATCTATATTGTTTTTTGGATTTTTCAGCTCGGGCATTGAGAACAACCCGACCGTTTTCTACAGGCTGATGCCCGGATCGACGGCTCAAACAAATAAATTTCATACATTTTATTTGCAACAAAGGGCAGATAATGGGTTTACTTGGGCTGATATAAAAGTGAACCACCCTCTAGACTACGAAAGTATTAAAGAATATAATCTGACCATTCGTGTGGAGGTGAGATTTACGACGTCGTTTTATTGATATTACACTTAGAACGTGCCATTTACATATACATGCCTACTTTAGGCGGAGTCTTCTCGACTTGAAAAGGTGTAAAATATGTATTTTTAGGTACATACTTTGTGTAGTATCTCAACAAATATGGTCTTTCAGGCTTTTAATGCCGACTCTAACTATTTGGGTGGTAGATATTATATATCACCTTGTCTCTTAATATTATTTTTATAACTATTGTCTCCTAATAATATTTAAATGGAACTATCTCGTGATTTAGGCATATAAGTTACTTTTTATTCTGAGATAAACTTAAGTATATATTTATGTCTACCTGTACCATTTATCCCCTGTTTAGTGTTTGAAACGGTGGGATTAAAATTGTTTATTTAAAAGGTGTAAGCGCGGCGTTGAGTTCCGCCACTCAACTCGTAATGTCTCAAATTTGGCGGAAAGACCAGTAAGGAGTGTTTTTACACTAGGTACTTCCTGTCTACCCTGCTATGCGGGATAAAAGCGTGGAACCAAAAAAAAGGTTTAAATCGTAAATCACTGTTATGTTATGACAGAACAACGGAGCCCAACAATTGGCGTCTGAAGCGACAGTGTACATAATGCTGGAAGATGTCAACGATGAAATACCGCTATTCACAGAGAGGGAACAAGAAACAGTACTTGAAGGTGAACCTATTGGCACCAAGGTCACGCAAGTCAACGCGATTGATAAAGACGGGACGTTTCCAAACAACCAGGTCAGTGCATAATGAAAGATTTTCTTATAATCAAACACCAGACACAATTAACCGTAAGCACATATGTTCGTATGTATGTTGTTGTTTATTAGGGAACGTGGTTGTAAGATACCATGACATGGTTTTATAATTTTATTGCGTGATAGTATAGTTTTTTTTAAAGAAATATAGAATGAAGTACTTTACTTATTTTACACATTATTTCGAAACATTAAGAATGTAAAATTTTATTATCATTGGTTTTTCGAATAACTTGACTGGTTGTGTTAGAATATTTATGTGAAATATTGATATATGTCTGCAACAAAAACAAAAACTATTGCAGCTTTTGTTTTTTCCATCAAATATTACTTTTTTATTGATCAATCAAATTTTGTCGTCCTTTTACCGTATTCCCAATTATATATTATAAACTTGTGCTAACGTTTCTTCTAATCCACGAAACACTTGAAAAAGTCATAATCAGTTCCTTCTTCAATGCCGTGCTTATTTATTCGAATAGTAGAGTAGCGTCGTTTTTTATGGGTCTCTTCAGTTTCGGAAACAAGAAAAAGGTACAGAATCAGAGACGGGGTCACGACACGAGCAATCAAATTAGCTGTTAACAAGTAACTGAACATTCAAAGTGGCCGAAATTGTCGGTACACGTCAGAGACATGAATACCGAAATAAAACCACAAAAAATATCAAAATCAAATATACATAAACTGCGGAAATAAAAAATTCGCTATATTTTTTGAACAAATCTCGTATGTACGTACCGTTACACGTGTTTTCGTGAAACAGGTTAAATATCATCCCAAAGTTTCACATTGAAAATTTAACCTGAAAAAATCGTTTTTGAGTTTGCATCATTACATATTGGTAAAGTTGTTTTATTGAGTTGTGTTGCGTGGCATATTTGATCGCGTTTATTAATTTTCTAAATGCCTTTAAGTATGACTATTTCGAACGTAAAATTGTGGAAATTCAGAGATTTTAAAAGCTTCTTTTGCCATAATAATTGGCAATACTTATTTGATTATGTTTAATTTAAATTGATGACGTTTTGTTAATGCAGTTGGAAGTTAGAAAACATAAAAAAGAAAACGGGGCTCATGGGTTTGATACAATATTATTATATATTTTAAACTTCAACTATTTTTTTACAGCTAATATAATAAAATTTCAAATCTATATATATATATATATATATATATATATATATATATATATATATATATATATATATATATATATATATATATATATTGACCAACATGGATGTGATATACTATTATCCGTAATGATTGCAAATTACTTTTTTTCATTTGCTTATTACTTACATAAATTAAGGAATTGTTCCACAATATTTTAATAGTAAACCTCCATATAACGTTTAAAATATAATAAATTTCAATAAATTATATTAAATTTTTTATAATAAATTTTAATTAATTGTGATGAACTATTAATAAACATATCACATAAATAAAACTAAAAAATCGTTCAGCCTGAATTCATAATTATACATGTTCGCGATGATAATACATCGCGCACATGTATAATAATGAATCAACTCTATGTAAAATACTCGAAAATTAACCTAAAAACCGCACACAGCAATAAAATATTCTTAAGTAGTATGTATGGAACCTCGTTTACGAACCTCGTTTTTGAAATTCTAAGGTATAAGCTGTTTTTTTTATATATTGTTACTGCCTTAATAATTTAAACATAGATATAGATATAGAAGTGATTCTTTTGTATTAATATTAGGGATTTCACGAGGACACATTACTATTTTAATATATAAATATTTTATATTGTTTAAACTACTTAAATCACCGAGAGTATTATGCTATTACTGATACTGACAGGTATATGTTCAATAGATAATGTATGAATGAATAATTATGACGGTACTATGCCAAAACTGTGACCTTACTCATAGTGTGGATCGACTTTAACGAACTCAAGTTGGCACTAGGTCAGTTATGTTTTGCTAAATAAAATGTGGCAACTACGATTTGTTTTTTTTTGAGCATCTCCAGAATTTAACAAAATAGGTACTCGATAATTCGAATTTTGTAAATATATGTTAGCGACTCGAAATCCTTATTTTTTTGGTTTACGAGATGTTTTCTATCAAGTACGGTACGAAATTATTAATATAGATTTCAAAAGTTATATACTAATATTATAAATAGGAAAGTTCGTCTGCACTTTTCACGTTGCAGAGATGCGATTATACTTTTTTTTTAATTGAATGAAGAAAACTGGAGTGTTATAAGCTTTATTTACCACGATATACATTTTGCTCATTAATCCAGAATGATAAATATATGAGTTAGTCATTCTTCAAGTTCGTGAAGGATCTATAGACAGATATATTTTTTAAATCGTGTACATTGATGGGGTCGCCGGTTATTTCTTGAATGTGGATAACAGTTGAATGACATTTGAATTGCCGCCAGAAAAATGCTTTGAAATTATTAATTTTAAGTCATATTTTATTATTTCTACGTATGTTTCTGGGTGTGCCTTTTACAACGAAACGGTGCTACGATAAGCTATTTAATATGAAAACAGTTAGGAAGCTAAAGAATGACGTAAGTTCTTTTAGACCGCTGAAAAACGTCTATTCTCTTTGACTACGCGAGCAAAGCCATGAATAATAAAGCCATAGTTATTATCTACTATACTCGTATATTAGACGTCCAATTTATTTCATATTTCACTGATATAGTTGATGTGGACTGACGCAAATTTTCTGATTTAAGTGATATTCAAATATGTTACACCTACCTACGTGTATTCCAATATCCATATCTCGTAATCTATTTTATAAAAGTTATTCATAATGCAATCTACTATGATTGCTTAAGTAATAATTTCATATTTATACCTATTTCCTAATCAGAAAATGTTTGAAAATGTAAAGAATTTTAATTGATTTTGTTAAAATAAAAAAATTAAGGTTTTTAAGGAGTCGGCAACAAGGCTCAAACCGCAAGTACAGGAGACCTTTATAAGATCTGTAAGTTTGTTAAATATTATTTTATAGTATAAAAAAAATTGCTTATGAAAAAAACTTTATTACTTTAAACCAAAATATGCTTTGCAACCCTGATTTAATAAATAGTCTACTAAAATAGGTTTAATTGTTTTGATAGTTTAGGATACATATTTAGAGGACCTTTACTTTCCCTTCACTTTCCACATGTACGTATTGCCAAATTTAAGTCAAGTCAAAAAGTTATTTTTGTCTTCTGCGTCACCTTAGTCCTTGCAATTAGCCATAACTTTAACTTTAATAGTATGAGAGACGTCTAATCCAATAAAAAAATAGTTGCAAGACGACCTAATTCAACGCACTTTGTCTTGCCAAAGAAGTGAAAATAATTTTAAAAATAATCACTCCTCCGAGTGGGAATCGAATCCACAACCTGTCGCGTTTACAGTCAGAGGCTATCCCACTGCGCCACGACCGGCGTGAATAATTAATTATAATATAAATTTCTAATAATTTATATGTTAGACGATTAATATAGAAATATTTGATTTTTAGGGTGGGTATTTCCAACTACTAATATGTATTAATAAAAATGCAGCTTCACACTTTATCTCGCGTAGCGAACTTGCCAGAGACAATCTAGTGTCAAAACACTCCGTTTATTCCATTACGTGTTGAGTAGGGAATTTAACGCCGCGTTTTACCTTGCCACAGCAGAGAAATTGCATAACGTATAAATTAAAAATACTTTTCATATTTTGGGATATTGTTCTTTATTGATGCGGAGATCATAAAAGCTGTAGCAAAATGTATAAATCTGTGCTAGATATGAAATATTCATAGTTTCCCTACTTAGTCGGTTTTCCTTTTTCAATATTATAATGTTAAAACTATGAATGATAATAATAAAAAAAAAACAAAGATATATCTTTATGAATTAAATATTGATTTTACGATTATTATTATTGAGATTTCATAGATCTCGAGTTAAATAAAGACTTGATTCGATATAGTATTAATTTATAAACATTACGATATGCATTACTTTATAAACATTCGTTAATCAATTTTAATTATAAAATATTATATTAATCTTTTAATTGGATTAAAAGAGATAACCTAACAAAAAATACAAAGCAAAAATAATTTTACAATACCACTAATTAACAAAACGCGTACTCGTATGGGTAGCGCAGCTTGCAATGTTTATAAATACCACAGTCAAATTATAATGCCTGCAGCCACGTTTGTAATATCCAACTGGGCATTAAAATAAAATCTCAATTACGCGGCAATGCGATTGCTATTCGCGATTGGCTAATAATTATGTAATAAATCCAACATTCGTGTTCTGCGGAAACAGTGGTAAAAATATCTGATAAAGTATATGGGAATGGTTTCATCAAAACTCTTTGTTTTTGCGGTCAGATTTATATGTTAATTGTTACAATATATAGTTTTATTAAGTTTCAATTGGTTTGGTAAAAAATATATTTTTTATCTTCTTCTTCTTCTTCAAACTCTGCGGAGGTAGTATTAAATTCTGTAAATAGTGCAATTAAATCATGTTACCTGACGTTGCTTAAAATATCCACGAATGTCAGATTAAGTCAGATGACATACGAAGCCTGGTGTTTACATGCACCACACATTTACATACTACAGGCTTTGCGATATTCCGAGGGATCGTGAATACTTAATTTTAATCACATACCTTCACCGTGCTGATATTGATGATATACCTTTGCTAACCTAATTAGAATGGTTTCATAGCGTCCTGGTTAACAGCAAGTTGATTATTAATACTGTTAATTAATTGGCTTGTGCGTAATGGCTATACAATTTATGTAATTTTATGAGTTCAGATAAACACTGTGTAATATTGATTATGATTTCTGAACAAAATTGAAACGTAAAAGGCTGATATGTTATAATTATGAAATATTTTATTATCATTCTTTAATAATTATTACTTATTATCACGCAGGTATATTACTACATCGTGGACTCGCCTAGAAATGAAGGAAAGGATTTCTTCGAAATCAGTATGCAGACGGGTGAAATTTTCACGAAGGTGGTGTTCGACAGGGAGAAACAAGGTGCCTACGCATTGGAAGTGGAGGCGAGGGATGGAGCACCCTCAGCGCGGCCTAATTCCGATAACCAGCCTAATTCAGGTACGTCCGCACGTTTTTTTAACATTAAAACAGGGTTATATGTATTATATTCTTTTAGGCTCCATTGGAAATGTTGTCGTGTAATTGATTAAGAGGTGCTTTTATCTTTATTATTTGCTAGCTGAACGAAAATCTAGGTTAAATTTTGTTTCTTGGAGCTGGTTTGTTTTGAAATTGAAAGTATTTTTTCAAATTATGTTTATGTATTGAATGAACGATATATATTAAAACTGTAATTATAAATTTTGTAAGGAACTATTACGAATTTATGGAAGTTTTCATGTTGAACTAATTACATTACTACCTGTGTCTGTACAATTTTAGTAGCTTCTCGCGTTATCCCGCATAGCAAGGTAGTGAAAAACAAACACTGTCTTGACACCGTTGACTGCTTTCCATCCGAAATCAAGACATTGTGTGAGAGTGGCGACTCAATGCCGCTCCTTTCTTACCAGGACGGAAGATCACAATTTTAGATATAATCACTCCCCCGAGTGGACTCTGAACTTAGGACAACATACCTATATAGTATAATTATATAAACATACCTATATAGTATAATTATAGTTATATATATTACTCAAATTTACATATACACATAACTTATAGCATCTAAATAGTATTTTTTATTAAACAAAAATGCGACCTGACGTCTCCGGCAATCACGTATGACTTTCTTAAAATACAATATTTTTAAAATACAAAAAATGTATAATCAAAATTCACCACAAACTGTGTAGGTTTATTTAATGGTAGTTCTATTTTTTATATGGTACTTTATTAAATAAATATAGGTATTAATATACCTATTTTTAATTTATGAAAATATTGCTGACAATCACAATAAAAATCGTATTATTAGAATAAACGAGTATCCTGCTTCGTAGACCTTCAAAAAGATTTTTTAATAATGTTCAATGGATTATATTGAAAATTTAACGGATCTTACGCGTGTCAGTTATAGTCCAATCCAAAATAAACATTTTTATCTTTAAATTTACTACGTGACTTGATTTGATATTGTCTTATATTAAAATAACAAGCATCTTTGTAGAATTAATATAAAACTATTTCTATATATAATATTTAAAGTAAGTTCTACGACGAGGAAAGCGATAAAAATGTGTTAATTAGTTATAGTATTAGGTATTTCTTGTTTTTTGCGTTGTAGTCAAAGAGAATAGCGATAAGTCACCTCTAGATTTTATTCAATATAAATATAATGACAATGTACTCGGATTGGTAAGAAATTTGGTACAATTAAAGTTTATATGAAGATGTGCAAAATTTTTAAAATAATGCATTAGAAGTACATAAATATTTTTAAATAGCCATATGCTTCACATATTCTTTTAAATAAAGTGAGTTATATAAGTAAGTATTAATATGTCACCAAACAAGACTTCAATCCACAATAAACGTTACAACCAACGTATGATTCATTTTCTCTCAATGTTATTGTATGTAATGTATATGTTAGAACTCTTAAATTATCTTTCATCAGTACAAATATTTCATAAAATCAATACTAATAGTGCTACATGCAAAAATATATGAAAGCTAACAACGAAAGGGGCTATTAAAAACAGTGTAACAAAAGAAATTCTTTAGAGGTTAAGAGGTGTCAGTAAGCAGCGCACCGTTTCCATTCTCTAGCTAATCACTGCTGTGATCCGAATTTAAATGACCATTTTCTCGGGTAAACATTCCCGGCGGAAGGTTCTTTTCTGTCGAATTTTTCAAAGGTTGTGTTTAACAACCTCACCAACCCTTTTCGAATGTTGACAGATAAGGGTCGTAATATATATCTCACTGTTTTCTCAGTCAGGTATTGATTGCCTTGGTACGCGTGACTCTATAAATTGTCCGATTTCGGCGAGTCCCTTTATTAGGCAGGCAAGTCGGCACCGCTTAACCATATCGCGTCGTCGTAAATCAAGCAGGAGCATAATCAACCAGCGCCTGAAACGTAATCCTATGTTAAGCTTCTCATCCCTGTATCTGTCTCACGTGCACAATAGCGGGCTTTGGATCAGCGTGCTGCTTACGTACATAGTTCCGTAGCATACAATTACCTTAATGTATCATAAATACATAGCATCTATATGACCCAATAAAACGGAAACTTAACTACATTTCGATCGTAAAACCATACCCGTTATCTTTGTTTACTGCTGCTGTACAAACAACGTCGGCAACATCCACGTTTGATATTTAATCGAAGCGTTTATTTGCTCATGAAATTATCAATTGATTTTATTGACAAATTCCTACTAAAGTAAAGAGTTGCTCATAAGCAAACATGTCAGTGGGTGTGTATATATGAAACTATAAAGGCGCGTCACTTGTTTTGTTTTAAAATATTTGTTACTGAATGACGTTGTAGCTTGGCGTATTAAACGTTCGCGATAGGCAGACAGGTATCAATATAGCAATTTAAATTTAATTATTTTGCCAATGCATTTTGTAAAGAATATAAATGGTGTAATTAGACTTATTCATTCATTTTGTATTACTATTACGTATAGAAATTACATATAATTACAAAATAATATCAAACATATATATATTTTTAATATGAAAGCACATATATGTATATGTATTATAAGCGCAATCAGCGTATGTATTTTATTAGAGTTCAGTGATGTCACTAATTCAATTACTAGAATACACAGTGTTAGATATAATATAATGTAATATGCGTGCAGTTTCAATTAATGTGTGTTTGTAGATACGTTGTTGGTGCATATGCTCTTTGTAAAGGAGCTATGTCTTGTATCATGTTAATAGGCACACATTGCGCTTTGTCCGCCAGTATCGCATCGATATGCATTTATTGAGTAAACAGATTACCCACTGGCCGCAACATTGATCTGAACATTACGTTTCCGTTATAAAATGTTACAATTTATTGTATTACTATGTAACTAATATACAATAGTAAGAATATTTTCTTTCATTAAGCGGGCAAATTTTATTTCAATTTTGCACACACCTCCCATACGATACAGATACAGAGAATCCGTTCTTATGAGGTATCAGTTATTTCCTAATGTAAGCCATATTACACTGTAAACGCTTTCCTGTTTCTGAAATTTGTAACACTAGTATTGGTCTCAAAAAAAAAGACAATGAACGTAATCATAATAACGAATGAAACAAACATTAGAGCGGTTCCCGTTCGAGCTTCGTTTAATGTCTACTGCGGGTCTAAGAAATTCTCGTTCCTTTTTTATTGTGTCAGCTCCTTTTCTACGTCTTTTGTGGTAGCTACTCTCATTCGACCCACGCGCTACAATACTGTAGTTACGAATTTATTTTAATTGACTGGGTGAAACTTTTCATTGGAAATTTTACAATTTTGTTGTTTTCACCAAATAATGATTTTATTTTTTTTTCATTATTGTTGTTCTCACTTCCTGTGCAATTATTTCATGATTAATTTTAAAGAAAATAATGATTTCTTTTCTACTCTTTACATTTTCTATGCATCTATACATGTATATTTAAGTACATATATGTGTACACATTTGTTCATAGTTCCAGTTTACCGATAGTGAGGAAAGTTTTAGGTCTTGTTCTCTTAATTCGGCATATATTGAAGATTTATGTAAGTTTTTGGGATGAAACTCAACTTTGTTGATTTATCGAACATTTATATGATGATTGATAGTATTACTTTACATTGTAAATTCTACATTGTAACAAGCAATGTTAAACAATGCATATGACAAGATCTATATAAAATGACATTGTGGGAGTTATTTCAAGTATTTCCAATTACTTGGGCTTAGGAAAGTACGATGTCGCCAAGTGACAAAGCAATATTCCCGTGGCGGGCGGCGAGCGGCGTGCGGCGGGCGGCGGGAACTTCGTGGCCTACATTTAGCGCGCCCTCGAGAATCCGTGATGAGGGCGCGCTCGAGTGCACTGCTTGCTGGGGATTACTGTCACGAACTACTAAATATTGCTGTTTGTTGCCTAAGCTTTCCTTGCCACGATCTCTCAGCTACAACTTTTGCGGCTAATGATTAAAGTTAGTCTTATCGATGTTGCTAATACTTTTAGGTAGATATATCAACACTACTCTTTAATTGGTATTTTTAAACTTTATATTTCAACGAAACCGCTTATATATGTTTGGTTTTTACATTTACAGCGCCTTTATTATTTATTAAAATATAATAACAAAATTGGTTTAGGTATAGACCATGATATGAACATAGTAATATATGTACCAAGTAATTTTCATTCTAATTTAAACGCATGATAAACATGAATTTGAAGCTTGGTAATATATTTATGTCTGATTCCCACTTGAGGAAATAATTATATTTAAATTATTTTTACTTCTCCGCTTTGGTAAGACAAAGTGTGGCGTTGAGTTACACCACTCAACACGCAAAATCTCGAATTCGATGGAAAGCGAAGTACGGAGTGTCTTGATGCTATGCGGCTAATGCTATTTAGTCGTAGTACTGTGGGACAACATGTGATTATTAATGTTACTTATTTCGTGTTCTAAGGTATATATTTATTATATAAGGTATATATTTATTATATATATTTCATTTCTCCGCTCTGGTAAGGCAACACGTGACATCGAGCTCCGCCACTCAATAGACTCAATATTTTTGGCGAAAAATGGATAACATATATAACTTCACTCCACTTTTACTTTTTTTTCTCTTTGCTACCCTGCTTTGCAGGAAAAAAATATCTAAATTTCAAGCTGAAAAAATGTGTATCAACATTTTAATACACATAGATATTTCATTTATATATAGATATTGTATATAGATAAGTTAGAATTTTGTATGCTAGGATTTATAAAATCTCCATTTCATATAACTTTTGAGATGTTGGTCTGGAATTAATATAACATAAATCTGTTATAATACGAACTTGCGAACAACTTAATATGTATATATATAATATAATTAGTATATTTGTTAAACCATAATTTATATTTAAATCTTTTGCGTATTGAGGTATTTTGTTCCTTTAACATTTTACAGCTATAAAATATCAAAAAATAGTACAAAAATATATTAAACCGACCCAGGTTAATTTATGTAGAATATTTTATATCTTATTATTTTCTATAATTTAGGAAATATAATATAAAGCATATTTACTGTCAATTAGGAAATATAAATAAAGAAGTATAAGGATAATAAAGGCACGTGATCAAGATGTCATCGGAATCATTTGTCAAAGTGTCCAAGACAAATGTTGATTTTAATTAATTATTTTGGTAACATATCGACAGAAATTTATTACAACGATATTTAAAGCGCGTTTCTATTTATTTCGTCGTTGTTTCTTGTCTATATACAGTTTTATAATACCTATTATATTTAGAATAGGAATGTGTATATAAAGACACAATAATATAAAAAATGCTCAAAATGAAAGGGAACTTGATATTAAACGTAACAATTTGTATTAAATTATTATTGTTATGAATTATCGATAAAAACGTTAGATGCACAACTTTTAGGGTCCTTTTTTATTTAGTGTAAATATGATTAGATTGGTTCAAAAATAATCAAGTACTTGTGATTCGATCTACTTATTATACGTGCATTTCATTCAATTTCTAATTTCACACTAATTACTTGACAATGTAATACAATAGTACGTGATCATTTTATATAAAAATACAGTTCTAATTAAACATTAATATTAAGTTCTAAAACATAGATGTCTTGTTTATATGTATACACTGTAATTTCAAATATATTTGTTAGAGTAGAACTTTTTAATAAATAATAGATTTTTGCTTTTACCATTTAAGTTATAACTTTATTTACTATAAAGTAAAATCCACTTTATACTTAGAAGTCACTTATTGAATAATTAATATTACGATTGTATCTCAAATCTTCAATTTTGAAAGAGCCGTTGTTGCTTTGACTCATAATTTTATTTATCGCGCTATATATTTTGCAAAGGATTTTACTTGTCATTAGGTCGGCTATTCACTAAATGAATCTTGATAATTTGAAAGCTTCTAAAGCAGGATCCCCACGGGAGGCAAATAGCTTTGTCGAGGGGTGGAATTTTCTTAAAACGTCAACTCAACACAGGCGTTTATAGTCGCCATAACATCCAGGGACCATCCGCCTCGGCCGCCATAAAAATCACCTAACACCCGGCTATATCGCCTCTACTTGTACTTATTACTTTAAAATACTTCCTAGTCAGTTATAAACGTCCAATATTACTATAACTCCTAAGGGCATGTACCTACTAAAAAAATTTAAACGACTGATTCGTAAGTTTAATTAAAACAGAACATCGTCCAACAGAATGGCCCGATCTGTTCGCCTTCTGCCTGTCAACAGTTCAATAAAGGGATTCTAATTAAAAAGACCAATAACAATTAATTTGTAACAACAGTACTAACGACAAAATTACCTTGTTTCCTCTCTGTTATGACAACACTTTACCGTTCCAGCATTACCTATTGTGGAATTTGATACTTGACCATGACATTAGTCGCGTTGTTTCCCTACGATTATTATTTAAGAATAAATTTTCCTCGCTTTTGGTAATTACATTATTTCATAAATTTTCTTTTTCTTTTATTTTGATAACAACCTGACATTTTTCCATCGTCCTTGTATCACAGTAATCTTAAGTACTTGTTATTATAATTCAATAACAAGCTACATCAGTGTAAAATATTTAAATATATTGCATAAATTTCTTTTTGCGCTTTTGAATTTTAATCCATTGATTCATATTTATTTGTTTCTGCTAAACATAAAACAGACACTTTAATGGATTTTGAAATTTAGGGCAGTCGAAGTTATGAATGTGCAGCAATATAAAGTCAAATAATTATATAACTTACAGTAATATTGTTTAGTGTTACACGGTATGGCTTTTTATTTTACTACTTTTAAAGTGGTATTGTACACTAAAGAATAGAAATTATTTTTGAAAAAACGTATAAAATTTTAAAAATATTAAATTTTATACCTTTTTCAAAAACGTTATAGTTTCTTGTACTTCTAATGTTTCAAAGCTAAAATAGAAAGTGTGTTTATAATTTTTTTGAATAATATAAAGAGTACAGCATTTTTTAAAATAAAAATATATAATAAACTTTCTGGTACAAGAATACGTATTTCAACCTAATTTAAGCGTTTGATGGGCTAATAGCCTCCTTACATAATAAAGTGCTCTTGAACGTCTATAAAATTCATCCCTTAGGAATTGAAGTTAGGACTAAATTTGTACGTAAAACTTAAGCGATTTTTAACTAATGCTAGTTACTTAACACAACTTTTAAAAATAAATAAATTTTAAAAATAAGTAAAGAATGAAGTGAATACATATAATGAGAATTTAATCACTTCTTCTTGATATTCGGCATTAAAGTGTACTATAGATGTTTATAGGATAAACAGTAGTCGGCGCACCGCCGTCGCGGTTAATTTTCCGGGTGTAACGAGATAGCATCGGACGGGAATGCTCATTTCTTTTATCATTCCTTTTTTGTCTGAAGCCCTGGTTCCGTAACATAAAATTATATTCTTGCGCAAACGGCATCGGGTAGTTATTGTCGAAGTGGTGGACTGAGGAAATCAGTCCTGGGCGTGGCTTTGTGAGTAATGGAACTGCGAGCATGAGGAGGGTCCACTTATGTCACGGAATGGTATGATTGATAATGTTTCTTCAAGTAAAAACACTGACCCTTTGTAACATTAACAAATGTATTGGATACAAATATTGTGTTGTGAAATTGTTTACTGATGTCCTTGGAGCTGAGGCCTCTCATTTTCCGTGACAGCGGCAAGATAAAAAATGACATAACTAATATCGTTGAATATATATATACATACTTTTATAACGATATATGAAAACCTGTGTAAATTGACTGAATAATATTAATTCATATTTGTATCATTAAGCCAGTGTGATAACGAAGTAATTATAGTAATGTACTGATTCTAATATGTTCATTAAACAGAAAGCGACATATCGCTTATATTAATGGAATTTAGTCAGCCGTTGTTCTATAGTGTGTGTTTACAATATGACAAAATATAACGTTAAATATACGTTTGTATATTTGTTACATGCTTATATAGATATTGTACTTCTATATTAAATTACAGTTAGGTACTCAGAGCAAGCGAAATTAGCTGACGCTTAAACTTTCGAGGTTTGGTTAATTATTGAGCTTGTAAATGGTCGGTGTTTGTGATGAGTGGAATGGCTTGAATGGAGGGTTAAGTAGGATGTTTACTCACATACATAATACATATGTTTAATGATACTTTGAATATTTATATCATTTGAAGTTACTAGTTAATCATGAAAAATGTTATATGATGAATATTCATCAATATAACATGAGATAAAAATTTATATACAAAAAAGCATTTTATTTCTTGTTTTACTTTACTACAAGCTGCACCCATACACAACAGGGTAGGCAGAAAAAGGGTTGGGACACTCCGCCCTATTTTTTGCATAAATAGCCAAATCTAACCCTGATCTTTAATCTTGATGTTATTATCATTCAGTCGAATGAATTAGAAAGACACACCAATAATAATCCCATAGGACGTTAGAATTTATTAAGCTACTTTATAATAAATCATACTATTACTTCTTTTATTTATTCAAATAAAATATTTATTAAAATAAAATTATAAGAGAGTAAAAAGAAATAGAAAATTTAGAAAGTAAATCCTTTTTTTGTTGTAGGCAAGTATAAGAACGTTTGAAAAGCCAATCCCTGAGGGTGTAAACTGGGTGAAAGTTAGACGGAAGTTACTGTTACTTTTTTAAGTAAAAAAGAAAAAATATAAAGATTTAGACACAGTTAAAAACATATTTTATTATTTCTTTGTGAGGTATCGAGTATATATCAAGTATATATTAAAGGGAGTATCGAGTATATATTAAAGCGAGATCTGTCTATAATCTAATAAAAAATTTCGATTAAAAATGAAACTAAATTTTCAGATTTTTCTTAACGTTTTAATAGTTACCTGTTTAAATTAAAATAGTAAGTATGAGGATTGATTTTAAAATTAAATAAGGGCTTAACGATTCAATGCGCTAAAATTCCAATTTCGTAACTGCCAGCAAGTACATGGATTTTTATTCATATGTCACACAAAGTAAGTATATGTAAAATATCCAGATCTATGTTATAACGGCCAGGCTGCTTATATGTAATTATAAAATGAATCTGATCTGGCCGGTCGTGATGCAGTGGGACAGCGTCTGACTGAAAACGCGATCGGTTGTGGGTTCTATCCCACTCGGGGGAGTGTTTATTTTTAAAAACATTTTTGAAAAAAAAATACGTATAAAAATTTGAACGCTGGGTTTTCGAACCCGCGCCTCTTTGAAGCCTGACCGCTAAGCCATGCGTTCTACTACCGGCTGCGTCGAAATTTTTATACGTTTGTTACAACTTATTTATAATATTTTTTATTTTATATGACCTAGAAAATGTACATTTTTTGCTGGAGCCTTTAACTTATTTATTGACACAATAATGTATTGTAAAGTCGTATCTAAAGAATTCCTGGCTTAATCGAATCACAAATAGCTATGTGGGTTCTTTAGTGTAGTAAATATGCTTTGAATTGAAATTTGTAGAAGTTTCGTAAAGTAACCAAGTTTCATTTTAAAGTTGTGGGGTGAATATTAACGACTTGGGCTGGTTTCACTTTTGCTTTTCGAGTTGGCCATTTTGTCCTATAATTAATATTAATAATGAATACACTTTACATATACTTACCCGAAGGTCACTTCTAAAATATGATTGGCAAGTGAATTAAAAAGTCCTCATAAATATTTACTTATATTTATGTAAATATCAAAGAGGAAAGCTTCGGATGCCGCAAATACAGTACATACAATACGCAATCAACAGTCACTACATTTCACTTTCAAAGAAATAAATAATATTTAATATAAACTGATTTTTAAATAATAATAAAAATAATGGAAACCTGGTCTTAATTAAACAATATTCAAATATCATTACCATACTAAGACTTTTAACCTTCCTTACTTTTTTATCTTGTGCCATATCCAAAATATTCTATAAATTTCATACTCCTAGGTACAATAATAACGTAAAACAAACTAATATTGATCATATTAATGATATTCGCAGTACAAGTCAATTTCTATATTAATTGGCTTCGAGTAAGAAATTTTCGGGGGTATCGTAATTCATTTATGTTATCTCTAATTTGGCGTGTCTATACTTTATTAACTCAATAATGTAAAATTAATGACTGTTTGAATAGAGTACCTTGAAAGGCACCGTAACAACGCCAATATGTCAGAATTAATTACGCAACGTACTGCATCATATGTGCCGTAAATATTGGTGCGGTGGCCAGAATTACATAGTAACTTTTAGCGTACGTCGAGTTGTCGACGCTAATGCCTCCAAATTTATAGTCATTGTTCAGTATGAGATAGTTAGGATGTATAGGTTTTGAACTTCAAATTAAGTCTTTTACGCATCCAATTCATGTTCACTGTATATTCAGTTGAAGTGAATCAATCATGGAAGGACGACAAGGATTATATTATATTGAGGACTATATTATATAAAGTACATGTCGTTTTGACTGCTCCCACTGGGGGAAAAGATTATATTTAAATTATTTTCATTTTCTTGCTCTGGTAAGACAAAGCGCGGCGTCAAGTTCCGCTACGCAACACGCAGTGTACTGAAATCAGCGGAAAGCGGAGTACAGAGTGTATATACTTACTGTATTTTAGTATATTTGTGTATACTTCGCTATCAGCAGAATTCGAATACTACTATTATTGAACTAAACTAAACTAAAATATATTATACATATAAATTGTGTATTCCATTTTATGAATTACAATATGATATTCACAAAAACAAAATTGACACAAAATGGCCTATCGAATTGCCTTATCAAGAAAATTGGCAGAGTGCGGAGCTAATTGCGTTTATTTTGTAAATAAACCAGTATTTCAGTGGATAGTATTTCGGTTATACTTTTAAAGTTGGCTGTACCGTTATACGTAAGCAGGTGTTCCAATAAACGTAGAGAGTGGCTTCTTTCAGCTCACGTTCTCAGACTCGTAACAGCGAGGCACTTCGCTTATATGAAATACCGTCTTTATGGTTACTTATTGTCATGAATATGGTAGCCGCATTGAACATTTACGATTCTCTTTATTTGTTTGTTTTTGTATACAAATTCCAGTCTTAAAATAGACAGAATATACGAGTCCGTTTACGATATCTCTGTTATTAATGTTACATTTACACGAAAATTCTACCAAATGCGTAAATCAAAACTATTTAATATACTTTAAAATCATGCACGTATATGTATATGTGGTAAACGTATGAATAATTAGGTAAAATACGGGCTACGTTCTTTTAAAGCTTTTATTTATCCTCCCATTTTTCGCTATGAATGCGAAGTGTAACTAAAACTTACAAAAGATATGTGTGAATAAAAATTCGTAATTCAGAGGTAGATGTACGTCTTTTACATTCACGGTAATAGAGTTACGTATGAAAGCGTGGAAATTGTTGAATTCGACTCCCGTACATTTTCTGGCTGCTAAATCTAGTATATCCTGTTACGAATAAACTACATAAAATAGCTGTGTATATCGTCTCAGTAACTCCAAGTTGCCGGCGTTAAATCTTCTTAAGCCTACCTTAATCCTCCTACCTATTGAGCGCATTTTCTTGTGTTCAAATATGGCGGCTATAAGCTAAAGTATCAACGCATGCACGTCGACTTTAGAACCTTCTAAAATACTTGGGACTAAGTGTATATAATACTTAAAAAATACGTATTATGTAGAAAATACACTCCTTAGCACGCAATTGTTGTTATATTTTATGTTATAATTAAGTTCTTTTTCCCTACCCGGAAATAAACTTTTATAACCTTTTTTAATAAACACCCTGAACTATAAAATCTTATCAATAGATATTACTATATCGTAATTTTACTTCCACCTATTCAATTTTAATGTTTATTAATGCTTTTATACATTCTTTAGATAGAATAGATAAATAAAAGTTTATTACTCCAGTTATAGTAAACTTTGCGTTGTTCAAGCTCAATCAAATACCTTTGTATAGATATACTCTTATTTTTACTCTTTGTTCTGTTTGGAACAGTACAAGAAAAGTAATTCATTAAACAGTTTATACGTATGTGTGACGTGTAAATATATTAAAGCCGCGTGGTTGCTTTAGGACGGATTTCGATAAATGAGGTATCAATCTATTCACCTTAATCATGTTTGATAATTCATTTAAATGATTTATATACATTACTGTTATTTATAAATATATATATATATATATATATATATATATATATATATATATTTAGGTATTTATATGTTAGCATTCGAAATGTATTTCAATTAGTGTATCTTACCTAATAAATGATATTCCTGAATTTTATACAATATTTTTCTTCACTATTCGAGGGCTTGTAATCTTAGAAAACGACATTCCGAAGAAAACCATTATGCTAAGTATGTGTGCGTGCTGAGTCGTTTACATCTATACTGAGAAACTTTGATCAAAGTTAGGCGCGTAATTACATTCGAACATCCTATACTTGAGAAGTTATCTACTTAGTTTTGGACCTTTCTTTTGAGCGGAACTGACAAGTTTTCTTCGATTGGCGAATGTAAAGAAAAATGAAATACAATTGTGTTCATGTGTGAAAATACAAAGCAATAGTTTGGAGAGAGGTCTCTAGGGGCAAATGCAGTCGACAGGTGTAGTTCGCCGCCAATGCTTACGTGACTTCGAAACAATGACTCATGAGAAATAATATGACATTATTGTGTTATTTCAGTTGACTTTACGTCATACCTTGTGTGAATAGGTTATTTGGAAATCTAAATCTATATAGCTGTGTATAAGGAATAATGATAGAAAAAATAATTAAATAAGAGTCACTGAATGTACCACATAATAAATTTCCAAAAAATAAAGAAAATAAAATCTTATTTTGTCAATCCAATTTAATCCATTTTAATATTGTAACGATTCATCGTAAAAAGTTACATTGATATGTACGTATTTTCATTTCGTGTATTTAATTAACACAGAAAATTAAACAAATTGTATTAACCTCTGAAATCTTTATATGTATTAAAGTAATATTTTCGTTGATTTATTTTTACTCTTATATCCATTGTGATCACAATGTATTAGACTTAAAAAATATTATAAAACTTCTGTACATCAAACGAAACATTAGGCTTTTTCTGTCATATATGTACTATAAGTATTTTTTTATCGACAGACACATCTACTACAAAGATTTTTCTACAAAATATCAGCAATTTGCGAGACACAGATTTCAATTTATATGTAATCCTAGCTCGATAGGAAGTAATACAATTGCATTCGTATTATTGAAGTCCACCTAGAATTCTCTTTTAGTATTCAATTATCTTTAATTTTTTTTTCCTTTAAAGATAGATTACCCCAATATTACTTATTCTTTTTTTGAAACAATTACGTTACATGTTATTGTTTATTATAAAATATTTTATATAGGTACTAAATAACGTTTGAAATGTAATTTGATTATTTTTTCTCCTTTCAGGTAATTATAGCATTGATTCGTAACTCAAGTGAGTGATAAAACATTATTTATACTTTATTCATTTATGAATTTATTTACAATATATGAAATTATTTTTGTCTACGCTGTAAGGGTATTCGTTTGTCATACGTTGTCCATAAACAAATAGAAGTGATAAAATAAACAAACATTTACTGTAACTCTGACTAGGTTACAAGGCTTAATTGAAATACATAAATATTTGTTAGGTATACCAGGCCGTTAACAGGTCGATTATGCGAACCCATCAAGTGCGTACTCGAGCGAAGCGGGACCTCTCCGCTGTGTGCCTAATGACGGGTCACGCATTTAAATAGCCTGATTCCATTTCGATCGCTTAACGTTTACATGTTCACATTAAATTAATTTTCCTTATTTCACGTACAATTGCCTAAAAATATCCAATTTGCGGTTTGAACATTTACACTTACGTGTAAATTTATTGTCACCTAATTGATACTAACGAGATAATATCTAGATTGTATATAATGTTAGGTCCAGTTGCAGACATTTTTATTTTTAGTAAACTGCAGTAGGATAAAAATATTTTTAAAAGCAAATAAAATTGATATAAAGTGCACTGAATCATAATTAAATTTCACGTGCTCACGCACTGCTATTATATTTTTAAATCGTAAATATGATTACAATTCAAGTTGAATAGCTGCTTATTCCTGGATTTATATTAAAATATTTCGGGCTTATTGTAAAGTTCAACAAAGGCACTACCTGAAATTTCAGTATTTTAAATCTGAGTGAATGCCTACGAGGTATCTGCACATTGCTTACTTTTATTGCTTAGCTTTTGCATATTCTAGAATTTGTAGCGTTTAATATGAATCGTAAAATAGGGCGCCAAATTAATAGATTTTTTTACATAATCTATGGAACGAAACGTAAGGACTTCTGCCAAGTGTCAAGGAAGTTTAAAAACTGCTTTTTAATATAACTGAACTGTTTGATAATTAACACAGACTAGAATTTCAAAAGCAAATTACACATAAAAAAACTACATATAAAAACTTTCATAAATTGAATTTTGTTTTGACACTAAGTTCTTTCTGACTGCTCTGATATGCAGGATACTTTATCCTGCGTGAAGCTGCACATTTGGGCTTGTATAAAAATTGAAAGACGTAACAACTGAAAAACGCTAGCATAACAGTATACTATGAACATAATATTTTATGAATATAATATTTTATTATTGTTCTCGGATTCGGACATATGTTGAAATTTTCGAGTAAATTGAACGCTTAGTCAAAAGCGTTTCCACATTTTCTTACATTGATAGGTGAAATAATGAATAAAGACGTGTTAATAGGTGAAATAAAAGAATTTGCTTCTGTTTATAAATATACTCAGAAAAACATAGCGAAACTTAGCCCTGGCACCACACGTCCTCACCAATCTAACTATACGCTCGCGTTCAATTACCTCAATTTTTTTCTACACTAGACACAACCTTCCTTAGAGAATTACTTTATTTTTTTTATTTAATAATTGAATACTATGTTAAAATAACGATTAATTGCATAATAATCCTTGGAGTGTATTTTTACTTACAATAAGACAATTATTAAGACTATAAGACATTTTACATATTATGTTCATTTAATCTAATTACTATGGTAATATAAAATAAAAATTATATAATAGGAACTTACGTTTATAAATTTCAAACACAGAATTTTTTGCAAATCATTATCTGGTGAAATTAATTAACCGCCTGACTCGACAAATTTTCCGAGCATCTACTCAAGTCTTGAGGGCATTACGAAGTCCTTATCTTTAACCACTTAAATCATAAAATACTCCCCTTATATCGTTAAGAAAATGTGAGAGCAATATCTTTGATTACGTCTCCGAATATAATTGAAATCCAAGAATTACAACGATGTGAAAAGTTGTAAACAATTTGAAATGACTAGGGTAATGGATGAAATCCTTTTAGCATGCATTAGTATGCGACTACATAATTTGGTAGGAACGGGCGTCATTGTTTGGTACAGGTAATTTATATTGTGCTTTGCGAAATTAGCGAGGCCACAGCAGCCCAGGTGGCGCCCTCGGCCATTACCACGGGGATTTAGTCTGTGGAACACGGACTTTAACTAAGACCGCGTAATCTTTTGTGTAATTGTCGTCCCCATTAAAAATGTATTAAGCTGGGTGTTCTTAATTTAATCTGTGCAGATCCAACATCACGCTGTGAATTATAAAAATTAAAGTTTGTAATGTCTGAAAAATATAATTCTTTATTTTTGATAAATTTCTTTATGTATTTTACAATGTTCTCTTAATAATATTTGAAAAATAACCAACAATCGATAGATTTTATAATATTATATTCTAAGAAACAATTACTTCATTCTGTAGTCCATGTTTTACATTTTTTTTAATTTATAAATACATTTTTTTATAATACATGTACACGGTATTAATGGTGTGGTCCTTTTTCAAAAAAAAAACACCGTGATATTCAAATACATATAAATATGCTAGAGCCTCATAATATATTAATTTTTCGAGCACGTACATTTCTCAATATTTGTTTAAAACATGAGCTGTATAATGTATAAAGACACTTCGTAAGGGAATTGCGAGACGTATCTAGGGAAAATTCTTATTTGGGAGCAGCGCTGCGAACGAATTACTGTTCGATTTTCAATTGAGATTTTCTATTAAATTTGCCCGCTCGCTCTTGGAAGGTTATTATGAAGAGATATGTACGTACCGTTCTCTCACTTAATATACTTAAGACAGGAATTTAATAAAAACAGCCAATCAAAGTTTCATTGTATTTCCTTCTAAGTTCAATTCATGGAAGACGACGAGGCCCACACTTATTGTTTCTTTGTTAGTGTTTCGATATTCTCAATAAGTTATTTACGCAATATAGATTATTATTGTCATTATAACCGAAAATTTTGAAATTAAAGGTATTATAAAAAAATTTGGGACCTAAAAAATTCGTTGTCAATTCATGTACATTTATACTAGTTTCGTAATGTCCCTGTCAACAAAATAAATTATTTATGGTATATTTAGTCACTCTATTCTTTAATTTAAAATAACCGCTCCACATCCAAAAAGATATAGGTTGCATACCAAGTGTTAAGACACTTTCAGACTGCTTTCCGCTTAAAATCGATACATTGCGTGTTAGGTGGCAAGCTCAACGACACGCCATGTCATACCAATCATTATGAGGCATGAGATTAAACATAATCATTACACCGAATCACAAGCAACTTCGTTTACATTCAGGCGCTTTCCTACTGCGACTCGATGATATAATTGATTATACTTAATAATACACTTAAACGAATTGTTAAATTTTGACGACTTTTTGGATGCAAATGTAAGAGATTTCACTTTTAAAATCTTACCTTAAGAATACGACATTTATTGTCTGTCAAATTATATGTTTTTTTTATAATTGGACCTAGAACAAAATGTTGGCAAGGATTGCTTGACTGGTAATTCCATAATTTTCGTCCGTTTGTGTGATTTGATTTTTTTACGATAATTTTAATCTGCAAACATTTTACGTATAGATATATACTATGCACTATTAAATAACTATTTAACCCAAGATCACAAGTAGATGGTTAAGTATAACTACATGAATAATTAATGAATTTATAAGTTATATACATTTGTTAATGGACACTCCTTTAGAATATCTGTTGTGTAATAAACGCTAGATTTATCAGGAGTGCTGCCAACGTCGAATATGCCACATTCTGCTCTTTTCGGTCCCTTACACGGCTCAATATATATTAATTTAGTTTCATACGGACCCTATAAAAATAATTATATTTTTTTTATTAATATACAAAATCTTATTGGGTCCTAAATTATATAAAAAAATGCTAAATGTAAAATTCTAGCAAATTAAAATTTAACTTTAAATTTATACAAACTTAATTAAAAATACATCGTTAAATCAATGTTTAAAAATGTTATTGTAATAGCCACACTATATAAATATTTTAAAAGATACACCTTTTGAAAAACTACTTACATATTCCATTTGTGTTTGACATGCTATAGCAACAAATGTATGCCCAAATATCCACATAAAAAGCCATGGGATTAATTGCATCATTTTTAATCTTATGATATCTCTCTACGTGCCTGAGTGTCTGTATTATAGAACATTATAGGAGAAAACGTTGTTATATATACATTCATTTTGTAATTTATACATATGGGTCATACCAGATTGTATGCCCTAACGTTTTATTGTTAAACAAAAATAATTTCCTGTTATTTGTTTGAATTTACATTGTCATTGCGAAACAATCAAGTTAGATGCAAATTTTGTAGGATATTGTTTTCAGTAATAACCGAATGTTATTCAGATTATTACCAATCTGTATTTTTGATATAAATTTTAAATTAGATAGGTTTTGTTTGTGTATTTTTGATGATGTCGTCTTCTATTTTTTATTACGAAAAACAGTTCATAACTCATCTATCCTTGTTTATTGCCTCGTAAAAATACTCGGATTCAGATAAAATTGGTCCAATGCAAAGACTGTTTGGAGATGCAGATCTAAGATGTATAGCATATATCAAATTTTGCTCTTTTACTGTGTTAAGCCAAAGGAAATTTCTGAGAACCATACAGGCACATACACACATACATAGCTAAATGCCAAGAGACTTTCATCATAACGCACAACTCGTCCAGGGAACAAAATTGGACTATGCAATAAGTCATTACGGGGTTATACTATGAGACCATGAAAGAACTGATTTGCATCACTTTCCAATGACTGACTGAACTGAATGAATCCCGTTTGATGAGTCCACCAGCAGGGTTTTTCAAATCAGCTTAGTGACTTGGGCTATCCTAAGTTTATTATGATCTAAGAGGAAAAGTGTACTATTGCACGTTGGTTGCCTTATCATGACAATGGCCGTGAGCGTTTGTGTTTCGTTTTTAGTCTTCTACCATACTGTTTCGTTTTTAGTCTTCTACATATCTGTTACATACGTGTACACAGACTTTCGAATTTGGGCGAATATAAACATATTCGAAACGATTAAGAGCTAATATTCCCTTCCTCCCAATTTCAATTACTAAAAAAACAAAAGCAAAACTTTTATTTTGTTATGTTACTACCATATTTGTTTTCATTACTTTGACTATGTTTTTATTCAAAACTTTAAATATGTTCTACCTGAACGGATAACATATATCCCTTCCGTGGCCTTATTTCATCAACGAACTCTCCGCGTAGCTTAATGCATTTCACCATTAAGTGTCACCTGTGACATAAGCTATTCTTTGCTCGTTTATGCCTTGACTGCATTATTAATATTTTCATAGCTTTTATAAAACAATTTAATAACGTACGTTTACTAAATTAAACTTGTAATAAATTGAAATATTAATAATGAGTTTATAGCAAAATGATTGAATTTTCGTGAAACAGATTTTCCTCTCACTATAACTTGGAAGTACAATTTAAATTTCAGAGGACAAAGCAATACAATGTCCTTGTATGATTCGAATTGCTAAGTTGTTCTTGCATTTAACTAAATTCTATAGATTACATTCGACCAGACGTTTCTATACTGATTCTACCCAGACTCCCGACCTCCCCGTTCGCCGGCTTATGTGGTGATCACTGAGCTTAGTCTAAATTGCAACGAAATGAACTTGAAAGCTTGTCCACTTGGTGAAATTTATTTAAATACAAACCGCTGACTGCGACTTTGTCTGTTTAAATTGAACATCAGACGAATATATATATACATACATATATATATACATATATATATATATATATATATATATATATATATATATATATATATACACACACACACATAATTCATTCCTACATATAAAATATATTTTATTTAATTTTCCGCCTATAGTGACCGAAGAAAATTGGTTTAGATTGTTGTTCACGTACAGCTGTCAAATTTATTAACACTTTAATAAAGACGTGTACCCGAGCCGGGTTGGATGAATGTGGGCCCTAATATGCTCCGCCTTCGCCTGCGTCCGCTGTCGGCTCAGAATAAGGATACTCGTCATATTCTCACCGCAATTTCGCTTTTCATATGGATAGTGCCGTAGTTTAAATATTATGACGTGCCGTTGCTTAATAAAGTCTTTAATAATAATATTTGCATATAAATCTTCGTGGCGTACGTGAGGTTTTTATTAAGTTTGACATTTAGGGATGTTATTTCGTACTTCTTGAAGTATCAATATTATCAAAACTTGATTCTTGGCTTTGAGTGGAGAGTGACGATGAAACGATATATTACTATTTTTGTGTCTAATCTGTCAAATATGATAAATTTAAATTATTTTATAGAATTTGTTAGTATCTTTTACCGGAATTTTAAAATTTCATACTTTTTTTAGCTTCACGCTTTTATGCTATACTACTGTGCAGACATAAAATGCCTAGTGTCAATACACTCCGTACATCGCTGTATCGAGATATTGCGTGTTGACTGGTGGAATTCAACTGCGCACTTTGTCTTACCAGAGCTAGGATGTGACAATAATTTTAAATATAATCACTCCCCTGAGTGGGAATCGCACCCACAACCGATCGCGTTTACAGGCAGATACTGTTACACTGCGCCCCGACCAGCCTTAATTTTTTTATAATTTAATTTATTGCTATTACTAATTTTAAAATTTCATACTTTATCTACCCAATTTCGATTCTAAAATTTTACCAATTTGTGCTTATTGTTAACATTCTCAGTTCAATATAGAAATAAAAATAAATTATTTCGGTCAATTGTTGTTTTCTGTACATAAAGTAGAATAAAATAAAAAGAAGTTTTATTTTACCTAAAAAGAAATATTCAAAGATATATGAAATTGTTAAATAATATTTATTATATGATAGAATATTTTTATTCGTAAAGTTTTCCATAGTTTATGTAAAGGACTTTTGTACCGGAACGAAATTATCATACTTTCGTTCAGGTATCTAAGTCACAAAGTTCACGAGGGATAATGGAGTTAACACTGAAGGCAGAACACCTATAAATTCAGTAGATTTGCATCTCAATTAGATGAGCCTTATCATTTTATTCTTTATTTCTAACTCCGCGTATAGTAACTACATCTGAAAATCTTTAAGATTACCTTTAAGATGGCATTCTATGGGATATAACTATGTACAATGATTTTTTTACAAAATATGCTTTGAAAAAACATATTATTATACTTTGAAAACTTCATTGTCTTAAAATTTATATAATCATTTTTAAAATCGTTCTCGCTTGTAAACAAGAACTATGCGAATAAGTAGTATCCAAAGCATCGCTACGGCACTTAAGAACGCTCGAAGTGTGATGAATGACGGTGTCGCAGCCGCAAGAGCAATGCGCCGTTTCATACTCGCATGATTGATAGGGCATTATGATGAAATTAGTTTGATAGTAAATATACATTATGTACGTGTAAAGGAACTATGTATCTGTTTTTATAATTACTTCTCTTAGAAAATATATGAATATATATTTTTGATACTTATATAGTTTCGTAGTACAACTTTATTAACTTTTATAATTTAGCTACAGATGTTTTCAACCCGGATTTAAGACGTTGTTAAACACATATCACAGTTCTATCCGCATTTGGGGATTTATTTTTTTTCTATTCTGTTCCGTTCCGCCAATTAACATATCTAGAATTCAGGCAAAAAGTAGAGATCGAAGTGTTTCGCCAAGTCCTCCCTGATTACACTACTATATGAAGAGGTGTGAAAAGTCTGATGTATTTGTTCATTACAGATATTTCATTTTTCTGTATTATGTATATTTCTTTATATAAATAAAATTGGATACAGGAAATAAATTTATCAAAAACACTTCCTTATTTTTTCCGCCTTTCAAAACATCTTCTAACAAGAAGATTGCAAGAAATGGTAGCTATTGACCTTTTTCTATAGGATAAATTCACAAAACGGCGGAAAGATGTTTGTGTTTTGTAATTAATGAAAACCCAACACTGATAAAAGTTTTTAGTGGAAGTCGTCGCTAGTGTAAACAACTTTAATTATAATATGATTAACTTGAAATAATTTTGCTGTTTCATTAATGTGACTTTAAAATAATGACTAATTGAATAATAATTACGAACGGACAGTGTATCATATAAATATTTCAGCACAATGTTTCTGTTCATATTTCAATTATTTTCGATTCTTAAGAAAGGTAAGACACAACGCGGTGTTGAGATCCGCCTCTAAAAAGGGACCCTCAAATTCGACGGGACATTATATTTAATCTGAATTAATAAACTTAACTGTCCGTGGAAAAACGTAAAAAATGTTTAGTGTTTCATGTGCATTCATTAGGGTATAATGTCAATATTTTATTTACAAGTACTAGAGAAACTTTGATTGTATTGATGAAGTAATTGTGCAACGAACTGGAACAAAAGGAAATAGTAAGTCGCTACAATAACCGTCAATTTTCTTCTTAGGGCAAACTTCGTAGTTTACCTATCCTGCCGAGTGTTTGTTTCCTTTTATCGATTTAACGTTATTTTGATTGCCACAATTTGACCTTCCCACCCTTCGGCCTCTTTCGCTGATTGACCCTATTATCAAGTGCTATTCAAACCATTTTTGGCTTGTTGGAATTTCTGGAGCCGTATTTATTACGTATTATTATTAAAGATGTTTTACAATTCACTGTGTTACATTTTTTGCAGTTATGGTAATAGAATCTATCGTTCAATTAGATAATTTTATCGTAGAATTTATGTCAGCACGTATATATGACGATAGGGGACATTTCTATAATAGGACCTTGATTGGTCACCTTAATTTGGAAGGCATTCCGGTGTTAACCTCGAGAATTCCAGCATAGTTCTCATTCCTCGTCCGACACGCGTCAACCGTTGATATATTGTAGATATACACGTAGAGAAACATAGAATAGAGCAATTATATTCCTATTATGGTTGCTTTTAAGTATAATATCGCATAATAAATAAATGTCTACAGGCACCACTGTTGTGTTGCATTGCTCTGATAATAATTGTCTATGATTAAGACAAGTTTATTCTAAGTAGGATTCGACGGATTATGCAGACAGTACATTATGTCATAGGAGTTAATCATTTAATTAATTTAAACGATTAATCATGTGCTACTATAATTGTAAAGTGATTTCGTTATTTTATTACAATTTCAACAAAATTTCACTGTTTTGAGAATAGAAACTTGTAAAGCAAGATTTAAAATGATGGATAACAAGGGCAATAGCTAGCTGTTTATTACTCCAGAGACTTGTACCCTTTTCACCGAAATCAACTTTTTAAATATACATAACACTATTGTTGAATTTTCTCACCAGTACCTGGCTTTACGTAATCAGCTTTTTAAGCTTTTATAACACCTAAGAAAATGTTAGGAGTAATTAAAGTAATGAAATGGGAACTGAAGTGAAACATTTTAAAAAGAACTCCATTAACGTACAATATAAAGCCATATAAGAAAAATATAATGAGCTTTATACATAAAATACTGTTAAATTAAATGCTTGGTGTAGAAAAATTTTGAGATAACTAAAACGATAAGCACCGTAGCTTTATGAATGAGTGAATTCATCTTGATATTTAGAAGGAGGATTTATTACTGCAGCGCAGTTAGTTCTCATATATCATATGCACCAGGTCTTTGTTATATTTGTACATGCATGTATCTAAACAACATATATTTTTATATATGTATTCTAATTTAATATATCGATGTATTCTAATTTAATATATCGATGTATTCTAATTTAATATATCGATTATTTGTACTACTTGGAACTTAATAATAATTTTGAACAAGACAGTTTTTACGAAATAATTTTTTACTTTTAAATGGTATATACCATTACGATTACTATTACATAAGTAATCGTATTCAACAAAATTGTGACGTAAAATAAATTTGGAGATCGATGATACAGAAAATCGAATATTATCGGAACATTCCCGAATATTAAAGAGTAGGTATGCGGTAACTAGATAGCTTCAAGCTTTTATACCGCGCAGCATGGTAGACAGAAAGTACCTAGTGTCAAGACACTTCGTACTTCGCTTTCCACCGAATTTGAGACATTAATTAAAGTCTTTAATTCAGTTATAAAAATCTGAATGATGTAGTCAGCGAATTTAATTTTTATATTAGTATCTCCACTTTTCAATAAAACACGCGTTGCAACCTCTATTACAATTTATACAAAAATATATGTCAAATACATGTGTAATCTAGATTAGCAAACATACACAACACAAATTTAGCTTTGTATATATTGTATAAGATTGTTAGTTTAAGTTATTACTGGATATATCTAAGCTTTTTATTAAATATCATCATAGAACTTATTATTAATATTTTAATTAATTGGAATATAATAATTAAACCTAGTTGCAGTAGCAATATAACTGTAGTTTAAGACGTCGAAACTCACATAAATAATTCTAACAGGTAAGTAAGAACTACATTCATGAGATTATTACCTCGGCGCGTGGTTTTGTAATAACAATCACGCTTAAGATGTTATTTGCTTTGAAACGAGCACTTAAGACCATGAAGGTTAATTTTAAATCTTTATGTAACAGTTCTTTACCATAATTAGCACGGAACAGTAGAACAGTTATAGTTACGTAAAGTAGCCTTTTGATATATATGTATATTTATGTCTTTAAATATGAAGAAGGGTCGACCGCTTAGAATGTAAAGTTGCGTTAAGAACTTAACATATTTTTACACATTATCTTTACGACTTTTTAAATATTCATATATAAACAAAATGTAGTTTGAACAAAATGTAGTAAAAACAAAATACTTTTAATTAACTTGCCAAATGTGAAAGTATTCAAGTAAATAAATACAGGTGCGCCGTAAAACCCATTACTGAGACATTACTTTCCACTAAATCACGCTACATGTATATTAATGATGTAAAACTTTTGGGAAGCAACACATTGTGTCGAGCGACTTCTTCCTGTATTCAATTTCAAAGTTCTAATATAGTTCTTGTACTTAGATATATAAGTGGATCTTAATCCGCAAAAGCTAAGTTTTAATAAGTCTTATTATTTTAGTTTTTGTTTACACATGTAAATAAAAGTAACAAATAACTAAATAAGCAGCTCCATACTTTATTCTGCATAGCAGAATATAACCAGAGGCAACCTAGTACCACAAAACTCCGTCGAATCCTTTCCGAGTGCCAGAAACTGTCTTACTGCACCACGACGGTCTCAAGTAATTAAATATAATAATATAATAACAGAACTTTTTGTACGTGTCTGTTGGGACGTCTGTTTGTATTCCCGACCGCGACTTAAAATCGGTTGGCCGAGTTTGAATGTATGTTTCTTTATTCTAGCCCCTTTTATATGAAATTGTATAGCTCAAGCAATGTTTGTTTATATTATTTTAAAATTATTAATATATCCGTCGTTCTTTAAGATATAATGAATTTTTTTTGTGAAGGTGTTATTTTAGAAGAAGCTATAACAACACGTTTTAGAAGATTTTAAATTTTCGCTTTCAGAAGTGTTTTCGAAGCGATGATATATTTTTTATTTTTATATACATTTATTTTAAACATTCAAACAAATATAAATAAAAACTCGTGTGTAAATCACACATGATGCATTTTCATGATTTTTATATTTAAATGAGTAAGAAAAGTTACATAATTTAAACATCAGTAAAACCTTTTGTTTACTAGTGGTTTTACGACTGTAACTTTTATATGCTTAGCCACTCGTTATAATCATATGTTAAAATACAATATTTTGACAAATGAGGCTTTGCTAACTTTAATTTCAAAATATGTACTGAATTACCATATCCTAGGAAGAATGTAATATCGGAATAGTTCAACGAGATTGACCCATCGCTTAAATCCTTTCCAGGAGTATAAATAGGAGTATGTGCCAGGAAGGTAATTTGAATTCAGAATTTTTGGCTTTCTCTAATTTTGTGACTTAATGTTTCAAGTAAGAATATATCAGACTATTGTAATTGAATTTTGTTATGAGAATTAAGCAAGCACTCAGACTAATATTTACTTACATTAATGTACTATTAAATTACATGGAGTCAGTTTATTAATATCAAAAATGATATCCAGTTCAATATTTAGAATATATGTTACGCGGTTGTCAACTTCACGGATATTATAATTTAGATACTAATGATTGCCAAATTATGTAGATAATTCTGATAAATTTCAGAAAATTTATAAATTAATTGTATTCTTTTGGCTATAACTAATATTAAAATTATAACATTTTATATTTGAAATAACTTTAATAATAGTTTTTGCGTTGGTGTAATATTTTTTTTAACGACGACCGCGTACTACTTACTATATATGAATACTGAAATATAACTATATCTATAATATTTGTATAATTCTTTCATAAATTACCTGAATCTGAGAGATCTTGAGCATAATGGATTCCATGTTAAAGGGTTAGGTCCTATATTGCAAATGAACGTTATTATGATATAAAAGTCTCAAATCGATCGAACATGTTACTAAACTTAATGTACAAAATATAAATCAGGGTAAGCCGTTTGTCGTAGAGTTATAAGCAAATGAATTTCATATTTGCTTCTTTTGAAGCCATGTATTATGCTTATATTAAAATATTTATATTAAGATGACAATATATTGTAAGTTATAACTTTCTATTACAACGTATTACATTTCTGAGGTATGTTTGAGATTGCAATTCCATGTTATTATATATCTATATGGTGTTCTTATTTTTATATATTATGCTGATAATTTAGGAATTCTCCTCATACAATTAATTCAACTTGGAACAGTTATATCCATTTATCAATAGCAATAAATTAAATCTGACATGCAATTTTGATTGTCAAATTACCATTAATCGCAGCGGTGGACGGTCGTGACTAAAACAATGATTAGTGAAATTAGTCGAGGCGGTAACCCTGCATTACAAGCGCATTCAACGACAATTATGTAAATAGCTCGTTTGGGGTGCACGTGTCGATAGCGCGTCATCTCGTGTAGCGCGTACATTTAACGAGCGCACGCATTGTGCACCGCATGCTACTTCATTATACATAAACATTAATTTATTATCTGTGCGGATATACGTACATACATATGTTATAAATAACATAACTTTGGGACTTTATAATTATTCCTTTATCTTTGGTCCCGTATTGGTTTGTTCATGTATCCCGCATTTAGTCAGAAAAATCGAGACATTGAGTGTTTAGTGGCGAACTCAACGTCACAATTTGTCACCAGAGCGAAGATATGGAAATAAATTTTAAATATAAATAATACTTCGAGTGATAGTCGAATCCAGAAACTTTTACATAGTAATTTTTTTTAGCTTCACGCTTTAATCCCGCATAGCAGGGTAGACAGAATGTACCTAGTGTCAACACACTCCGTACTTCGCTTTCCACCGAATTCGAGACATGGTGTGTTGAGATGTGGAACTCAACGCCGCTCTTTGTCTTTACCAGAGCGAGGAAATGGATATAGTTTAAATATAATCACTCTCCGAGTGGGATTGAACCCACAACCGATCGCGTTTAGAGTCAGACGCTGTCACACTGCGTGACGACCGGCCTCATATACCTTACATAGTAATGTAATTTATATTTATTTCAATAATAATTTGTCCAACTTTATTATTACAATTATTCAATAAGAATCAAATCGAGAATTACCTACACCTTACAGTACGACGCGGCTTCGGCTTCCGCACGGTTCTTGTTTTATCCCACATAGCCAGGTAGTCTGAGAAAACTTAGTGTCAAGATATCCCTTACTTTACTTTCGGTCGGAATTTGTGACGCAACTTAGTCATGTTTTACTTTCAATCTGTAAAACATACGTTTTATTTATACAACATTTGATTGATTGATTACATAAATACTGATTTTGTACTCTTAGTTAGCTTTTGCCGAATCCCCTTTAAAATCAATTAAGCAATTTATTTGAGAGTGAAAAACAGACAGTGTTTTATTAAAAGTTTGCAGTCAATGGTTTTAAAAATATTATATATTTATTACCAATTTTAAATAAAAATGATAAGGTAATTTTAAGATATCATATTTTAAGAATTTTAACTTAAACGTTTAAACAGGGAAACATAAAAATATTTTATCTTAATCAGCAGTCAGCAGTCTACGTGGCTAGGTAAGTAATTACGTAATAAAAGGATTTCATGGCGATAGCTCGCTCGTAGCGAATGCTACAGTTCCACTACTATTAAAATGCGACTGTTTGGAAGGATGCTTCTTAATCAATTACGTAATAAATGTTTCATCTACTTTTTACTGGCTACCATTGTTTTGTATTAAATTGACAAGCAATAAGTCACTGATTATAATATCTGTTGTTAATCCTGATGAGGCTATCTGTGGAATATAATAAATAATCGAGTAATCTCAACCTGACGTGATATACACTGGAGCAAAGCCTTTGGACCTTTAAATAAAACTTTTTTTTATAATGTATATATAAAAAGAGCTATGGTGACAATAATGGCGCTATTTATCAAAGACCAAAAGGGATGGGTAATTATTAACGTGATATTTTGGCATTTCCGTTTGTTTGCCTTCATTTATGTGCGATATTTTCGCCCGTTAGCGTGTGGACAGTAGGTTATTTCGTTTGGCGCAGGGATGGCTCCGAATGATTTATTGTTGCGTTGAATATGCATGTCGAGATGAAAAATGACGACAAACGCGCGATAGTTAGTGTTTGTGGATGGATAGGATACATCGTAGAGCGATTGCAGTCGCTCCGCCGCGCTGCCTCCCTCGCCGCACCAAACGCGTCACGTTGCGGAAGTCGTTATGAAGATAAATTGGCATTCACGGTGTTTCTTAATCTTTTAAAAAAGTTAAAGCTATTCTGAGGATATTTATAAACGTGATTATTTTAAAGTTACTTTTTTCCATATTTTTCATTACGATTTTGTAACGGAATTATATTGTACGTATGTTGAATTGTAAAAAATATTTTAAGAATATGACTAAATAAGTTTGAAGCTTTAAAATAAGTTTTCAAAACTTGTAATACAACTTTGACTATAATCTAGAGTTGGACATGGTTAAGTAAAGTGCAGTACGAGATATGCATTAAGACGCACACTTCGGAGAAACAATGGCAAGTTATAGTTTCGTAGAGAGACGACTGAACGGTAAAGCTTAAAACGTTCTTTGAGGACAAGCGTATTCATTTCATATTCGTATTTATTCACAGTTTAAGTGTAATAGACTATCATATGTATGTGGGGGTTTCTGAAAATTAAACTCTGAAGTATTTTTATATATAAGGTACACTTTTTAAAAAAATGGATGTCATTCGTATTATTTTTGATTTGAATTATTCTATCTTATTTATTTTTTGTATTTATACGAATGAGAAGTAAGTGCCTGATTTTTAATCCCACATTATACTTAAACGTGACCGTTTTTTGTGCCGTTAAAGATAAATTTTTAAAATATTACGAAAACGTGCTTTATACTATTTCCATTAAATTATCAGATTAACCACAAAAGCGGTTATTTTTTTTCTGTACACCCCAAAGATAGCGCTACACTTTAGAATACTTTACATTTCTATATACGATTTATAAAACTTTACAGTATAAATTGTTATTTAACAAATTCTTTAGGGAACTCGGTGGCTTCTTGAAGTATTTTGCTAAGTCTTTAAAAGAAGAACAATATTTTCTTTTGAGTTTACGCTCAGTGGGTCAGCGTCTGATTGTAAACGTGATCGGTTGTGGGTCCGATCCCCACTCGGGGGAGTGATTATATTTAAATTATTTTCACTTCGTCGTTCTGGTAAAGACTAAGAGCGGCGTTGAGTTCCGCCACTCAACACGCAACGTCTCGAATTCGATGGTAAGCTAAGTTCGGTCTTGACACTAGGTACTTTCTGTCTAGCCTGCTATGAGGGATAAAAGCGTGACGCTAAAAAAACATATTTTCTATGTTAAAATATTAAGTATTGGCTGACAAGTTAAGGAGAGTTGCTCTGTAATATTTAGGAGATAAGATATTTATGTAATCGATTTCGATATATAATCTATAAATCTGTGGAATAGTTTTATTTTACAAGGCACTTTCCACCGTCCTTTTTCAAGACAAAGGATGCGGAGTTCTGCTGCCGTACAAACTTACCTACTGTAAAAAGAGGTGAAACATCGTAATATACTACTATAATATAAATATATTGCCAACCCTGTTAGAAGAAAACTAGAGGGAAATATGAAATTATAAAAACAAATTTAAAAATATACGCGTTTTATATAATACATGATAAATTCCTTACGAATAACGCATACTCCTTACTTTTCCTAAAAAAGGAAGGGTCGCTAAGTGGATTAGAGTATAAAATGATAAAATTGTAATAGCGTAATACAGTTCTTATTCTTCTACAATTTCAATATCCCTTTTATTTTTTTCGTAAACAAACGAGATTATTGAGTTGTTAACATTGAATTTTTATGTAATATTGTTTAGAGAAGAATTATTTATACTAATGTCGTAATTTTAAAAAGATCGTCACAAAGTGTCTTCAAACATTACCTAAAACGTTATTATTGGGGAATAGAAAGTAAAATATAAATAGTATGTACATTTATTTATGTATATATGTGTGTGTATGTATGTGTGTGTATGTATGTGTGTGTATGTATGTGTGTGTATGTGTGTGTGTATGTATATGTGTATATATTTATATTTATATATGTATAGAAGACTAAGGTTACTTGGAAGAGATCACCCTCAGTGTCGCCTTTTCACGCTGCAAATCATGAATAATGGGTATAACCATATATTATATATAATAGTATCCATTATTGCTTGGATTCCTGGCACTGTTTTAACTCTAATAAGCAACATTTCTATTAATAATAAGATAAAATGAAATCACGCACATCGAGGTTAAAACCTATGTAATGATTAAAACCTATCTTATTTTGCAGCAAAATAGTACAGTTGTACGAATTAACTGACACTTCGTTGATAGGGGTGGCGTGAAAAAAAAACCATCTCATACAGAAACTTATATACTGAAATTACGCATGAAAAAAGTATTTGGCTTATTTCAGCCAGCCAGAATCTACTGGATATTTATAGAGCTTCTATATGCAAAAAAGATACTGAAGTTTGTCGACAAGTTTGTTTTTGTATGGTAATTCAACTCCCTCGTAAACTTCTTGATCCTTCCTAGACGTACTTGAACGCTCATAAAACCTTATCTACAAGTCCATTGTTACCCTTAAATTTAACTTCCCTTGTACCGTAATTCATATAGTGTCCTAATTCTATATGCAAGTAAACTTAAAAGATTAAATTTTTGTAAGAATACATTTATACCTTATATAAAGAATTTAGACTAGTCGTTTACTTGCGAGCTAGCCGTAGGTTATCCGTTATTTTTTTATGTTGTTAACAGCATAACATCAGTTCGTAGTATCGGTGCAGGCGCTTCAATTTAATAGCGTACATACACTGTATTCTTTTAAAAATCAAGTAACAAATGATGAAAATCCAATCAGATCCAGAGACAACCAGCTGGTTGTTTTGAACGTAACAAGGCACTGACTACGTTGAGCTATTTTGATTTATTTTGCATTGTCCATTTGTCTATTTCACCGTGAAATCCGACACCGATCGCGTATCGTATTTGAAAACTTTTGAAACAGAATGAATTAGTAAATATTAGTTTAGTTAGAAATAGCTTAATGGTATACTTAATATTGTTCTGTTCGAATGTTGCGTTTAGCATTTTGTGTTAGGAATTGTATGCACAGTAAAAATGTAAATGCAATGGAATTGTCCTTAATAAGTGCTGGTATTGTTTCACCCAGTTATTGCGATTCTATACGTTGCCGAGACACGCTTGGAATAAATTAAACTGCAATTTGGGCCTTTAATATGGAGTGTTGTTGCGCCATTGGATAGGGAACCACTGGTGCAACGATATGAACGGCATTCGAATGAGTACACAAAGGCTGCGCTACATAGATCTGGCCATCGGTAATGCAGCCGAGCAGATGATTGTTCTAAGAGTCTCTGTGGACTGCTGCCTACTCATGTTAATATATGGACAAATATTATGAAATTATTTTTATGAAGGATATTTTAAACATTTGATTTTTAATAAATTCAATTACAAGGAACAGAATATATTGAAAACAAGTATAATTGTATTATGTGGCGCACTGACCAAATTGAAGCACGGATAGTGCCTTAGATTCGCTCAATTTGCACAATTTACTTGAGCTACCTTTACATAAACAAACTGCTGTTGCAACTAGATACGTTTCTGAGCTTTGTTTGGGCGGTGGTATTCATTAATTCATGTTGATTCCTCTTTTAAAGTAGTTAAAATTAAGAAAAAAAATAGAAAGTCGGTAAAGTATTAAAGGCTTACTACTGTATAATTTTCGTTTGACTTTTATTTTACTTCTTAAGTTAAAATTTCTCTATTAACGACATGCTAAATATTTAAAATTTTACGTTTGTGTAAGTAGACTTTGAACAAAATGTTCTTTATATATTTATCTAAAAAGAAACTTTCATGATATCAAGGAGATTATTTGCAATTTTCTTTTTGTCATTAAATCTTTAATTAAATCAAAAATAAATTTTGATTTTGTTACTAATAAGCATTCTTTAACAAATTTTGATCTAAATTGCTTTGTTTCAAATAAGCTCGTCTATTAAATCAGAATAAATATAAAATAGGCCTACACATTATTTTCTATCATTTTTGGTGGGAGAAAGCGATAAAATGGTGAACTAATTGTCTATTATTGACTAAAATTTTTAGTTAATAATAAGACAATTAGTTCACCATTTTATCATTTTTATAATTATTTAACAATTTTTGCGGAAACCAATTTCTCGGCCGGGTGTCGGAAATATCTTTGCCAACTTAATTATGTACTTTAAAAAGTGTTCAATATTCATTCTGATGTTCGCTGAGCAGATATTAAAATTCATAACTCGGCTATTATATTCGTCAACATCTGGCGCCACTGAAAAGTTATTATCTGGAACTCTAAGAAATGCATTAATTAATTTTAAAGCATGAAAAGATAAAGTCACATTTTGTTGGAGTTTTACATTAAACGATATATTTAATGATTTATCAAAAAAAGCCAAATTAAACTGGTCTCTTTATCATAAAAAAATATATATATTTTATATTTAATAACATGATAATATATTATGCTTCCTTTGTACAAGAATTCCAGTAGTTCTTTTTATATAATCATATAATTGTAAAATACTTTTTATACTTAACACATACCTTGTAACTATCATCATTTCTCATATATTTCGCTTGTTTTAATCATTTTCGTGTATGTTTTTAGTATATTCAGCACTATGCAATTCGTTTCACATAGTATAAGCTGGTGCACACCCATCTCTATCCTCACGTAAATAGATTAAGCCGACTGAGTGCTGGTACTGCGTGGCGCATTTTTTAACGTTTTTGTACAACGTTATCATTCGCGGATATTACTTTCATGTCATTTCTCCTATTTTCTGTTATTTAAGAGGCACGTTTTTGCTCTTGATTTCCAATTTACAATTGAAGAGTCTCGATAACGAGCATCTACCAATTTGTTCGTAGGCGCGGAAATCGATACGAATAAAATACATTTCAACAAAAAATCAAACAACAAATGGAATTACTATATTTTAACATTTTTTTTTAAATTTTATGTTCTTTTAATTGAGAAAGTAGTAAAAAGGTTTTCGTTTACTTTTTAACTGTCTCTCAACTTTGTGGAGTTGAAAAGCGAAATGAGTAGGAATCAAGTTTAGAGAAATTTCAACCTTTCTTTTTACAATGAGAAAATTTATAACTAGGTAAGTGAAATTGAACGAATTGACGATGGAGCCAAAAGAAAAATAATGTATACAGTACAATTTAAAAAGTTTTAAATGAAACTACTTTAACCTGATTAATCGCATATATTTTGGTCACAGGTAGGTCACCACGGACTACTGTAAAGTGTTCGAAACGTCAGTTGTCCAAAATGTATTTTCGAATACCAAAATAATTAATCTGGTTAAAATAGTTTCACTTAAAATGTATAAAAATCGCGATAATCAAAGATCTTATTAAAAGTTTTATATATACTCGTTTTATTCAAGAATTAAAAATGTGTGGTCGTGGCGCAAAGGTATCCCTCTGCGTCTGATTGTAGATCGATCGGTTGTGGGTTTGATACCTACCCTGGGGTGTTTATATTTAAGGTATTTTCGATTATTATAGATAATTTTTAATATTTACTATTTTTAAAGTGTTATTCCACACTTAGGATTAGAAAACATTTTTGAAAAAACGTATAAAAATTTGAACGCAGCGGGATTCTAACCCGCGCCTCTTGGATACCGTCCAAGCGCTCTGACCGCTAAGCCATGCGTTCTACTACCAGCTGCGTCGAAATTCTTATACGTTTTGTTACAGAGGTGCTAACAACATAAATAAGTTGTAACAATTAAACAAGGTTCGAATCCCGCTGCGTTCAAATTTTTATACGTTTTTTCAGATAATTTTTAATTTAAATTGAAACTGGGTACCTGCTGTCTAGCCTGCTATGCGGCTAAAGCATGAAGCCATAATTAATTACTATTATTTTAATAGTTTCTTAAATATATAATACATATCTTGTATGTTTTAAGAACTATTAAAATAAGCTCCGATTGTTTTCATAAATATCTGATATCAGAAGTATAGTAAAAAAATATATAAATATCTTTAATATTAGCACAAATGAGTTTGGTTGCATAAATTTAAAACTGAAATAAGAAGGAACAACTTTCGATTCCTTTTAACAATAAATGTGCGGATAGAAAACGAGAAAAAAAAAATTACATTGATTTAATTAAGTAAATATTACACACACTACCATGTAAGACATTTACTTTATATAACCGACATATAAGTTGCTTGGAATAGGCATATTTTAAGCGTCAACAGATTCCCTAGTTGTCCTACATAATATAGGCTTTATACAAGAATAATTTCATTTATTTTTTTATTTATACAGACTAAATCTAAACCGTAGGTCAAGTGTCGCTTTATCGGATAAATGTGAATAGTTTTTACGATCGTCGCGTGGCTCCCAGCCATTGTTTTATATGCTATAGCGGTATTTATAGCTTGGTCCTTGTCTAGACTGAACTTTACTATGTGCGGCATACATACGTGAAAATTCATGAGATTATACTGCTGACGTTCAAGCGGTCGTGAATAGTAACATATTTTAACTACTTTAAAATTAATAAACATATATTAGTTTTACGTAATTGGTATTGAATTGCAATAATTATATATTTTCCATTTAATCGTTAAGCAATACATTTTAAAACGACAAAACAAAACGACACCCAACGTCTATTTATAATTTAAAAGAGCTATAGTTTTTTGATAACATTGTTTTGAGATTTACGTTTGGAGGTAAAAGGAATATTATATTCCCTACTAATGTATAACTTACTTAACTACATTTTATGATTATTTAAAGTGTCATGGTAACTCATAACCGAAGCCTTGTCAATAATCAATACTTTAATGTGATTTCCTTCCTTGTATAATCAAGATCTTATTCTAATAAGCAATATAAATAAATTTCCCCTGCAAACTGGTATACAACAAATACGTATATCCATTTTGTATAAGTACATGTTTGATCGTACATTTTAACTACTATATTATAATGGAAGTAACTTTAAACTATCAAAACTTCCCTTTAATTAACTGAATATAAGACACGAAAACAGTATTGAATCGGCGAACCGCAATAATTATAAAGTTTGTTATTTAGGTAACAATGTGGTTGAATTAAGTAAAGGTAATATAAGCTTTACTCACTGGCGTTAAACTTTGCCTAATTCTATTCGTTTCATCTTATTTAGGCTCCAGTTATTTTAATGAGTATTCTGTTACATACGCTTACATTTTTAATTTTTTTGAATACAATTTGGTAGCCTGTTGTCCTTTACATAAGGACTAGGTGCCCCCCATATCTAGTTTATGATATGGAATTTTCATTTTAATGTTTTTAATTTATCTGTGAAATGTGAAATCCTATGCAATCTCGATTTCAAGAAATTCCCACGTAGTGCCTCCCTATATTTACGATTCCCGCTAGTCGGAATTGAACCCACAGCCGATGGCGTTTACAGTAAGACGGTTTCCTACTGCGCAACAGCCTGCGTAACTTCTGGGTTCCATTTGCATTATTAATGTTTTACCGACTGTTTTGTAGACAGGCTTATAACATAGTAGTCAAAAAGTAATTCGGAATTAATAAATTTGCATTGAATGAAATATTATTCCGTTTGCCCTTTAATTTGTCTCTTTTTTGTAACAACATATACTCTTTTAACTATTATTTTTTGTATCTGTAAGTAGTAATTGAATGTTTAAACCAAAATGTTTTTTGTTATGAGATGCACGGGATTCAAATAGACCGAAGAACGTTGCGAACGTGGAAAAAAATATAAACAAAGTGAACCGAAACGAACCAGATTTCATTAAAGCTTTCTTTAAAAAAACGAAAGTTCGTTTTGCTTGGAATTTAGACAACTCGCCATTGCGAAATTTTAATTAAATCCACTTTGATCGGGGAAGTGGAATGTCTCTTCAGTGATATGATTAAAACCGCAATATAACAATTGATTTGAATTAATCCGATAAGTCTGAAAGTTTGAAAATAGATTTATGAAAATGACAATGGAATTACGAATAAATATAGCTCTATAAAAGTAAAATAGCTGTACATATAATTTCAGCATGTACACGAATGAGTAAATAATATAGGTATTCACAAAACATTTTTGTGATTTACTTTTATTGTTCATATAGAGCCTTATTGTTAAAATAAAGCTTTGTGGACGTGTAATTGACTCTATACTGGCTTGGTATTGATAACGTTACATAGTATAAGTGCGTCTTCGTTTGGGCAATATCAATTAAGGCCGCACGACGTGCTGCCGATAAAGGAGGGAGCGTGAACCACCTTCCTCCGCTACGAACTTAAACTGCAATTTGCAAAATATGAAACGTGATATTGCCTAAATAGCCACTTACCTAAAGAGAGTCGTGCACGATCTATTGTTTACAGTATATTAATTAAGATTACCCTCACCGATTTTCGACAGGGCACCTAAATATTGAGGGCCCTCGTCTAAAGTAATTGTTCCAAATTCAAGTTTCTAAGATTTTCTTCTTAATTACTGTGTTATTAGTAGTTTTGATTATAATAATGCCTATAGAATATTAATTGTAATTGTAAAACTTACGCTTTAGTATTCAAATTTGTTTGAAAATTAGTAAATTTACTAAACAATATTTACTAAGACTAAGAAACATTTCGAGAAAAGTGAAAATTGTAATGAAAACGACCCCAGTCTGAATATCCCTTCACTTTTGAAATTGTAACTGTTTTGTGTTAAGCGCAGTCTAATTGCCGATTGCTCTTTAAGTTTATTTTCGTTTGTCAAACTCGAAATACCTACATGAGTAAGGTCTGTTGTTGATGAATTCGTAGCAAATGAGTGCATGCGGCGTAATTACTTAACTTGACCTTGTTACAGTGGAAAACGTACCTCAGGCTACTGAACACTGTTACCTTAGTCGTTTATCTCTCTGTCTTCATATCTCATCTAAACAACATAGTGTATAACTCCGTTCATATGTAATCTTGTCAATTTTGAAGATACGACTCACAATATAACCTAACGAGGATTTTTTTTCTTATATTTACATTTCTTGTCGAATTTACTAAGCTTTTACCGACTTTTTGGATTTTGGCTTCAGGTTTTTCTTGGATTTTGGGTTCAGCTTAATAGAAGAGATAAACTATAAAAATAAAAAGTGAGTGAAATGAAAAATATTGTGTTTTATCAAATTATAATCCGTCTAAATGCAAAATGTAATCAAAAGTTGTTCAGGTGTTCCCTATTCATTATTATGTAACCCTACAGTTGTTTGCTTATGAAAAACTTGTAAAAAAACGATCGAAATTTTAATATTTTTGTATTTGACATTATATAATTGCTTGACTACTCTTATTTCGTGCATACACGGTAGAATAGTTAATTACGCAATTAATTACCTTACAATCATTGGATTTTATTTGATAAAATTAAAAAAAAATCTTGTTTTTTTTTATATACAACTCTTTAAGATAAAGTTGTTGTTTGTAACCATTAAATAAAATATTTAAAAGAAAATAACGTGCTACATCGCATATTTAATTTTGTCACTTATTTCCCGTGTGCAAACTTTATTTTAATATTTATGAAAATTTTAGTAGGCAGTGTTATTGTATGAAAATATATTCGGGTTATTTTAAACGTAGTTTTTTCAGTGTGCAATGAAATTTATAAATTATAATTAAATATTCATATATGTCACGCTCTACATTCTCTATGAGTGAGTTGGCGATTTTGAACAAATCCTATCTCTTTTTAAGAATAAATTTATAATTATAATTCCATATAAATATATAAATATATATTCCATATAAATATATATTCCATATAACAGTCCGTTGGTGCGTTCGTTGTTTACCGCTATGAATATATGTACGAACACATTTAATATAAGAGATACAAAAAATAATTTAATTAACAAATGCCTAAATGTAAACACATTTTTTTTGAACCGTAATGATTTATCAGAGCTTAAACTCGGGGAAGCGTGAACGTCGCAATGTCCTTGTAGCTTCCTTTTATCATATCATTTTGACGGATCGCAAGTAATCTGTAAAAGAGGTAAATATATTTTCAAAGATAACGTATCAATTTCTATTACATCTTGCGAAAGAAAGATGAACGAGTTTTCCTGATATTTAAGAGTGATTAATTAAGAGAGGTTCTACAAGATGCAAGATATTGTTGTTTTTATCGGTAGGGACGGACGGATCTCGTCCAAATTCGCAAGTGGCAGCTGTTAGTGACGCGTTAAAAGTGTCTATCTTTTATTTATTATCGAATTCTATAGGCGCTTAAAGTGCTTCAGATTATAACTTCTTGGTAAGAGTTAGTACATGTCCAGTTATTAATTGAATGTTAAAAATGAATATTTTTTAAAATATAAATTCTAATATTTGATTTAACTTGATTTGCGTAAATACTAGAATACTGTTTAAATTTACTGGATTTAATTTACCTGTAAAATAACAATACTCCAAATGAAACATGTACTTAATTTACGTCAATGTTTTTAAGTGCACTACATAGCTGTTTCGTGTCGTATCTTAAATCTGTAAGTGACGTTTATCCAAGCCCTTTATGTTTTATCGCATTTGTCTATAACTTGGCAGAAAATGCGAATGTTTTCTATTGATTTACAATCTTCCCTAAAACTTTGCTCGTTCCTGTCTCGGCAGGTGCCTTCGCGAATTATGGGGCTTGGCATTATTGCCGATGCGTGTAAAATGTCCTTACTGTGTCGTGAATCTTGAAATTAACGAGTGTTTGTTTTTGATAACTTTACTTTTCAATTATTTAGTTAATTCATGTTGTAAATGTATTGAGTTAATCTATTAAAAAATACATAAGTTTGAAAGATTGTATTATTTATATATTATATTAACTTTATATGATAAAATTGATGATACGATTGAGTTGATGGTCGTGGCGCAGTGTCTGACTGTAAACGTGATTGGTTGTGGGTTTGATTCCCACTCGGAGGAGTGATTATATTTAAATTATTTTCATTTGACTTGCTCTGGCAACACAAAGCGTCAAGTTCCTCCAGTCATCACGCAATGTTGGAGACATTTGACGGAAAGCGGAGTATGGAGTGCCTTGCCTAACTTCCTATCTTCACTGTTATACATGATAAAAGTGGGAAGCTAAAAAATAATATATGACAAAAAATAGGATATATCAAATTTTTACCCACATATATATTAATATATGTGGGTATAATTTTATAATATTTATATATTTTACAACAAAAAATATAAACTTTGATATTACTGCTTTTGCACATCAATAATTTATTCAGTTTTTATTGGCAGTTGATTGAGTTACTGTTATCAAACCTCGATCTAATATTTTATAGAGGGAAAACGTTGTGAATAACTTCATTTATTTCGAAATTACTCTCGATAGAAGCAAATAAATAAAAATTTGTTTTATAATTTTAAAATTGTTTGTTTTTACTTTGAAAAAAAAAAACAAAATATTAATTGAATAATACAATTTATTTTGTTGTAACTTGTAGATTTATTTGTTTATTATTGATTATACTTCAAATTAATAATAAATTTATAGTATTGATGTACAGCTTTAAGTTCGCCCCTGAGATACGCAACGTCTCAAATTTCGGGCGGAAAGTATTTGACACTAGGTTGTTTTTGACTCTGCTGTGGGGGATAAAACGTGACGCTGTTAGGAATATAAAAATGTACTCACAAATAATTTAATTTAACGAAATACTTTTTGGTATAGAAAAAGCATAATAAATAGGTAAATGAATGTAGAATCATAAATATAATTCATTTGTCAGTTTTCCATCATATTTATCGTTTACAGTATTAAAGATATTTCTAATTGTATTTTCTTTGCGGTAAGTTAGTGTTACGTTGGTTTAATAAGCAACCTTTAGGGACATAAAAGATCCAGATATTATTTAATTATGAAAATTGTCAAGGGGATACTGAATGAAAAAATAACTATCAATTTTCTACAATTACCATAGATTTGATGTCTTTGTCATGTATTTTTATATATAGTTCTAATTAAGATATTATACGCTATTATATGTTTACTTTCTTGCTTTTTATATAAATTTAATTTTAACAAGGTGTAACACCTTATACTTAGGAAAGAAAATATTCCATACCCGTATAAAAATCTGAGCAGGATTTTAACTTTCGCTATTTGATTTTTATATATTATTAAGTAACTGTATATATAAAATATAAATATTATGAATAATTACTTTGTGCTTTAAAAAATAAACACTTCAAAAATACGTTTATCTCTTGTTTTCGTAATATGTTTTAAAACAAATTAATAGTAAGCTCTGAAGTTAGGTTTCGATTATCTATATGATTGGCACTTCAATTAAAAGTTGCGAAATCAGGTGTGTTTGTGCTTTTAGACAATTTGTTTCTCTTTTGTAGGAAGTTGGTTGACTTTGTGTTTATAAATAGTGTAACATAAGTATTATATTGTACTAACAATTAAATATATTTTGTTACAGGTAAGCAGATTTGATAGTTATATTTACATCAGTCAGACAAAGGTAAGTGCTGTCTTTTAATATTAAGCCTATGACGAAGTAAATGCTGTCAATAATATCCTAATTTGATTTCTTAACAAGTAATTGAAATATGCATTGCGGTACACCAACAATATATAGTTAAAAGGCTCAATCGTAATTTATAAGGTACGCTGTTTTTTTGTTGGTATATAAGTTTACATAAAAATTTTGATTGGCTATTACGCCACGAATTCTTATATTTCAATATTAATTAATATTTCAAAATATTTGTATTGGAGAAATTAACGTAATCGACCTGCGTAATTAACGCAAGCAAATTGTAATATTTATACGATAATATATATATGTAACAAAGTAAACTTCCAAAGACATCACAATTTTTTTTGCGCTTCGTATATTATTATATTTTGTTCATGGTTTTTGAAAAAAAATAATGTCAACTTTACAAAAAATATAAAAAATGATAAAACATATTTACTATTTTTAAAGTGTTATTCTACACATTTACAATTCTCCCAATCACTGTGTCTTAAAATGTTCAGTGTTTCGGATCGAGAAAATCGATCACTCCATCCATAATTCTTTATTCATGAACGTCTGCATAGCGTTTTCTATGCTTTTGTATAGAAAAATCTATTGTTTTCGAATAGTGTATCAGACAGTGTATAGGTAGCGTATCATACTACCTTTGAAGGCAAGGAGCGTCCGGCGTTGCAAAAAGCGTAAAGCGCATTGTTTTCGCGTTTATAGAGGAAACTTTCAGGGCTGACAAGCGATGGTTGGGTGTAATGGACTACTATTTACTCTCCTTTCAAGCTTTTAGGTTAAAAACTAAGTAAAGCAAATTGTAAGACGTAGAAAGCATTTTACTTTAGCGGATAGCTGTTATTGGTAATTAAGTCTCTGATATTTTGGTCTTACGCGAATACACAAAATCTTAAATTTAAAATTAACCGTTCATTATGTGTTTAAAACTTGTCCAAGTTATATTTATTTCAAATAGTTATCAAAACTTCAGAACATATAAAATTTTAAGAGCATTTCTTAAAATATTTAAGTATTTTTATTTTAACATGTACATTTCACTCTAAAAGCGTAAGAGGATTTCAGACAACCAAGCGCTATTCTCCGCCTGACAACACTGCCCAAGAGCGATATTTTTATTATTTATATAATGTAATGTAGTGCACATGATCAGTGTACGTTGTAACTTACAAAATTAGGTTTATTAATTAACTAATTACACTTAAATTTCTATAAAACAAATTGGAGACTTAATTTTGTGTTTTTTTTATTAGAAACAAGACTCTAAACTGAGAATTCATCCCTAAAAAAATATTCTGCTTGAAAAGATCTGAAACGTTCTTTATTTTGACGCGGTATCATTTTTTCTTTCCAATGAATTATCCTGATGTTGCGGAATTTATTGAATGTTACGTTTTACCAGTAAGATGTTTTTACTTCATCGAATTTAACGCACACACATATACATTTTCACCTAATAAGGATTCACTGTGCGTAATAACTAATACAGTGTTTTTGTTTACTTACGAAAAGTTCAGTTATAAGGGAAATTTATCGTCTTTTGCTACAACACATTTATATAATCATTTTATTTATTATTATCATAGAGCAAAACTCCTAAATGGATCCGTTTAATTTTCTTATATACATATGTATGTCTAAACATTTTTTAATAACAATGTTTAGAAATACATACGTACATACATAAAAGTGATTACTATCCTGCCCTAGTTGTGATCACCACTGACATAATTGTGAGCGTTAAGTGATGATCACAAGTAGGACAAACAGACGGCACTCATAGTTATGCGGTCTTCATTAAAAACCTCGGAAGCGAGTCTAAAGTTTTAATACTATTTATATCAAACAAAATATGGGATAATGAACGATAGAAGACTTTCTCTTAATTGGATTAATTAAAAAAGACCAGTTAATAAAAAAAAGATAAACTGAATCAAGGAAAGCATGTGTAATATTATATTTTTGTGTATTCAGATTTAAGAACGTTTACTTATTAACATTATAATATTATACGGTAATACTTTAAAGTAAATTACATTTTAGTGTAATCAAATCTGTTTTATGTTGCATTACGTCTATGCGGAATATGAAAGAAGCAATAAAAATTTAGCGCATGCAACGTCAGTAATTTTCACACTGTCAACGGTACATTTCTACAAATATTTTCTGTGAGAATGCTCTTCTGATATTTTTCCTAAATAACTTCATGTACTAGTCGTATACATGTCGCGTGCTTTGCAAAGTGCTTCTTATACATTGCAATATTTATATATAAGTGTTGTTCTTGAAAGCAATTTAAATTTAACAAGAAGCTTTATTTTCTATTTTTCTAAAGAACGAACAAAATTGTGTTGAAAACAATCTTTTTGTTGCAAAACACAATGAACTCGTACCTAATTTGGTGTTTAATTATTTAGATAATATAAAACAACGTCCATAAATTTTGTACTCTCTAATAAAATATAATTGCAAGCTCTTCAGAGATAGTAATAGATAGTAATGGAATGACGTAGTCGGTCTCATCTGTGTTTATATATTACGTATAAGAAGCTACTGTTAGGTCAATCTTCCCATTACTGTAATGTTTGTATTAATTATAGAGATGTTTATATTAGTCACACAGCTTAGTTTCTACAGATTTGGCTACGAATGCTGCCTGTATGTTGGCTGGGTAGTCAATAGATATTGTAGATAGATTCACATGACCAAAATAGTCAACACCTTTGTATATAATATTAAATAAAGAAGGAAAGGATAAAGAACGCATTTGAATATCGGTCTTATTATCATAATGTAATTTTACTTCCTAAGATGCAGCTACTTATCTGTGACTTTCTTACTATTCTATTTAAATGTGCACTTGAGGTTATTATTTCTGTTAAAATAAACATTATAAATATTGTTTTTCAAGTTATATTTCATAACTTTTTTATAAAAGCATTCTATTGTAGATATTTTCTTGGCATAGGTTGTATATAAAATATAATATTACCTAAACAAACATTTTGATTGTGTTAAGGCTGTCAACTATGAAGAACGCTTTACACGCCCTTTTGTTCTATAGGCGATCGTACAGTTATCTCGTTCAACCTACGTGGCCGTCTTTTATTATTTTAGCATAGATGAAACAAAAGTATACATTACAATACCCGTGTATACAAGAAACATTTAAAATTTAGAGGTCTAAAATATTTGAAAATTATATGGTACATTTTCCATAAGTTTTGTTACCTTTGAAACATATTTATCTACAAATAGTAGTTAGTTCAACGATATATTGATTTTGTATTAGTGAGATAAAAAATAAATAAGAAATAACATCAAAGAATATTTTTATATATATATATATATATATATATATATATATATATATATATATATATATATATATATATATATATAGTCTTCTGTATACTGAATATTCTTACAAATAATTTGAAGAATCACTAGACTATAAATCTCTGATTTTGAAAATGTGTATCTGCATAGAATGTTACTTCTACTACTCTTTTTTTGTAGCTACTGGAGTATTTTTATGTGGAAAAGGCAGTAATATTTTGGACACAATTTTTTTCTTTTGTTGCAAATGCAAGCAGTACAGTTAAGGTCATAATGTTCACACAAATAAAGTTGCGATTAAAGGCTAATTTTTGGTGTAGTTCTATGTCATATCAAACAAAAACAAAACATCTTTGTGAATTTAAAATGTAACTATTAGCAGCATAACTTGACTTCACTTAAGAGGCGAATCTCCAAGGTAAGAAAAAAAGTAATAACGGCGACTTAATTTCTTTTTCAGCCACAACGACTTGCGGATGACGCAATCAGGAAATGATTGTTAATTCAACGTGGCTCTTCGAAGCGTTCATTAAATAGAAACTTAATAGAAATGAATAAATTCAATGCTGACATTCACTCCTTAAAGTGATGATTTAAATAAACATTTTTTAATATTTATCTTGCAAAGTCCAGAAACTACCTATGAAATTTTAGTCGCGGACTAATTAAAACGAGAATGCATTCCGAGCTATACTTTTGTGAGCGTAGTCAAAGCGTGCGGGCATTTTAAAAGACATGGAATTCAAACGACTGTACGAACGAATTTAAATCTTCATATCTTTGTCGCCACTGACATGAATATGCTAGAATACGAAAGTGATAGTCATCTAATAAAACCTTGTTACCGACACCAAAGATAATCTAATGTGAAATCTAGGCGAATGTTTGCGATATTATTTTTTCGTAACGCTTTTACGACATTTTTAAGATGGCAGAGCTGTGGCGTAAATTCGGTCGCACGTAATGCATATCAATCTCGGATTACCTTATATTTGATATTTATTTACATACATATGTTAAAAAATTATAAGATTATACATATCGTTTAAATAGAAATATACTTTTTTTATTGAAGTGATTAAAATAGCTTAATTGTTTACTAAAATTGTGTCTTCATAGACAAGGCTCTGTACACATCAAGCAGTGTCTTTGTGTTGAGCTGGAAAGCTGAAATTTCTATAGGCAAATACTACAGTAATATTTGTTGACGCAGTAACATTTGCTGTAGAGGGTTGTTCGTTTATTATTTTTTGGCCGTGTTCCATTAAGAAAGGAAATGATAGTGTAGGCTCAGTTTCTGTGCGTCGAGCGTTATTGCGCGTGAAGGCGGGCGGACGGGTGGCGGGGCGGGCGGCGGCCAGTGACACGCCGGCCTGCACCGCGAATACGCGTGTCTAATCGCATCGCAACTTTTAACCGCGAGTTCAAATAGGCTAGTTACTGACATCATATTACAGTATATGAAGTGATGACTTTCGTGTTTTGTTAATGTGATTAGTGCGATAGCATATATTATAAAAGTACGTACAAACTCAAATATAGAAATGTACGAAATTTCAAACTTTTAATTTAGAATTTATAAGCAATAAATATACTTGATCTGTTCTATAAGATTTACCTTTTTATTTCAATAAAACTTTTAAAATTATTGGTATACCTAAAAGACATTAAACTAAATGGCTAATGGTCATTGTATGCAGTTTAATTACTTGCTTCGTTGCAATAATATCATATGAACCACATCGAAATTAATAATTATACTATATGAATAAAAAATGAATTATTATAATTTTAATAAGCCAAGTAAATAGTGACTTAAGTTAACCATGTAACATTTAATAATTAGTAACTGATAAATTCAAGTCAACAAAGTTGATAAATATAAGCTTCATTTAATTTAATGAACTGATTACACTAACTGATTTCAACTATTCTCAAATGTCAGAAGTAATAAATAAAATATAAAAAATCCATAAATCCGTACTCACTCACTGCTGTGTTACATTTTTCATTGTGCCTTGCAATCAATTTTACAAAAAAAAAACAATAGGAATGATCAAAAGCTGATATTTCAACGATGCATACTATTAAAAATTTATTATACCTCTTTAAACGTCGGCTATACAGAACTAAAATGGAAACATATAGCTTGTTGATTTATTTTCTATTATTAATACAATTAATTCGGTTCAGTCCAGTGTTAATTTAATACAAGACGTAATAAACGTAATTATAAACATAAATATTAAAATTAGACGTACTGGTTTATAGAAACCTATTCCAATTCGAGATGTGCACGTATAAAGAGGAATTTAGGCAGGATTTAATTGAACATATATTTATACAAGGATACTACAGATGGGATATATATATATATATATATATATATATATATATATATATAATATGTATATATATATATATATATATATATATATAAAGAATAGAATTAATTACAGATCAAAATGAATTGAAACAGAAATATTCAGAGCAAGGTTTGATAATCCAATTATATCTTGCATAAGTAACTATAGAGAAAATTGTTAAAATATTTTTAACATTTTTATAATAAAATATTCAAATTTTAAACGGGTTTGCAATCAAAACGGAATATTTTCTGCATTTTTAATAAAAGTTAACTACATATCTTTAGAGACTCACGCCTGCACGGTCAGATATCAGTATTGATTAAACATTCCTTGTTTTATCACTTAGATTATACAATATATAGATAAATATTTTACTACTTTAAAATTGCTTGCTTAAATAAAAAAAAAAACGAGTTAAAATTGAAAAGTTTGGTCATGTATTGTAAATTGAATCGGCCAAAATTGGTTTGAATTTCATATATCTTTATGAATTTGGCTAAATGTCAAGAAGAAGATAAAGTTATCCTATATGTAATAGCAAGTAATATTAAATAGTAATGGATGGGTGGGTGAATGGAAACACAGGAACAAATTTAGAAATAAAAAGTGATCAAAATACAGTTGGAACAGGTGATACAGGTGGAACTGTAACTGTAACGTCAAAAACTTGAAGATATACATATAGCTATAATATTTGTGCAGGATCATATGTCATAGTTTTGCGCAGATGACGCCCGAGCGCATTACTAGCGAATATAATGTATATGTAGAGATATATCACCTGAAATGCTAATGCAACTGTAAAGTTTCAGAAACTTTAAGCATAATTTAAAATCTGCTGTGAATGTTTGCTCTTAGACATTTAAATAAATATGCAATCTTTTCTTGGGATTTATTAACCGAGAATCTACTCAAATGGAAATTACTTTAAGAAATAAAACCGGAAATATTTGCAACTTTGTAGCGCAAAAGCGCGCTGTTTTCGAGCAAATACCGGTAACAGTAGCTAATTATACTTTGTGCAGCAAAAGTATATATATTTTTGTTTTGAGATAAGAAATTCCTTATAATTTTTTGAGCTAGTGAAAAAGGGCTAGTGCAAATTTTATTGTATATTTTGTATCTTACTAATATAACTATTTATAGGAATTTCAACTTCATTTGATAAAGATATCCTAAACGCGCACACTTTCATCGAAAGATTTTTACATAACATTGTTAATGTTATGACGAATATTTTGTTTCTGTTTAAATATAATTCAAAAAAATCCAGATGAAGATATAGGTAAAACTAGTAAAAAAAAATCATAATTCAAAACACTAACTACAAACAAAGCCTAGATCGCATTAGAAAAGCTATTGAGCTAAAGCTATATTGAGAACAATGGACGGGAACGTGCTTTCTACCCTGTCGGGTGTACATCATATCCTATACATACGACTATTTACAAATGCAAGCTTCAATTTCATCTAAAATCTTCGACGTAAAGAAATTTATATGGAAAAACTGAATACCTAATATTATGTAGAGAATTCTCTTTTTTATTCAGTCAACATGTGGTAACGCTCTGAAAGCTTCAATATAAGCAAGCTTTTCGTAAATATCACATTTCACATGTTTAAGGCGAAAACTATCAGTGAAGTTTAAATTGCGCGTGAATTCGCTGACATTATTTGCGATTTAAAACCACGTACTTCCCACTTTACGTGTCCATGCAACACTTTTCGGTAATGTCATTACATTCGAATTTCCAATAAAAACATATTATATATATTTTCAAAATATATAAGGTAACAGCAAATGATGTGAATGTTTTGCAAAGACAATAATTGTTACCTTCATAATAACAAGTAATTATTAGAGTATAAGCTGCTTTTTAAATAAAAAACGAGGTTGTATATACGAATACGCCCTCTATGTTTACATTATATAATTTGCACTCATATTTATCGCGTATTTTTTGGTATTCGAAAATACGTCTGTGAAAAATCGACGTTTCGCACTTTACAGTTTCACAGTTTAAGTCTAAGTACGTTACCTACAATTATCAATATCACATGTGTTAGTTTTCTTTTAAAATTAGATTATCAATCCGTGAAAACTAATATATTAAATGTTAACTAAATTTCAGGTACTACTTTTATCGTATAAAAGGTTTCAATAAATTCTTTACTCATAAATGTCGTAGTAGCTTTTTTAAAGTAGTTATTTTTCCATCTTATTATCGATAAAAAAATTACCAGTGTTAATGAATACGCTAATGAACTCGGTCGTAAAGAGATAGAAACGGACGTCGCGTTGGTTGTTTCTTTCTGTGCCTGACAGGAAATCTTGAATTAAAATTATTATTCATAAATATTAATTACTGAAAATATTCTCGTTATAATTAAACGAATTATCTGCCATTCATTTATGTCGCGTTAATAATTATTATATTGCATTAAGTCCGCAAATGTAAGTTATGAAAAGGCTGAAATGGAATATTTTCATAAGGACATAAATGATTGATGTTGGGTGTTGATATTATTTACTAACAAAATAAAGATCTTATTTCTGTTTTCTGTCTAGTGTAATGGTAATAATTATGTATCGTACTTGCGTTGGTTAACACAAATATGTCATATTTACTAACTTCTATATATAGCTTTGTTTTTGTATGTATAACCTACATACAATATTTAGCTGTCTCTGCTAGTCGTGTGCAACGTATTTAAATAGCAGTTTGCTGCGTGATCTGCATGTTTTAGATTTGATAAACTAATTTAAAATTAACAATGGACTATACCTAATGTCCTAGTAGTTACCGGTTGATTGTAATACTCGGTTATGGGATGTGTGAGGTTCATTCCCCTGCGTAAGAACGTTGCGTAGTGACATTATTGAATTCATATTTTGGACGTAATTTATTTATTTATTTAGTTATATATTCATATTATTTTGAGAACAAATATCGTTATTAAATTAAAAATTATAATTTTGTACATTCGCATTTAAATCTTTGAATCATTTCGTTTAAAAATCACTTTTACAAATTAAAGTAACAGGAGAAATACTAAAAAATAAAAACACAGTAATTATGTTTTTCATTTATCACATAACCACGACTCATATAAAACTTGATAGGATGTGGCTTGTGGAAATATAATATCAACGTTGCAGTTTTACGTATGCTACATGCATACGACCATTACACCATTTACTTTATCTACCATCTTCTTGCTCACTGCTAATTGTTAAAACGAATTTTGTAAATAAAATTGCAACATAATGTAGAAGACGTACGTTTTTTCCTTAAAAAATTACGCAGAAGATTAGTTCCAGTTGTAGGTATATTTTCACTTTTTCCTACTGTCATGATATTACCTTTCGCGAAGAGATTTAAGATTACTTCAACTTAAAGTATTTAAGTTATAGACTATATCTAGTGCTTGGGTAGCTTCTTACTATATTTCGTATTTTATTTAAATATATTTTGCTCTTCTTTCATTTTATCTATTTCATATGTGGAACAGCGTCTGAGTGTAAGCGCAATCGCTTGTGGGTTCGATTACCACTCGAGAGAATGATTATATTTTTATTATTGTGATTTCCTTACTCTGTTAAGACAAAGTGTAATGTTGGATTTTATTATTTATATATTTTTAAATTATTTTGATATCTTCACTCTGGTAAGACAAAGTGCAACGCCACTCAACCTGCAATGTCTCGAATTCGGCGGAAGAGTTGTCTTGACACTAGGTATTTTCAATCTGCCATGCGGACAAGAAGTTAAACTAAAAATGCGTTTTACTCTTATTACTTAGTCGAATATTTGTTTCAGTTATAAATAAATGACTAATGTTTTCCCAAAATTCACTACTGCTGGGTCTCATATATACGAGAATATGTTCTAGTATTAAAAAACCTACTTCATCGTAATTTGACAACATTATTTTATTTTTTATTTGACTATGTACCTACAAAAATGTATAACCGCTTTATAGATACTAGTGGTTTACTTTTACTGTTAACGAGATTTCAACTTTCCAACTGAAAAGCTTAAAATTAAACTATGTTTTAATGTTTGTTCTGCCGCAGCTTGATATTAGAATAAATACATATATCTGTAACAAGTTGAAACAGGACACAGGATTAAAGTTAGTTTTAAAATGAAATTAAATTTTATTTAAAAAATAAAAGTCAGCGAAGTGTACGCGGCGAACAATGCTTGGCGGCCGTCAGTGTTAAACGATATGAATGAAACTATTTTCCCCGCGATGACATATGTCTTTCCTATGCTTCCAATTGTTTTTTTCATGAAGCTTTATATAAAATTACATTGAATAGAATTTGTCTGTATTTCGTTTCTAAATCCAGAATGCAATAAAAGTTAATGTCGAGTTGTTTGAGTGTTTATTGTTCTATTACAAAGGGATTGAACGAAAAATTCTTTTCTACCGGAATTTTTGCTCTTGTAAAGCACAATTTAACTTTCAATTCTCGTTAAGAATGAATTTTGAAAGAGGTATTTACATTTAAATCACTTGTATTTATTAAAATAAAAAAATATTTGCTTGTTTTTATGTTATATTTATCGATTATTAAAATTGTCTTCATCTTGAGTTGCATAAAAGATTACAATTTTCTGTATCGACAGGCTCATTAGCAGAGGATTGATTGTCATCTGTCAAATGCAGAGGTCGTGTATTGCTAGTGGATGAACCAAGATTTATTATCCACTAGATGTTGGTCGATATAATAAATGAAATATGAACTGGTACTGGTACTTCTATAATACCGATATATTTAGGTTGGAAACTAAGCATTTTAAGTCAGAATATTTCAGTTGAGACTTACAAATGTGTTAGAAGACGTTCGTAAAGCTTCCATTTCGTGTAAGTTTAACTGAGAACTGATTCGCCCGCTAATAAACAGTCAATTGGCATATTCAATGCGCCCTACTCGTATTTCGTTGAGGCGACGTGGGACATTAATAGCTGTTTGTCACTCGTCAGCTGCTGATTGATATGTGATGACGTAATTACATTAACTATGCTGCTCATCGTGTATACTCACAGCTTTATTCCGACAGTATAGTTCGAAATCAATTGAGTTGCTTCAATCAAAAAGTAGCTCAATGACACGTATAAAACTATAGAGATAGTTATGATATAATGATTATGATAGCTCTGTCAATATACACTTGACAGTGGAAATGTATGCCTATGTAAGTACAATATATAAACGTCTATATATACATGGTTACATACAGATTATGCCTTTTGCTTACTATTATACTTTATCAATGTATACGTTGCTTAATAACAGAAACTAGCTAAAGTAACAATATTTACGAGTTTTATCCCTTCGCTATATACCAGTTAAAAAGATTTTGTAGCTTCGAATATTTTATTGACTATAAACTCAAAGTGAAATTTATTTTGCTTTTTGATTAGAATTCCATAAAAATAGTGTAAAGCTGTTTTAGGTATATCGTGGGAAATATAGTCTAGTATCCTTATTGCTCATTAAAAACTAAAAGCGTTTTAAATACACGCTTCGCGTTGTGAAAACAAAAGAGGCAACTAGACAGCAAGATTGTCAGTTGTAAAAAAATATAGTCATAGTATAAACCAAGTGTATAGATAAATTGAATATAACTGAGAAACTTTATACACACTTCTACTATGAAGTGCACTTTAAGGCGTCTTTGTGGTGCTTAAACAATTAGAGAGAACTAAACGATAATTTTAGTGTATGATTATGTACATAACCTTTCTTGCGATTTTGGCCTGCTCTATACTTATAAGCTTTTTAAGTTATTGTACAACGTATAAAAGATTTGTGTTAACTAAACACAGACAAACACAACTTATTAGGGTAGATTGTGCTTTTAAATCGATATTTTTGTGTCGGATTAATCAATAGATTTATTTATTATACCATAGAAAGTAAAACCAGATGGTTTTATAAATTTTTCTCATACATACACGTTTTTATGAGCAAAAAATCTAGAACAAATGTAATTAAACGTCATGTTATGATTCATAAACGGATTTTGCTGTAAGCTTTGTAATAATAGTGTTAGTCATAAAGTAATATAGCCCTTTTCCCAAATTTAAAACCTGTTTTATGCGACTACTGTATGCGCTTAAACGGTATGTCATGCCCATATGATCGCTTAAGCCTCGCTTAAATAATATTTCATGCAATATCTCGTAATAACGTGTAGTCTTCCATATATTAACTTTGTAGTAAAATATTTTCGTATTAGTAACTATGTATATCGTTTTTTTATATGAATTATGATCTATATTTTTTATAATTAGCGCATTAACGTGATTTTGGGTGAATGTATTATATCTATACAGAGAAAGATGGATTCCTGATTTCAATAGCATATATAAGTATTAATTTTGAATTATATTATCAATAGTTAAAACCTTGTATTATGTTTTAAATACATATCAGTATATATATATATATTTATGAACATATATACTACTTTACGTTATGTTTAAATCTAAATTGTGAACCTGAAAATTGCATGGTTAACACTTTATATTTTATCCATAGCACCTGGTTAATTTATAAATTCGTAAATAGTATAAACTTCAGTCCTTCGTGAAAATATTTTCCATTTTCATTTAACACTAGAGTCTGTTCGTTGAGTGGTATTCAAAAGTTTTGTAGTCAGATTTCGTATACCCCTGCCGGACTGTATGTATGAATTGAAATTCTTAAATTGCCTCGTGTAAAGCAGAAGCAACAAATAAAAAAGTGTATTGAGCTCTTCAGTTTTATTACAGCCACTGAGTAAGGATTTTCTGGATTGCTTAAGGGTTGCTTAATTGCATTTATAATTTACATAAAAGTATTTTTCTGTTTTAAAATATTTTCTATTTCTTAAACTATTTATAACATATCATTAATTAAGACAAAAGAAATTAATAGAGCGTAGTAATTATTTTTAAAAAATTATTTTCCATGATTGTTAGTACGATTTTATGTAGTATAATGGCGAGACTGAATTACTGAGTCAAAGGAAACAAAAGCCATTGTTATCCACATAAATGTGAAATCTCGTTTTGGGATAGAGGTTTTTGACGTAAAAGGGTCTCTTTATCGGTTTTTATGCGAATCAGTAAACAAAAATTGAACAAAACACTTATTAACTCTAATAAATAACCTTATTTGTCTCTAATAAACTATATTTGATATTTTGAAGCTCTCAACTGTACTTAGCGTATGAAAGGCTTCAAGTAATTCCGTTAAGGTATTGATTCATCCCACGTTCGACAAATATTTATCAAGAAATTCTTCAGTTAGTGATAAATATATATCTTGTGCCTTTACTTGAATCTGTAGTAAACAGAAAAAGCCGATTACACATGTAGTGAAAAATATAAGTAAACGTATACTTATTAGTATAGTTTGTGTTATATGTTTTTATTGTGGCAATATTAAATTGTTTATTTTTGCTACAGATTACTTAAGAAACTTATGTTCCATGTTGTTTGTATTTTTATATTTTCAATAAAAAAAGAAAATTACTTATTGGAAAAAGTTAGAAAGTTTGGAATGATACGGGCCCATTATTTAAGTTCGGGCGTAAAGTAACAGCTGCACTAGAAATAATGATGACCTTACGAAAAGAACCGAAATGGCATCTTGAAAGAGGCACGAGTAAGGAAAGTAGAAAACTGGACGAGGAATAATGCAAAAACTGTTCTTTGAGAAACGATAGTGTCTCTATTTTATGGATTGGATATTACAGGGTGGGGCAAGCAATTATGAAAAGCAAACTTTATTTATCTTAGGTTTTGCGATGCGTTTTTAGTTTCCATATAATTGTATTAATTAATTAAATTATTGTAATCAGATAAATCCTACCCTTTTAGTCACATTAGTGTTATGTATATAGATAAATAAATAATAAAAAGTAAGATAACATTCAAACATTTGACGTCTTTTTATTTTACCGCGGGCGATGTGGATTGATGAGGGCCAGATGCTTTATAATATACGATAAAGCACGTATCCACATGATATGCAATAAAAATGCAAATGATTTCTGTTTATGAACATCATTGTATTAACAAGAACATACCTATATATCAAAAATAAAATTTATTTTGCTATTTTGCTTTTTTATCATTTGATAATTTAAAACCGGCCGGTCGTGGCGCAGTGTGACAGTGTCTGACTATAAACGCGATCGGTTGTGGGTTCGATTCTTACTCGGAGGATTGATTATATTTAAATTATTTTCACATCTTCGTTCTGGTAAATACAAAGAGCGGCGTTGAGTTCTATCACTCAACACGGAATGTCTCGAATTTGGTGGAAGGCGAAGTACGGAGTGTGTTGATACTAGTTACTTTCTATCTACCTTGCTATGCGGGATAAAAGCGTGAAGCTAAAAAAATATCTTTTCGATAAACTTAGGAAATTCAGAACAGTAACATTTAGTTTATCTAAACTAAACTGTAAGAAAAAATTCTACACTCGTATACATATTATTTACGGTTTCTAAAGTTAGTTGGTATAAAAACAATGCTTTATTGGTCCGCTGGGCAAGCCTAATGAAACTTTCTTGAGTCTACTCGGAATTAAGAATGTTTTATGTCTTGGATGTAAAAAGTTATTTTTTTATAACTTGTGCTCAACAGGATGAAATGATGGTAATCACTGGCCGGTTAATTAATTACTTTTGTAGAGTTTTCTTATTAAATTTAAGTTACTTATACATAATCAAAAACAGATTATTATTATTTACTTACTAATAACACTACTAAACATGTTTTTCGTCACACAAATGTAGTTATGATTTTACATATATATATATATATATATATATATATATATATATATATATATATATATATATATATAAACTTGATTTATTTAGTAGTGTAATAATGGGTTCACGTATCAAAGCGTACATATATTCGAGGTTTGATCCTGGAATCTAATTAGGATGCTAGTAGGATGATAGCTAGAAACGCAACTTACTACAATATACATATAGCTATATGGAACATTGATAATATTATAAGTTACTTTGGGCTTGTATCATTGGTAACTAAAATTATTAATATTTTAATAATCTGAAATTTAAAAGTTATATTAAATTTGTTTAAATTTGCAAAAATTCACATTATTTTGTATTACACTGGACTTGATCATTCCAATAATAAAAGTGAAGTTGCCAAAGGCATCGAACAATGTGAGAACACTATTTCAATATAAAACATATCGGGCTGTGGCCACAATATTGTATGCAAACCGTTCTTTATCTAGAAAGTAAATCTAGCTCCCAGCGGATAACATAACTCATTGCTCCCCGCGCAGGCAAAATCACTGTTAATATTTAGGCCAAAAATATTGTTCTATATTTTACTTGGTAACTTTACTTTACCAATGTGTAATGTTTTACAAGAAGGACGACTTTATGAAATTATTTAAACGGCATTTTCAAAGACTACATAAATTCATTTTTTTTTAAAATCCATAATTATATATTTTCAAAGGATATCTTTATATACTGCACATATGTTTGTACATAAAAGTCGCTCTCAAAAATAAGCGCGTCGTAAAATGTTTAAAACAAATCCGGCTATGAATATGTTTTTAAAATATTATAAAGTATTTTATGTTACATTTTCAATGGCTTTAAATCTAATAAAATAGATAAAGTATTGTGTCGAAGTATATTTTTCGTCCGTTGCACTGAAAATATTAGCTTACATTGAGAATAAATTAAATAACGATATATTGTATTTAACATTAATTATACATTTATTTCTTGAATAAGCTAAATTCTTTTACTTTCTAAAGATCGCTAGCATTCTAAGGCTGTAACTCTTGCTAAAACAAATGATACAAATTTGTTCTGCTCTGTTGGAGATAACTAGGCCCATATAGAGTTTACGTTTGTGACGTCCGGTTCAAGTTTAGTGCTTATGCTTCCTTCTATTTAGAATTGGGCTTTTGTTGCTTAATATAAAAAATAATCTTTTACTTATTAGAATTGATTTAATACATTTTGAATATTTACCATATCCACAACGAACATGTTCTTTTGTTTTCAAAAAGGAAAACTGTACGGAAAAGAAGTAAATCTAAGCGTTTTTAGATTATATTTTCTATTTACCACTTCATCGATTTCAGTGAAAAAGAAATCCATAAGTATTTGGCTCTCTATCGAATGCCTGAAATAGAATACAGCTTAATTTAAGCTAAAACTTAAAATGACAGCTAATACGTTGTTGACATCTCTGAAGTAGCTAGAAATAGAAGTGGGGCTGCCAGGTATAATATGGGAAACCATAAAAATTTGCCATTTTTAAATCTTCTCTTAAATTCCCATGTCGTCCAGATTCACTGACAATTATTTATGGATACATATATCCAGTTCCTGTTACACGAGGGTGCTTTATCTTCGTTCACAGTGCATTTCCAATGAACATGGTAGGTTATTTGCTAGGTAGTAATACATAGTTGCTCGGAAACTGGATTTTTAGCTTTTTACAAGCTCATTTCTTAATGCATATCATTCAATAAATGCTGTATGCATTGTGCTTCTGAGATGATTTGGTCTATTGGATTTCATTAATACGAAATCAAATTAACGGCCACCTTGGCGCTGTGAAATAGTACTTTCCTGTGAACGCGATTGGGGCGGGTTGTGATTTTGATTCTTTCAGAGTAAAGATTATTATAATTATTAAATATGATTATATATTATTTCATTTCCGTAAGACAAGGTGCGACGTTCAGTTTACCACGCAAAATGTAAATCTCGTTTTTGGGAAAGCCCTGCTAGGCGGAATAAAGTGTAAAGCTATAAAATAAAAGAAATCGTATTATCTGCTTATTCATTTTAACTAGACTATACTTAACTCTTAAATGAGTATACATCGAGATTTCCACTTCATTGTTTTTTCATTTCATGCTTGCAGAATAACATAGTAACACTAAATTACTTTAGCTTTAAATTCTGTATATTCGAGTGAAATGAGGCCTTTGCATTATATTAATGTGTGTATAAGGTACTACTACTATGTATGCATTTTAATAATGACTACCATATCTTAAACTAATGTATTAAAACAGTATTTTAGTTAATAGGTGTAGATAACATCACATGGTCACGGTGGTCGTAAGTTTAGATAACCAAGTGAACCAGTGTTTATATAAGTAGAAACAATGCTTTTTAAGTGATTTTATTCTTAATATTTAAATCAATGCACCTTAATATCTAAACTGTAGTCTACGGGGATGCTTATATTGTTGCTTACCCTATGTTAATCGATATAAAAATATTATATGCAAAATAATTAGGGTTGATGGACCAGGCGTGTCTTAATGGGCACGCAATAGTTTGATCCAAGTGTTTCAATTTAAATCATGCCAACTGTGGCTAGATACACATTAACCATATCCGAATATGCTTTTAATAGTTGAAATTACTCTTACATCTAATAACGTCTACTACAGAATTTAGCTTATTTGGTTTCTGTTGAACATGGTATATTCGTACTAAACGTCTAACCACATTCTCGATCGACTTACTAACTACTTGGCATTCACTTCCGAACTGAGACAGTCTTTAAAGGCCGTGTTAGGTTTGTGAAATGATACGTATAGACTGTAAGACTATAATTATCATCTCTTTATATATATCTATATATGTATATATACTTTTACTTGTATAAGTAAAAGTAAAAAAGGCCATTTTTCCAAATTATGCAGTAAGTGGAGTGTGAAATGTAACACAGTTCAAAGTTTTTTTATATTGTTTGTCTAATGAAAAATAATATAAAATGTGTCTTTCGCAAAATAATATATTAAAGATCTAATCAATGAAGTAATAATTATACACACTACCGAGCATTTGACATGGTTTTGTTAGAATTATTATTGGATATTTTACTCATCAAGGGATTTTAATAGCAAATTATTTTGTACATATTATTTCTCGTTTTCGATAAAAATCTTGGTTTGCTATGCAGTTATTAATTGACGGTTAGCTTACTGGCTTAATTTAATAACATGGTTTTCAATTTTTTGATAGTTAATATAAAATACACTATTAAAATAGTAAGTGTGTATTGTTTATTATAAGTATAGTTTGCATTGCACTGATTAAAATGATGCTAGCATAAATTGATTAATCGAACTAGGAACTCTAAAAACTAACAAAAATATTTAGATGAGACATAAAAAATACAAACAGTGTAAAATATTTAGATGAGACACTCAACTCCATAGAGTAGAACTAGAAACATATACAATAATTAGAATTTTAGCAGAAAGCGGTGAACGGAATTTCGCAACACTAGGTTTCCTTCGAATACTATGCAGGAGATGCGGATAAAAGCTTTAAACAATAAGTCCATAAAATCCATATAGGTTATATAATTATGTCAAATAACACAAGCAAGATTTATCTACCAAATTCACGTACATATTATGTATAGAATGCTTGACATTTATCAATAGATTGCCATTAACAGTAAATGTTTGTATTCAGTACAATATGTCGGTGAGGTTAATGAAAATAAATGAAGCGTCTTTCCCTCCCTAAACATTGTTACTGATTAGTGTAATGTAGTGTGCTAGTGGTATGTAAAAATAGCAGCTAAAATTAGTTACTTTAGGGAACACAATATCAGTGATACTGGATGAAAGTTACGTAAACTTTCCGAAGGAGGATCAGTGATGAGGTGAATGACTAAGGACGAGGCGACAGAAGTATACAGGAACCATAGCCTTTGGCACTCCGCTCTGTCTGACTACTCCGCTAGGCTTAAAGCGTGCAGCTAAAAAAAATAACCTGTGCTCGAATTTTTCATACAGGTCATATGGGCTGTACACTAGATGCCTTATCAGCATGCACAGATATATTGGCATATGTTATACACAGGTATATAAATATATAAGGAAAATATTTATCCCGTCAAGTTTGAACATAATACCATCGTATTTCGTATTTCGCCTGATACGTTGCATTTTGAACAGTATAAAAAATGTTTTTTTTTTATACACGTATACTTTTATTTCCTTATTTTTTACCTTTAAAATGTTTTTAACGTAGCGTTTTGGCACGTGCTTATTTTACGAGTGCCATTTTGAGACACTGCAAATATTTGTTCTGAATTCGTATTTATATAAAATAAAATCACAATTGATTTCCTTTCCCCTCGTCAATTTATAGATTTGAATTGTACGAAATTGGTTTATCCAACATCGCCGTGATTGCATCAGTGATCCGAGTTATTGAACCGTGAGTTGAAAACATTATAGGCAGTTGTGAATGCATTGTATGTTACGCCTTTATTGTTAGTGAATATGTCAACTTTATGACACTCGTACATTAATTGATTAATTGATATTTAAATATCAGGTAATTCATACGTGAACTTAAATTTAGATGATAAAACAATCTTGTTATTGAGATATTTTGTATATTTTCATATTCTAATATAAATAATATTCTGGCGAAAATTACAAAATCTGTATACGTAGATGGACTGCAAAAATATGCTACATATCCGCTATTTTTTTATGTATGCGCGTATTCTGAATATTAATATGAGTTTTTAATAGAATTTCACAAAATAAAATGGCTAGCTGTATTCAACAGTCTGTTTGTAACTATTTTTTGTTTTTCTACTTCTACTGCAATTAATATTCTTTATAGTAAGAGAGATGAAGTAAAGTAATATCATTTAATCGTTTGTTAGGGTTATATTATTTTTGTACGCCAAATATGATTTCAACAAATATCAAGCTCACAAGCTTGATGTTTGTTTTAGAATAAATCCGTTCAGTCAAAATATGATGAATAGTTGTGTATTAGACAATGAAATTAACTTTAAATAACTAGGTCCTAGAATTTTAAATTAGATTTACTGGACTAGCTACACTTTTGTGAATGTAATGTTTCAATGTGGGAATAGACGTCAAAGTGGCGAAGAATTCGATTGAATTTATAGTTCCTTTTATTGCGACGGTAGTGGAACTATGGGACTAGAGTTTCCTATTGTTAAATTGGTTTCTAAAATAGATTTGAATCGAAACACGATTTGTTTTTCTAGGTTTATTCTGTATCTATGTATTTGCTAGTGTAGAAAAGCGAGATGAGCTTCAAAGACTGGAGTGCACTACAAAATACGTTGATGATACGTTTTCTTTTATTGTAAGCTTCAATATTTAAGCTATAAATGTTTATGGTGAAAGCGAACCCAATTATGTAATTTTAATTGATAAATATAAGCATTTTTATTAACTGATTTAAATGAGGTTATTCTACCCCGAATAAGGAAGCTTATTTTCCTTATAGTGTATATTTATGATATGCAAAAACAGAAGTTATCGATATCATTTTTATCATTTTCGGGGAAGAAGTCATAGGTAGAGGAATAAATTTCTACATAGCTTAAAAATATGTACATATAAAGTATCATGTAGAACTATAGATTTTTGTAAAGTGTTGAAATCATAATTAAAATTAAAGTTAAAACCATTAAATGAATTATTTTGAAAATCGAAATAGGTTCGAATCCCGCTGCGTTCAAATTTTTATACGTTTTTTCAAAAATGTTTTCTAATCCTAAGTATCAATTAAAACTAATGTTAATATAACCGGGATTAGTATAGGAATAACCTTGTCGTAATAATGTTCAGGAGTCTGCGTAATTTACATAATATTACGTAATACGTAAGCTTGTCTCAGTCAGCAAGTGGGCAGATCCATGAGTCAACTATTAATAACACCCTTGCGTACGTTCGCATCTTCCCAAACATTTCAGCTAACCTCTCAACCCACTAAACGGAGCCTTTATTGATCACTACTTTTGTCTTGCCATTCTCCTTAATGGACTATTAGCCGTGGCCATTGTGTTTGTCCCAAATTAAAGACGCACGATGCGTCGACTCAGTTTATTCAAATGGCTGCACTTTGGAAGTAAATATACTATTTATTTATGAGGCCAGTCGTGGCGCAGTGAGACACTATCTTTCTGTAAACGCGATCAGTTGTAGGTTTGATGCCCACTCGAGGGAGTGATTATATTAAAAAATATTTTCACTTCGTCGCTCTAGTAAGACAAAGTGCGGCGTTAAGTTCCACCACTCAACATGTAATGTCTCCAATTAAGCGGAAAGTGAAGTACAGAGTAACTTGACACTACGTACTTTCTTTCTACCCTACTATGCGGGATAAAAGCGTGAAGCTAAAAAAATATTTATAGATATCTATTAATATATCAAAAGCTAGCTTTATAATTCATATTTCATAATACTATTATACTTGTATATTTAAAATATGTATTTTGAAATATTTCACGTATTCCATAATAGCATACATATTAAAATGTCATACGTCATATTAATGTTATAGAATACGTGAAGTACTCGTATTCTATTTTATATTGATGATACATATTACTATTAAATACACATCATGGTGTCACCTGCAGGATTAATATGTGTACGCGATTGTTGCAGATTTGATCTTCATTTATTAATCATATAAAATGCGTTTTGGTATTCAGACAGTAAACAAACGATTGTTTATATAAAAATATGTAAAATTGGAGTGCCTGTTTGTAATATTCATATAAACAGTTTAACTAAACACACATGTTCGTGTGTACTCATGGTACATATAACCAAAAAAAAAAATAATTTATTTTAATTTTTTTTATATTTTTATAGTTTATATAATCTGTTGATTTGTTCCGGATAATTTCTGAAAAGGCTTGATCAATTTTGACGAAGCTTTCATTGATAAACAGGTGACGTAACAAGGATTCCAGATGGCATTATTTACAATTAAAAATAAGGATCTAGCAGGTTAAATTCTACGCGCACAAAGTCATAGGCTCAGCTCGTTTTTAACATGAAAATATAAAACAAACATATATCTATCGGTAAACAATATAATATATATAATATAATTAGTTAAAAGCTTTACATATTTTTGCCGCATAGCAGGTTAGACACAAAGTACCTAGTGTAAAGACACTCCGTACTTCGCTTTCCACCGAATTCGAGACATTGCGTGTTGATTGGTGGAACTCAACGAATCAATCAAGAACGAGGAATTGAAAATAAGTTTTAGACATTATCACTCCCCCGAGTGGGGATCGAACCCACAACCAATCACATTTACAATCAGACGCTATGACACTGCGTAACGACTCTTTTCTTTTTTTTCAGTTAAAATAATATTGATATATTGACTATTTTTCAATACGCTACCGTAATGAAAAATAGTTCTTCTGTTTTTGAACCTGGAAATGGTCATGCAAATCACGTTTAATAGGGACACTTCAACGTGACGTCTGTCAATTCCTTTTTATTGCTTCACTACATTCAGTATGTATCTATATTTGATGTGCCTTAACAAAGGAAAAGCTGCCATTGTATAGTGACTAAAATTAATAAAATATGTTGAAACACGTGAGCGTGAAGCCAAAAGCATTAGCTAATATGAATACTATAGTATTATTGATAAATTATGCTAATTTTATAATCCTTATTCATTTTATTTGTTACTGTACTGCGATTATTTAGAAAATATGTAAAACTTCAATAATAAATGAGAGTTACTAATGTTATATAGAAAATGCTATCCATTTAAGGAATCCAATAACCTAGAATATCTCGATTCGCTATAGTAGAAGTGTTCTGACAATCATTGAAAGCCACGCCTCCTCTGGCGCCACTCTTCTTATACTTACCCAACTCGAAAAATAACAAGGGGTATTATTATTTAGTAAGTACTTCAACAAGTCATTTAGCGGAACGTTTCGTAGTCGCAGCTCTTTTTATTTGAAGACTAAGTATACTTTTTGATTGAAATGGCGACTGTCTAAAGCATTGAGTAGCTGGGTATATACTTATTACGGACGAAGTAAGTTCAATCACTTTTATCGCACGGTTAAAGCGAATGGTACCTACTCTGCCTCGTATCCCAGAGGCTTTCGACGCGCGCCAACTCTACCGTAAAATTATGTTAAACTTCCTACGCGTCCTTATATTGTTGTCATTCTTCTATGGTATCCCATTTCATTTGTCTTTACAAAGTTAGGATTCGCTTACTCTAGTTGGATATTACTGTATATATACTTAAGTATATATTGATTGTACTTAAACTTTTATATTACGATGCTATATTATTTTGATTATTATGATGCTATATTATTTTGTATATTTTAAACAAAAAATATAAAAAAATATATATAATATTAAATTTATATAGCAGCTTTAAAGTCTTAGTATTACATAAACTAATATTAACACACGCCGTTTTATGTTTTACGAATCACTTGATTACGAATCACTTGATACTCTAATTTGGACTTATTTTACAGATAATGAGAACTGAACGTTATACTTTCTCTGAAGAAATCGAATATATATATACACTTATGTCCCTGAGTGCAATTTGAATTCTTAAGCATTACTTCGGGTCGTCAGACAGGATATTACACAATGCCGTTATAATAAACATGAAAAATTGTTATATTTTATATTTTAATTAAACCAAAAAATAATAGGTGTGTGGATTTTGCGGCTCGCGGAGTGCTGTCGTAATTATGGCGTCACTCAGCTAAAACGGGGAAATAAATTGAAAATCCGACTTGCGGACAAAATGCTCGCTGGAAAATATCTCTTACGGCACTTGCCCATGACTGACAGCGAAAACTTAATGTATTTATTTTAGCCACACTGGCATTGTTTTAAATAAAAATTTTCACTTTTATCATAAAGTATTGTTTCAAAACTAGTAATTGCTTCATTAATGTTAATAAAAATGATGAAGTGCCAGTTAGCCACTGTTTTCCTATGGATCTGTGTAAACTGGATGGTTAATTAATTTTAATTGTTAATTAATTTAAACTATACGAATTATTTATACCGATTTGTCACAATTTCGATAGCTGAAACAACCTAATTTTGAATGATATGGTATATAAACGTTGTATAAATGTGGGTTATGTGAATATTATCTCATATAAAAGTTCATGGTTAATGTTAATACAAGAAGATACGACGTTTTTGCTCCAATATCACATACACCCATGTAATATTTTATGTTTTTATATTTATGTAAAAATAAAGTTTTTTTAGAGTACGTATGCTTAAATATTTATTATTTCTTACCTAGAATATTTCAACGTTATGGTACTTACATTGAAATAAGAATATATTAAAATTGTGCGTTCAAATTTTGTAGCAAAATATAATAAAGTACTTAATATATTATTTATATTTTACCCTACGATTATATTCAAAGAGTTAGGTTAATAGACTACGCAAAAACAAAACATATCATACAAACATATCAGTATGAACACAAACTAATTTTCTCGTATTTGCTAGATAAACTCGAGCTTGAAATTCGAGATTCTGAAAAGCTATTGATGAGCGTTGTTAATAAATACTTTATTAGGCCTTGAAATGTCGATGGGTTTCTAATAAGTACGCTCGACAGCGTAGGCAAAATGAATTGGGTACGACGCTACAACCATTGTAAGCTACTCGGACTTTTATATATTATTTTATTAGTCAGTAGTAAAGTAACGCATGCGCCTCACGATAGAAAGTATAATTGTTGGCTACATATAGTAAAATATATATTTGTATTCTATTGTGATGATATGTCATTAAATATTTTAAATTAAAATAATGCCAAAATCTTGCTATACTTTTCAAGATTTAGGTCTTGACAATTTTTGTTTTATTTAAATTGCTGCCGAGCTATTTAGTTATTTTGTTAGTTAGTACATGTTAAATCTTGTTATGTTAAAAGTTTAATTTGACCCACTTTCCAGAATCTGATAGGGGTGAAATTTGGAATGCACCTCTTGTTCTGAATGCAATTATTTGAATCAGCATTGTTGCTTGTTAAAAATGGCCGTCGTAACAAAATTTTGGATTATATATTTTGGATATTTGGATACAATACGGGTGTCAAATGTCATGGCACTAAGAGAATACAGTAAACTATTAAAAAAACATACAATATAATTTTTTTATATCATTTTCGGCCATTCTAAACTCTTAGGCATATCACTGCCATTTCAATAGTTTGATAGCAAAAGTCCTAAAAATCTCTTCTGACAAAATGTTATTTATCTAATATTTCTTCTAAAATGTATTCTGTAAATCTTAGATCAAATATTTAAATTGCACTCAAGTGAAATGTAGGCAGTTTCTATATTTCAGCAACATATTGCGACGCGCACCAATTGTTTCTGAGGCGTGTGCCCTCGTTGGGAGCAATTTTTCATACGCTCAGATGCATTTTGCATACTTTGGTACTCTTTAACCCATTAACTGAATTTAAGTCATCGAATAGCGAACGCATCAATTCGTGATTTTACCATCAACATACCATACAAATGATGGTATGAAATGGTTTTGGCAAAATAAATACTGTGTAAAGTTTATTTGTAAAATGTTTATTTTTAATGTAATGTAATATATCGCTTGGCACTATGAAAAGATTTAGAGCATTAATCTTTTTTTATTCGTGTCTTTTTATTTTCATGAATTGTCGGTTTTCCTTCGGGTGTAAAAAAGTTTGTAACATTCAGGTTGAAAGGTTATCAGCGATTCCAGTCACTAGCGAGTCTGAATAGAGCTCCTCATACAACAATTGCGTTTCGTATAGCCGAATCTGGAGAACCTTTTAGCCAGTAAAGTAATAACTGTGCCTTACTGTATACGGCTCAGTTCGTGTAACACCAAGATAAGATTGCACTAATAGCAAACATAGTAATAGATAGCTATTAGAGTAATAGCGACGCAATTACTGAGGATCATAATTGTTATATAAAACTGTGTAATAAATTATAACTGAATCAAAATCCTTTCCTAATTCGTTTGAGGGAGAAATTTTAGGTCATTCAAAGATACAAATCTTTTAATATTAAGCGAATAATATTACAAAATGAAATAAGCAGTAAAATGACTTTTTGAGATGAAAGAAGGCTCTTCGTAAAAAGTTATAAATTATAAGAGCGGATAAAAATTGTTTTAAAGGATAAGGTTGAAATGAATTTATATAATTGTAACTTCTTTAGGACGAAAATGACATACATAAATTTTATTACAGTACAATGTAACAAAGTTGAATATTACATTTAAAATTATATAATGACAATTATTATTTGCCTAGTTGGACCAGTTAATATTTGTTTAGTAACTAATATTGCTTCAAGGGACTTAGCGGTTACCCAACTCTTTAATATTACTTATCTTTTCCTATAAGTATCATACAATAAATATTAATAATATTTAACCTAATCATTTAAAATGTTGTTTAGATATTATTTAAATTGACTCATTACTATCAAAATAGATATTTTACAGTAAATAAGAAAATTGATACTAAACATGAAAGTTACATTAACGTGGTTTCCACAAAGTTATTTATTTCAAAATAAATTCGTTCACTTTTGAAAAATAGTGAAGTTCAACCAATTTCTTACACAAGCGGCGTGCCTGAGCCGGCTGCGATAAATTATCTATTGTTGGCCTGCGAATTCAACAAGAACCGTTTTTGTTCAATTCTTCGTCTCGTCGTCAATGGAAAATTTATTACTTATAGCCTACTGGCGTATTTAAATATGGCCGATTATATCACTGGAGTTAAATATTCTGCGCATTTAGGTGGAGACGGTAATTTTCAGCTTTATTTTCTACCTAGAGAGAGTAAATTTTCTTGCTTCATTTAACATCTACAACATTTAACTTTTTTTTGTTGTGAAAATAACGAAGCGTATAAAGTGTAAAGGCCACATATGGATTTATGTATATATTAAATTATTGTTGCCTTTTTATTTCATAAATGTAAAATACTATTCGGTACTAACATATATTTGTAAGATATATTTACAAATATACATATATTTAGTACCGAATAAGATATATTAAATTGACATTTTTTATATTAAAACATATGATCTGATTGTAGCTTATGATGACTTTAATTACAATTATATTTAGTAAGTTTTATTTATTAAAACTCGAAAATTATATTAATATAATAAGAGATATAATTCTTAAAGCCCTGTCTCATTTTAGTCTAGCGTTCACTAAAGTTATTGTAGGTAAAACAAATGATATATGTACACAGTATATTGACGTACGCGCTTGTATTTTTCACTCCTTATACGGTGAGTGACGGGACTTCATTCATCATTACCGTTGTGGAACCTTTTTTCCACTTTCATACGGATGATTTAGTTAATAGTAGCTTTAACGATAAAATTCCAAAATAGACTATTATTAGATATATGTTTTCTTTCACTTATTTAGATTTTTGAAAAAAATTGAACGAGTTTCGAACCCGCGCCTCTTCGTTACCGTCCAAGCGCTCTGGCCGCTAAGCCATGCGTTCTACTACCAGCTGCATCGAAATTCTTATGAATACGTTTGTTATAACTTATTTATGTTGTTACCATCTCTGCAGAGAGATTTTTATAAATTTCTGCTACTTAAAGATTTTTAAAAAATAATCGTTTAACAAGAGAGATTGATATTTTATTTTAATATTTTATTTTATTATAATTATATAAATATCCTAAGTGTGGAATAACACTTTAAAAATAGTAAATATTATTTTGATTTGTTTTGCAGGTAAAGAGCTGAAGCTAATAACTACTGTTGATTGGTATTACTGAAGCCCAGTACAATACACAGTACAGTACAGATTGAGATTAGCCAATTAAATACTTAGTTAGCTTTATAACACACAGTTACATTATACAAAAAGTGTATATTTTTGTTTAAATAAACTGTTTAATGAACAGTATATAATGTATAGGGCATCTAATTTGTCACAAACATGCACAATTAATAGGGTGTCCAAACCAGTAATCACTCTGCTCTAAATCCTTATACTAAAATTAATGACTCATTAATGGTCTCACTCCTGTAACAGCAAGTAATTACTCAATTTAAACATCCGCTTCGCTATATATTAAATACAAGTAGATATATTTGATTTATATCTTAAAAAAAAGTTTATCTTTTTAAACTTAATGCATTTTACTGCAACTTGAATTAACGATATTATCAAAGATAAAAATAGACATACTTAACCTTCATTGTTTAAAACAGAGCTCTGTATAGCTGGATAGATAGAGAGAAGGTAGTGTTAAGGCACTTTTTGTACTCTAAAGTTTTATAGCGCTATCAATAAAAAAGAAAAATTCTAAATAAGTTAAAAAAGAAAAATTCGAAATAATTCTAAAAAAGTCAGAATAGATTCTGAAAAGAAAAAGTACCTAACTATGAAAGCGGCACCGTGGAATTATATAAAGTATTTCGCGTTCCACGAAACTATTAAATGATGTTATATGTTATTAAATATTTTAATTTTTTTTCTTTTAATATTTATTAATTAGATAAAAACAACATTGGGTTCAGCTGATCGCACTATTTATGTAAAACGATTGAAAAAGTAAAAGAATGTAAACTTGCTTCACTCATTTTCGTCACGTGTAGGAATACAGAGAATAACATTTATTGTAGTCGCAACAATAATACTACTAAAAAGATCGAACTAATTATTTTAATGCAGCACTGTGCAATCGTAAATCGTACATTACAAAATTATTATGAATATATATATTTTTAATTGTTTTTCTCTCTGGAAAGAAATAAACCTGTCCACTAAACAAACATGGTTTGTATATATAAATAAGAACACCTAAAAATGTGAGCGCCTCGCCTTGAGGTATCTTGGTGTAGTTTTTCTTTTCTTACATTCGTGAGTGTAGGATAGCCTAGCCTTAATTAGTATGCGAGTGCAGGTACGGTAATGTACATGCGAGATTCTTTGTTCTATTAAGTAGCACGAATATAGCTCTTAGAACATGTCGAAAAGCTCTTTAATTTTGCTCTCCCTATTAACAGATCGCTCTGCTTCCTGTAGCTTGTTTGAAAAACAAACAGTTCAATGTCTACTAAAATAAAGATTATAAAATTTAAGATAACTTTACCGAAATACAACTTAAAATGTACCTTATTTTAACATAGTCAAAGATTCACGCTATCTTATATAATTTATTCAGAAAATCTACGAGAAAGCTTACCTGTAAAATCATAAATCTTTGTGACTAGAATGGGTTATTTTTATGGAATAAATTTCTAAAGTAAGCTAAAACGTAGCGCTAATTTTATTTTTCGTTACTTACAACGTTTTATAGCTATTATACAGCGTTATAAAGATAAACGTCGCTGCAAGTCGAATTGTTATAAGTTTTACCTTTTGTATCCGCAGTATACATAAAACATTTTAAAAGGCAAGCTGTTATGTTAAATTGCGTCTCTGTTCTGCCACATATTCTTACTTCTTTGTAACATTAAAATGTTAGTTTTTATTCTAAATATTTTTTGTACTTATGGAATAGAAGTAAGAATTCATTTTTGTCTATAAATCATATATAAAGAGAAATTATTATTTCTAAACTCAAAATGGTAAATAATAAAACATGGCATCTATATTTTTTCACATTGTAATTTGTGCCGACGACCATTACTTGTAAAAATATGTTCGTCTCTATAAAAGAAAAGGTTGGATGGTAACATAATTTCTTGCTTCAATTTATTTTAGTTTTTATATATAAGTTAGGTAATATATATAATTATTATTACCTTAATTTGCGTTTATTTTAGAGTTTCATTGCTTCCTGCTATTATTTTAAGCTTAATAATAGTTTCTTACTTAAGAAAAACGTTTTAGTTCTCCGAAAAAAAAAACAATAACACTTATTTCCTATGCATATTTAAAGTAATGCGGTTGTTTATTCGAATTAAGTATTTATTATATTATAAGTTACTACCATGTATGCCACAAAGTCCCAAGAGTAATTCTGGTAGCTTTTTATATATACATGATACACAACTGAACTAAGGCACTTGCTGATATTTTTTTTAATCTTAGAAAATAGTACCTTATATAAAAATGATAAAACTTTAATAAGTTCAAAAACGTTCATAGGCGTTAATAAGTTCACAAAAATATGTTATTATTTTTATTTGTATATTTATCTTAGTATAAATAAATATAAGGTTTTTATATAGATTTCCTTTCTGCAATATTACCTCTGTATATTTTATATGTATATTGGAGGGAGTTTTTATGAAGAAAAACAGAAGTCATATTGCCATGCATGTTTTTATAAGCTTACACAGCGGGGATCCACCAGCAACCCCTGAGCGCAGTACTCACGATACGGAAATGAGACATTTTGTCGAAGACTTTCTTTTCTTATCTGTAAATGAAGCTAACGTTGTTTAGTTATATAGCCGAGTATATACACTCTCTAACGCTTTTAACAATTTATTTTAATAATGCCAAAAAATTATAAACATAAAAAAAGTTCTTTATACTAAAAAACATAAATTACGCGAATATTATTTAATATATTTAACAACTACGCTATTGAAGCAAAAAGCGTATTGTTAATATTTTTTACATATTTTGCATGGCAAATGGTCTTCGAGCTGTAATTAATCTGGCTTCTCGTCTGTTTCCAGAGGCTTTAGTATTTAGCAATGGGGGTAATAAGTAGCGGCGTTCTCTGAGCCGTGATTGGTGCCTTTAATATGCAAAGGCGTGTGATAACGGTCCGCAAGCCGTGTCTTGTTCACCGCTAAAGTATAGCTGATTACGATGCATTAGCTCATTTGAGTAATTGACTCATAATTCACTCAGATTTTATCTATACAGATTTTACTATTTATTCTCCGATCATTTTTTTGTAAATAAAAAAACAACGATAATATAAAAGTTAAGTTGGTTTAAAAATTGGCTACATTGGTCTACGTCTACTATTTTTTAAATCCCAAAATCCGATTACCTCTTTTACAACAGAACTTGAGCTTGTCCAGCATGAAATAGGATTACAACTTTAATGTGGCGTAGTTTAAAATGTGAGAAAAATCTCGTATAAACGCATTCTATCCTATTAAGTTATTTACTTTAAATAAATTGTACGAGTCCTTTCGCAAAACGATTGTGCTTAAGAGATATAAATATATTTTTCTGTAGCTTATTCTCAAAGGAGAAATATAATGCTCTTGGTTTTCGTTGCTGTAACAACATATGTATGTATTTACAATATGTTCTTACCAACCCACGTAAAGTACATATATTTCTGCAGTAACAAAAAGGTATGACACAAACTCTATTAAGTTTGCTGTCTAATTTACCTAATATATAGCGTTTTACCTAAAATATGAGCTTTGTGTATTGAGTTAGAAAACAAGTCGAAGTAGTTTATATTAGTTTACGAAAAACAAGTCTATTATCACAGACTAGATCAGAGTTCATTTCAAATTACTCAAACATTAATTTTTTTTTTTTTGGTTTTATATCACATATCTATTTGAACTACTTATATAAGTAATTTATACATTAATTCAAAAAAATAAAGAAACAAGAACTAAATAAAGTACTACTACTACTACTATTAAACAAAAATGACATTATTTAAATAATTAGTATTATTCACTAAGTTTTCTTAAATTATTCATAAAATTATTTAAATGTTAATGAAAAACATCTAAATGATTATATTTTATGTTAAAATTTCTGATGGCACGCATTACGAAGTTATTTGATGCAAACTTTTTTTAACTATGAGAAATTTTAATCCTCCCATTATTACAAAAATCTAAGTGAAGAGGGAAGCTGATTTTTTTCGTCTAGATTCGTTCAGTAGCTTTTTCGTAAAAGAGTGACAATCATCCTCTTAAGCTTTCTTATTTCTGATATGATTAATGATTGATGATAATTCATTTGTATAAAAGTTGATAATGTTTAATGGTTTTGTTAACATGACTTGAGGTTTAATTTTTGTGATTATTTTCAAATGACATACGTAGTTGTAGGAGATATTATATTTTTTAAATTGTAAATAACAACATCCAATTTTATATATCAGTCTGTATCGAATACTGTCAAGCTGTTGTCATTTATTGTATATGTTTTTGATATATAATTTTCTGGTTCTACCATCCCTCTGACAGTACTAATATACTGTACGTGCCTGAAAAACATCACTACAATAGAAGTCTTATAAGGCTTGTCACGAAAATATTTGACATGATATAAAAATATTAATAAAACGTCAATGTTATACGAATTGGATTTCCTTTATTTTATTCCGTGGTCTTAGCTCCGGTTTTATTTTAAATTAGTTTCTAACGACTAAACGTGACTCGTCGTTACAGGTAAATGTCTGTTCTTCTCTACCTAGTAGTATTTTAAGCAGGAGTTTTAAAACTCATTCTGAAATGAAACTTGCTAGTGGCATGGATAATAGAATAACTTATGTTAGTATGATTGTTGATTAGTATCTTTTAAATCTTACCTGTATTTTGGATGTTGTGATTTCCTTGCATTATCCCTAAAATGGATACAAATATTTGATTCATTGAATGCCTGAATATAAAAGTTGAATAGGTATAAGAAATTAACTTTTCTTAAATGACAAATAAAATGTGAATCGCTACTATCATTGGCACTGTACTACATATCTAAATTCTAATTGAGTGGTGTGACAAATATTGCTATTGCGTACGTTTAATTGACTTCTGACTCGAATTGGTTAACCAGTTCCATTTGAGCACCTGTTATTATTGAATATTGTCCTTTTAGTTAAGTTTCACAAATGGATTTGACATTTAAATCGCTATAGTGTTCATTAAGGTAATTAAATATTATCGATAATACATATTTCATTTGTATCGGAAATGTAGCTGATATTTAAATTAATAAGCCCGCGATGACTAGGATGCGAAAATGTGAAATGGTTATATATCGTTGACCTACTTCTATGCTGTTATTGTTGTTTTATTTAAGTATATGTAATTGACATTATTCTTCTGAAGTATTTTTTACCATGTTTATATAATACTCCGTAATTCTTGGACTTATGAAAATTACCATGATAATTGGTAAGGATTTAAATGTATTATCATTTTCTACGTTTATATAGGGAAAATTATATCATTTAAATAAATATTTATTACTAAATACCATCAATAAATCTTAAGGGTGATAATTATTTATTGTACTTGTTAATTAATTCAAACTCAGTGCTTATCTCTACCTTACAGACCCTTTTTAAGCTCACAAATATTTAAAAGTAAGCCAACGGTTTTCAAAATTTATTCTTGAATTTTTTGACAACTCTTACCTATAATAAACGTTCTTTAAGATATTCTGAAATGATATTCTTACATTTATTATTCACACTTTTGCTGAACGCCTCGACATTTACTTTCGAAGTTTGTCGTAACCGCCACTTAAAGGAGAAGACGTCTTGTTGTATAACTTGATTATCCTAATAAGATTCTGCAGTCGTCTGCGACGCTGGATCTTCACAATTTCTATTTAATGTTTAAATCGAAAATCATTATAACTGACGCTGTTTTGAACCCCGACATTAAATCAATGAAGCGTTACGAATAGTTTTAGTACCAAATATTAAAGCGAGTTTTAATTAAAATATTAGTTTCCAGACAGAGTTAGGAAAACAAGGAGGGATAAGAGGGTCTACGTAATGGCTGGAATGAAATCAAAAGTACTCGTGGAGGAAGGGTAGCGTCACGTGCGCTTTGTTGGTGAGCCCTTGGCATAGTCATACGACCAAGTGACGTCATTTGTATTTCGTTCACGAAGGTTTCAAATATTTTATGACACATGTAGTAGATAGCTTATATGGTATTGTGAATATGGTACGGTCCGCAGTTTCTTGATGCATTGTCTTTGCTGTTTTTTTTTAAATATTACATTTTTATACTGACTAGTACTGCACAAATTTAAGACGGATGTAATGTTATATCTAAGTTAGAAGTTAACGATAAGTAAGGTAATATAATGTATATCGTAGTTGATGAATAGTTCTTTAAATAACTTTGTATTATCTGTGGGTGAATCGAGCTTATAAATTAGCTTATCATTATTATTATATCTTGACTACAGATAGTAGTGTAATACTGTATTCTTATTTCTTATAGTATTATTTCGTATATTTCTTCTGCAACTATCAGATAAGAACTTAACTTTTGTATAAGCTTTTAGCTTTCTGCGCAAGTAAATTGTGATAATAGTAATGTCAAAAATAAATAGAATATATTATAAAAATATCCTTTACAACAATATTTTTTGTCATTTACTTACTTACTCTTAAATATTTTTGAGTATTTTTGTAGATGGCTATTCTTTCGTTGTAAAATCATTCTCTGTTATTGGTAGGTTACGAAGCTTTGTACGAAATTGTATGTTTTATTCAAGCAAAGATGCTCATAATAAAAGAACGCTATAGCCGTATAAAAATTTTGACGTGATAGGACATAAACGTGTAGTATATTAGATTTACAAATCTACCTAAATTTATATGAATCAAATTCATATTGAAAAATTGTGATATTTCACTATGATAACAATAGTTGATTTATATAGTTTAAGCTATGTAATATACCCAGAAGTTGTAGTGAATTACTAGTTAAATATGAAGCTGGAGCATTTGAAATACTTGCTAAAGCTTGTACAAGAGCATTCTAAGATCTTATAGTGCACGTGCACATACGAGGTTGGACTAACTATTTATTAATCTACGAAACTGAGCTCTCTGCCGTTACTGAAATACATTGTTCCCTTGTTGTTACAACAGTATTACTTTACATGGTATAAGTCATCATTTGTATTGATATACATTTATAAAATAGTTTTATTGTTTTTATTTCTGTTACGCAATTTTATATTTTTTTTATTTAAGAGAACCTAATGTCTTACGTTCTGCGTTCCCCTTTTTCTGCGCCGACTGGCGGAAGCTAACGAGCCTGTTTTTATTACGTCCATTACCCTCTACCACTATCGATAGGGTTAAAATGTGCTATGATTAGTATAGTTTAAATATCCTTCTTCTTTCCAATATTTGTAATTAGTTGCAGCTATCTAAGCTTTACCACTACGTTTAAAATACCCAAGTCTAATATTCCTTAAAATCTACTGCTAAAATAGTCTCACTTTGCTGAATTGTGACAACTACTCATTCATTTATATGGTATCTGATAACTATAATATACAAATTAAGACTTAAAGAAATAGTCATTTTAGTTCTTTGTTTAAAAACAATTAAACAAGACCTGTTACTTTAAGCAGCTTACCACCATACTATATATTTTGACGTAATATTACAAATATTTTTTTGAAAAGATTTACGTAATCACATGTAAAACTCCCCAGTACATATACACATATTTAGTTCTAAATAAATAGTTACACATGCGATACTATAGTCGATAACGTAACAAAAGCGATTATAGTTTTAATGACGATGTATAAACGTTACGTACTTATATATAGCTATATATATACTACATAATGAACACGGGCTAGAGATAACGAGAGTTCTCTTTCCATACAGAACCTGCTCTAGTAACATTTATTACAAAACTTCGTTAATTGTTTTATTATATTGTATATTATAAATATTACATTGTTTTAAGAATATTAGGAATTATAAAAATAAGAAGAATAAATATTGGCATAGGACCGTGGCCAAAACAATATAAAGAGCCTTTTCATAAAACTAAAATTTTAGTGACAACAACTGGGCTACTAAATATTACAAATGAAACTACATTTAAGGCTCATTGTATTATAAAAGCTTATTTTATATATAATTCAAATAATTATATAACTTTAACATTTATTATATATAATAGAGCGTATTAATTGTCACATCATTCCACAAACCCATCAAATAACAAAAAGCCCTAATTCAATTTTATCTTTATATTATAATAGTATTTATAAAAATAGTATTTATCATGGGAAATTTCCAATTTTTGTTTGTTATACTTTGTTTGCTATATATATTTCTATCTAATAGACTTGTTTACTACGCGTTTGTGTTTTCCACCTAATTGTTGGAAAATTATTAGCCCCAAAACTTGGCTATAACGGAAACAAGATTGATTATAATTAATGTGATATTAAATAACATTATTGAACGTATTTAATTTACAACGATCATAGTGATGCCTAATATTGTGTGCTAATTTTTTATTTTCCGTTGGTTTTACAATAATTGTTTGAATTACCGTTTAAAAAAGAAAGAATTTTTTTAAATTACCTTTGCAAAGCCCCAGTAACAGAGTAAGCAATTATACAATGACTTATGTTGTGAATTTTGAATATGCTAAAACAAGAGATATACGCGCGCCAGCTTGGTTTGCAAATGTGCGCTTAGCATTTTTGCTGTGCTAGGCCACGCTTTGTTGTCGATCGGCCTGCGCAAACAAAAGTAGACAATTTGCATTTTAACTAAAGGATAACTGGATATACCTGACCACTAACTCGTCTTTGATCTTTTTGTGCTTTTTATATTAGTAGTCTACGCCTATTTGATTTCCCTACTTTATATAAATTATCGAAATTAGGCTTATAAATCCCTAAATACAACTAATTAGTTTTCATAAATTTCTTGATATATTTGACTGTTCCTAATTCAGCTTTCTTAATGTTTTCTTAACTGCTATACCTACTTGAACACGTATTGAAGTAATTCTATCTTAACATAAAAATCTTATGTATGCTATGTGTGCCAGAGTACGTGCCCGCCTCGAGCCCTTTTTCATGCGCCCTTGTGCTCGAATATAAAAGGAGACTTGGGTGTTGTCAAACACAGAAGTTTTCTAAAAAGCGCGCCTGAGTGCCCAAATTCGCTAAACATAAATTGTAATAATTCATTACTTGTCTAACGTATAATTCATTGTTACAAACATATTTTATTAATTTTGTTATATATTTTACTTTTTATGAGACGTAAATAAGAAAGTGCAAAAGCGTATTAAAACAATAAACCTACGATATTATAGTAAGAAATAACATTCTATTATCTTTACTTGAGTATTATCTCGAATAAATCACAAGCTAAAGCCTGCATTTATTGCGAGGCGTAAATTAAAAAGTTACACCAATTTTCAGTGAGTTATTGTGCACAGTTGTCTGCCGGTTTCTAGGGAATAGGAACGGCGTCACAATGTTTCGTTCTTCAATTTGAATGGCAGCTTGTTTAATCAAATATCGAGTGAATTAACAATCGTTCCAAATTTATGGGAAACATGAAAGTGAATATAGATGAATATTATAAAACGGCGAACAGTTGGAGCTGAGTGGATAGTTTGTGTTTTCGTGTGTGATGGCTGCTAGAGAAAGTACGTGCGGGAGATTGACCCATGGCTAATTCTCCAGATATAGGCCTGCTTGCTGCTAGCCTTCTCCGGCTCATCATTGGTGAGTCGACATAGATAATTGTATGCTTTATGTAATATCATATTTTGTATATGTTTGCTAATCTCGTCCAAGAACCTTATTTATTATTAAATAAATTTTTCAATTGAGTTATTCCGACAATTTACGAACTCCATATGATTGATGAGAGCAAATTGTAAATTTCACATTCGTCCTGTTATTTATAAGCATTTGAAATTTGTCTTGTTGCTTAATATGTTTGTATAACGATTTTCTATAAAAACAATTCTGATTATAACATGTGGCTATTATATAAGTACTGTAGTAATAACATACATATCTCATGTGAATATATATGTTCTTCAAAAAGCCCTCTGTAGATTCCTAATAGAAAAAAAAGCTTTCAATCTGACTTCAATGTTTGTTCTTTGATAAACATATTAAATTGAAAAAAACGCGAAATGAAATGCCTCCTGAAATCTAGTCATACCATTAGTATTCATAGAGAGTGTATTTCTAAATAAAATTTCGAGGCAGATTGTCCAGCTATATCATCAAAACTTTTGCAATAAACGTTATTAGATACAATCAAGGACTAAATTGGAAATAATCAATTCTTAGAAAATTGCTTCAAAGGAAATCGGTTAGACGAAGTCATTTTTTCATCGACTTGGTTTGCGTTAGCTTTTTCTTTCAAAGATTCAATTATATAAATATTTTTTTAAAAACTTAGTCACTGGAAAAGCTTTTGCCAGCTAAGTATTTACTTTGCTTTTACCTTACAAGATTTACGAATTTTAATCTCGCTAATGTGTGATACGGACACTTCAAATATCCCGCTAGTGCCCGAACTTTATTTATGTTTAATTCGGCTGCATGAACGTAACATTTCTCTGCTATTGCCGGTTGTTAGTACAAGCTGTGCACTGCCTAATATTTTTTACATCAGCACTAAAACAAGTTTGCAGGATTATAAAACTTTTAATTTAATACCAGCATTATTACTCTGGTGAAGTAATATTGTTGAATTTATAGCTCGTGATAGTGTAACAAGGTTTTTTTTTATGACAAAATAATTTTATACCAGTTGTAAGTCTATGTCATATATTATCAACGTTGCTATTTTATATCGAAGCTATATTAAATTTGTCATGTATAGCTTGGCTGGTACTATTATAATATTTATTAACCTGTACATATTTAGTACATACAAAAGACCATCGTGGCTCAGTGGTACACCAAGTAATTGTAAACGCGATTAGTTGTGGATTCTATTCTCACTCGGGTTGGAAATGATTACAATTAAAATTAATTTTCCTTTCACCTCTTGGTTAAAAAAAAATTGCTGCGTTGAATTCGCCACTAAACACGCAATGTCTCGATAGAGAGTGGAAAGCAGTCAACGGAGTGTCTCTGATTACTGCTTTACGGACTAAAGTGTGCATTTGATTTTTTTTAAGTGCATACAATTTACACTACAAAAGTCGCAAGTAACGTTGAAAGTATATATTTGGAAGGTTAGAGTTATAATCAAATATTAATTTGCCTTTTCAAATATCAGAGATCAGCCATATGAATTTTGACTCTGACGTAAGTTCCGGTGTCAAATAACTGTAAAATTCTTTTAATCCCGTAAATAATAACGCGGCAGAGCACTCCTGACCGCAATGACCAAAATTTTGAATTTTGATATTTATGTATTAATAATGTTCTCAGTATATTTTAAATTGGACCACATTTTGGGTTTTTATATTATGTTACTTTTATTTTAACAAAACTGCATATAATTTTCAGTTTGTGGTTTGATTTATTATTTAAATATAATAAAGTATAAATGCGGACGTCGTGCCGCAGTGGTGATAGTATGTGGGTACGATTTCCACTCTGGGGAATAGATAAAATAAATAAATTATTTTCATTTAACCGGTACTCCGGTATCTATTTCTAACAAGCGTGACTGTCAGCTATTTTAGAGAAGCTTATAGTACTTTATGTCCTCATTACAAAATTGAAGTATAAGGTACTATATCGTGTCGTTACGTAGATTTCGTCGCCAGCAAACTATTATCGTAATATTAGAATATGGGTAGATCTAAACATTTGACAAATTTTACATAGTTTGCAGTTTGAAAACACTTGTTAATACTAACGTTGTGATGTAAAAAATAATTTAAAAACCAAATCATTATATTCTTACCAACGTGTTCCGTTCAGTTTATAACGCGTAGCAGTTTAGTCAGAGAAATCTAATGGTAAGATACCCTGTTCTCCTCTTTCCGTTCGATTTAGACAATCATTTATAATTAATATAAATTAGGTGAAAGTGACTTTATTTGAGATAAATCACAAAGGATTTAGCAGTTTAAAATACCTGTTAATAACGAAACGTGTTTAGTAAAAAAAACATTATTTTTTGCACGCTATACGTATTTCAAACAACTTTAAAACATATATAAACCTTCAATGAATCTCAGCCATAGTAATGCCTCATACTGGATGCTATTTCGTAATTCACAAATACGCGATTACGTTAAGTAAGGCTGAGACTACGGATAAATTGTGTTTTCCTTAAGCTTTCCTAAATGAATAAAAGTTTCCACGTTACTGCCAAATTACTGAGTAAATTGTTACAAAACTAGTTTAAGAGACTGTTAGAAAAATTTATTTGAAAAGTTAATATGTATTTAGATTTTTTAAATTTAAGCCACTGGGTTTACCAATAAAAAAATGCTACCAACGTTACATGAAATTAACGATAATTAATTAATTTATTTTCTGATTGCAATATTATTCATAACACATATTCATTTATCAAAAATCAAATACGTAAATAAAATGGATCACTAGTAATTGAATTAAATATAAAATTTAATATAAACCTCAAAACTTTATGTAGTAATTAAATTAAAAATTATATACATAGGTAGAAGTAATAAAAACACTCATGCTCTACAAATTTTACAACTAAAGTATATTTCATTGTAAAATATACTAAATATACGCTCTTGTATTTTACCAAAAATGTGGTTTGTCCAAAACTAATATGAAAATTATTTGCAGCAGCTGTGTAACAGTGAGTAGAGGTTATTGCGCGGAAACCTGAAAACCGCTCTATGCTTCAGATAATTGGTACCGTAAATTTACTTCATAAGGTAACGTCAACTGCCAAACTCAGCACGCGGAACTTTAAAGTTAATTAGTAACTTAGATAGATAATAATTAATATCTCTGCCGTTGCCTGTGACAGTCAAGAGTTTAAAAAATTATAAATTATGTTATTTAATTACTAAAATTTTATTTTGTAGAAGCATATTTGATCGTTAGTGTTTGACCTTACAGTAGTTTACAAACGGTGGTGGGTCTTTATTTAAAATTATCTCGTGTAGTCTGGTAAGTAAATTCAGAAAGTTCAGTGGCACGGTTTTCCACATTTGATTATCTACCAAAATATTTCAATTGTTACTAGACTGAAAAATCTTATTATATTTTAAGTCATCTTGGATTAATCGTTTATAATTGTTGCTTGCTCATGTTCGAATTGTACCCGTGCGAGCAGATGCTACTTGCTAATTTCCTTCTTATAAAAATCCTAAGCCCGTGTCGAATATCAAAATTATGTACTATAATCTGTACTGTACTATAATCATATCTTTTAAATTTATATATTATGTAAAAAACAAAACCATAGTAGTGTTATGTATACATTTTCCTTTTGTATAGTAAGTACCGCTTGTCAAACAGAAATAAAAATAACTTTTGGTTAGCACATGCAAATAGCAATTCTGCCAGTACCGGCGTCTCGTGGCGGGTCAAGAGGCTATGACGCGCCCTCGACCCACACCACCTGAGACCGACTTTAAACTTTTTGAAATCCTACAGTAGCTTTCATTAAGCCACGATAAGACGTCAGACTTCATTTGTAAATAATCATACCGTGAAAATTGCAGTAATAAATGAGTAATTAAAAAACAACACATTGATTTTATTAAATATTATTTTTATCATAGTAATGCTGTAATAAGCTTATTACTTGGCTCTAACTAGGTTACGGCATGACGTGTTTTGTTGGAATACAAACTATTTATTAAATCTCTTTTTATAGGTACAAAATGTTGTCCGCATACACACTAGATTTCTTTTTACAAAACATCAAGTAAATTGTGAAGAAACATTTAGAGAAATCCTCCCTTAGTGCTTTACTATACTCTCCAAGGAACCTACGTGACTAATTTAAGCTTCAGTTTCAACTTTAGTATTTTGGCCTTGTCTATCAACTAAAAGCGAAAAAAACCTTCTAAAGACAGAATATCACAATGTATTTATATTTTTTCTATAATGTTATTGTTCTTTAAAATCTCTGGAGTTTTATGCGAAAAACAAACGTTTTAAATGCAAGTGCTAATATAATCTTATATGTATTATTTCCTTGGACTTTTCCCAGTCACTACTATAAATTTATCTCCGAGATTTATTATCGTAAAAGTTAAACGTCTATATGATTTTCAAATTTATCGTTCGAAAGTTTGCTCTTATATGCGCTTTATTTTCTGCGTCATTTATTATAAGAACGGTTTAAAATAGCCAAGGGTTGTAGTGAAAGATCACTTGTTTAATTTGATAGTTTAATAAATCGTTCTATATAATATACTTAAGTTGCACTAAAAAGTATAGAATTGGTATAGAATATTCCTACCCCGACTGTCCTAACTACCCCGTCAGGGATAAAGTGTAAAGCCAAAAAAAATCCATATATGGAATATAAACCAAATGAAGCCTGGAATTTTATATCAAAATGTATTTGTATTTTGATGTGAAATTCAAGTCACGAGTAATTCAATTGACAATTTATTGTGAATTCGCGATGTGGATTTTACGTGACGGTCAAGTTGAACTTATTATTTTAAGCTTTATCATATGCTTTCACAGTGAATATGCATGCCAACGTCAAATAGAGTAGTTGAACGCTAAGTCAATAATATAATGCTGCAAAGTTTTAGCAGAACTCGTCTAATAAGTCAAACAAAGTGTCCTCGTGCAACATATTATTTGATAGAGATTTGCATATGCTACTCAGAATCGTGTCACTCTTAGAGCTGTACTGATTTCCGTAAACGAAGATTAAAATATAAATATCTATACATATATTTTACGTAAATTAATACATTTCTTTGCTTAGGTTTTATAATTTTTTATGTCTTATTGTGTGATAAAAACACCAGTAAAACTCTTTAAAATATATTATTATACAGCTATTATCTATAAACTCATACTTCATATATGTAGGTACATAGCTGAATACTTCAACTTCTTAATGAATAGAATATTAATTTTTAACGAAACTTTTATATTATAAGGCTCAAAAGTTTGCGGTGATTGCCACTTTATAAATCTGAAAACTTTTATATTTAACATAAAACGTTTTATTTGAAATATCTATTTAATGTGTGTATCTTTTAAAATATTTTAAATAAACATGTTATGCTCTAATTAATAATGTCATAAACTGGGACATTACTAACTAGGCGTACATGTCATCCTACAACGCACTAACACTTATAATAACCGTTAGCAGATCTAACGATAACTTGTGTTTGTTTATAGCATATTTCATATTAATTACCAATTTGAAGCAGCGGCCGTGACCGCAAACTGGCGGCTGTGGGGAACAGGGCCTGTCCACCTGTCTTCGCCAGCACCATCCCTATTAACCGATTACCGCGCTTCTGCGCATTGTAACGTTATACAAATTAAAAAAAATATGTGATAATATTTACTTTCAAATAGAATTCTGAATATAATATCAAAATTAGTTTTAACATAAATAACCGATAGAAAATAGAAATTAAGATTAGTAATATAATTAAAAATTATAAGTAGAATAATGCTTAACAAGGCTAAAATTATAAATAATTACATAAAGCAATGAAATTATGCAATATTTAAAGCAAGTAATCTGTCCACAATATATTCCTTTCATTATGAGTCTAAAGGGACACTTCATTTTAAGTAACCACGTAAATTAGATTGTGAAGTAAAATGTGCTGCTATAACTCAAGCGTTTCTCCTTACACGTAGATTGTAATTAGTACTAATAGTATATATTAATAGTATATTCTATAAATAGATTATACTCCCCACTCTGTCAATGGTAGATATTAGGGTCAGAAATCGTTAATAAAGGTATTAATACTTTACTCGAAATATTTTTATTGTTTGCAAAGTTTGTTTTCAAAACATTTTAGTCTTACGTAAGCAATTAAAAAAATCGTGTAAAGTTTAAACCACTGTGATAATAAAACAAAGAGTCTAAGCGCTCACAAGTGTTAATAAAGTAAATTGCGAACTCAATTTCCAGTGGAACACATTTAAAAAATAAATTTAAAAACTAAAACGTATATATATCTATATATATATATATATATATATATATATATATATACATACATACATATATATATATATATATATATATATATATATATATATATATATATATACATAAAAATATATAAAATGCTTAAAAAATTAAAGTATAAGCGAATAACATTTTTAATGCATTTATATACATTTATATTTTTATTATAGTACATTTCTTGACAGAAAGTATAGTGTCAAGATACTCCGTACTCCGCACTCCGCTTTCCACTGAATTCGAGACATTGCATAGTATATTTTAAATGAGATTAATTGCTTCCTGTTATAATGTATCATACCGTATTTCAAAATTAAAATTACTATTGTTAAAAGCAATATTGTATACCATGATTTACTAATTTATTACTATTTACTCGCATGATTTATAAATTTCTTGTATTTCAGTAACTTATTAAGTAACATTTTTTTTCTATAATAAATAATAAAGTAACGACATCTACATTAAATTATATTCTCTATATAGTGCTAACGCGACTTCCAAAATTTATTTGGTGTTTCTCTCAGTTTTCGTTAGGTGGCGCTGTCATGAAATTTTGTGTAGCAGCGCCCGCTACGACATCGTAGATCTGTATAACTTCGTAGTATCTGTAGAGCCTCTACGACATTTACGTAGTTTCCCTTATACGTACCAGGTGTCGCTACTTATGTAGTATTATTTAAGATTAAGATAGAATAACAGAATATACTGATTGATTTTGTAAAATTGATAGTAAAAATACAAAATTATTTTATATTTTTGTCTCTACGAATTTCAAAAAACGATATTAAATTCAATAAAAATGGACTCTGTATGTTGAATTTTTTATTTTAAATCGATTGTGAATAAATTTTTACAAGGTGATTTTCCGACACGTTCAGATGTGTATATATAACTAATAATAATGTTATAGTAGTTAAAAGTTAACGTATATATAACTAATAATAATGTTATAATATTGGCAAATTGTATCCATTTACTTCCGTTACGTACACACAAAACACAGATTTCTACTGTAACACACGCATTACTTAAGATTGGAGTGTTACCTTTCCCGAGTAACAAAGCTTATTAGAACTTTGCTCGCCAATTAATCAGTCTTATTATTTGTTTCAGGTAAGCAAATATTTGTACCTTCGTTACCTCGAGTATATTGGAGCAAAACTTATTAACATAGCTTTGTTAAGGTAAGTTGAGAATATATTTGGGCCGCAAATTTAAAAATAATCTTGTTGCTTAATATTTGAAATAAATGTGTTAAAAAAATCTTGTCATAAAACATTTCGTAATAAATATCTCTAAAATTGCCTTAAAGTACATTTAATGAAAGTATACATTTTTATTTAACGTGCAATTTCGTAAAAGTAATATTTATTTTTCCTTTTAACATTCTTAATCTTAATAATTAAAACATCATTTAAGAAAGTTTGGAAAATTATGACTGTAACTTGAGCGCGTATAACAAACATTGAGGCGCCGGAATAGTTTTGCAACTAACGACAATGAATTATTTTTATAGTTGTTTTTGATTAAAATACAGTTTCTTACTTGATAAAAAGTTTTAAAAGAAACTTGAAAACGACAATCCTTTTGTTTCAGATTTGTACTTTTATATATATTATTTAGAACTGTATATTAAATCGAGATTAAAAATAAAATATTAAAGCGTGAAAATGAATACTATTCTAGATGTGCCAATACACTAAATAGTAAAATTTCAAAATACGCAATTAAGTGGACACATTAATTTTCAAATTTTGCCTACACTTTATCATTGATTTAAAAACTATTAATAGCCATTAAATATATCGTGAATCGTCCTTATATTTAAACTAAATGTGATTTTTAACAATTTTACAGATGAACTACTTTAGTCTTTTCGACGTATCAAATTTAACGTACTCGTAGGTAACGTAAACGTGGCAGTCGTTTCATAGTTCATATTCCCGACGACTGTTGCGGCCGGACGCTGTTGCAATTCCCGTGTTCAATGCCCACCATTCATCCAAAAAGCGACGTTATCCAACATTCTATCTTGATAATTATGCTCGACGGCTGTACTAGTCCTGTTACGTGTGCTATGTACGCTTCAATTTTCTTTTCAAAACTTTTCTAACATGCGAGCTCTAATTTACTTGGTACTGGGCATGTATTAAGTTCTAGTAAGTCTTATTTTACATTAAGTGACTACGAAAGGAGAATGACGTAATCAAATTTGTATATAAATTTGTATATTACAATGTAAATTTATCTATTTTCATGTTATTTTTCAATTACGATCTATTATTTTGAATTTGAATATTATATTAAAACATTTGGACTGCAATGAAACTTATATCGCCTTGCTAGCTAGTCACGATACATGCCATACATATGAATGTATGTATGTAGGTTTGTCGTTATAATTTAATAATAACGTCAAATATTATTTTATATAATAGTTTTAGTTAGTAATAAAATAATTAACTTTACTGGCAGTCTAAAATGATACAATTGATTTTTAAAAAAAGAAGGAGGATTGACGTCAGCGTCATGAGCGTAAAAAGACGCTTGAGAAGATTGTTAGTATTTAATTTGGAATAATCGAAACATAATAAGTTAGAAGTGAATGTAATAACAATATTTAATATCGGAATTACATAGAAAGATAATTGTTATTGTTTTTGTGATATTCGTGGTTAGTAAAATTTTGGTTTTGATAATAAGAATAATTTGTTGGTAAGTTCTTTCTCTATTATTAATTTAAAAGTAACATTAAATGAATATTAAATTACTATTAATAAATTTTAATAATTATATTAAAGATATTAAAGGTTTAGAATATACATTCTAAGAGATATATAAAATTTCTAATACAAATATACTAAAGCGTCTGCCGCCATCTTTGAACAGTGTTGTATGAACATATAGTTACATAAATACGTTTACTAAGTATTATAAAATATTTAAATATTATACTAAGCACTGCAAATAATTAATAAATCATAATTAATGTAATATGATGTATTGAACGAATAAAGCTTTTTATGGTTATATTTATATAATATTCTTAAACATATAGGAGATCCGTCATGACAAACGACTGCTACGGATGTGCTGTGCGTGAATATATCACAATCGGCCGCCGGTTGTCCGTCTGAACTGATATACGAACCGGCAAGTATTATTGGTCTAGTAGGCCAATCGACGTATCATCAACTTATTTTGGTGTCACAAACCAATCCACGGCTTATATTGGTCTCATAAACCAATCTACGAAATACAATAGGCTAAAGAACCAATTTATGATATACACGTTATAACGAACCAATCTACCATATATAATCGTCTCACAAATCTACGGCATAATATATTGGTCTCATAAACCAATACAAATATATAATTATAATATATTCTGAATATAATAAACGTAAAAAATACGTAAAGAAATATCCTAGGTAATTTTAAGTATCGAGATATGTATATAAAAGTGTATTAAGTATAAACCTCATTGAGGGATCCTTACATGGACGAAACAAATAACTAATAATTATTCGTTTGCAAAAGCATTGTAAATTACATATACGTTCGATGCGTCTTGAAGGGCTCACTCTGAAGTCGGTTGGGTCCGCCGATCGGTCAAAATTCACAGCATATGGCGGGGTGGGGCCAAGTTATTTTGCCTTCTATTATGACTACCAGCAAAGGATACTTATAACAGAGGGTTAAATAAGACGCATCTTCGGCTTTCCTTGGAAAAGCTGGAGGTGATTACAACGGAATACCTAACATACCACAATCTCTTACTATAATCTCTTCTGAAAGTTTTATATCAATTTTAAATATAATAGGTAGGTTAACCTTTCTTGATACTGTTGCCTCTAAATCTCTAAAAGATCTTGAGTTATAGCGAACACGACGATAAATGGGTCCTAACCGCGAGACGTATCATGTACAATAGTGGTATTTGAATAGAGTATTGTCTATCTTGCTATGCGGGATAAAAATGAAAAGCGAAATAATGAATAAATAAAAAATAAAGAATAGAGTATTTAAATATTATATTTTATAATCAAGTTAGAGAGGAGGGGAGATAAACGAAAAACGAACCCAAATTAAATACAGCTTGTAAAGCTGTATTTAATTAGGGATTGAAATAGATATGTCTTATAAAACCAGTAAAGTAATTGAAAGTGATATTTGTAATTGTTGTAATTACTATAGCTTTTCTAATAATAAGCTCCCTTAACAATGTAATAGTTTTAAATATATAATTATAATTCATTTTATTTAACAAACAACAATAACGTTTATTTTTATAAACGTAAAATAAATAAGCTCATAATGCGAAAAAAATTTTAGTTCGGTTCGTTGGAATTTGGCAAATGGCAAAATAAAATTGCTTATTTTAGCCAAATTATATTCATGAAATGTCGTGTGTCATTCATATTACGCGTTTAAATGTTTTGCGTCACCATGTGTTTTGATCATATCCTTTTCATTCCTATATTTATATTATCTATTTATGTAAAATGATAAATTCAAAATGCTACTATTTGTACAGTAAAAAATAACCTAAAACAATGTTGTTTTTATCTATATAAAAATGTATACCACTGTGTAATGCGATCTATCAAATACTGTCAAAAACAGTCATGTCATCATGTTCATGCCATTCCTGGCATGTACTTTCAGAAGTACGCTTATGCACACTAGATCTATCGTCAGTCTTCCAACAATCTCAATAGCATGCACTTGAGAGCATATTATGGATAAAGATCAAAGATTTGTAACATAATTTCTTTCGCAATTTTTTCTATGAGTAATGAATTATCCGTCCGTTCCTATAGAATACTTTATACATATATATATATATATATATATATATATATATATATATATATATATATATATACATACATATTCTGTAATTGATTTATAAAATATATCATATAATATCAGATGTCAATAACTGATTTTTTAGAGGTTATTAACGCAAACGACATATGTTACATACGCTTTTTGGCAACGAAATTATTTCTTACTTTTTGGCTTAACATTTTATGCCTAGCGAGGTACTTCTCTCTGACAATCCAGTAGGAGTAGGTTATTTCTATTATTTTTATTATTAAAATGTTTTGTTCATTATTACTATAATAACCTTTTTTTTCATTAAGTTGTCAATTTAAAAAAGTGCGGATATAATTTTAATATTATTAATTAAGATTAACAGTTCGAACTGATGGATAGATTACTTTGAGCTAACTAGGTGTCGCAATCTTGTCGAAGTTTCTGCAACTTCTTGACTGAAAGTTTTTATTAAAGGTATAAAAGTAAATCAGTACGTGAGAGGAGTCTGCAATCGACCTCCATATGCATGCGATTTATGAGAGACTCCCTTGCCTCGCCTCTTTATTTCTCTGAAACTTTACTGTATTCAGTAAATAAGTACCCTTCATATCGGCAAGCTCCTCTTACGTTATATATTAAGTGCGGAAATGTTTATTTAATTTTATAGAAATATTGATAAGTACTATTGATAAGTACTAGATTGATACTATAAACACCATGATTGTAGATTTGATACGTCCTCGGGATTGAAGTTAAAAATTTCCGTTCAGAGCAATATGATATGATAAAGTGTGGCGTTTATTCCTGCCGTTTAACACAATATGTCTCAAATGCAGGCTGAAAGTTTTGCGTATAAAAAACAAAGTATTATTATGTTTTAATGAGAAATGCTTCTTTGAAATTTCTAATAATTTCAATATTTTTTAAACGCAGAAAATTGGAAATCCAATTTAATACAATCAGCGATATCTATTCATACGTGAATTTTACGACAATAGGGACAAATTGACCGTTACTTTGAAAACATTATTACATACATTTTTATGATCGACAATATTTGATTGAATTTACTGATTCCATAAAAATCATTAGTATGATATTAAAAAAATATTATATTAATTAACACATTTACTTGAATTTGTTATAACAGAACGAATTTGAGTATTCCCTTTTCTTTCTTTGTTTCCATTTTCTTATTAAAATAAATAAGATTGATTAAGACAAAGAATTCATTTTACAACGTCTTTTGACAAAAAGGTACTTTTAAATTTCTTTTATGAAAAGCACTTTAACTTTGATCTTTGATTTCATTGCTTTTATATTTTATTATATTTATTCTTTACAAGCATCATGTAGTATTTAACGTGCGGTAAATATGAATTTTGCTTATGACATGCGTGTCATATTTATTAAACGTTTTATTTTCATGTAACTGTAAAGTTAAATCATGTCTATGTTCTTTGATGCGAAAAATACAGTAAAAGTATAACGTTATAGCTTAGTATATTTAAACAAAGATAAAATGTGTTTTAAATGAATATAAATGTATATTAAATATAAAAAATACGTCGTCGTCGTCGTCCTGTCAGGTGCGGATACACTTTAGGTAAAACCGGTGTAGTAGTAGTGCTATCTGAAGGGCTTCGGAGTGGTCTCCCTTGAAGTCGACCGTCGTTGCGATCGTCTGATGCCGGTGAAAGAATAGATTGAAGGTGTAATTACCAATGCTTATGCTTCCCAGGCGGGTTGCAGTGGGGTCGAAAAGGAATCATTCTTGGAGCAGTTTGACGAGGTTCTACGTGCTATTCCTATTAGCGAAGTAATCATAGTTAGGGAGGATTTGAACGGTCATGTGGGTAAGGCTGCTGAGGTGTACGAGCGTGTTTACGGTGGTTTTGGTTATGGTCGTCGCAATCTAGAGAGAGAAAACATACTCAGAACCTGTATTGCGTCAGATCTGGCCGTCAGGAATACGTTCTTCCAAAAGTACCCTCAGCACCTTATCACATATAAGAGCGGATGTCACTCAACTCGAATTGATTATTTGCTGACCAGACGGTGTCTTATGGGCAAGGTGTTATTTACCTTGCTGACACAATGGAGAGACAGCCAGCACTTCTACCATTTGTGAAGAGAGTTACAGACAGGATTGACAACATCTTAAGAAGAGCTTTTATCAAAACCATATTTATGCCTAATAAAAAAGTGAGCTAATGCTTGAGATACGTGAAATTTAATATGCCTTTGCAGTTTGTAGGTGTATGTAAACTAGAATGTGACTGTGGCTTGTCGTACATTGGCCGAAAAAGTGAGGAGCATCGGGGTTAGGGTGAAAGAACACATATCGGATGTCTAGAATGGGCGTGTATTGCAATCAGCTGTGTGTGAACATGAACAACACAATGAATAAGTCCAACCACTACATCAGGTTTAATAAGTATGTGGCTTATACTCGCTAAGGAAGGTAGATATATTCCTAGAATGATCCGCGACGCTACTGAAATTCAAAAACATCCGAATTTCAATGGATAAGATGGTTGGAAGCTTTCTACAACCTGGGACCCACTTATAAAAAAAAATAAAGTTATAAATCCACCACACTAGAGACAAAAATATAGTCAGCTCATTCTGCAATAATCCAGGGCTGTACGCGAGACAATTAAGAAACAGATGGCGATAGTTTGATATATTTAATTTTTGTATCAACTGACAGACGAATGCCACCTCAGTCTACCTGTGACCATGGACTATTGTAAACTGTTCGAAATCAGGTGTCCAAACTGTATTTTCGAATACCAAATACGCGATTAACCCGCTTAAAATAGTTTTATTTAAAATCGTTCACGATGTCCATGCGTGAAATGGCGTGAGGTCACATATATGGTCTGCAACCGCAGAATACCACCCAAACTCAAGGGGCTGATATACAAGAGCATAATCCGATCGGTTCTCTTATATGGCAGCGAATGTTGGCTAGCACTTTCTCGGCACACTCAGGAGTTTCACGTTACGAAAATGAAGATGCTGAGATAGATGTGTGTCGTAACGCGGGCTGACCGCATACGTAACACATTTATTCGAAGTAGCCTTAGAGTCCATGTTATAGCGGATAAGCTCCAAGAGCGTCGCTTGTGATAATATGGACATGTTGCGCACTAGCCTGAGAACTATGTCGGAAGAATATGCCTTGATATATCCGTCCTGGTGTAAGCCTCCCAGGCACCGATGGACTTATGCAAAATGAAGGAAGTTAGGTGAGAAGGCAGACCCTACGGCTGGGAAAATGCCAGAAAGAAGGAAATTAAGATACGTCTTATTCATTACAATACAGCTTAAATGAAAGACAAGGGTGTAAAAACTCGTCCAAAGCTAATGATAAATAGAATCCCAAGATATGTTTCAAAGTCTTTTATTATTATATATTATACTTTTTATATTAGAGTGGAAAAAAGTATTTATAATCGAGTGAGTGTAAAATCTTTTCTACTGCTGTTGAATCTCGTTAGTTACGCTATGAATCGATTTGAGTTCGCGATTGAGCACGCAATGTCTTGATTTCGGGCGAAAAACAGTCAACGGAAAGCCTAGCATAGCCAACTAGATTGTCTTGGTGACGTGTTTGGTGACGGGAAACGTGAGGCTGTTATTTTTATAAACTTAAATTTAGTTCATGGTTTTCTAGATCTTTTTTACTATTGTCCTCTGTAAAGATTTAATAATAAAATATTTGATCTACTAATACAATATTATATATTTATTCGCAATATACCGGGATCCGATATTATAGCGCTTCCATTAACAGAAATTTATGGTCGTATTCGGAGGTAGAAATTCAAAAGCTTATTCATAAATTATACCCTGATCCGGACTTGATTGCATATAGACTACTTTCTGTGGGGGGTTCGATTTTACGAGGAGAGTCTCAATTTCCTCCCAGGGGCGAGCAATTTCCTCGCGTTTGTCGCTTTACTTGCGCTGGCTAGACTTCTGTACGCAGACTGCGTCTAACTCGGAGCTAAATCTTTATAGATTACCTTCAACAATTGTAAATTCTTTTATTTTTAAATAAACGTCTTACAGTGTAACTATCATGATACTATATTTGCCATATAAATAATGACCGTTTTATAAAATTGTAACTTGATCGCGGTTGTTACGAAGTCAATCTTACGGTAAAAATACTTATATTTGTAACAGGCATTTTGGTAATTATAATTGTGGCCTCAGGTTATGCCATATTTCTATTTAAATAAAAACAGAGAACGCAGTTGCAGGCTTTCTTTACGTGTCAGGAACAAAATGCCAAAAGCATGTAATAAAAACATTAAAAATATATACTATCCTTTTCATTTTTTCCTTGATAAATTTATAAAATATTCATAGACTATGATTTAGTGTTTGTCATTCGTAATATTATTTATTCTGCTTTGAACTAAAGAAATTACAATAACAATTTAGGTAAATTCGCAAAAAATTATATCAATTTTACTTGCAGACTGTTGAAGGGTTTTCTATTTTACCTTTGTTTAATATAATAGATGTTGTTGAATTAGGGGCCTCTGGGCTTTGTTGACCAAAAAATAAATAATAGTACACTTATTGTATATATACTTTGTCAGGCCACCATGACATAATTCAATTCCAATTTGTAAATTAATCAATAACATGTACATGTTACAGTTATTATATTTATCAAACCTGACTTCAAAGTAAGCAAATCCAAACTGGTCAGTATTCTGCTTTTAACGGAGTACATCCATTAAGTGGTTTCTCAAAGGCATTACGAATCTGGCAAACGTATCCTGTTCTATTAAGATTTCATTTAAGTGATTCTATTCAGGCTTTTGTAAGCACTGACATGTATACTCCACAGCAAAACTTCCTAAAAACATATTTGCTACGAAAGTTTTACGAAGAAACTTTTCTGATTTTATAATTGAATTTTATATGAAAGTCTCTGCGGTATTCCACGCTTGAAGCAGAAATCCAGAATAATTCAGTCTGTGTTACACTGTATACGGCCTTTTTCGAATAATTACTGGAATGCATTGTGTGGGACGACCGCGACATGTTAACCGCTCACCGTCGTAATTTGTGCTAAAGTAGAGCCACGTAAAAGCGGAGAAAATACAGCGCTTATCCGCAAGTGGTGACATAAATATGAAGATTTGTAAATTCATTTGTTTCATACGTTTATTATGCGTAATCTTTTTATTTTGTACTGAATAATAAAGGTAGCTTACCTATAAAATAATAATTAATAATACATAAATTGAATATTTTTATGCACATACTATTTATTTAAATCTTATTATATACTGTAGTGCTAGTTCATTTTTATATAACATAGTTATCCTTTTAAATAAATGAATTAATATTTAGTATTTTCAGTATTTTTTTAATTCCATTAAAATATATTTTCAATACAAAGTACAATATTACAAATTTTAGAGAATTTTGTAATACACTACGTAAATACATTAAATTAGTGAATATTTCACGCTTTCCAAGGTTTCCAAGAACCTTAAAATACAAATACCGACGCTTTAAACTCAAGTACGAAGCGAACAGTGAAGTACGAAGTGTTTTGACACTAGGTACTTTCTGTTTACCCTGCGGGATAAAAGCGTGAAGCTAAAAAAAAAGAATAAACACCAAAAATATACATTCATTTAACAAAACGAGAATAAAATATTGCGTATTTACTCGTAATTTACGTGCTTCCGGAAAAATAGATATACGGAACTGCGAAATGATTATCCCCTCCATTGCAACAATGAGAAAAGCGCAAACAAATGCTTTCCTGTTTGTCTGTAAGGTTTGTCGCTATATTGTCTATTTAATATATACGTCTATATTTTTCTTTATGTAATTGTTATATAAAGGTGCATATATAACAATTATTTTAAATAGTTACATTGAGTTGTCACTCAACACGCAAATAACTTGAATTCGCAACGAAAGCGGAGAACAAACTATAGTCACATTAGGTTGTCTCTGTCTATTCTCCTTTGTGGGCTTACAACATTAAGCTATAAAATAATCTAATTTTATATAGGATAAGCTAAGAGCTGTCATTAACTTTAGTTACTTATTTTTATAACAAAATAAATTTAACACACACTACCATGTGTTTGACATGCACGTTTATATAAAGTGATATACACGTTGCTAAGGTAAGGTGTCTAGTTAAATTAAATGTTGCATGTAAAACGTCATATGGAAAATTCTTGATTTCAAATAGCTAATCCTATCTACGTATGAATAATGTTACATATATGTTGTGGCCCCGTTGTAACGCCCCGCTTCTTTGCTGGACAAAAAATAAACATATGGTGGTAATATTTTTATGAATATGTGTTAGAAGATGAATATAAAAAACAATTCGATATTGTTAGAATTTTTATTAAATTTCAACATAGACATTTGTTCACTTGATTATATTTTTTTAAATTTATAATTGGTCCTGATTAAAGTGCCCAGGTACCTGCCATGGTCACTATAAAGATATACTAAAAAAGAACTTATTGCGTTGAGTTTGTAAAATGATATTATGCCGAATGTAACTAAATTAAACATTAAGCCGTGGGTTTAAAGGCGTCATAATCATAATTTACAATTTAGTAGCGTATAATTCCATAAAAGGCTTTAATCTCTTTGAGTAATGCTAAGCCGTGTAATGGCTACTTGGTCATAAAGAGCGGCGTTCGTGAGCAATACTGGCGGCGATCCGTAGTGAAATACATTACTGAAAGCCGACGCGCGACATGACAGTGGCCAGAGCGGCCGGCCCCAGCTTGAACCCATTATGATGACTTAGTGTTCTTATCAGTGACAGTTTTAAATTCCGTTACAGTCAACTCTCACCGTATCTGATGGCGCAAATCACGCTCGTACCTATATTTCAAGCGAGTTAAGACTTGTTTTATTTTTGAAATTTGTTTTCTCACTATATTTCATGGAGAAACAAAATGAAAATGTGTTACGTATTGTTTCATATTTGTGTGATAAATTATTACAGTTATTATAATTTTCATTATAGTAAGTTTTTTTATAGATCCTGTGGTCCCACGTCCACATTTCTTGTGATAATTTTTAAATTGGTATCAAAAACTTAAATTAAACTAGATCTTCTCATATTTTGTTTTCTATTTTAAAGTACGCCATACGCCATGTAATATTCAGTATATGATTTTAAAGTACGTCACCAAAAAATTCAGTAACTCTTGCGTATATTTAACAAACCTTAATGTTATTCATTACAAATATAATTCAGAAAATAGTTCGATTTTTCTTCAAATTCTGCTTCTTCATACCTTTTTTACTTATATTATGCAATTTATGTAATCGGATAAAAGGGCAGGTCCTGAATAAATATTACGATAAATTTGATCATATGATTGATTTCGTCCTACATATGTATGTGCGCTTTATTATTCATAGGTTCTGGATATAAGTAGGTTCTAAATACGTTGGTGTAATACTCTAAACATTTTTATAATGTAAATATCATGAAATGCTTTAATATTTTGTATGATAAAAATATAAGTTATTGTACATTTCTACCTTAATTGGCTTGCTGAAACATACAAGATGTTCTAGAGTTCATTCATCACAAATTACAAGACAAAAACGAACTGAAATTTCTCATGAAAACAATTCTTTAGTGTAAAATGTCAGAAACACATTTTTCTATTATAACGATCAGAACGAGCACTAAAAAGTACATTATACATAGTATGTTTTATGTGGTTTTGTAATTAGTTACAGAAAACCAATTGAGTTTGCTAATGTCGGTTCCCTTTGGAAACCCTTTTCATATAGTATATATTTAATTTTCTTATTTTTCATATTAAGCACTTATTGTATTTGTAATATATATTTTTAATGACTCGCTGTCTACAGCGTACAATTCTCTAAAGTTCAATCTCATTCATAATCTTCTAAAATATACATTTTGAGGAAGAAGGCGTGCTTGAACATTATTTTTTTTGTCTTATAATAAAATTCTGTACAATTGCATAATTTCTTAAAAAAATTAGCCGACGTAGGTTTTTTTGAAATAAAATAACACTTTGGAATAGATTTAATATAAATAATATTCAGATTAGACTATAACCATAACAATAAAATTCTATTAACCATAACAATAATCTTAACGATTATTGTGTAGAAATTATGAATGAATTTTAATTTTACATACTGTATACATCTTTTAAAGTGAAAAAATAAAAAAATGAACATCTAATCGAGTTGAGAATTTAAAAAATCAAATCGAGTTTTCATATAAAATCATCATAATATAATCTGGGCATTTTTACTCTTTACAATTTGAACTTATTTCTGTATTCTACATTTTAAAATTAAAAGCTGTTACTAAGTTTTTAACGTGGAACAATAACAAGAACCAACAACATGTTTACTCGCACATTAAGCTAGCACGCGTAATCCCTTTTCTATTATATTAAGTTGGTCTTACGTGCTTCCTAGTTTCTTAATATAAACACACACATACATTACATATATAATATATTGTTTGCTTGAAATTTTCTATGAATTACAAGACACTTCATAAGAAAACCGTTCTAAAATTTACACACTCTTATTATTTTAGAAAAAACGTATAAAAATTTTGAACGCAGCGAGAATCCCGCTGCGTTCAAATTTTTATACGTTTTTTCTAAAATGTTTTCTAATCCGAAGTGTGGAATAACACTTTTAAAGTAGTAAATATTACACTCTTATTATCTCAAAATAATCGCAGAGGGTACGATTTCTTTTTTCTTTTATTGACTATTATAAAACTATTTTATATAAAGCTGAAATTCATAAAATATTTGTTTGCGAAAAGATTTCAAGTCTAAATTTTTGAAATTACTGAAAGTTTTCATACATATTAATGGAAAGTTTAATATGCTGATTAGAGAGGTAAAAGAAACACATTGAATTTCGAATATTTCACAATTTTCAAAATCAATTTCACTGAATAATTATTATTGTACAATTTTCATAACACTACTATCAGATACTTACTATTCTAAAATTTTATTATTTGACGATTACACACGAGTAGCGTGCTTACTGGCCATGTTTTCTTGATGCTCCGTATTGGTTTCAACGTTATTGTCTAGTAACCCAATACGCTTATACAAACGTACACTGTGGTCGAAAATAATCCAAATACCTAGACGTGGTGTCAGGAATTTCACTCAGTTTAAGCCGTATTTTCCAACGTTGATGCTCTTTTGTCTTAAACTAAAAAGAGTGGAAATAGCGATGGCAACCTGCGAGCGCTGTCCGCTCTACTGACGTGCTTAAAATTTCAGTAGCAGATGTAGATGTAAATGTCTTTGTTTAAAAATGACGATTCATTGTACATTTTTCTGTAAAAATGTAACTTATACATAATGTAAAAGATGATGAGTTTTGAGACGTTTTTTTGAAATATTTGAAGCACAGCTTACTTGAAATGTTTTCATTGTAATTTATTATTTTAATGTGTAGTAATTATTGTTATTTGAACTGTTCGGGTATTGTTTGTTGCAATGGCTTTGTTTAGCTTCACACTGTTTTCCCGCATAGCAGGGTAGATAGAAAGTAGGGTCAAGACACTCCGTACTCCGCTGTCCGTCAAATTAGAAACAGAACGAGGAAATGAAAATAATTTGGTTTAAATCATTCCCCAGAGTGGGAATCAAACCTACAGCCGATCGCGTTTACAGTCACATGCTGTCCCACTGCACCACGACTAACCTTACCACCTAACTTATTTATACATGTATATCTATAACACCATTATAATACCATTACTACAAATATATACTCTTAGTTTTATAAAATATTTATAATATTAATCTTCTTATTTAACATTTTTATGTGACCAATACGTCATTACAAAAACTGTGAGACCTTGGTATTACTAACTCGTTATTTACTTTGAAATGTAAAACAAAACGTCGTAAAGTTCTGTAACATTTTTCGATATATTACCTATATAGGTATATATAGAAAAAAATTTCATTATAAAATCATCTGTTTTAAAATAGTTCAAATTGAATTACTATCTTTAATTTGTAAACCGATATCGATATCGGAATCCTGTTCGATTTTGCGATGTTCAACCACGAAGTTGACTACCAACCAGCTATATAGAATCAACATTAATTGATGCCGCTCTATTAGCATTAATGAGGCACAGCCAGCGCTCATTTGCCCTGTGGCGTTCGATCACATTCGTTAGATACGTCCCATCAGTCTACACAAATCGTTCGCTTAGAAATTGTGTCATAGACTATAATAAACTTTGCGTACTGGATATAATAAAGCTCGTAAATTAATTTAATGTTTAGCAGGCTTAGTCCATATTTAGTGAATTGCTTGATATATAAGCATAATATTAGAGAATGTACTGCCTACTAAAGTCAGTGGAATATATTTAAAACTTTCTAAGTTATTGTTTGTCTATTTTCTCTATCAACTAAGTTTTAATATTTTAACATTAGACATTTTGTTTTTTAATTTTATTTAAGTGAATTTAAATAAACGATGATATTATTTCAAACGTTATTAAAATCAGTTGGCAATCTTTTAAATAAATAGTAAAATAATACGTTCTTGGCCTATTAGAAAGATATATTTATTGTTGATATATTTCTTGTTAATATATATTTATAAATTTATTTTACATTTATATAAATCTATCTATGTGCAATTTAACCGTTCTTGACGTTTAAATTGTACTTTGAGAAGTACATAACTATTTTTATTTTTTTCTCACACCTAAAAATGAAAGCTGACTGGAAGAGAGAGACGTTTCTTAGAGTTAAGATCGTCATTGCTAACAAAAATCCACATATATGAATAGACAATGTTTTTATTTACACATTGCAATAAAGAATATATATAGTATTACAGTTTAATAATATTTACTAAAAAGAAATGGAAATAAACGATCATTTAAATTAGTAGCATAGGAATAATCAACATAATGTAATTCAGTTTATTAATTAAGTTAAAAGGGTCCAATTTCATAATTTTTATTCATAAGAAATTGTTATTAAACGAAAGCTAAGTATCTCTTATAGTTCGTATTATGCTTAACTTTTTATTTTGTAAATGAATAAAGAATTTTTCATACAATTTGATTACATTTGTTTTAAACTATAATTATTGTTTTTTTAAATATTTATGATCTCAATTAATCGTAGACAATATTATAAATTCACATATATATTAGCAAAATAAATTATATACTTCTTAACCAAATATATACATATATGTATGTAACTATCTATATTTAAATTATGAAAAACTGTGTTGAAAACCAACTATTTTCAACTCCTACTTCAACGACCTCACATGGACTTAATTGTCAACTATACTGGTAACAATACCAAAATAAGGCATTTAAATTACTTTTTGAGAAACTCATTTATAAAGTAAAAGTAACGGCAAAGACGGCTTTAACATAAAATCCTTGCAGTTCTAAGATATTGTCTCATATCTACTTCACTAAAACTACTTCTCTTGAGCAAGTTGCTAAACTTTATTAATATAACGTTTGTGCACAAAGTTACTTTCATCTTGCGAATGTCGATTATTGCTAAGCCGAGTGGGTGATACGATTCTAATCACTTGGAGTATTTACTAAATATATTTTAAAGAACACAAAAACTATTTATAAAATCTGTATAACACTTGATTATTATAATTTAAAGAAATACTTATGTTTCTACACGTGTATCCATGAATTCCTTTAATATTTTTAATTGCTAACGGTATTTTATATAGCTAAGGTTATGCAATAACACTTTAAAGTGAAACGACTATGAAACTCTGCACGGCAAGAGCATAGAAGTATTTCTGAGACATCCATCAAAAAGTTTCATTTCAAATTTTTAATATCTTCATGATTTTACTGGCGATATTGAATCGCAATATCCGCTTTTTATATACGCTCTTTTCTTTCCACATATTAGGTGGTATTATAACATTTAATGTACTGCGCATTTTTAAAAGAGCTATCATATAGCTATGTATATTATATGCTTTTTAACTTTACGCATCTTACCTTTAGCCCAGTAACTAGAAACAAACTCTATTTCTAATATGCTTGACCGGAAACATAAAAACTATAACAATTGGCCTTAACCGTAGGAGTAGAGATGTATATTGTGAGATACGATCACAGCTGCTATTTATTACATTGTACAAACACAGACAGAAAGACAAAAAGAACATCTCCATTCCTTTTAAATCACCCATAACTTTTTCGTTTATATTTTCAATGTAAATGTACACTTTTTACTGTATTATAATTGTTTAATTAGATATATGTAGATAATGTGTAATTATACCAAAATCTTTATACTGTAAAAATATGAATAAACAGTTAGAAGGTTTCACCAAGCCAACTGTACTTAACCATAATTTATGGCTGCTTTTACACAAAGATATTAATGACCAAACACAGTGAGAAAATTAATAAGATCTTACCAAATGAGCACGACTTATGATTTGTAGATTTGGGATTTCGTTATGCTGTTTATAATATCTTCGTATTTACATAAATGTATACGTACTTTTATTCTTTTTAAATGTTTAAAGAATAGTAATATAATTTAAATAATATTGAATATAAAGTGTATTATTTATTGCTATCATTGTGGTGTAGTGGGACAGCGTCTGACTGCAAACATAATGGTTGGGAGTTCGATACTCACTCTAGTGATTATTACGTTTTTTATTTTTTTTTACTCTGATAGTACGATGACTAATTCCCCGTAGTAATTATTGTCTTAATTGGGAATTAAAGTGTATAATGCAGTAAGTAAAAGCATAATTATAGAATTCTTATTTCACAACTGATATTTACAACACGATATCAGTTTTATCAATAGTAACAATCCTGGTTTCATATTAAGATATGCATAATTGTATAGGTACTGATTTCCACTATCAGCGGTTACTAGCTAAACTAACTGTACGCTATTGCAGCTGTGTCTAGAACAAGTTTTCATTTCAAACTCTAGTTGTTCCTGGACAAATACGACAAAATCCAATTCCCCATCTGCGCCGAAATCTCAGTCTCGTAGTCGAACAAATTAATGAAATAACCTAATGGACTTTATATCTCCACGTTAAGGTTGAAAAAGCTTAGAATCGGCTTTTATGTACAGCATATCCTTTAAGTCGTAATGAGAGTGGACCCGGAAAATATCTATATTGTACATACACATATATGTATGTTCATGTGTTTCTAGCCAGCATACTGTTGAACGTTTGACAACATTCTCTAATAGAATACTATGCAGCTGATTGTATGAGCATGTTATAATGTGTTAACAAGTGTTATGTTACATCAAACACGCTCGTTCAATTATAATGTATGTATACGGTTTTATAAATAATATATGTAACATTTCGATTATATTCTTAAATCGCTTAAAGCGGTAAAGTTATTCTATTTATGGAAAGCGAAGTACGTAGTGTCTTGACTGGGTACTTTTACACAGCTATGCGGCATAAAAGTTAAAAAACAAAATAAATAGTATATATCCACTTTTGTGGACTTTTATATAATATCTATATACTGGAGAATTATTTTTGTCACGAAACGTAAGTTATACCTGATATTGATTTATTTTCAAATTTTGAATATATTAGATGTTGTTTGAAGTACTTTAGCCAACAGTTTGTCAACTACTTTTGACAACGACATAAAAATGTTCTTTAAAATTTAATTATTAATAAATCATAGTAAAATCTAGTTATTACTTAGTAAATTCATAATAAAATGAACCCAGCCGTGGCGCAATGGGACAGATTCTGTCTAAACGCGTTTGGTTGTGTGTTTGATTCCCACTCGGAGTAATGATCATATTTTATTTATTTTTTAAGAAAAAGTGTGGCGCGCGCATTGTCTTGACACTAGATACTTCCTGTCTATCCTGCTATCCGGGATAAAAGCGTCAAGCTAAAAACATCTTAGGAACATACAAATAAATAACACATAAATTCTAATTGGAAAACAATTTGCTCATGTAACGCCAAAAGAAATATTATTCACAAATAATATGCGTTAAATATATTCTATTTTCACATTGCTCATGTCATTAGAAGCATGAACCGACATTATTAAGTAGCACACACGAAGAATTCGCGTGTCTGTCGTAATTAATTATGTTATGTTTATATTCCTTGTATGTTTCACGCGTAGCTGATATACGTGAATTCATTTTTTATATATATATAACATATAACATACTATGACACGAAAATTATATATAAGATGAAACGTAATTATTCAATTATATTTAAAACAAGATAAACCGTATTATGTTTTTTTATCCATATTTGGAAACAGCTAGCTATAAATATCTAAAGTACTGTCGATCCATTTGACATTCGTATCGGGAAGTGCCCTGACCAGAAAATGTACGGATGGAAGGACGCCATATATCACGTTTTATGTGTGACAAATAGACTCGAGATAGGTGAGATTGCTTTTCGATCCATTCTGACAAATAATGCCAGGTCATTGGCGCGAGACCTTAGCCGCCTTACGTGACGATCACAATTTGCCTACACCTTTATTGAGTATGTACCAAGCATATTATGAATGCAGGAGACGTATGTATCCTCTTCTTTATTTACTCGCCTCAAACAACTTGTGGAGTAGCGGAAAATATATTATACAGAATAAAATATTCCTAAGCATATCGCAATAAATATAATTGTGACATTTACATTACCGAAATGCCTCAAAAGCTTAACATATTCAACACATGAACCGCGTTTTCGTTTTTGTTTATCTAAACGCTTTGGTGCCGACTTTAACACCATATAATTTCTTATCAATTAGCAAAAATGTATTTTTTTTAATGAATGTATGAATTAAATACTTATTTTTTTGTTAAAGTCAATTGTTATTAATTATAGTTAATATAAAATACGTTAATTATTTTTTTATATAAAAAGAAACTATTATATCATATGTAATGCAGTAAAAATATTGTTGTACATTTTACTGGTTCAAAGTGGTTTGGTAAGTGTGACCTCACATCACACAATGCGGTCGCTAGGCTCACTGAATTACACTATGTGCGTTGTCGCGTTCCATTGTATTCTATCCGAGCCTGGTATAATATAGGAATCTTTTATTCAAGTGCCTTGGCCCCCGAACATCCCAAGAAAATAACAAAGATGAAGCTGGAGCTTCATTGTACTAGTTTCAATAGGATTTGGATGGATCTATATTACTATTAATGTCACTGATGTACATTATTTACAATTGTTTATAATATTTACTCATAATATACTTCCGGAAAAAAGTATCATTATGTTTCTCATCAATAAAAAAAACTTTGGAAAAATCCAATTTAATATTGATAGCCATCACAAATTCAGTACAGCTTTTCTATTAAAATACGAGCTTACATTGCTTTTAATATAATATTCATTACTGTGCTATATACTAGTATCGTTAATTTCATAATATATCGCAACAATTAACCAGGCATACAGCGAGCTCATAGGACGCATACTGATGCCTCTTTTTATTTCACTAACATCTATAACATTAATAATAGTTTCAGTCAATTGTTTTTGTTATTTCGATCAACATTTATTACCTTATTCGTATGCGGGTCTCAATCTAAAAGGCTTGGGGACATTCAATAAAATTTTATTTTATTTAAGATATATGACCATTTCGATCTTCTTTTGTCTACCTAAAGCTTACGACAAATAAAATTTTATACGTTTCGTGTTAGTAAATCCAAATAATTTGTAATAAAACAAAATAAATTTTACTACAACACATGTGGTAGAACAAATTCTTCGTAGAAGCAAGGCTGCAACTGAACAGTAATTATATGAAACTAGGTCTTTTATTGTTATTCTCTTTAGCAGGGGAAAGTAAAAAGTAATAAGGAAGTGTCTAAACGGTGAACTATTTTACGAACAACTGACATCAATGTCCTCCAGAACATTCTGACAGCAAATGTGAATGGAGAAAGTTTAATGAGCTGTGTTTCACCCTTATCCAAGTTGAGAAGCTATTCTAATCTATTTCTTCAACTTTAAAATTAAATAACTCAAGTCTGGCTTTCATGTATAATGGTTTTTTTATATATTTAAATATATGTATTATTTGATTCTAATGATATATATTTATTACAAAAAATAAAATTGAAATTTATTAAAGCTACGACATGTGATTGTTTTATAATGGTTGTGTTATTTATTTACGCGTGAAGTAAAAAGAAATGGTTTGAATTACACCGCCAATTCGATTTATTTAAATAATTGATCATACCAACGTTGTTGAACTAATTGCATTTTATTATTAGATATATGTATATTTTATAGTAGTATATTAAATTAATATTCATTCATTCATTCATTCATTCGTTTAGCCCTATATTGGCAAACGTATACATATCCGCAATGCATATTCGGAAATTTCATTTAGTATAACATGCGGTTGAAATTAATAAAAAAACTCAAATTGAATACACACACTAAATAGTACGTACGTACGGACACATAATATATAAAATATGCGTGTCTGTAATATTTAAATATTATCTATACTTTTGTTTTAGAAGAACGTTTTATGTGACACCCTTTTTATTGTCAACTAATAGTGATTATTAAAAACAGATTAAGGCAATTAAAATTATATTTTAGAATAGAATCTCTAATGAGTATTGTATGGTTATATTAAGTGTTATAATTAAAATTTTAATTTTAAATCACAGTAATTTTGGTTTGGTTGGTATTTTATTCCTCGATCTAATTAAGTAAAATAGAGAATAAAGTGGCGTTCTCTAGTATACCTACTGTAATATTATATTTAGGTTAGGTTACATCACAAATTGCAAAAATGCATGAACATAAAAACTTACCTCAATTTGTGTAAATGGTCAATTAGTGGAAACATTTAGGCGGAATCATTGATATGTAGCGTTTTAAAGTAGCACTCAGAGTAGTTTTATGCAGGTCTGCACTAATGAACCCAAAGCATAAACACATACAAATTATTTACATGTAGGCGTGCATATTTTATTTAATAGCTGCAAATTTACTAAAACACGATACAGTGCAGCTATATATTTCACAAAATTTATTCATGAATTCTGAACACTACTCGAACGCGAATGTGCTCGATACACAGCGAAAGTTGATTGCAAGTTAAGATATATTTGCCAGTTAACATAAAAATAATTTCGTTTTTAATAAATTTCGATTTAAACATTACCGACGTACAGCATTCGACGCCGAATATTTTCTCTTATTAAAACGCAAATATATAAATCCATATTGTTACAAGTGTTGCTTTTACTTTAGTATTTCACAACGCAGTTGAACCCATTGAGTTTTTATTTTGAATAGTGCTATCTATGTATTTATAGTTCAGGAGTTTTAAATATTTTTCATTTTCCTTTGCATACATCATTCAGACCCTTACATTACCATTATTATACTAAGATACTGCAGTTCGTTTTCAGTGGAAAACTAACTGCACCAAATTTTATAATCTTTGGAGCTAAAGATAATATCTTAAGACATTTATGCATTATGTATTTTGAGAAAGTTCCGCGTTGAAAAATCGCTTTCAACATATTCCATGAATTCTTTTAGGGCCTCATAAATAAGAAAAGATTTTAAATCCAGATCCGCCAGTTTACCGCGACATCTTCGTATAAACTTTAAGATTCCACTGCAACTATTTTGCTAAAAAACTCGCGAATTCGAAGTAAGTTCCAAAACAAATTATAAGTATCAAAATATTTATAAGTTTTATAAAAAAAATTAAACAAATTTTTGAAGCAGTTGAATCACTTAATCTCTCATTTGCTCAGCATTTTGTCTTGTTGCGCGGAGTCGTTGCGTCTGTCCGACAACAACATCGACTTAATTTATTACATTTTAATAAAATTGCTATTCAAAGCACGTTCCCACAATTATCTTATGCTTGACATAGCTTTACAAATATTTTTTTATTTGAAATAAAAACTAAATTCATGTAGATATAGGTCCAGTTCACCTATAGATACATTTGCTAATTGATCTTTGATCTCGAATTTGTTTTGTTTTTAAAATTGTAATTTTTAGTATTTACTAGTGAACGCTCTTAACTGGGCATAACATTCGCTATAAAACTACTTCCATTTAAAATTGTACCATCGGTTGATATTGAAAAAAATTAGTCCACATTTAAATCTAAACTTCCAGCAAATTCAAGAAAACATTTATAGCAATTTAGCGAAGAGTACTTCAAATTTAAATTACTTATGTGTGAACTGATTGAAATAAAACGAACACTAAATGATAAAGGTGAAATATTAAAATACTATTACGAAGTAAATAAAAATCGGTTAAGCCGTTTCCGAGATTAACATGCACAAACGCATAGCCTAAATGAAACAAAGGCAAAAGAGGTAACAATTTTAAAAATAATTGTTTTAGGTTCTCGCCCACCATACTATACGTTTTTATACAAATATATATATATATATATATATATATATATATATATATATATATATATATATATATATATATATAATATATATATATATATATATTGATTTCATCGTACTGAAAAATAAACAAATATATACATAAATCTGTTCTTTCTTTTTCACCATTTATGCTTTCTGCCCAAATTGAGATGTTGTAGCAAAGTGAACTTAACACTGGGCTTTGTCTTGCCAAAGTGGATAGTAAAGTTAAATTTAATTTATAATAAGATAAATTTTGATACGTATAATCACTCTCCCAAGGGTAAATGATAAGCATAACCAATTGCATTTACAGTCAGACATTGTCCTCCACTATGGTTGTTAATAGCGTACAATTTAGTTACCTGCAAAAATTAAAATGTGTGAATTCTTTTAAATTAGAACTCGCAAGATTTTCTGCTCTGTCAAAAAGTTTTTTTAAATAGAAATTATTTAAAAATCCTTTTAACCCAACAAAATATTGAGTATTTTTAAGTTAGCTAACAATCGGCTATGGTAAAACAAAGCGCGGTGTTACGATCCGCCTCTCAAAACAAAATGTCTGGATATCCGGCGGAAAATATTTATAAATCTACTACGCTGGAAAGTGTGAAGCTGAAATTGTTACTACAGCACGTACCTACTATTATTCATATTAACTGAATGTATTGTCATATTGTAAATATTTTTTTAGGAAAAAAATAATTTTTAACTGGGATTTTTAAAAAAAATATTTAAGTGATGAATCTTCTAATGCAATATTAAACGATATCATAACTAAGAATATTAATTAACTTGGAGCTGCGTTATGTATATTCTTACTTATCAGTAACTTAAGGGTTGTGTAACAGTAGACTGAAACCGGAACTCAAGTTGGCCGACTGACTTCAGAAACCAGACTTACCTTACTTAAACACTTGGCACTCAACGCGACAAGTCTTTGTTACATATAATGGATTTATCTTTGAAACATGTTGTTGGGTGGGGTAAATAAATTTTAGTTAATTTTGTGTTAAAGAATTCTAAGTAAATTCCACCCCATCCGCTCATTCCACTCTATTCCAAATAGAGTGGAGAACAATTGTTGTATGTCATTTTTAACCTATATCTCAAAGTGTTGTAGAGGTATGTCTAAATATTTATACTTCATAAAATATAAATGGATTCCTTGAGTTTGGTAAAGCGAAAGTAGATAACTATCAATAATAAATATATCACTAACCTTTAAATATTCACTAACTAAAAGTCTAAGCTTTGTAATTAAATGTAAATTATTATAACACAAATTTTTTTTTCTAGTGAAGAAAAATATATAATCGTATTAAGTTATTATTAGACCATAAATAGCTACATTTAAATACTACTATATAAGAGTTATCTCGTTTTTATGGTACAACTAAATATATGAAGGACGGCATGTCATAAATTTCATAAAATTATAGCTAACTAATTAGGCAGATCATAAATTATACTTGGTAGTATTATCGCCGATGTTCGATCATTAATTCAGTATATATCATCGTTAGAGACAACTTAACCTTAGGCTTATGTTGACATGGATATGTATCGCTATAAGTATATGAAAATATATGTACATTAGTCTAGTAAATTTAATATACCAAAAAAGCTTGGATAACATATTTTTTAAGCTTATAGGCAAATACTTATGATTTATAAAAAATTAACGTCTTCTGATATTTGAATATGACCTATTTAATCCACCTTGCTTAAAATGTGCAGAAATATAAAGTTTTTAAACATATTCACATATATCTATATATACCTCACCAAGTTGTCATATAATAGCTCAAAGTGTCTATATAACGACTCAATTATTTGCCAATAGAAGAAGGAAAAAGCTTCTATATAAACCTCGTATAGGTTTACTCAGCAAACATGCTGTGTTTACACACACATTTGCAGTGAGTGATCTTATATAGCAAATTTTATATATTAATAACTTTGTTGCAATTTTTGATTAAGAATTTTTTTTGAATAGACGCTTTTATTAACTTTGTTTATCTATAAATAAAATTTTCTAAATGTTATTTTTATACGATGTTCTTATCAGGATGACTGATAATGGAAATATCTATTTTAAGCGTGTTCTTTTCATAATAATAAAGTACTCCTTTTTTATATTCAATTTTTCTGACTCTTTCTTGTACAACTACGTGAGTCGTTATCGTGTTGTCACAAAAACTATGTATTATGAACAAACCGACATGACTGACTATCTATATAAATATCCTTCATATATAAATTTATTATATTATGTAAATTGAGGTGACGATAAAAATAAGAGATCATTGTTTCTTACGAACAACATTTTTCATCCAGCATCTTACTTCGAATTTTCAACTTTTACTGAACTTCGCCTTTGAAGCTTCAAAATGATTATTTTGTAATGTAAAGGGCATTTGGAGAGAATCAGAAAAGATTTGCAGCGCGAAAGTTTTAAAACTTCGCGGAGATTTATTTTGTTGCCTTAAGAACATATTTTCGTATTGCCATTACTTTCGCTTATACCCGTATGTAATTTACCTAATTATCACTTGTTTTGTTGTTTTTGTCTTCCTTTATACGAATATAATATAATGCCCACAATAGTAAAATATGCAAAAATAAATTTGAAATGAAATATTTTATATATTTTAATCGGATTAGTAGCATTAGGTATACGAAAATACATTTTTGGACACCCGACTTTTCGAACACTTTACAATTGTAAACTGAGACTGTCTACCTTTGGAGGATTGGTTGTGTTGTTTCTTTTAAAATATGTAAAATTCATGAATATCAAGGATCTTATTATGCAATAATATATTGTTAAATTTATGTTAAAGTTCATAAATCATTTTCATAATCTCGGTTCTTTAGAAAAATTAAATAAATCGCAAAAATGGTCTTCACATGAATCTTTTGTACAGCTTTATAATACTATAAAGCTGTACATAACAGCAAAAGAGATTGCTATTACCAGTATATTGGTTTTCGATTGATTAATCACTTTGATCGCTTACTCTATAATAAAGTATAGTCAAAGACGGGATTGTTACTAGAATAGCGCAGGGAACAGTTGCTTATCAGTTGCAGAAGAGCAATGGCGAACATGATTGTAGCCGGCGGGGCGATGCTCTGGGCGCCTCCTGTATATTTATGTTCATACATCACTATGTAAATACACGTGCGCACAATCGTGACATGTTTGATCATTGGAAAACGTGGTCGAAAATATTTTGCTTTGTTTTCCTATAAACTACGTTCAAAATAAATGAAGGTGCACTGAGCTCTGAGTTATTGGGATCGGAATATTCGTTTGTACGGCTTTGGAGATTATTCAAATAGTTAATATTTGTCCAGGGTGGACAAAAAACATCCACCTAATTTATCTAAATTTCTAAATGTGTACGTGATTTTATTCTTATTCTAAAGTACATTATCGGTTTTCCATAATCTAATACACGTCAATAGAGCATTACTAAGATGAGAAGAATTTGTACTACACGATGTCTAAGAATAAAATAAAGTATGATTTATATAAAGGAAATACTTAAAAAATATATAAAATACTTTCATAAGATTCCTAATTTCTTTTACTCGTAAACACTTTAATTGCCTTTCAAGTGTATTGACATCGGGAACCTATTCACGTTTAATGGGAACAGTTAACGAAACTCATTTCGTGATTAATAGTAATCTTATCAGCTTCGATTAAGCGCCCTTTCGCTTCAACTTGATCGGTAGGACTAGGGATCGGGAGGTGCAAATTAATTACGCTGATAGCACCTCTCGAATCATTTATTTTTACTTTAACAAAATTAATTGAACAACTCTCCAATTCTGTGTATACCTGTTTTGTCTATGTGATAGATAAAAATAAAATGCTAAGAACATTTTGTATTCAATGTGCGCTTCATTTATTTCTATGAAAGAAAATAATTATACACCTGATCGCATTCATTTTATCGAAATCCTATTAATACTTTAGACTGGAGAGCTATTTGGTACAAGCGGTGCTTTGCACTATTCAATTTTATATTAAAAGGTTCAAAATTGCTGCGAAAATACTTCGAATAATCAAAAATACTGTGAAACGAAACGTAAAACATATGACAAATAGGCGGACAAAATTGTTTGAATTGTTTAAAATGTGAAAAGTGCTGCCCGTCGTAAAATGAAGAGGTGACTTCTCACTCGATTGTCTAACAGTATTAATTTCTTATTGTAATCAAATTATAAATCCTTAAACTTTATTAATATAATTGTTTTTATTGAAAAAATGTGTAAAATTTCGAAGTACTTTTTAGATGAATATGAGATATCTGAATAAATATTTGTAAATATTTCATTTCATGTTTCAAATATATTTACTATTTAATGACCATGAATTATACGAGAATACATGTATAATAGCCATTTATTACCATATAAGAAGCGGTTTTTCTATGACCGAAATGTAGACACTGCCATACTGGTTAATTTTCCCGACCCGTAATATCTGTAATTATAATATTTTAGAAGTATTTTGTACTGATGAAAGATATATAATTCCACGGAAACTTCATGACAAATTACTATTTCCTACGTTCGACTGTTATTATTTTGCGTTGTCTATTTGATTAAACATAAATTAAAACCTAAGTTAAAGTATGTCAATTAATAAATACATGACTGTTTTAAGAAATATTTTTTTCATAAATTTACAGTTTCAAACTATGTTTCGCGCTGCCTTCAAAACAAAATAAAATATTAGCCGCACAAGTTTGTAATTATGATACGGTAAACATTATTTATTATAGAAAATGTCTGGGCCCGACGAGCGTTTTCCCATGCGAGAAAGTGTATTTGACTTTTCTTATTACGATTCTAGTTTATTTTCTCTTCTTTATTTACTAGTTTTTGTCCGCTGTCTTCCTTATTATTAAGCAGTCAAAATACGTTTTTTTCTGTGCTATATTTGTTTTTAAAAATAACAAATCATTTAATTACAAAAAGTTTGTGTTATATAATAAATGAGAAAATTCATATTCAAAATTTTATATTTAAAATGAAGCGACAATAATAAAACATTCCAAACAATCATCACATCAATTTTGAAGCTAATAATTATTTCTGAAAAATACTTTTAACATTGTAAAAGCATAAAAGCGAACAAAAAATAATATTCAACCGATTTTTAAACGAATAATGAACAGAATAGGTATAACGAGACAAAGCGGTAACACTGAGATGTAAAATATATATTTTTAAGGTTCAAGTTTCTTTTTTGTATATTTAATTTCTCTGTAAGCTGTGCTCTAAATTATTCAGAAACATTAATTGGTTATTAGGACGTGTTTTTGTGTTTGAAAATGTTGCTCGTTTGCCACAACGGTGGCAAGGCGGGGTTGTAGGGGCGGGCTCGCCGACGCGGCAGCGGCAGTTGCCTCCAGTTCGCTCGACGATCGCTCGCTTCACGCGATTTTGTTCTTTCAGCGGGATCTTGATGTGAGACACTTCGATAATTTTGTCGCGAGTCAAAATGAAATAAAGTGAAGTGCTGTGGCTTCATATAAATATTTTGAGGTGCTATGCGAGTGGTTTGTGCGATAGCTGTTGACACTCAGAGCGCCATGCGGTGAAGCGCCACCAGGTGCTCGCTGCACGCGCGGATATGGTTGACCCCCTGAAAATATTTTGGGTGTTGACAAACAGCACATATCTTGGTAATTTTTGCATTGCTAAATTACTCCGTAATTTTGAATGTTAGTGACGTTAGTCATGATCGTCTTATACTTAAGTATAATAGCAGATACACTTAATTATAATAGCAGAAGGCAAATTAAATCAGTTAGAAATATGTTTACATCTCGTAAATTATTATTTTGTTTTTTCACGTTAGAAATAGTGAAATGCTTAACCATTCACAGTTCTCTACAGTTTTTCTAACTTTTCTTATACTTTTTTATAGGAAGGAAAATAGTGAACGAAGTAGATCATTCTTTATTAACTCACTCGTGTGGGAAAATTTGTTATGTAAATACTTTTTATGAGTATACGATATTTATGCTTTCCTTATACTTATTTTTGTGTGTAACAATTTTATGAAACTCAAATATTTTAATTTAATTTTTGGGTTGCTCACTTAAAAGCTATTTTGTGAAGAGGTCTGAATTTAATTCAAGAGCCCATTGCTCCAAAAACCGTCTTCATTTTTGCTATTGTGATGTGCCCCTTGTACAAAAATATTCGCTTAGAGAAAAATGAGAATATTAATATCTTTAAATAAAATTTCTTCTTTGATATGGAAACATTAAATTTACAATAGTAAATATGAGTTGCGATATAAATTTCTGTATAATTTTTTTATTATTTTTGAAAATATTAAATAATAAATTTAGCAAAATAGGGTGAGAAAACCTAATCTTAACCCGTTTTGATTAGTATCGGAATTTTTATGTACAGCAGAAGCCGGGGAACTGATACTATATTAGATAGAACCCACAAACAATGGACATAAAGGTACCGTCATATATTATCTTAGTCTTAGTTATCATTATGATCATACTGAAATGAAAATTCAATTACTAAAACAGTTGTATCCTGGATAGCTCATGTTTTGCAAAATAGACAGTCAACCCAGCTGGATATGCTAAGCAATTTTATATTTATTACTTTCCAAGCCGGGTCACCAATATATTTGTATTGTCTAAACAGATGTAGCAAATATTTACATTTTAAATATAAATAAGCCCTAGAATAAAGTATTATGTGTGAACCATAGTGTTCATGAAAGTACGGTAAATATAATGATAATAAATAATTTAATTATTTTTCCATCCATCCATTTTTTAATTTATTTTTAACCAAAATGCAAAACAGCTTAATGAAAAATGTTTTATAAAACATTTCAAAAAATAACTAACATTTTTATAGCGTCTTGAAAGTATTGTATAATAAGTTGAGCTGTATGACGCTTTAATTTTATTTACGTGGATTTGAGCTAAAACAAATTTTCTAGTAGGAATACAAGCAAAGAGTAAAGTACTTTAAGCATTTAAAAACTGAAAAATAAGCATTTTTGTTTTATTTAATTGTTACATATTTAGAGAAAGCAATGGATATTTATCGTTGCACCCGTAGAAATGCGACCTAGTAAATAATACGATTTCAGTCTGACCTTTATTTTTCTGTAAAGACTAGTATACATTATAATGGAATACTATTAACAAAAATAAGTTAGTTATTAAAATATAACTTTTATAATATTTCGATACTATATACCCGGAATACATTTTTATGTTTAATCAATTTTCAAATAGTCAAAGTAATAATACTTATCAATTTTTGCTCATTTTACATTTAGCCCCTATAGGTAGTCTAATTAATCTACTTACTATTTTAGGTTTAATCTAACAGTAGATTCCTACTTTATTGAGATTTACTCTGTGTATATTGTAATATTTAAGTGAATAAAGTCTTTGTAGTCAAATTTTTGGAAAAAAATTGTGTAATAATTTACGCATATTTCTCTGTATAATCGGGTACTTTAAATTAATGTACCTTAGGATATTCATTGTAAATACAATTTCTTTTCTAAATTTTCTTCTTCTTGGGTATTTGTTTTGGAGATGGTAGAGAAGAATAATATTCTTAGCATATCTATAAGCATTCATTATACATATTACATTGCGTGTAAGGTGGCGAAATTTTACTGACCTTGGTGTAACCAAACGTCAACACATATGTTACTATACATGCAATGGCGTATACCAATTCAACCTTTTCAGTCGTGAAACTTATATGGAAAGAAAACATTTAGAAAATTCATGGACTACTCAGCTCTTATAACAGGAAAAACAATAGAAAATTGACATTCTGGTAGTAACACAAACGAATCTTACCATTTAGTAATCCGTATTAAGTTGGCATTACAATTACATAGTTTATCTTTAGAATTGTTTTCAGTTACGCAGGTGACTGTAATCACGGTAGTTGTAGGAACTTTTTTCTTGGTAAGGCAAAGTGAATTCCACCTATAAACATGTAATATCTCGAATTCAGGCAGGAAGCGACGAACGGTTTGTCTTGTCACTAAGTACTCTTTATCTTCCCTGCTTTGCGACAAAAAAACACGGAACTGTTTCTTTAAAGTTAGCGCTGGTGTTCGCAAGTAATGCTGGTGTTATGTTCTATTTTTTTAGGTTTACGCTTTTTTTCCTGCATAGCGCTAAGACACTCCGTACTTCGCTTTCCACCGAATTCGAGAAGGTCAACGCCGTACTTTGTCTTAACAGAGTCAAGAAGTGACAATGATTTTAAATATAATGACACCCCCGAGTGAGGATCGAACCCAAAACCAATCGCGTTACAGTCAGACGCTGCCCCACTGCCCCACGACCGGCCTCACCGTCTATTTTGATGTTATAAACTATAAAAATATAAAGATTTTTAATATAGAATGCTGTTTTTTCTTATGTAAGCAATATATAAGTCGAAATGGATGTGAATTAAACTTGCTAGAGAAAATAAACGTACCTCATAAAAATCAGTAGTGGACAAACACCACCCTGACTTTTATTTACACGGCAAAGTCAGCAATAATAAAACTATTTTTGTCTTATAATCGTCGCTCGCAGTGGAATACATCTTGAGACGATCGAGTTATTCAATATATAATGTTATTAACTATATTGAATAATAACTGTTACATTTCTTTTAAAGCTTTTTCCCGTTCTGTTATCAACAATATATGAGATTTTATAGTTGATGCCCGTAACATCGTTTGCTCGAGCTGTCTATCATAATTGTATAAACAATTTGAAATTAATCATGTAAATCCCGAGTAGAGGTTGAACCGATAATTATTATGTTTAAAGTTTTAATTCGCCGTCTGCTTATATATATAAAAACTTTACGTAATGCGCCGTTTTCTAATTTTTTATAGGTTAGTTTATCGGTTGTGGTTATTGGTCACTATTTTAGACCTTCAATTCTTATCTATAATGAAAAATGCTGATCACAAGCAAAAACATTTGCTAAGGTGGCATTTCTTTATAAGTTATACTTTAGCTGGTCATGTTATCGGAAAATATGCATCACGCTGAAAAACTTTTGTTTTGACGGATTTTCTGATTCCTAATAATGTGGTAATTCCTTATAATTTCTTATCTATTATATTTCTACTATAATAGATCAGAAGCTTTCGTTTCTTAGCCGACCATTTTTTTCATAGACAGACATCATCTTAAATCTGTTAGATAGACAGTCTTAAATCTTTTTTATTAGTATAGTATTATATAGCAATTGTAGATGTACTTTTTTAATTATTAGAGCAATACCTCCGAGTGTAACCCAGCATATCGTAATTATAAAAAATTGTAACAAAGTGTTCCTAATTAAAAACTAATAAATATTAAAAATATTTTTAAAGTCAATATAGTTAGCTTGTTATTAGATCATTAGAGATTCGGATGTAAAATATTTCTTTACTTGGAAAAATAGAAAGGTATCAGGTCGATATCGGAACGTACTTAGTTATTCTGTAACAGAGCACGTAACCTATATTACTTACTCGGCATGAAAAGAATCCAAAAGAGGCTGACTCATTCTTGCTTGTAAAAATTACGATGAAATTCAATACTATACTTTGAAGGCTTAAGAAAATCACTTTTCGTAACAAACTTTCGTAATAAATTCAATTAAAAATGTGATATTCTCCCGAAAGTATATTTAATGGCGGTTATTTTGTGTTGCCTATTTCATTACTCTCAAATTAAAGCCTTACATATTTGTAAGTTGATACTTATCACCAACAAATTGAACCAGGTCATTGGAAATAAAGTACTGAACTCGAAGGTTGAAATAGACGCCTAATTCTATGTACTTATTTTACCAAGACTTACATTCATTAACTTCACTTACTCTTTCATTAACTTCACTTGATGTGAAACTTGAATATTATTAGGTTGAGTGCCCAACAAAGAAAGAAACCAGCGCTTCTTATTTACTTATAGAAACAATGGTCGTAGCAAAATTTGATTTATAAATTTACATAATTCAAAACAAAACTAAATGCCGACATAATAGATTTTTTCCTTAATAATATATAACACAGTCTTGTTAAAATTACGGATTTGTGAAGTGTTTAATAAAAATCTCCTAAGAAAAATGAAGTTGAGAATAAATCTAATTTATATTGATACCTTACGACCAAATAGGTTCTATGTAAGTGTAGACGTAATTAAAAACGATCGATAGCATTTTATGGATTAGGAGATTAAACTAGGGATGCCGATTTAGGTCTGACGTAGTGCATGTAATCATTTGTACGGAATTTAATTTCATGGAACTTGTTTAGAAGGAAACACAAAAACAAGTTTCGGACATGTTGGTGACAAGGGTATTCGTTGCCTTCACAACTTTACAAATGTTTGCTTTTATATTCGCTTGAAGGCACTATATGTCCCTATTTAGCAGATATCATTGGGCGTATTATGTGTACATTTAATGGATGTGTGATAAAAACTTTACTCGTTTACTCATTTAACTGCTTGTTTTGTTAATGAGATAAGCCTTTTAAATCTGTATATCAGTTAAGAAATAAAATTACGTTACAAAAATAACTTTACATTTTTTTTACAACATTACAAACCGGTAAACAAGTAAGATTTTCTGTAATGGTTTAGAAAATAATACAAAATCCAGAAAATGCCGTAATTTAAAAAAAATCTTTATATATTATTACATTGTAAATATAATACAAGAGCAGACGACATAAACATGTAATAGACTTGAAAAATTTATATGTAGTAAATATACAGGGCACGTGTGTCGACTGCTAACGAGCCGCTTTGTACTTGGATTTTTCTGTCCAACAGTTACTTCATTTTCTCCTTTGGGACTTGACATATGCCTGGAAATGGAAGGAACTATCATTAGAAACAAGTATTTTGTGATATATATTCTAGTAACATTATATATATATATAAAGTTACATACATTTTAATAGCTCTAAAAACTCCGAACATTTAGAGGTTTTAGAATAATATACTCCCTACACGAACGAATTACTATTACCTGCATTGCAGTCGATATTCATGAAACACATATTCCTTAAATATTTTATTGCATTCAAAGTTTTCGTTTTTTTAGGTAATATTGTTCAACATTTTTCTTTTGTTTCGTTAGGCTTTATTCGTTACGAGGTAATCAATATATGTATGCAATGATTATACAACGTAATTTAATTGAAAAACAATGATTGAAACAGTGATAGATAACAGAATGTCACGTAATAAACATCAAATTGTTCTTCTTTAAGTTGAGTACATTTAATATTATACTGAATATATCTTTTCATACTTAAATAGAAAAACGCATATTATTTAAAGTTTTATTTTGTGCCATAGTTATTATTTTGCAGCAGTAAGTAATTATTTAGTGTATTAACAAACCTAATTCTAGATTGTGATTCAATAAATATTCTATCACAAAGCAATATCTTGTAAAGTATGTCAGTGCAATAAGACGCGCACCTGAGGCCAGACAGATTGGCGACACGGCGTCCACAGCCTTCAGATGAGACAATAACTCAATCTCTAGTAGGGATGTGTCCCGGTAATCGACAGAGGCATCACGTTGAGACTCTAAATATATTATATAGACATACAGGAATATATAAAGTGATTCCATTACTAAACCAATTGTCAATTAATATGACAAATTTTATAGTTATATTATAAAAAAACAAAGCAAACGTGTCATAATAATGCATAAGTTTTTATACTTTAAATTTTTGATAGCAGATCAAACGCAGCACTTTGTTGGTGCCAAATAAGGACAAAGCATGAGAGTTCAACAATTACAGTAAACAAAACTGGTTGGGTTCATGCCAGCTTTGCCATCAAACCTCCGTAAACCCATCGTTACCGAGGGTGTGGAAACCAGTGCTATATCATTCACCTAAGACTAAGTGCAACGTTCAGTTCACTACTTAACACGCAATGTCTTAATCTAGGTGTAAATCAGTATCTTGTCAATGTCTTGTCAGTCAAAGTATCTTGACATTATTTTATATCTGACTCCTCTGCTATGCGTGATAAAGCGTGAACCAGTAAAATAATCAGTTATTTATTCCTGTTTAGTCTAGCATTTAGTAAGAAAATAGAGTGTCAGAACAATAGATTCTTTTTATCGAGCAAGATATTAAAAAGAGTAGAGTTATATCAATTTATATATTATTATATATATTTTTAGTATAACCTTAATAAAAGTAACGATAGGTAGTAATTTATTATTTGGTAAAATCTTAAGAAAAACGTACTTGGGAATATATGTGGTGAAATAAAAATTTATTACGACCTCTGCTATCGATAGCTTTCTGATTGAGATCACATTTAGAATATATATTACGTGAAGTGCCTTAGCAACTTCCAGCTCCATTTCTCATTTCATCAGTCTCATGATAATAATCTTGAGGAAAGTCTGGGGGTTTCTTTTATTCATTAGAAGGCAACTTTTTATATCTATTTAAAGTTTCTGTTCAATCATACACATATTATAACGAAAGTTAACGAAATAGATATCCGTTGTTGGTTTATTCTTTGTTCTATGAAAGATGTAAGCAATACAAAGTTACAGAAGACACATGTTATGTGTATCACACAAACTACCGCTCTGGGTTATATTTGATCCCTTTACTCACGGGTTAGTAATCCAACTAACTTACCAAAAAATTAGAGTATAATATATATAATAACTACATTTGTTCGTTGCAAAGTACAGTAGTATAAAATTAACATAAATTCTATTTAGACTTTTATTATTTTACTTTTATTAAGAACTTCATAAATATAATACAATTTATCACTGTCTCCTTGACACTATCTTACTACTGCGTTGCTTCGAGAGGAATTGTTCCGATTATTTTTTAATGTCAATGTAACCTATTTTATGTACATACGATCCTAAAGAGTCCATTTATCATCCGGTTTTAATATAATTATTTTTAGCTATTACATGGCAGAACAATAAAGTTAGCTTAGGCGGTTATGCGCGAGGACTATTTATTGCAGGATGTTGTATTTAATTTCAATTTATATCTGTTGTTACTTGCATCATGTCAAGTTCTATCTCCATTTAGTCTTATGTATTGTAATTTTATTTCGTATAATTTTGTTAAAAACAAAATGTTTGTTGTGTAAAATTTTCAAAAACAATGAACGGACTTGCGTCTACATTAACGAGATAAGAGCCACTTTTACCCTCAAAAAGTCATAAAATGTTATCAGCTATAATTAAAACCGTCTCTACTAGAGAAAAGAACATGAGATTACAAATTCATAATGAATGAAAATATTTATAATATTTTCTATTTTCTTAGTTACAATAATTATTATGAAAATTCAATTTTAGTTTCATACACAAAAGTTGGCTTTGAATTTTTTATATTTTTATTAATATTATACTTCATTGTGTTATAAGAGAAATATTTAAAAGTTATAGTACGAGTGCTTTCGAAGTTGCCTAATCATAGCATATTTTTAAAGAGCCAGCGGAATTGGCAAATGACCAGTTTTACACAAACCAACCGGCATTCAACTTCTACAACTCATTAGTTTCCAAGTAACGCTTTAACTTACAATGGGCAAATTTTCTAGAAATTGCAATTATTATAAAAGCTTTGTAGACGTGGAGTATAGTTTGGCAGTTTGTGTGATATGAGATTTTTAAATAAAGTAACAGTTTCTACTTGAAATATGAACTAAATAGATGCAGCTTTGTTTGTGTATATCGTTTGCATAGTTCTCTATCAATAAAAGTATATATATGCATGAGTGGAGCTGAGTACAATATTTCAATATGCTTTTTGTATTAACAAGAGATCTGACGTTGAAAATATGAATCTACGACAAGACCTTCGTCAATACTTATGGGTACATCTATATATCTTCAATAACTGAATAAAATCTGCGATGGAATGAAAGTGTGATTATACTGCCACGTCAAACACGCGAAATTAGTTTTTCTTGAGTTGGCACGAGAATATGCCTCAACTTGCGCTATGATCTCAAGGCCGAGGAATATTTCATAAGCACTACAGCTTATTAATATATTAGTTGAAATCATCCTTCTCTGCTTTTTATTACGATATATTTTAGTATAAGAAAAGTAGGATAATCATTATTTCATAATCTAGCCTTGTTGTCCTAAAATAACCTGAAAAACCTGTGTTTAAATTTAAATTATATTTAAACATTACATAGACTCAGGAAATATTGTAGGTTAATTTCTTTATTCGTTTCTTATTTCGTTCATTCTTTATAATACAATAAATTTTGTGTCAAATCCAAAAGAATTTACACTATAAATATTTCATGTCAGATTATGTAATCTAATATTAATATCTTATCTTCCTAAAATTAATGTAAAAAGATTTTTACTTTCGAATATCATTCTAGATGACATTTTACTTAACTTTCATCATTAATTTTACTTTATTCTATACGCTCCTTATTATTTTTTTGTAAATCGTTTGAAATACGTCGCAGCCAGTGTGAAATATTTAAACTAGAGAAATTTGATACTAGATAATTGAAATTTGTTAGTAAGTCACCCCTCATACTTGTTAACGGAATCATAGTGACACTTAGTATATTCTATTTTTAAACAATTATTTTACTGTGTATTATTTATTGTATGTATGTTATAATCATTAATTGAATTTTACTTTTGCAAAATAAAAGGTAACCCATAATATTCTCTACTTTACCTAAATATTATGTGCCCGTTCTATAACGGCTTTTAACTTTGTTTATTTCATTTGCACACGCTAAGTAAATTATTTAGCATCCCACCGCAGCATGACTACAACGTAATTCAATACTCTTCCAACATTACTCTATTTGCCCCTAGAATCCGGTTCAAATAATCTATTTTTAACTATATTATGCTAATTATTATTAAGATTTTCTCGTAAATAAGACCGTTTATATAGATTAAATATTTATAGTCTATACTGTGTAGTGTAGCCCACATTCATATGCAGATCAAGTTTTCACTTATGTATCATTTCTATAGTGCTATTTCGGCGTTACTTTGCTATCGTTTTCCTTGTCACTTTACTAACAACTTCGAAACGATTATGTAAAACTTCCTCTGAGCTATAACTTCTATATGACAAACAAGATATACTATACGAATATAGTCAATATCAAAATTTCCTAATCTTGGTACTTCTACTACATTAAATATATGGATATACATATATTCTTAACCTTACCCAAATTACTGACTTTAGCCACATGAGTAAATATCTTTTAGAGATAAAGCTTCTAAGGAGCGCACAAAATTTATACGTATTTGGTTAGCATTCTCACATGAAATAAATAAATAAATAAACTGTTTCTGTTCGTTCCATTTACGTTTTTGTTTACGAGAACGATATTTTTATTTATTTAGTTTTATCAAATATTTACGTTTTAAATATAGCATTAAGTAAATAAAAGTTAAATAAAAGTTCTATATTTATTGAAATATAAAAATTGTTGATTTTTCATTAGAATTCCAAATTTAAATGGCTTCATCTGAGCTTGCTTACGATTGGACACAGATTATACTACTGTCCTATTTAAACCCAAGTAACAATTGCCTGTTGAAAATACTATTTAAATCATTTAATAAAATTGTGTATATTATGAAATATTTAATATGTTCATGTATATTATGAAATTTTTAATATGTTTATATATCCTTGGCAACGTGTATATATTTTTTTATTAAAGTGTATGTCAAAAGAATAGTAGTACTTGTAGTATTTTGTTAATTTATTGTATTTCGATTTTTTTGCTATAATAAAATGTTGACTTCCTGCACTTCTTTTGCTACTATTTCCCATTTAATACTCCTGCGCCCGCTTAAGTGTACGCTTATAAAAATATACAGATTACTTATTATTGTGTGTCACCTGTCACGACACCACAATCTACCAAACCATATATCTAAGTTGGACAACGGAAACCAAAACGTCATTATATTTTATAGCGAAAGCTATCCAAATATGTCTGGGAAATGTGTTTATGACTTACGTACATTAACATTGTACTCGATACTCTTTTTATGTGCATACCTTGGCATGACTCCAAGTAAACCCTGTTTACAACTTAAAACATTGTTATTTATTCAAAGGAAGTAATCCTCGGATACTTAAGTGTACCTCTCACTAATTTATTATGGAAAAATGTTTTAAGCTTGTATTAATTTATGCGTAGAATAATTTATTAGAATAATCCGACAAAATAAAGCCGTCGTAGCACTTTATTGATATTATAAAAAATATTGAGACTAATATTATTTTCCCACAAAATATGCTTTTTGTTAATAATATCTATAAAAATCTTATAATTTGTAATTATTATTTGTGAAGTTGATTTCTGTGGAAACATTGCGAATGTGGTTTTAAAACGGCTCTTAAAGTTTAAAGTTTATTTGCTATCAAACTTCTAAAAATGTAACAGAATTATCTATTTATTCTTAAACTTATTGCTTTAGTAAACTTTATTTTAGTAATGAAAATAGTGGTTACTTTAATTAGTAACAGTTACATATAATTTCCAACTGCTTCCTTAAATTATTTTTTTATATTGAATATATCTTATTTCGAGAAGTAATTGAAAACTATGAGATATTACGAAAAGAAGTTGGACGATTTATTATATTTTATTACGTATAACTTACTTAATAACAATCGAACTAGATTTAGTAAGCTAACACAGTTAGGTTACAAGTTGAGAAACAACCCTCATAAATATATCTTGTTGGAGGCAAAGGGCAATGTCACGTATCTATTGGGATTTCATCTAAAGTACTCGAGAGACCTTCTAGCAATGACTCACGCGTGCGGTGGCGGTTTACCGAAAGCATAACTTTTTATTAAAGCTAAAATTATAAATGTTTTTTTTGTGGAATTTCATCCAAAATTTTATTGCAAAAATAAGCTCGTTATATTTAATAACTATGTTAGTAGCTTTAATTTAAGTGGAGGATATTTTATTTGGTAGAAATGTCAACAGCCATAGTCCTATAAAAGCAAATTATAAAATTATCAACACAGTAGATAAATACGGTCACCACATACCGGACATCATGTATCTAATATGTACGTATAATATATAGATTTAGATGTGCAAAAGCGTAATGACTTTCATACAATTGAGATTGCATAATTTGTTGATTTTTAGTTTTTTCAGTCGTCGATTATTTAAAACGTTTAAATGTATAAAGTTTTAATTCAATTCTCGAACTTGGTAAAACGAAGGAATTGCTACAGGAAAAGCATTGCCGCTTTAATCTTATTTTCTACTTCCTCGGCTACTTGTGCAATCAATTCATATATATATATATATATAAGTCTAAAAACATTGGCACATTTAAAAGCCTTCTACTATCTTGAACAATTACTGGTTCATAAGATATTTTAATTATACATACACTTATGTTTGAATTTAATTGTAAGCAATTTTGTTGCTTGTAGGTAAAACATATTTAAAAAGTATCATATTGTAACAGTTATAAAGAAATACGATTGTAATATTCCGAATGAAAGGTCATTGGTAATGTTTCATTCGTGTCATATTGAAATATATATGAGTACGAAAAGTATCAAGAACAGCTGACGATCATAATGGAATATATATTCCTTATTAATTTAAAAGCACGAATTGTACAATTTGCTCATAAATATAAGCTTTTTTATTTTTTTGTCAACAATTTGAGCTATGATTTATATAACTACATATACTTAAATTACTGTAATTTTGATCTTTAAAGTTTTCTTAAAATCATGACATTCGATATTTTTTCCAAAGCTTTATGTGCCTTTGGATATAGCAGTACTATTTTTAAAAACCTCTTTTGAAACTATACTTTGAAGCAAGATGATTGTGTAAAAAATGACAATTGTAATTTTGTAACCTTTCGTACAATTACCATGCAAATTCAGTTAATTTAGCGTTTAATACCCAGTATATGAAATGAGATGTGCGTAATGAACATATTGTGTGCAGTTGTATTTACTTGACAGAATGATATTAAGTCTTTGTGTAGATCACGCTTCTGCACATTGTCCCAGCCAACATCTAATAAAGAATTTCATTATCGACATTAACTCATGGCGCCACAGAATGCGTAATAAAAATTTACTACCGAGTTTAATTAAACACTTCAATCAAATAACAATAGAAAAAGGAATTAATTGTAATAAAGGAAAATCTAATATACGTGGACAATATTAAGATGTGTTTTCTATCTAAAATATTTATATAATATACTACATCTTTTCCTTTTTCCTGGCATCTAACCCCGCCCTAACTAGGGTTTGCCATGTCATTTAAGCTACTACATTTGACATTATCTTTGGCTTCCTCGGTGTCCATTGTCAGTCTTAAGGCTTTCATATCCTGTTTCATAGCATACAGTAGCCACCGTTTCCTTGGGCGTCTGGAGTCATCGTCATCGAGAAGGGTTTCTTATCGCCAACAGCAGTCTCGACCATTGAAACGGAATCGCAGTACATGTCTTGAGCTTGTCACTTAAAACATGATGTTCCAATTTTGGACTTTTGGAATTTGGAAATGTTCGATGAGGCCGGTCGTGGCGTGGTGGGACAGCGTCTGATTGTAACACAATCGGCTGTTAGTTCGATCCCCACTGGGGGTAGTGATTATATTTAAATTATTTTCACTTCTTCGCTCTGGTAAAACAACGTGCGACGTTGACCACTCAATAGGCAATGTCTCGAATTCGGTGGAAAGCTGAGTACAGAGTGTGTACTGACGCTAGGTACTTTCTGTATACCTTGCTATGCGAGATAAAAAGCGTGGAGCTAAAAAAAATGTTCGATAGCACGTTTAGAGACTTAAATACATTATTCAATGTTTTATAACGGATTAAGAATACATTTAAAATGAATGAATTAGTTTATTTGTTAAAAAGAATAAACATTACTTGCCAGATTGCCTATATGAAATAATATATTACGCGGGCATAATCAATGTAATAATGTATGTTTATATTTTTGGGTGTTAGTTTCAAAATCGACGGGTAGTAAAAGGTCTAGTCTACGCAAACGGCGTATTTGCGGTCGTACACCAGTTTACTATGTTATTTATAACATTGTTCATTTTCCGTCGAATATAATTATGAAAAATAACGATGAAACATATGTTAAAACAAAGAAAAACGATTTACACGTGACCTTTTAAGATAAACTTTCTGAAAATTGTTATAACAAAATTATTTTTAGACCTCATAATCTATCGAAGCGACTATTATACCTGCATTTGGAATTTAAGTTCACATGCAGGTATAATAGTCGATTTTCGATATCACCTTCATGTTCTGTACCGTAACAGGGGAAATACTTTAATTCATCTATCAGATATATGAGCTGTTTTAGGTCTTTTAAATTATACTTGTGTACAGTTATAAGAATTATTTATTATAACCTATTCTAAAAAAAATTGCATACATTTGCATGCATTTCATTATCAGAACAATTTCCGTTGTCACATCTAAAGATCGTCATACTAATTTACGCAATACTCATAATTTTTCCTTGTGTCGACTTTAGGCGTGGTTTATGTTCTTCCCATGTGGTTCAAGAGAGGACAACAGAGGCTCAAAGTAACTATACGTCTGCTAATAAAGCCACCGGACATTTCAACAAACGGTCCTAATTTATCTTTGCTCAAGCGGACCTCAAACGAAAGCAATTTCCCTTTAGGTTTCTTTTACATACATTTCTGTGACACAGATTAAGACCCGTTTGAAGTATTCAGTACGATTTTTTAAATACAGCAATAGGTTGACTTTTTAATTTATACGTTTTCTTTAAAATATTTTGACAATTAAAATGTAATAGCTATGTATTTTAGATAACAGTTTGATGTAAATCGGTCTTGCTTTAATTACATAGAAGTTTCTTCATCATGTTGCAAGAAATACAACCCTAAAATATCATTGTATTATTCGTAATATACGATATTACCTAGACTTGAATACGGCGCTTTAATTAAACAGTTTCAAAATCTACCTCACCTCCTCATATAACTTCATACTTTTATCTGCATAACAAGGTAGGTAGAAAGTACCTAGTGTCAAGGCACTCCGCACTCCGCTTGCCGCAAAAATTGAGACATTGTATATTGAATGGCGGAACTCAATGCCGCATTTTGTCGTACCATGGCGAGGAAATGAAAATAATTTAAATAAAATCATTCCTCCGCTGGAAAATCGATCTCATAACCGATCGCGATTACAGTGAGACGCTGTCCCCTTGCGCCACTACCGGCCTCTTACATCTTATAATTACTTTGAATACTGAAAATTGAATATAGAAAAACAATTTGGGTCTTTTAAAAATCTAATTTATCTAGTCTTTATTTGAAATGATTCAGAGTATTAAAATTAAACCGAGAGATAATGTAAGGGAGTCGGAGAGGACATAAATCTTTCTATACGAATAATTTGCTATTTTCTATTCATTATATCTAAAGCTACATTATTTATCTGTATTTTCTCATAAGAAAATTTAATATTTTAATAATTTACGAGTAATTAATTAACGATTAGTACCAAAGTGAAGTCCCAAATCTGGGTGGGATATCTATAATAAGTAAATGAGGAGTAATCTTTTTTTTATTATCGAACCTATTGACATTAAACAAATACTGTTCAAGAAAAATAATAAAAATATAATACTGAAATCAATTCAGCTATTTCTGAGATTAGCGTGCAGAAACGTACACACAAACTGATAAAAAATTTAAAAATCATGGTTTTTGATTCTATTATTTTAAAAAATGATTCCAATAATAGTTTTTCTCATATAACTGATGATGATGATTTAAGTAATAATTTATGTTTTCTATTAAATTCTTAATCTTAAACAAAGAACCCAATTGTATAAATAAATAACACTTAAAAAAATTACTTAAAACTTTATACATTGCAAGAATTTAGTTAATTTAAAAAAAATATCTCAATATCTGAGTTTTCAAATATAAGGTGGAAGGATATAAGGTGATATACATAAATAATAGTTGGTATGTCCAAAAAATAATGCCGTTAGGCTTCTCTATCTTTGTATATATTTATACATACATTTATATGTTGCAAATATCTATCATAATATTGATATTATTACTATAAAGGCTAATAGGGATATTGTTTATACTTTCTGTAATTAAAATAAACAATTTATCATTGTATTTAAATACGCAATATGAAATGTATTGCTATTATGCCTTTATCATTGCTATGTCAGGCATACTGAAATGAAATGTAAATAAAATAATAACATTATATAAAAATAGTAATACCATATCGATGTAAACTTTTATTTTGTTTATAATCGCAGCACTTTGATTAATCACAAAGCATGCCATATATAAAAAGCTTTTATAAACAGGAATTTAACACAAAACCCAGTATTATATTAATTTACGATAAATAAAAGCTATCTTTCTTTGCAGTGACCAAGTTCATCCGCATCGGAATAGCAGACAAAAATGATAACCCGCCGTATTTCGACAAGGAGCTGTACGAGGCGGAAGTGGACGAAAATGAAGACATTCAACACACTGTACTTACTGTTACCGCCAAAGATCACGACGAATGTACGTATATAGTTATAATTTTCAATTATTTCAACTTTTAATTTAAGCAATTTAAAATTTTAACTAAATTAAAGACACATAGATATTAGATTTCTTGAACAGCATAAAGTTGGAGTGTATATCAGGCAAACTAGTAAATTAAAAATTAAACATAATCGATAGATGATGGCGGTTTTTTGGGTTTCTTTACAAGTTACTTTAAAGAGCCAGCAATTGTCAAACTTGAGCAAAAAATACCATGTAAAAGTCAATAAATAAATAATTAAGGTGTCACATGATTTTAAAGTACTGTATTAAAAATATTTTCATGCTTCCTTTTGCATAGTGGGGTAGTGTAGACCTATGGTTTTTTTAAAATGATATTTAAATTCACTTCTAGTGAGTTAGTACAATTGAGACACATGGAAAGTCGATCGTGATGGCGTTTAATATTAATCATAACAAATACCGTGAAAGCTAACAATTGAACACTTAAACAAAATAGAACTTTACAACTGATTGTTCCATGTACACATCCATTAAATCTGCGCTGACGTTGTAACAATGCATATGCGTTTGTTCACAAAGGCGAGCGAAACGCCAGTATGGATCTACACAAAATTGCCTAGATCGCTTTGAAGAATATCTCGCACAAAATGTACTCATAATATTTTCAACTAGCTATGAGCAGCGTCCTCGTCCGTCATAAATACATTTACATTACAAAAAAAAAAACAATCTTTTTGAATTTTAATTCATTTAATAAATAAAAGTGTTGTCTGTGTACCTCACATGAAAATAAACCTATGGTGGCGATCAATTTAAAAAGCAGATTTGCTTAAAACAATATGTGTATACATACGCAATTTATTTGTAACAATAAAATAGATAAGCGATGCGTTCTCGTTTTGTATAAACATAAAATATGTAAGAGAACAATTTATTATTGTCAATATTTTGTAATTTTGGTAATGAAATTAAATATTCAAGCATTCTTCAGAACCGTTTACATAACAAAATTTATGGCTAAGTTTGAAATTTTCAGTTAAGTAACTGATATTAAACAGGATGGAAGTACCATTCAATCTCAACGAAGTGAATTATTGAAAAGCGTCATAAAATGAAGTCATTAAACAGTAACTTCGACTAACTCCAAAGGTTGGTTGGAATGTCTTTGGAACTTGTAGTAATAAAAAATCATTGTTATACCTCTAGCTTAAAACGTCTCTTGATAAGTATTTAAAGTAACGATACTAAAATAAGGATTTATTAAAAATATAAAAAATGTTTTTAAATGAAGGCAAAATAACATAAAAGCGTCCTTATTTCTTGTATGAATGTATCTATTTACCTACTTATGTTTAAAAAGACAATCGGTAAATAATGATTTTCAAAAAGTGCTTCTTTTATAGGTTTATAACATTTTTGAATAAATGTATATAAATTTGAACGCAACGGGATTTAAACCCGCGTCTCTTGGAATATCCATGCCTTCTACGACCGGCTACGTCGAAATTCTTATACGTTTGTTAAGTCTGGATAACACTTTAAAAATAGTAAAATATTAGGTTTATAATCTCGAATATACACAGTTAACAAATTCTTTCGAAAATAAGTGTATGAAAATTATAATATGTAGACAATAATCGCAACCATGCCAAGACAAATTCATATTGTTAAAAAATCTTAATATAAAGATAAGAATAAGTGAATTTTCTTTTAAGTTTAAATACTTTTATTTCAAATTTATTATACGGCTTGGTACACTGACAACTACCTTAGACGTTTTTTGCGAACCGGGATTATACAAATAACTTTTTTATTTCTGCGGGGCTTTGTTCTTTTTCTTTTCATTTTTTGTAAAATTAATTACACATTTTACAATATTAAATAACTAATTTTATATTGATCAGTTTTTGTGTTCGTAAAAAATGGTATTTTTACGTAAGAATGTCTTAAGGTTGACATACATATTATACTCAAGGAATTAGGGTCATGTTAGTGACTTCTTCGCTCTATATATATGTATGCAACTGAAACGATATTCGACTCGCAACGTGAATAAAGTACTTTATGTTTAAAATATACATTTTTCACTTTTAAGCCATAGAACGTGCGCTTAAACCTTTATTTTATATTATGAATAAATTTTAATTTTCGCAATTTAAACTGTCAACTTTAAGGCACTCTAAGGTGCATGTTCGTCCGTCAAATCTATTGGAATTTTGCAGAATCAATATATGCTATGGATGTCCTTGCCTGAATTTCACCATTTGAGAGAGAGTTAGTTTAGCATGTTCCAACTAACAAACTTTCGCATGGTCTGTGTACATGTTCGGTCACATACGTGAACTATATAATAAATTATAAGAGAAACATGTTAGCTGTGTTTGATCGATTCCTGTTTGTTGCTAAGACACTTGTTAATCAAATATGATTTTACGGTCATGGCATGTTAACTTTTTCTTTATATTAGATGGCGATAGATTGCTACTTTCAATGTATTTCCGAATTATGATGTTGTAATCCTTATTCCCTTATATGTGATAATTATATATATAATATCAAATTTACGAGACGTCGGCGTTTTAATATCGTGAAGACTAGTTAAGCAGATTAGAAAGCAGTTTTACTATTATCACATTTTATAAACGATTTTTTTAATATAATGTTTTAGATATAAGATAAATTAAATAACTACACTAAATGAATAACACTTTCAATAGGTTGTCTAAGTTTCTTACAAATACTGTAGTCTTATTTTCTCCTGGGATCCATTCTGGAAGGCATCGACGAAATTGGGAGTATAATAAAAATTTCTGTTACTACCTCATAAATCTTCGAGGTCGTTGGTATCCGATCGTTTGTTTTCAACAAATGTGTAATGAATTTTGATCAAATAAAGTCCTGCCTACTTATTTAATATTTATGTACAGATGCCTTATGAATTATTATTAATTAACGATAAAAAAACATATATTTTTAATTTCTGTATGAGTTCCGTTTTTTAAGTTTTCACGATACCGAATAATTTGTATGCTACAAATTTTGAATTTGATATCCTATGAGTTTAAAGCTTCGATTAAAATAATTATACTTGATCGATAAATTAACATATTTTTTGTACAAATCAAGAAGCAATATTAAAATTTTTAATTGACTTCTAATTTAAAGCTTATTCTGTCTTTAAATTTGGATACAAACGTTGATTTCTTTATATATAAGATCTAACTGTACAATAGCTACAAGATTTTTTTTATTTTAGTCTTCTTACTAATCAACAGCTTTAAATCAATGCCTTGAAATGGCGAAAGATCGAGGTCGTGATTGAGTCATGAAAGTATCCACTGATTAGTTCCTGAGTTTAAAAGTTGTTTCCAACTATGGATTTATTTGTCTTCAATTCTAAATCGTTCTTTCAAAGGATGCTGCAACTTTTTTATATAATTTGTATAGTTTGGGATACCTATTTATTAGAAATCTCGAATACACACAGTTAATAAACTATTCCATATAATAGCTACTAATTTACAAAATGGAATTTATACAGTCGTCAATCGTTAATAAATTATGCTGTCTAAAATTATAAGCAGTAAATACCACATGAAGGAAATGCATTCTTCATTACTAGAAAATTCTATAATCTAGAATTATATTTGTATGCATATACTCATTTACATAATTAGTTCTATTTTATCAATTTGGCTTTAAATATATTATAATACCTTTAAAACCTTTTCCGCGAAGCTTAACTTTATGTATTGAATATTTTACAAATATATTTGTTATTTCACCTTGAAAGATTGTTTACAATTTTCTAGGAATATTAGAATTTCTTAGAAAAATCCTAAAGTACTTGCAACAAACGTTGAATATACTTCAAGACTTTTATTTCTACCTCTTACGGTGTCTACGAATAATGCTTACATACCATTTTAAGATCTCTTTAAAACTTCTTAATTTTTTTCTCTTTGGTTAAAGAAAATTTTACAAATTTTTTTGTCTGAAAGCTAATTAAAGCAGTTAAATATTATTCTTCACAAAATGGCGCTCATAATAAAATGGGATAAGTCTTATGAGTAGTTTCGAACACAAGACAATTTACTCTAACAATATATTACGAGATAGGTAAAATGGTAAGTATACATAGAAATTCTTGAAGATAAATAATAAATTGTTTCAAATAAATACACAATGAAAATCTTTAAGAAAATGCTCGGTTGTAGTGTTTAGTTATTTTATTGTTTAAAAATACATTTATATTCTAAAACTCTCCCTCCTCAATATGCAGTATTTTTTCCGAACTATGCAACATTTTTAATAAAAAAACTTGTATAATTATTGAAACAAAAATTATGTACTTCTGTTCAAAAAAAAAACTCGAACAGATACTTATTACAGTTATAATTGTATTTATTTAGAGGAGTTCAGGATAATAATATTTTTGGAAATAATGCATTAAAATACTTTTAATTAATAAAATAACCCTTTATATAATGTGAACTAGGTACACAATGCTAAAGAAATACATTGTTTTTGCTTCAACAGGACATTTAGTGTATATGCTATCTATAGAATATAAGTATATAAAGGAATATCAACTTTTAATTTATAAAATAATAAATGTAATTTGATATTCAAAGGTGTTAGTTTACTTGTAATCTTATATAATTTACGTAAAATTAATACTTATTATTGAAACTAGACTCACGTACAAATATACCCAGTTGTAAATTAATGAACGATATTTAATTTAAATACTGCTACAGACGTTTAGTGGTAATTTATTTACCTGAGAACTGTTTATACTTGCTATGGTCCCAAATATAGTTACAGTTTTCCGCTAACAATACAAAACAACCTTCGTAACCTAATACATAAATTTAATACCCCCTCGAACAACTTTGTGATTACACTAAATAAAATTATGAACATTAGTCAATAATGCGGTTAGGTTTACTTCTTTACAAAATATATCTATATATAATAAAAGAGTAGAAAAGTCGAGGTAGCATATTCGGAAAATTACAAATTTTTATAGTTTCCGATCTAAGGGATACAAAAACAAAGTAGATTCAGTCATGTAGTTTAAGGCGGCGAAGCCGCGAACAGGCCGTTTCTATAAAATGTATGTGTAAGTGTATATGTATATATCTAAGGTTAGGTCAGGTTAGTGTAGTCTAGGTTCAACGATATTTATTATGATTAAGACAAATGCATATTTTTTAGCTTCATGCTTTTATCTTAGTGGTTAGAGAAGAAGTATTTATTATGAAAAAAAATTGCGTACTTCACTCCGCCGAATTCAAGAAATTGCGTGTTGAGTAGCAATTCGACGTTGCGCTTTGCTTATCAGTGAGAGGAAATGAAAATAATTTAAATATACTCATTTTCCCTAGTGGGAATTAAACCCAAAACCCATCGTGAGAAAAAAAAATACATTCAAACTTACGTGATAGATACAAAAAAATATTTTTATCAGGCTAATTAAAAAACAAAACAATATACATATGGAGCACGCAAATATATACAAGAAACCTTACGTATTGATAAATTCCCTTAGCAAAATCTGTTACTTACGTATTAATAAACATATAATAAATTCTTTTACGCTACACTCTTAGTAGGGAAAAATTCACTCCAAAGTAAGTTCTAACAATAAATCACCATTATAAGCTCAACTTACTTAACGAGACAGAGAAAAATATAACTAAATATAAAAGTGGCATAACAGATTCGCTGCATACTTCACTGCCACGTAATGCTGGCTATTTGTTCGAAATTAAACTGAACAATTTAAACAACGCTAGTAGTGTGAAGTTGTTAAACTATTAAACTCATCCCCTAACTTTATAGAAGATGCTTATGTCACCCGCGCCGTTTCACCGTATTTCTTAGTTCTTCTAAAACTACTTTGTTCGTGTTAGGGAAACTAAAAGAATTAATGTTTTGCCTTTATTACACTTACTTTTTGTTAATTTTGTGAAGCCATCGTGGCGCAGTGGGACAGCAAACGCGATTGGTTTTCGGTTTGATTGGCACTCGCGAATTTAATCATATTAAAAATTATTGGAGTAGTGTTCGCTGATGTTTGATATAAAACGTGAAGCTGCCTTTTTATTGTCAATTATAAACGCCGTAAAACACGATAAAATTAAACAAGAAATGGACGTCTCAATGTTTCAAATAAGGTCATTATTCAGTCATCGAACAGCCATTGAGAGAAGGAGTAGAAGTTTAACAAGTACTCAATTAATATAAAGTTTTGTCTTAAAGGACGGTAAATTACCTTAATGTGGATCTTGAGTAACAGATACCCGTTAAATAATTCCTTCTGCCTTTAAGTGTTACATAGAAGCGCCTCATTTAACAAGAGCTCTGGGTATAACTACCAATGTCTGTCGAAGGTATACTTTGTTTCATGAAACCGGCACACCTGTGATTCTTATTACTTTGGTACAAGAACTATAGTTGCATAATCTGAATTCATTGTATATCATTAGTACACGCCATTAAGTTAACGAATTAAGAAAAGTATATACATATATATACATATATAAGCATTGTGAAGCACTAAATCGATTAGAGCGATGTTCTTCGTCATTTAAAAACGTGAACCTTAATTACCCTAAATTGTAATCCAGATGTTAAAAGAATGTTTTGCGTAAAAAGAAAATGTCAATTAGTGTAATTCCTGAAAGTATAAAAGTAAAGTATTAGAAGAGCTTTGGAAATAGCGATTATATGATATGTGCCATTTATGTATATCATCAGTATGACGCAGTTGTATATGGCAGTCTTGAGTTCAATTTTCATACGAATATTTTAGTATAAATAAATAAAATATATTTGTTAAAAATTATTTAATAAAGAATTGTAGTATAGTTAATTAATCGACTATAATTTCACTTAAATCTAAAGTGAGTAATCAAATCTTGATATGCCTAGTGGATAATATTAATCCATTAATAATAGAATCAAATGAATAATTATAACATAATTAAAACCTGCTTTTACTGCAATAAATTATATAAAAGCGCTTCTATTTATCATTTCCTATTCTATCTGACTTTTCTCCAATAGCATTTATAAAAGGATCTCTTTACCAATAAACTGGTAAAAGCTTCTAAAATAAAACTCGTCTCTAAGTAGAGCACACAAAGCTACTGAAGGCACATATGTATAAGCTCTAATAGAAGACAATGAGCGAGACGAGGTTCCCAGTAGCAACTAAGAAACAAAACTAGTCACACGAAACATCTTGGCCAAAGTAACATGAATGGTTCTGCATACAATACTATTCCACTCCATTATCTCAGAAAAGCTGGCGATGAGTATTGAAATAAGTTTATTGGAGTTCATACACTTGACACAATGAATCTTGTTTTTCAAATTCTTATATGAATGGAATGAAATAAATCTATAAATCGTTTTGGAAACCTTTTATAACAGATTACGACGAAATATCTATATAGATCATAAAAGTGTTGTATAAACTTTTACAACATTATATATTGATTAAAATATCTATTATAATTTTTTTTATATATATATATATATATATTACGTAAGTGTTGCCATAGGTAGGTAGGCAGAGAAAACCTTAAAGTCAAAGAGTAGTATTGAATGGTAAAAATCAATGCCGATATCATATAGGTAATATATATAACAATTTCCTTTTTTAGTAAAAATAAATTTGTACGTGAATTAAACTGATTAATAAATTTAGTATAAGCACTTACCAAATCATTACATGAGCTCATACAAATGTGTATGTATGTACTGTGTACATACATATGTACGTAATTTATTATTATATTACATAGACTTTATATGTATTGGCGTATTCGAACGCCTAATTGAATTAATGAGATTATCTATATGCGTATACCTAGAGCGACTAATTCCAAATCGAGACCACTCATGTGACTCTTCACCGTTAATTGCATGAGGACGACCTGTCGCCCGAGCGGCTGAAGGATTGTCTCGCTAATTCACTACGACATATGATCAACGCCGTCTTGCTCAAAAAGCCACTTAATGAAATCTGCAATTTACTATTGTTATTTACTGAGAAATTAAATTCTCTGAAAATTAAATTCAAAATTAAGTATTGTTTTAAGCAGTTTTTATCGTTTACATTATATGTATAAGGTAGCTGTCTTATTATAAGTTAAAACTTATTAAAACTGTAAAGTATACTTATTCTATTTCATTTTTCATTGTGTTTTAACATTTTTCTAGCGAGCACATATAATACATAATACGTACTCGAGCCAATGTTTTATTTGTTTTATTGTGAAAAAATATGATTTTCTAGTGGATTATATCTACTTGTTCGGTTATTTTTCTCGTCCGTAACTTTACTACGCATTTCTTTGTATTTATTTCAAAGAAGGTTTGTTCCACTGTTTAATAAAATACATTATCTAGTTCGCAACTCTAATGATCGATATGATTGTATCAAAATTTCTTCATTTTGTTACTCACGGATTATTTGTTATAACTTACAGACTTGATATCTGAAAATACGAATATAGTCATACTGAACTATATGTGTTCTATATCTGGTAACAGGTAGTACTTACAATCCAATAATTTCTCTTCAGGTCCCTTACTTTTTTGGAGATCAAATGGGCACTGATTTATTGATGATGTTGGTCAAACGTTCCTTCCAAATTATAAGAGCCTTTCCGACCGTATTGTGAGTACGGTCCATCCTATGTCGACGACTTAGGTACGTAAGTGTAGTCAGCAAGAAGTTCCAAATTACAGAGAAATCAGAATGGTAAGACGCAAAAGGTAGAAAATTATGTTTTTCGAACGACGAAAAATGTTTGACGAATGCGTCAATACTTAATACTTTGCGTCAATACTTTGCTTCTTCGTTACAATAGTTTAAAGCCTTTTATTTATTGATATTTAATAATAGATATTTTTATTTAAGGATAGCTATTTTTGAATAAACTGTAAATTATTCCATCACTAGATTATTGAACAATTTCAATCTCTTTAATACATATTTACGGTAATATATGAGCTTATATTGAATATGTAACTCTGAATTAAATATAAATGGTGTATTAACTTGTTAAATTTAATATATCGCGCTATTGTAATATTTCACGTACACTGTCTATTATAATGACTAAAGAACAAGTTACAGTATTAATATTAACGTCAATAAGTGCTTGTTTCCAACGCCGCCATCCAAATATTTATGATAATTTTTTCATCACGTTTGACGTAAATTGATGCATACAACACCATATTTTATTGATAATATTATAAATATAATATTAAACGAGACCAGCGATATTAAAAACATCATCCGCATCAACTAAATATAGATACGTAGGTGTATTATTTTTAAAGTAAAGTAGTAAAGGTTTTACGTGTATGTAATGCAATCACACACTAAAAATTGGGACGTTTTTGTTCAAGAAGCTATCTCCGATAGCGATTGATATCATTTGAGGAAGAGTGAAAGCGAGAACGTATACGTTTATTTATTAATTTTCGACACATTTATTATTTTAATTACAATTTAATTCATTAAATTTCTAATATGTACCTTACTTAATATGTACCTCCTTATGTACCTTAACTTTTCCCTTCCTTTTCTAACACTGAGAAGCTAAAACTAGATTAAATGAAATATAAATGAGATTTAAAATTTAGTTTGTCAAAAAGGTTTCTAACTCACATACTTTTTGCTTTTTCTTATTTCATAAGTAATAATTTACTTAAAAATTGAGACAAAATATATTTAACGACCATAAGAATATATATATATATATATATATATATATATATATATATATATATATATATATATATATATATGCGGACTTTTATTCCAATCGCGTCTGACCATAAGGGCATGGCTAACGTTTTCCGGCTCTAATGAAGGAGACTGATCGTGTTATTTCACCAAGTAAGTGCACGAGGCCCTTTGACAGTTGACAAATCAAGTTACAATTCTCTTGCACAGTGTTAGTGGCATTCAACCTCATTTTAACTCTTGTACGTGTTATTCTGAGTATTAAACTTAGCTTTTTCGCTCTCGACTTAAGATTTCTACGTTCTTAATGGCGTTAGTTATTCTGCTAACTTTTGTGATTAAGTTATGTACATTTAGGACGAAAGTCAGTCTTGGTGACTAAATTAGTTTTTCTTTTTAATAATATTATCTATAAACGTAAAGCAACTACAATTCGTTTTTTTTTCTTCACGCCTTTATCCCGCATAGCAGAGTAGACACAAAGTACTTTGTGTCAAGATACTCCGTGCTTCCCGCGGAATTCGAGACTTTGCGTGTTGAGTGGCGAAACTCAATGCCACACTTTCTCTTATCAGAGTGAGGAAGTGAAAATAATTTATATATAATCACTCCTTCGAGGGAATCGAACCTACAACCGATCGCGTTTGCAGTCCAGACGTTGCTACATTGCGCCACATTGCCTGCCTTGAAATAGGCCTAGTACGTCTTAATTTTAGATATTTTATACTAAATGTTAATTATACCTATTATTATAACGAATTAATACACTTTGAAATGGATTAAGCTCAGAGACCACAAATAGGCACAATCGCGCTTACATTTGGCAACTGGCGCTAAATGCAGATTTAACTCAACTTAATTAGCACATAAACAGGGATTCTATTACACTGATTATAAATACTTTATTATTCTTATAGTATTATTTTGTGTTTTGTATTTTAATATATAAAACAATACCTTCACATGACTCGTCATAGGTGGAATAAAATACATTTTAAGGTGGAATTGTCTTGTATAATTTAGAAACTAAGCAAACATTTAAAAAATGGGCTTTACATTATTTGAACACTTTGCCACTAATATACAATAAAGCTCTATGACGAGTATATACTCGTATATTGTATAGTAGCGTAGGTATGGCGTGTCTAATCTAACACACACATTATTGTACGTGACAATTGTGGTAGAACATATCTAGGAAATGTTTGCTTAATCTAAACTTTGCTTAAATTCCCAGTTATATCCGTGAGTGACTCGCTTGTTGAAAGAATGGGCATAATTTCCCCATCTGGACGTATTTATAAATACAAATAATAAACGTTATTAACTTTGCCCAAATACAGTTATGCAATATCCATTTTAATTAATTTATTTTCCCGCGCGTTATGCTTATTGCATAACAAGCTACTTGACAACATTTAAATAATTTATCAATTTTATACCCTTCATTCTGCCTAGGAGGGTAGTCAGAGACAATTTAGTGTCAAGACACTAAATTGACTGCTTTCAATCTAAAATTCATGAATTATTCATAGTAAAGTCAATGACAATTGTAAAATAGTCGAAATTAACCCATAACTTTGATTACTTTAATTTTTTCATTACATCAGTGACGCAACAATATAATATGGCACAAAAAATGTTAACACGTTGTATAAGGAAAGCTTTATGACGCCCTAACATTTACATTATGAAGCTATTAACGTGAAAATATGTGAAAAAACCTCATAATGTCAGATCTTGACAATATATTTGCAGCAAAATATTTTCAGGTTCAACTTCATGGCACATTGTAAATTCAGTAAAGTTTCATTATGTTCTTCAATAATGTTGTGTATACATAAAAAATGTTTGTCATGATTCCACTAGTGTCGTGGGGGTTGGCTGGTGTTGATTAACGTCAATTATACGAAAGTTCTAAATTATTCACATTACACTTTCACAGTTTTGCTCACTTGCCAAATGTTCCGCTTATCGACAAGGCTATGGCAGTCAAGTTGGTCGTATTCAAAGTTAACTAGTACAAGCTACGAGCTCAGTGTGGTTTTTACTCTCCTCGCAAATAGCTACCATAAAAACGTTATTCAAAGGAAAATATGAATACTTATTTTACTGAGATAGTTTGCTTGTCTGCGTTGCATGTAATATTTAATATTTTACTTCAATTTTAAGTAAAGAAACACTTGCTTCGTTAAATAGTTCGTTATTTTATTATATAGCTATCATTATAAAATCCACTTTTTTTTGTAACACACAACTGACATAAGAATTATTTTTTAAAGAAAATAAAAAAATACGTTTGTAAAAATGTATAAGTTCATTTTAATTAATATTGTAATTAATGTAATATATTAGTAATCCAAACCAACCACCCACGCTGATCAAGTCCTAACAGCGTCATTGTGGCTTCAATTATAGATATAATCTAAACGCACATGTATTATTATAATGGTACTAAAGCTCATTATATAGACTCTTTCTTTATGACATTTAAGCAGCATGGCTGCTGGTTTTTTTCCCAATAAATTCAATGATGGAACTGTAGTCTTATAAATACTTAATATGGATTATCCCTAAAGCAATCATACATGAGACAACAAGGTTATTAGAGGAGTCTTACACGCTGTACGATTTCTGAGTAGGTACTTAAGCGTCTTTGATATATATACTCTGGATACACGAGAGTTAGGTAAATTGGTTTACACGACTACATATAATTGATCTACATATTTTGCTTATGAAATGTTTGAACGTTTCAATTTTAATTCAGAATAAGAAAGAAGCCTTGCATGTCTATTTTTATGAGCCTTAATTCCATATTTAGACAATTAAAAAAATATTTTGAAAAATAATTTGTGGCTGATTTCCTGTAAATTTTGAAAAAAAATCAGACTGGAGTATTTACAATTCTTTTGAACATCTTGGAAATTTCTCTTGGTTCAAAAAGTACAACATTAACATAAAACAGCTGCAGATGAACTTGGTTTTCACAATTTGTGTTCATAGATCTCAAGGTACGTAGCTAGTTGTTCCTTTATGAGTAATTACAACCTAACAAACTCCCATAGAAGTAAACACAGGTGACTCGTACAGTTTAGTCAACTTATAACATCTTTGGGTTGTGTCTTTCCTATTAGCTATAATCGATAACTTCTCAATAAAAATGTTTATTTATTTCATTTGAATATTTCATCTTAAGTTGTTATTTAAAATATCTATATCATTAAAATTTGATGATCCTAGTATGTGTATAATAATGATGAGATTATAGATAAATAACATATAGAGAGCAAAATACTTGAACGTATTGTACCTATATAGATATAATTTAAAGATACCACTTAAACGAATAGGTATAATATATAACTTTACCCAATGGTTATTTGAAAATTATATATTAGACTACATAAGATGAGGCTACATGAAAAATATTAACTCAGTAATACTGGAATTTATTTTCTGAGGATGGAGTACCATATAAATTATAATATTTGTGTCTCAGCACGTATTCATGTCGCGTAGAGAAGTTTCTTGCGAGCAGTTGCAAAAGTATCCCACAAAAGCGGAACGGTGTCGAGTCGTGGCATAAGATGTTCTCTTAGCAATGTGACTTGAAGCTCTGGGTCTTTATAATTAATCCCGTCAATATTATGCATATTTGTACCCCAAATTTAGCAGCTTCCTTAAATTTTCATAGTTTAAATAATAATCTTAAAATAATAACAACTTTCTATCCGCTCACACACTATTTTTAACCGAGGATTACTAACGGTCAGCTGAATTAGTAACTCGCTTATTACTATACCGGACTTAATATGGATTTCAATTCGTATTTTAATTGTTACAGCAGTAAATCCGGGCATACTCGCTGCAAATTCAGAGTTTAATAGCCATGGGACAGCTTTACATTTTAATGATTAATGCGAGTCCTATATTTATTATTCAAAAGGACATAGTTTCTCGCTTCTCGTTTTAATATGTAAAATTTAAATGGTATTTATTTAGTAAACCAAATATTTCGGATGTAATGTAATTGCGGCTACTAAAATATAATATTCAAAGTAAAATGTTTAACATAAGCTTGGTAAACAGTTTTAAGATTAGGAGTCCTCTAACACAAGCGACCAAGATTTATCCATCACTAAGGTTTAGATTTTTAGAAAAAAGCAGTTATTGTTATACATCTTACTCTATCATTTACCTTTTACTCATATTATATATAGCACAAGTCAACATAGTTGTTGTAAAACGTGAGCGTTTTATAATTTTATGTAATTTTATTTGAATAATGAAATGCTCATAAAACTTGAAAATATTGTACTCGACAATTAATCAAACTTTTATGTAGAAAAGAAATTCGAAGAAAGCAACATTGTCATACAATTACCGTCACTTCCACCACGTCTTTTCTTCAAGATTTATGTCGTTGCAATAAAATCTCCTCGTTTGAATAAACATCTCTCCCAGCTGTGACAAATTACTGGGGCTTGCCGCCAAAAGCCAACGAACATTAGCCGATATAATTCTTTTCAACAGTGTCAGATGGGCTTAACTTGCTAATTATTCATATCTTGGTTTGAATTCCCCAGTGTTTTTCATTATAGATACAAAAAGTACAGTTTGATTCTCCTCATTATTAAAATAATTTAACATATTCAAACGTTACATGCTACTGAGGTTTTCAAATTTCTCAAGATGTACGAGGAAAATTTAATTGGCTCAATCTCTAAGTGGCCTATAATTATTCCCAAGCATGTTTAGAAGTACTAATTATGTTATATTCAAGACTATTCTTGTAATAAAATATGTGTTCAATGTCGTTTCTTAGATTTAATACAGTTATATGTGATATTTAAGATGAATAAATCGAAGTACTTCTAACAAAAACTAATTAAACCGAACATCGGCATGTGTAGCCTCGAGGAGTAATACTGGGAGAGGGCGAGGACCGCCGCCGGCAACCGACCAACTGTTAAAAAACAGCTTTAATTAAAGCAATGAGATCCTTCAACCTGATTTTAATTGAAAGCTCATTGCCGTAAATTGTGCTCTCTTTATGTGCACTAAAAATGATGATACCTCGCAAGGGAAAGCTTCTTTTGATAAAAATATTTATTTATTTTTTATTTTTGTGGCATGAATATTTTCGATATTTGCATTGTTCTTCGTTCATTGTTCACTATTTATACAAAATCCTTTATATATTTTCATACTCGCTATCCGGCCTATTTTTTAAACTATAGTATTTATGGGCATTATAAAGCTGATATTAATATTATAGTCATTTATGAAATTGGAGGCGGTAAGGCTTAAATAAAAACGGAGTTAACTTTTAAAAAACACGATCACACTAAAATAAATATGTTACAAAGTAAATTATGCAAATAAATAACATGTACTTTTTGAAATGTAACAGAACTTCTGAATGATGATAAACATTTAGAAACTCTAACAAGTTTCAAAGTTGATAAGAAAGGGATTATCTTCTACATAACACATGTAGGTATAGCCAGGTCATATGAGCTCACTTGTGTACACGGTATGTCCGTGACTTCCTGATAACTCTTCTTCGACTTTAATAGACTTCAACTTTGAATTGAGTCTATATTATTAGAAAGGGCTTTTTGTGCTCATCTTTTAATTTATTTATTCTTATAATTAAAACTGGCCAAGATATTGATTTAACATGTACGTCGTGAATATTTTCACATGTGCATTTTTTTACTACTATCCTTAAGTTGTTATAATGAAACTGTTATAATTTTATATAATTTTATATATATATATATATATATATCACAAATCATATGACATTCATGACTTCGAACGAGCTACTTAAATAATAATAATGAATATCATTGATTATTGCGTTGTAAGGTAAAATACTAAAGTTCTTTATACACATATATTGAGGCCAGTCATAACACAGTGGGGCAGCGTCTGTAAAAGCAATCGGTTGTGGGTTTGTTCTTCCTCGTAGGGAGTTATTATATAAAAATATTTTCACTTCCTCGCTCTGGTAAGACAAAGAGCGGCATTGAGTTCCACCATTCAATACGCAATGTCTTGAATTCTGTGGAAATTTTGTCTAACCTGCTATACGGAAAAAAACGTGAAGCAAAAAAATAAGTAACTTTAGTATATTTTGTTATACATTTCTATAGTAATATACCTCTTATATCCCCCGACTCCGATCATTATATTAGTTTAAACATTCTCATAATGTTCTCCCGGAGCGGAGATCGTATCTCCCTGCTTAATGTAATTATTTTCCACCATGTTATTAGACGCTTTAAAATATAATTTTAATTTAATATATATATATATATATATATATATATATAATTTTAATTTAATATATATATATATATATATAATTTCAAAATTTTAAAAATTATTGATACATTTGACGAACATTCAAGTAAGGTTAATTTAAAATATGTACTAAAATATGATTATTTTATGTGCCTGTCATATTTTATATAACATAAAATTTCTTCTTATAAAAATTTAAAAGAATCATACCTAAAAGGCATCACTGTTGCCATAATTGAATTTATACCCTGTTGTCTTATTCTGAGTAAAGTATCTTTTAAAAAACTTATTCTTAATTAAAATAATTTTAATTTGAAATGTTGCTTGCGAAGTAGATTAATATAAATGGCAAAGAAATTAAGAGCTTTTAACTAGCTAGTAACATTTTTGTTGCTTTTGAATTCTCTTTATTATATAAAGCTGTTGCTTTTACTTTTCTTTTATTGTAATGTAAGTAAAATATGATTTTAAAAATTACAATCTGAATTATAATTTGAATAAAATAAGATGACATTTAAGTATGAAGTTTTTTTTAATTCATTAATAAAATATATATTAAATGCTGGTTATATTGTTGGAATAATGAAAAAGTTATTGGTTTTCATTGAAACAAGTCGACACGGTCTGGGTAGCACCGGTGACGGGCGGGGCGCCACGCGTCGGATACGCGGCACTGATATTATTCCGGGCCGGGGACCGCCTATGCATATTCATGCGTTCGATCCACAGACGCGTATTCATTTGCATCCTGATCCGACAAGGGCTATACTATCGTTGGCCATTTTTGTTTCCTTACTGTAACACTCTTACTTTAACCAAGGAAATAAGGGGAAATTTAAAAAACTAAAATGTTTTAGTGTGTTTTACCAACTGAAGTATAGTGGAAACGGAATTAAGAGATAAAATATTAGGAATCACTACTTTAAAAGTAGATTTAAAATAAAATTAATTTGGAACACAGTTTTTAAATTCCACATATCTTTGCCTTATTTCTATATATGATGTGATTCTATATATGATGTGATGATGGTTTTAAGTTAGACATTTCATGACCCTTAAATAAGAAACATATATTGATCTGAGCCGTAAATCTGATGAGTATTTCTTTCTAATTAATCAAATAAAAAATGCTCTTCAAGTCATTTATAATACGGAGTATAAATTGTTTATAATACGAAGTTAAATAAATACTTTTTTTTTCTACAAAATTAATTATTTATTAATTTCTACAAAATACATTTGTTCATATATTTGTTGTTAGGGAAGTAAACGCATCATTTGTAATATACGACATCTGGTGATTATCTAAATAATTAAGGCAGAAAACTCATCCAAGACATAGCTTTGAGCAAGTCGTTTGGCGCACGTGTCGAATATCGCCTTCTTTCGTGTCATTTATTTCGTTATCTACAATATGTAACCACGCATGCTTAGGTCATATAATACCAGCCCATTTCCAATATTACGACGCAAGAATTCGTTACTAAAAATTCCACTGACGTTATCATTTCGAGGCCCAGGCACATATTTTGTGGCAAAATGGGTAAATACAGTCCATATAGTACGACATACTGTTTTTCCTATAACAATTTGATAGTTTTTTAATGAAATTTTAAGTATTTCGATATTTTCTTATAAAATAAAATAACTAACTTATTTCATATTCTTCTTTGTTGTCCGCTCTTAACAGAGTGGTAATAGTTGCTAATGATGCATTTCATTAGCTGCAGTGGCATCTACGATGGGGTACCACATAACAAAATATTTACCTATAGAGATAGATATACTTCTCTTATTTATTTTTATTCTGACTTGTATCTTACATTACCAGATACAAAGATGAAGAGATATTTCATTCTAAGAAATATACAGCATTTAAACAATTTTGTTTATAGAAAACGACATAAATTAAAAAAAATTATTACTTTAAGATATATAATTTTTAATTTAATTTTTTGCTGAGCACTTATTATCAAACAATTATGATCGAAATGTCTTAAAAATAACATTAAAATCCGGTACAACCAAATTCATAAAAAGAAAAAACTCAGTACAGCAACTCTGAAACTTTCAGATATGTTCATAATTTGCCTTACTTATTTCGAAACCAATATAACTTGAAAGTTACTGTGTAACAAAGTTAGTATTTTAATTTAAGTCTTTTGTCTGTTTTTGAAAATGATAAAGGGGAGCCAGCAAATGTTACCCTTTTATAATAAAAAAATGCCTTTGATTCTTTCCGCGCACATGTAGTTACTAGGAATGGAGTCAAATTATGATTTAATAACGAGTATGGTGCACGAACACTTGGGGTGACGCCGGCAAGAATTTCTAATATAATATTCTTACTGAAATCAGAACCAAAATAGTGACTATTTCCGGAATTGAAGTTTTAGTATCATAAAAGCCAATATCAGACAGTTGTCGGAAAGTTTTTTCGTCCGCAATGCGATGCCAATGCAAACAATAGAATAGGTCAATCGTATTGAATTCTTGTTGTTTGTTGGAATCTAGAAAGAGATGTATTGTATATGTAACATTTTCTTTTTAATCAGTATTAGTGATCCTAAGACATTCATTGTCTGTATTAAAGTCACAATGCTAGTCACAAACCCTTTTTGTTTACGTATCAAGGAATCGAACGAAATTTAATAAATTACAAAAGTAACGTAAGTAGAATTGAACTGGCTTCCTAAGTAAGCTGACCTCAATCCAAGTGACAAATAATCGAGCTTCAACCTTCTCAAAGAGATTGACAAATCCGTCGCTCCCTCATGGACTCCTATGACTTCCATAGTCATTGTTTTGTAACATGTCCATTACTCGATAACACTATATGTCATGTCTATAATCATTATAGTTTTGAATTCTGAACATTCGTTAGATATATTACAATTTTTTATTGTATATATGAAAACAATTTAAAAACAAATACAGTTTTTAAAGTTAACTAATGAAAAAACATAACATAAAACATGATGATGAAGTAGACCATCAAACCAAAATAGTAGTTAATCTTGTTCTTGTAATATTTTTATCAAAATTTATTTAAGGCCGGTCGTGGCGCAGTGGGACAGCGTCTGACTGTAAACGCGATCGATTGTGGGTTCGATCCCACTCGGGGGAGTGATTATATTCAAATTATTTTCACTTCCTCGCTCTGGTAAAAGACAAAGTGCGGCGTTGAGTTCCATCACTCAACACGCAATGTGTCGAAACCGGTGGAACGCGAATTAGGAGTGTCTTGATACTAGGTACTTTCTGTCTACCCTGCTATGCGGGATAAAAGCGTGTGAAGCGTAAGTTTGTCTGGGCTATAAACTGATCTTAATGTATCTTCAATAATCCTTAAATTTCGTATGTATTTTCTGAACTCGTTAGAAATGTATTATTATTGTGTATTTTATAAGATATTTCCACTTGAGCTCAATGTTTAGACGCTTATTTCAACCTCGGCACAATCTTGCTGGGTGTGACGTAGCAACGCAACTTCCCCCTTGTACTTAAACGTTAGGTACTTACTATATTCAAGAACGTGCTCCGGAAATAATAATTTAATTATTTATTATGCAAAAATATCTACGCGGATTATAAAATTGTAATGATTACTAGTTATTTTAGCAAAAAAAAATTGTTAATAAAAGCGATAAAAATAACGTTGTAGTGGGTCTACGCTATGTTTGCCTGGTCATAGGCTGGTAATTGTGAGTCATGTTAAGACAAAAAAAGTTATATATGATCGGAAAAAGGAGATTTTCTGATGATAGCTTCTGCAATACCTAAACACAATATCTAATTGTAGACGAACTAGAGAAGAAAATCACTTTTCAAAATAGTTTTATAAAGATGTTTTATATACTTTCACATACTTCATTTCTAGCTTAAAAATTGTAAAATGAATTAAAATAATATATTTATAGTTTCTTTTATAGAAATAATAACCTCTAACAAGTAATAAGAAAATAATAATAACAGACAATACAGAAACCATATTAAACGTTCGTATATAAAGGAGCTATGTCGGTAACATTTATTATCACACATGTTGTACAAAGCCAGCGATTATTTAATTTCATTTGAGCAAAGTTTAAATGAACACAGTGGTTAGTTCGGAGATAATTAGTTTTGTGTCTAGTATATTTTTATATATCAAAACGTTCCGTTTCATTCGTTTGTTATAAAGTAAAATATTACTTAATATATTCTTACGTATTCTTTTAGTTATTACAATATTTGAATATTATAAAAATAAAAAGTTATGTGCACTCTACTTTAGCAATGTTACTTAGCACCCCATTAAGGTAGCTTAATGGCCAACGTCCAAACCGTTACATTTTTCTTTTAACTTTTACTTGGATTCTTACAACTTCATTAATAAATTTATAATGATTTAAATAAAAACTTTGTACAATATTATATTATTGAACGCTCCTAATGTTATATATTGTTGAGAAAAATTTTGTAATTATAATACGACAAAACCACAGCGATTACTCTCTACTTGTAGCTATTTTATATTAATTCAAGTTTCATGTAACATTTAAAAATAGATTAATACAATTAATATTATGTATACACCTAATTACTATGTAAACACCTAAGTTATAAATAATTATGTTCATTAAACCAGCAAGTTAATTTTAATTTTTACCTCCGCAATACTTACCATAACGCTTATTAGCAAACCACTACGAAATTCTTTGAGTGGCCGTTTTTGCTTCAAAACTAACATAAACTAATTAATTGGTATGATAACTATGCTGTGCATTCAGTTCAGTGCGCCCAAAATCCAATACGGGTCTGAGTGTGTTTCAAACTCCATATATTATGTATAGAACGTAATAATGTAATCAAAACTGTATAACTACTAGTGTGATATTAGTTTCAGAAATCGCTTATCTTCTAAGATGTTGTATACATCTATATTAATAATATTTTAACCAATATTTATATTAGGTGTAGGTTTCTTTTAATATATGGAAAGTGGTTTGTTATGTTAAACTTAGTTTAATGATAAAAACAATAAAATGTCTCATCTTGTTTCTGTTGTTTAACTAAATATATATTTTAATTTATATTTTTTTCCTTTCTTGTCAAAATTAAAATGGCATGTCCCATTCACAATACTCCGTGCTCACTTATCAGAAAACATTATAGATGGATTGCATTTCAGCTCTTTGTGTAAAAGTGAAGAGGTAACATATACGTAGATACGATGTTAATAATAAATATATTATTTTTTGATCGCTTCAAATGCTTTGGCGTATTCCAATGCTTGAAAGTTATTTATATATAAAATTACCGAATTTATCTAAACTTTCTATTAAGCACGTTGACCTTTTGATTAAGTTTGAATTAAGTTGTTAATTGGGTCGACTAACTAGACGTAGTACTATCATAAACATCAAACCATTAATACTTTGGCTCTCATCGAAATTGCAAAAGGGCTTTGCAAGGTAATGAAATGAGGCGTTAATACTCCACTTTCATAATATTTTAATATTCCAGTCCCAGATACTCATATTAACTCGAAGCCGTTGTGACGTCAACTTTAATATTACTCGATGCAAAAAAATGAGGACAGTTAAAGGTAATCGTATAATAAAGAGTCTTTATTCGAACTGACTTCATAGTCGATTAAATTCGATGCCACGCTTATTTGAATCAACTTTATATTGTAACTAACTAGTTATATTACAAGTAGGAGGTTGCAAGGTTTATAATACATACAGTTACATACATACAGTTAAATTTTGAAATATGAACAGTTATAATACGATGATGAGTGAGTGACAATTTTATGTTACGTTATTTAAAAACACTACATTTTGTAGGCCTAAATGGAAAGCTACCTGTAATTTACTCTCCATATTATTGGAAATTCCACCCTACTGCTTTCACCTATAAAAAACGCGGAGGAAAATTCACACGCACAAAGGAATGTAAATTAGACAACTCAATTTGAATGCTATATTTCCAAACAACATAAGTACTTCTTTACTTAAAATATTATGTAATGTACTTATTTCAGATGCGTACATATATATATATATATATATATATATATATATATATATATATATAACTTATAAGTTAATATTGCTTAATAGAATATTGAAAATCCTAACTCATTGCACCTCTCATTGCATACTTCACCAAGCAACCTATGGATACTATATACTTACCTTACTATGTTTTTAGTCACTGTTCGAGTTGTGGGACATTTTTTTATTATTTAGAATCTATACGCTTCTAATTAACACATTTACATATATACAAAAAGAAAAGTAAAAAATGATTAATCACATACTTAAATATACACATACATAAACTGAGAGTATCTATCAAAAACACAATGTAGTTATATATTTTTTAATATTGATTGTTAATATTTAATCTCTGTATTACTAAAAGTTAAAAATAACATATATCTATTGTCCCAATAACTTTACCCCTCTGCGGGTTTCTATTTTGTGTATAAAAACTTATCCCGGCTAGCCATTTTCCTCACCTACCTTTTATTTTTATTATTGCGAGGGTCTCGATGAATAAATTTTATCACCATTGATGAAAATGTTCTCTTATGTAACGAATATTGAGTTTAATTTCAATATATTTAATATTATAGAAAATTATAAAGCAATTTGTAGTTAAAATTATGTTAATCAATGATAAATTTCATAGTGGAAATATTTTAAATTATATAGCACCTGTAAAGCTAATGGAGCGGTACTATATGATGAATTAAAATTAAATACAGTTGAATTAATTTGTGATATATACACATAAATAACCAGTCTGTCCATAATATGTATGCATAATGTACATAATTGTCCATATTAATCTTTTCAACGTACACATATTCAAAAAATATATTGATAGCTTACGTAAACCTAATATTCAAAAAATATATTGATAGCTTACGTAAATAATAAAATATCGCAAAGTATTGTTGCTTTTAAAGAAGTAGGTATAACTAACTCATGTATTTCAAACGATATAGCACACGTACGGTAAGAAAATTACATAACAAATGCACAGTTTACTACTGAAAAATTTCCTCGAGAAATCCTTTCAAGCAATATCCAACATTTATTAAGCAAAGTGTTTAAAATGCAGTTGCAATGCACTTTATGTAAAAAGCTACAATACTTTTATGTTTGGTCACGTAAACGGTGCAGTTAGAAAGGTTTCCGCGGCGAATAAAAAATATAACATTGTCATTCAATTTATGAGTAGCGCGTTGTCGGCATAAAATGGTAATAATTTCGCTTTTGTCATGGCGTTAAATAAAATCCCTGAAATATCTTTTTGTATGAAATGATAAATATTGAGCTGTTTCTTATCAACAATATTCCACCCAAACCTTATTGTGTATTGAGTGACCTAATTTTTGATATCAAAAAATTGTATATATTGCTTTTGGAGCTTCTGTTTATACCAGTATATAAGGCTAGTTAAAATTCTAAACATTTTCATTACTAAAGTCATATATTTTCTTACAAATCTATCTATAATCATAAAAGCAAAAATATAAAATAAAAATAAGCAATTCGTACGTTAACTTCACGAATACTAAAATAATATTATTGGCTAAAGCAATCTAAATGTAATTATTAGTGAATTACTGTTATTTATAACGTCTTTAGCCTCTCTGTCCTACATTCGTATTTATATTTCTTATTGTTTTATGAGCTTTGTTTTTGAAGTTTGTTTTGCTCATTTCTCTTTGCCTTTTTTCTTTGATATTCGTTATTGTTTGAATTCTATCAATGAAAATATCAAAAGTATGTTTTTTATTACGTCAGTAAACAATAGAATGATTGCAATATTATTTTAATAATGACTAAACGTCGAGTAATACTCGACGTTATATAATATAAATATTAATGTTGCTTTTTATTAGGCCACACTACTGTTTTAAATATTTGAATACATTTTTGATGATGATGACATAAGGTTATTGTGTAATATATATGTATATATATATATATATATATATATATATATATATATATATATATATATATATATATACATATACCACATATACCTCTGAATCACACAGCTAAATCACAGTAAATCACAGAGATGGACCACAAATATCTAGCTAAAAGGATGGACAGCAAAATCCATCATTCATATGTGCTGAATTTCACGGACTGACAATGTATTGGTCGGACAGATAATTCGCGGATGAGCCTATGATTGTTTCCGTAGATTCGAGACTGATAGGCGTGAACGAGGCTAATGCCATATCTTCATTTCTCATGTTCAACTTGAATGCGTTTTACACTTCTATGAATTTAACGTAACATTTGTATTTTAAATGTTAAAAAAATAACTCAAATGGTAAACGGTGAAAATATAACAATAGTAAAACTCCATGAAGGGGTTTCACTACTTTTAAAATAAAAAAAACTATCAGCCAGTCAAAAGTCTCATCACAATTGGTTCATCGACTTTACAGGTCTACTTTTATACGATAGAAACAGATAGAAATAAAATATACATTTTTATTATATGTACTGTTTAAACATGTACCTTACGCATATTTGCTTTTTTATGATACAAAGAGACAGACAGACAATATATTAGCGATTCTATTTAAATATGTTGTTTTGAATATTGGATTGATGATTTTATTAACATAAAAAAGATTAATATAAGGAAATTGTACCTAGTCGTCCATTTATCTATAAAAATATAATTAAAATAATTACTATTACATTTTACAATTATTTCCCTATCGCATTCAGTGAACTCATTTAACAATCTCATTAAATGAATTTCAAAATGGACATTGAAGCTAATGTTTGCAATAACGAATTTAATTATAGATCTACTATTAAGTTTCATCTGGCTCTGTTGATAAATTAATTTATTTTCAATTGCAAGAAACTACATGGTAATACCATTTTATTTCCATTTTTTTTGTTTCTTTTGCTTTACGATTTTATCTCACATAGTAGGTAGATAGAAAGAACCTAGTGTCAAAGCAATCCGTACTCTGCTTTTCGGCAAATTCGGGACATTACATATTGAGTAGTAGAACTCAACGCCGAGCTTTGTCTTATCAGGTCCTTATGAAAATAATTTAAATATAATCTTTCATCTGAATGGGAATCGAACTCACAACCGATCGCATTTACAGTCAGACGCTGTGCGCCACGACCGACCTCATTATTTTGTAGGTCTACTTATTTAATAAGTTTATAGACAAACACTAATACTAAACAGGTGTAGAATATAAAATAACTTTAAAGAAGAAGAGGTGCTAGAACAAGATATTTGAATAAATATTAATCGAATATTACCTTGTTTACGTACACGCTTTCACCAACAAAGCTGTGAATTATTCACAAAGCCCAGTCTTTGCATTTCTTGTTACGCTCCACTCGGTATACATATATTTCCAATTGTTTATCCTACTTACATTTTATTTGAGGTTGGCCTCTTAAACGCCTTAAAAATATTTTCATTTTTACGATTCCATATGATTTTGTTTTGTCTCGTATTATATGTAATTATTACTTATTATATGTCCAGACTGTATGTTCTAGTGTATATATAACATACACTATGTTTCTTTCAAAACTGTCACAAACACCAATATCATAATACAAAAAGCATTTCGTAGTGTAATATATTCTTTCTAATAATTTAATCGAACGAGAGTAAACACGGCAACCTTTTAGTTTCCACTTAAGAGAACAGCTCACTACGTAATTTATGTGCCCACACATAAAACGAGGGGACTTGAACGTCTCATCAAAATGAAAAGGTAAACTGTCCCAAGGCAAGATGACGTAGTATGGGTAAGAAATGTGAGCCATGAATAGATAAAAAGTAATCGCGCTATTTCAGTAAAAGCTTGTAACGTAATGAGACCCGTACATAAGCAGATCGGCACCGCACGATTTGCCCCTGCGGCTCAAAGAGCGAACAGGCTTTTTTGTCCAATAATATTCTAAATTTGAACTTTCTGAGTAACGAAACACCTAAAATTTGAAATAAATCACTCGTGTCTACCTTCACACTTCTGGCTTAAATTTAAATAGGCCCGTATGCACTATCTCTCGTGATTTACGACTTGGGTTTTTTAGATTTAATTTATTAAAGATAAAATATTTTCGCTTCTCATTACCTAAGTCTACGTTTTTGCTTTTAAACCAGTACTTTGATTAATGGCAGAGGCTTTATAGTATCTTACGAATATATACGAAAGTAATCTCGTAATGCTTAGGTACGTATATTTTTAGACTACTTTTATATCTGACATTTAGTATTTATCGTTAAAATATTTTTACAATTACCTTGAGCTTAGGAAACGACTAAAGCATAAAACAAATTCTTAATAATTTTATCAAAAAATATATTACGTTTATATAAAATCCGCTCTACAAGACGAAATTAAAACTCAGCTAAATAATGAGGACAGCGGTGAAACCTAGTCCTAATTAATTGCTTACGTTCACAACAGAAGGATATGAAAATTCTTTTAAAAATTAAAGTGAGTTTACTTTATTCGCCATGAGAAGTAAATTAAACCAACGCGACGGCCAGACCTCACCGAAGTATTTAGATAGCTATTAAAAGTCCAGCACGGTACCTTCGGTGGTTTACATGAAAACCCTTGGATTATACGCGTCGTAAACTCTTCCAATTGTGCGTTTACGTCTTCTATTAAGATACTTAGAACAGGATTTCAAATATAAACAAAATATATAATGGATTAAAATTGCTTTGTACACTTGTTTGTTTTCCGAGAAAATAACATGCAATATCTCTGTTCAAGTTATTATTTTTAACTCTCGTTGGAAATTTTCTTCGCATCTTTTTATATTTTATAACTACGTTTTCTCATTAACAATATTCGTTAAAAGTCCTTCTTAATTTTTAGACGCAATTATATTCAAGAAAAATTGCAAAAAAGCTTTTCAAACTAAATAAGCGCCTAACTTATAAAATTAAACAAAACGCCTCTTAATTTCTATTTTGTCACTAGTTTTAATCTTGAAATAAAGCTTCAATTTATTATGAGATTCAAATAATATCGTCGCCGTCGTCGTCTCAGCTCTATAACGCGCGCTGCTGGGCATAGGCCTCCCCACGGATTTCAGCGACGATCGATCTCGCGCTTGCTGCAACCAGCGGTTGCCCGTGAACTTGATCAGATCATCCTGCAAGGATGATCTGATCAAGTTGTCTTGCTTTATTCTCCTACGGATATCTCGGCTTCTGGATCTGTCACTTAGGGAAATTATATAATACAAACATAAAAATTGAACTTTAAAAAGCCAGTATATTTCTGCTTTTATAATGGCAAAAACGTAGAATTTGAAATTTTTTGGCAAACAGCTGACTTTATACCTAATGAAATACTGATTGAAACCTATATCACATTCGTCGAATGTAATTTGTTGATCTGATTATACTAACTTACCTAACTAGTGTTCATCTATTCAGTCAGCATTACAAAGTAATTTTTATACTTTCTTGATATTAGTAAAATAGTACCATGATCGAATAGTATGTATAGCTAGTACCATAACTAAATATGTTATTTACAATTTAATAAAATTACTATAATATAAAAAAATTGGCCAATTGCAAGATGGACTCGCGCACGAGAGGCTCAGTACGGCTATGCATAAAAATTAAATGTTTATTCAATTCTAAGCCACTAAATAAATACATAATTTATGAATAATTTAAGCAGTACACTGCGATTATTAATCTAGTTTTTAGTATTTGATGTTGTAGCGCCAACAGAAATATACTATTTGGGAAAATTTCAACTGTATAGCATGGTTCATGAGATATAGATGGACGGACGGACACCTAAGTCTCAGTTTTTGGCCTGTGGGTGGGTACCAAATCATAAAATAGAGAAATATATTTTAACTTTTATATTGATGTTCTTAAATATATTTACTTAAGTAAAACATATATTTATGACGTTGATTTATCCAGCCGGAATTAATGGATAGCTACTTAGTTTCAATTAAATAAGGACTGGCTAGCTGCAGTGCCTTTGTACCAAAGCAAGGAAAGAGGACTTCATGCATAATGTATAAGCGTCTCCGCCATTGGCATCTGATCACCCGATACGCGATCCTTGTTTACATAGAATGCGCTAATATACTACGGTTTGAACACAATTTCGATGATATTGCAATGTAATTTTGTAATAAAATGGAAAACATTTTTTTATATGTCACTAATACAATACAATGGATGTATGTAAACATAACATTTAGCACACTGTCATTTATTAACGTACTCGTAATATAAAAAATATTATATAATAATAGAACTCACTTGGACAAAGCGCGGCGTTGAATTCTTCCACTCAACACACAATGTCTTGAACTCAGCGAAACACTACTTCCTTATTATCTACCCTTGTTATACCTGAATCTAAAAAAACATATTTTAATGTATTGTTTGAATAATTTAGATATTCGTACTATATTAAGAATGTTATAATTTCAATTTTTTGAATTGAATATAATAAATAAAATCATATAAACCGGATGGTAGGGAATGCTATCTAATTATGTTCATTAGTGAATACGAATCCAACGGAGAGTAATTAACTGATAATTATATTAAAGCTTTGGTGAAAATTTCCAATGAATATGTAAACATACTTTCACCAAACACTCTCTAATTTCCAAAAATGTATAAAGCTTAATTAATTATAAGATTTTTAAGAAGTACGTAAAAATGCCGTTTTAACGTATTGATTGAAAATATTAAAATTTACATTTAGTTCACGTAGGTACGAAAGAAAGGTAGGTTAGGTAATGCTTTTCTTTTAGATTTCAATTTTATTATTTTAACATTGTAAGCAGAATATACAATCTCCCAGATAATTTTGAAACCCTCTAAATAAATTCTTACGTTTTACATTTATTTTTACGTTTCGTTATTTTTCGGTATTTTTTGTAGTAATCTTCTTATTTTTCAAAATTTTTCTTTTTATAATTTCTTTTACGTGCTTTTATATTTTATTTTAATGAAAGTTATTTTTAATATATATATTTATGCTGTACATAAATAGTATTTTAATAGGAATTATCGTTGTTATGAATTATAATTTTTGACGCCTTACAAACTTTTACCAACGCAGTTGAGTTATTGTGTACACGAATTCATCGCTTATGTAATGTAGAAAAAGCATGTGGTTGTACATTTTTCACTAACAAACTCTTGGCCGTTCTCCAGCGAATTATACCAGGGATCAACAAATAGTGGATTTTATTTTTTAGGCATTGGGTTTTTTTACACTTTCAACTTTTATAGTTCAAAATTATTAGGTTGGAATAAAAGCGAATTCTTTTTGTTAAATATTTCTTAAGTCAAAATTCCTGTTTAATTAACGTTGAAAACTAATACTTCTGGAGTTCAACAATCGAAAGGTTACTAGCTCTTATAGGTCGTGTCGATACTTCGTAATGAACACAAGACAATATTTTATTGTCCGCTTGGACTAGGATAAATTGTGATAGATTATAGCCCGACTCCTTAGGATCCGAGGCCAACTCTATTCGTCTTCCAATTTATTCAGCGAGCAAGAATTAGGCTAGTTGCTTCTAGCTCCGTTACGAAATTTACGAAATACTGTTGTATGCGAAAAACGAGATGACATTTTTAACGTTTTACTCGCCTCATAAAATACGAACATCTGACTCGTATGTTGCATCTTTTTGTTAAAACGGTTGACAATCTTTTTACAGAAAAGTCCGCGTATAAAAATACTGAATATGTTTTGCAGTCTCTTTCATAGAGCTGTAATGACGCTTGATCATGTATGACGTGAAAAGGCGTCCATTTAACTATTCATTTATACACAAAGTTAAAGAGAGCACGCAAAAATTAATTTCTCTTACTCGGTAATTAAAAACCAGCGCTCCGTAATGAAGATTTTTGACGGTTATGATAAATGCTTAGAAAATTCCAATGTGATACTTTACCCTAAAAAACATTATTTGCATTATCTCTCGTATTTAAATACCGCAACAACATTAATATAATTATACAATTTTCATTATTATTTAGACCATAGGGATCTAAATAAGATTTAGTGAAGCTGTGTACATAATACCGTCATTTCTTATTATAATTTACAAATTGTACAAACACAACTCGCTTTTATAAAAAAATATGTACATACATATGTTTGGCAAAAATATTTTATCTTTGTCGAGACGAGGGATTGTCACTGGCTATGTTAGATTGTAAGAGATGTTCACGCGATATTATTAGTCTACATAGTGTATCCAAAGTATATAATAGAACCGCAAACAGATTAATACCATTGTCCATAAATAATTTAAAGCTTTAGTATAAGAGATAAGTCGTAGTTATTTTACTAACAAACGTTAATTAATTATTTTGCACTAAATAATAATTATAAAAATTAATAATAATTATAAATTTATACTAACTAATAATAATTCACAGTAGTAAAATATGGAACATAAATGAATACATACATAAAACAAGTATATACGGTTTACTTAATAAATCTGCTGTATCAATAATTTATATTTTAATTGAAGTTAAATTAATTTAGTTTAGTTATATTGTAAGTTTAGATAACTTTAATTCGTCCTTAAAAATATGTGGTCTATTAATAAAAATTTCTTTTACATTTGTTTTTGATATATATTTTTTTTAGCTTCACGCCTTTTATCCCTCATAGCAGGGTAGACAGAAAGTACCTAGTATCAAGACACTCCGCTTTCCACTGAATACGAGACATTGCGTGTTGAGTGGTAGAACTCAACATCACACTTTAGTCTGTACCAGAACGAGGTAGTGAAAACAATTTAAATATAATCACTCCCTCGAGTGTGGGTAGAACCCACAACCAATCACGTTTACAGTCAGACGCTGTCACACTGCGCCACAGCCGGCCTCAAATATAAATTATTATTATGTATATAAATTATTTTATTATGTATAATAGTATAATATTAATTAAAAAATGAATACTAAAACATTAATTTAATTTTGCTCTCACTGCGTTTATAAAAAATATTATTAATATTTTATAACAAAATTATTTGTAAAGCAACGATGGCAACGTTTTTTTTACAATAATCAGAAGAATTCCGTAAAGGAAACGAAAGAAAAGATTTTATTACTGAAACTACGCCAACTCCACGCTATAAATTTCTTTAATCAATTTTTTGCTATAACTACCCGTAAAGAGGAATTATAGATGTGCCGGTCTATATAACGATCTAATCTGTGATTTACCGCGAACCGCCGGTCACATTATTGAATGCTCTGTTCATAGGAAGAAAAATCGTATATTTTGACATGCCTGAGATTCAATTTATAGCTCTAAGTCATTGCTTTTCAATGGCAATTAAAATTTGATTCTTAAGCTATTAGCGAGCTTTCAATTTCAAGCCATTTTCGTTTAAAGCTTTTTTGCGAAGTAAATAAATGCTTTAAGTTGTTTTTTTGCGAAGTAAATAGTTGCTTTTGTGTACTTCAATACAACATCTTAAATATACTGAGTGGCTGTATCTTAATATAAATTTATTAATAAATTTATATTCTTCAAAAGTAAGTAATCAAAATAGTAGAGAAACCAGAACTAAGTTTTGTAGCGGAATATTTCCTTAGTAATTCTGGCGGTATATTGTAATACAGATTTCAGTGTGAACGGTTATTGCGCTCTTTATCTGCTCTCAGCAGTCGTGTCAAATTAAAACTAGACCGTATCGCGTATACCTTGAATCCCAAAAATATAATGAAACACATTAAGACGAAATCTTCAACCACAGATATATAAGGTTATTATTATTCGTGATATATATATATATATATATATATATATATATATATATATATTAAAATCTTATATTCTGCATTTGTTTTGCTTATCTTTTATATTTTTGCGGAAAAAATATATTATTTTAATGATTGCAGCAAAACCTTATTTTTCCCCTTGATTAATAATCTATATTAGTATCAATAAGGAAAACTATATACAAGTCAATATTGCTTAATAGGCACATTATAGCAGCCGATACACTGTATATAAGAAATTCTAGCAACTCACAGGGGGCTAACAAAGGGGGCCTCGACCATTAGCCAGTCATTAAGTTGTCTACACGTAAGTGTGCTCTCAGTCACTCTATAGAGTATACGATACTGTCCACCGAACATCAAGCATTTATGATCATCGATGCCTATAACTTTAGTGTAAATTAATTAAATAATACATCACATTTATTAAATATATTAAAAGTCTCATTGAGGCGTAAAGTACCCGTTACTTTAGCAACGCAAAACATGTTAATTTATATAAAACTTGAATCTCAAGAACATGGCGGTGAGTGTAGTGTTAGTATTCTTAATTTGATATCTTTTTTAACGCATTATTATATAAATATTGTGTTTTTCACACTTTACCCATATAAACTTACTACTTATTTTATGCTCCACTGTCCGCATATTTTCTATACTTATTTTAAAAATTTCTTTCTTTTATTAAAAATGTTAACGCGTACTACTGTGTGAGTGTTGAACCAAATAAAAAAAAGAATTATAAAATTAATATCATTTTTTCACCAAACCGATAGTAACTTTAAGCTTCATAGAAATAAACAAATGAATAAGTAACATGCTGAAGCGACCGGTGGCAAATCTAGTCACAGCTGTGAACGTACGAATATAGTGCAGTTGTGTAAAAACACGACTGTCATACGAAATTTTGCTATCTAAACTTGTACTGTATGTTATCACGTAATGCTAATATATAAAATTTATATTTCTATGCTAAGCTGATGTCTCTTCTAATCAGACTATGTCTGAATAAAAATATATGTTTAAGCTACATATGAAAAAGCCTAGTACCAGAATCTCCTCTGGATATACAATAAAGATAAATCATAGTGGTACAGAGAATTGGTTACTCAAAGTTGTAATTAAATAAGTAATATTTGAATGTTTAAGTTTACCATAAATATATTGCACCCAATACATACATACACACGGATACTTATCTATTAATATAACGTCAAGTGCTACGGTAAATTGGTTCGGAAAGATATCATAAAACATTAAAAAAATTAAGATTTGGAATCGACAAAATATATCCGCGAATTGTCGAATATTTTATTAAGTTCTAAAAATGCTAACAGATTTTCTCTAGCAAAACGTTAGAGACCTAGAGCCATGTTAAGTTCGTTAAGGCTGATTCACACTATCAGTAAAGCCAAAGTTACGGCACAATACTGTAATAGTTAGTCTTTCACAAATTATCTATTGAACGTATCTCTGTCAGTGTCAATAATGACACAGTGCTCAGTGATTTTAGTAAGTTAAACGAAATATTTACATAATAAAATATAATAGTGTATTTCTTGCAGGCGAAAACGTAATCAGACCGTTAGTTATATATAATACATAACAAATGAACCGTCTACAAATAGACCGTGCCAGCTAAAAAAAGAATAAAAGCTTTCTTTTTCTTTCATAATAATAATTGCCTGTCAATATTTGATATCGCTTTAGTATTATCCCATATCAGGGTAACAAAAAAGCAGGGGACTAACAAAAGAGGCCTCGTTCGCCATTAACCCGGTCATTAAGCTGGCTGCGCATAAGAGTGCACTCACTCTGTGCTATGAGTACTGTAGTTCATCAATATCGCGAATAGAAAGTGTATCATTGAAAATGAAAATTGTAACATTTATAGACTAGCTTATAACTGGCAATATGCTAAACTAAACAATTATTTGGAATTAACTATACTTAAACGATATATATTATAAATAACATAAATATTATTCTCTTGAAAATTTAAAATTGTTCATTGTGTTTTAAGAGTGAGAAAGAAGTCATTTGATTTTCAGTAATAATTAAATATATATCATAATTTTGATTTCACGTATAGCGTACAACATCCTTTTGACCTTATGTTATTTATAGAATGCAATATGTCATGAAATATTAACTTATTCATTATTAATATCCATTATATTGAAAGGCAAAGACCATAGAAACTAAAAGGTTGTTTAATACAAACTAAATAGATTCCTTTGGATAGAAATTTTATATTCAACTACGCTCGTTGAAAATGAATGTTACGTAAAATATGAGGATTTTATGATGACTGTGGTTAAAAGTTTAAACTTTGTTTTTGATTTTGCTATAAAAATATATGTATATAAAATACTTTTATAACATTTACTTTTATAAAATTAACAAAGTTAAAAGCTTTCCTTGCGCCTCGATTTATTACATAATGACATTAAGAGTAAAAGCGTGTACTCGTATCGACGGACACGTAATACAAAATTGTAGAGTGTAAAGGAAAATTCCGCTTTCTCCAGAGTTTCTTTATAAGGCAATTAATTCTTGGATTGCGGCGTCGTCGATAAACCTATATACTATGTACTCGAAATGTTCTAGATGTGTTTACTTAAAGCTTTTGCTAAGTACTTACATTATTTATCTGATTACATAAAGTTATATGCAAGTGGATGTATGGGGATACGCAAGAGAAGCACTTTACGTAATTTGTTTAGTATCTAGTAATTGAATCGCTATCATAAACAATTAGTTTGATTATAAATATTAGTAACTCTTATTTGTTCTTATTAACTAAGTAAATTGTTAAAATAATTAAAATAAATAATCAGAAACAATTATAATATTTTTTTATATTAGCAAATGCGTTATTTAGTTAATCGATTTCTTTATCGAGATCTGATATAAAAATATAAATCGATTTCTTTATCGAGATATAATAAAAATGTTTGTAAGGTAGACTTAATTTTAAACTACATACAAATTTATATATTAACAATATAAAACACCACGTAATAATAAAAGTAAAGAGTACTTTAACGTTTAATGCTACCAAAGAGAGTAAATAAATAAATTTTAAATATAATCACTCCTCCTGGTGGAAATCGAACCCACATCCAATCTATTCCATCACATTGCCTCAGTGACGTAGGTTATAGAAGTGACGTTTTCAATAATTTATTTTGTACTTAACCTTACTGTGTTAAAGCTTAAAGTTCATATTACGGTGTTTAAAAGCCGGCCGTGCTTACTAGATTTTAGGTTCTTGTTAGGTCCTATGTATTGACATCTGTTATTCTAGACCTCTAATTTTCTTATCTCATTAGAATGTCCTCCTCGGCCTGCATAACTATTTCGAAGGTGCTATATTCATATATATTAGAATAAGGTTAGGCTTCTGGAGTTTCATACCGGATACTCTCTTTCTTTGCCTTATTTATTATTTTAATATAAACTGAAACTGTCCATTATGTAAACAATTATTTCTCATAGTTTAGACGAAATGCTAGGAATTTATATCAAAAATTAAGATTTTCATAACAAATTGTAGTCTACAAATTGTAGAGGGCTATTAGCTATATTGTAAAAAATGTTCATCAATCCGTATTGTTTTAGCGTAAAAGACGAACAACAGTCAGGCGGACAACCAAAAATTTCAAATGTCATTATATATATATATATATATATATATATATATATATATATATATATATATTTAGTTCATATTCAAATCAAAAAATTACTGTTCTTATTATTTTATTGTATATATTTGTTTTTCAAGAATTTGACCCAACTAAATTATTATGCTTAACATATATAGCAAAGGAATAGGCACCTCGGTTAAGCATTAAACAAATTTATGGTTTTTTAACTATGCAACCTTAGAACACACTCAATAATGTTAACGGAAACTTTAGTATTATTTAGTACTTTCAGTATAGAGGTCACATTACATTCCTTATACACGCGAGACATATAAACGATATACAGTTAGAAAATATACATATATACATACATATATATGTATGTATGTATATATGTATATTTTATAACTATGATGGAATATTCATTGCACTTATGTCATACATATGTTAATGTCACGTTAAATTTTCTGTCATAAGTATACGCAGGCAGCGAAGATCGTAGGTAAGTAAACAAATTGCGTACAGTTAATATTATTGCACGTCATGATGGGACGTGTTGCGTCGCGATATGAGATTCTCATTAAGTAGAATATGCTTCATTTGAATTTATTTCTACCTATACTACATAAGCAAAATAATTAGATTTCTAATGATAAAAGCACAGTTAATTAAATTTATGATCAGTAATATTAAACTAGCAACCTGTACTTTCCACGCCCAAGTTTATTTTGTTCTAAAATATCCTTATAATGTTAGCATTTTAATGAAGAGTTGAATAGCTGGAATAAGAAATTTGAAGCAACTTGGAGTTTTATAAATAAACTTTTTATAAGACGCAATAGAAAAACAAAATCCGAAAAGATGCTTATCAGTACATATAAAAATGTAAAATATATTGCATAGCACAAACCGTAATATCACGGTCTCAAAATATCTAAATAAACATCTAATCTAAGATTTGAAACAACCGTTAGTAAAAAACAAATCAGTAAGTATTTACTTGTAGTTATTGTAGTTATTTGCAAGTAGTAAAGAGTACTCTTGAGAGAAATTTAACTACCACGTAATAGTATATTTTTTTAGACATTCTAAGACTATATTTCAAAATGTAATATTTAGATGTTTTTAATGTAACTATTTTAAACAAATTAATAGCGTATATTTTGGTATTCAAAAATACATTTGTAAAAACCTGTCGATTCGTAAACTTACAGCAGTCCCTGGTCACTGGTCCTGGTCCTGGTCTTTATTATATATTACATATAATATTTTCGAATATAATATTATGCGATTAATCCCCTTAAAATATTTTCATTAAAATGTGTAATAATCGCGACAATCTAAGGCATTATTCAACAATTTTCCTAACATTCCGTATAAAAAATACTGAATAAGGATTTTTTTATGCCATTCGCTATAGAAATTTTGTCCTTTATTTTGCTAAGATTTTTTTAATAAATAATTATTTTTTAAATATTAATATATTTTTTTACCTAGAGCTTTACTTATGTATGTATTATACATGATATGAATTCACAGATAGTTACCGTCTTTTATTAGTTGTCTTCATGGCTATTCCATTGTAACGTGTAAATGAAATTCAATAATTTGGCAATTTCTCCATACACAACTCATCTTATTGTAATTATATGAAATATGTATCTTGTATTATTTAACAATAAGGCCGGTGCGAATTTATTGTTCTTGAAAAAGTATTGCTTGTTCGGGTTGTAAGTGTGTATGTTAATAAAAAGCAGAAAAAAATCATTTTGGCACCACCTATCCTCAGTACCGGGAAACATTTTATTTTAGTATAAAACTGACAGATGAAAGAATAAGGGTACACACGGAGTGGCTATGATGTCGGAATATAACTTAAATTCAAAAAAAATAATATATCTATGTACATTATTTAAACTCAATATCGAAACGAACTGTAATTATTTATAGAATATATGATGCTAATTCTCTGTAATACCATCAGTTTTGGAGCTAAAACGAAATAGAGAAAGATTCTAATTGAATATGAAGTGTAGATATTATTTGCGATATTTTTACATCTTTTCACGTTATCTTGAGATAGTAGAAGAAAAATTAAATACGTACAAAAATATTTAAGATTTCGTAAGAAAATTTACCCTACATTTGTCAACGTTAGTAAATTACTCATATCCTCATATATTTCTCGAAATAAAACCTAAAAATATTTTTATCAAGTAGAATATACTGAGTTCAAAACTTTCATATACACCATATTAATGGATAAAACGTGTAAATTTTTAATATTTCCTAAAACATTATATCAAACGAGTACTCGAGTCAGTTAGAGAAATAGCAACGATTTTTCTTACTAGCGCGTCATTTGGAAGTTGAAGCGTGAAGTTTTGATGTTATTGAGAGTTTTATTATACAGACCTAGTTTTAGATTAAGGTTAAGTGAAAGTTATTAATAATGTTGCTACGTATAAGGTAAAATTCACTTATATTTTAAATTTATCACATCTTAACAACACATCTATCACAGTTTAAATAGCAGATAAAACTATGTTAGCTATCGTTTTCTGCTATAATACATAATATTGCACATTAATTGTCATAACTTAACGCAACATTTAGTTTGATCAGGGTTGGAACAGTAAAATTATTGAAATCGAACTCAAAAATATCTGACTGTGACTTTCACAATCAAACACTATTTCTGTACGAACAAACGTAAATAAATTCTCATATATACTGACTGTCGTTCAAGTAAAATATGTTATCGTGTATCCAGTTGAAGTATTCAGCTCATCTAAGCAATTTTGTTTTGTTGCAGCATCGCGTATTCGATACGAGATCACGAGCGGGAACATAGGCGGCGCATTCGCTGTCAAGAACATGACCGGCGCCATCTACGTGGCGGGTGCACTCGACTATGAAACTAGGAAACGGGTAAGCTACGTCTCTTTAGCTCTGACTAAGCTTGTCTCATAAGGTCAAAACAGATAGATTTACCTTAGAAATATAGAAACCAGTGTTTGTCTTGAATTACAGAGGATAGACTAAAAAGTACTAAAAAAATTGACATAAAAATATAATTTATTCTAAATAAAAACATTATCTTAAATTAAAATAATAATACCCTAACGTTCGGATGTAAGGTTATTATACATTTATTTAAAATGTAACAACCCGTAACGATTCTCTTTCTCTCTTTACCTGAATGCAATTGAACATATGAACGTTTTCCACACGATTTCATGAGATATTGTATCGCGAAGGCAACAAATATTGTCTTCTGACGTAGCATTGAATATGAGCGTGCATACAAAATATCATTGAATGTATGTACTATGTAGCATTTATACGATTGTTTCGTTCCATTTAATTTATGTACAGCCGCTCATATCTGGTTTACCCTTTGTCGTTATAAGATTACATTTTTACTGTTATTAATATTATATTTCAGGTCCTAGAGTATAAAAGAAAATGTTCCCTGTCACTGACATTTTCATCTAATGAACTTCACCATAAACTAGGGAAAATTAAATTAACAAAACGTTCCGAATATTATAATAACTTCTGTCAGTCTGTTTAAATGAAAGATAGTAAATAGGCTTCAGTAAATCATAGCCTTTACACAACAACGGCCTGTGGCATGACACTTTGGCCGGAGCTCGATACCATTATTTCAACAAAATGGACCAAGGGCGTAGGTCAGCCGTTTACAAATGACTATCGTCATAGTGCTACGGTTGGCACTTGCACAAAATTCTCGATACGTACGCAATACCGTAACAAATTTTGCTTTGAATGTAAAAATACAATAATTCAAATCCCATTATAACTTTAATACCCTTTTCCCTTGTAATTGTTATAATACGAGTAGAATATATGGAATCAAAATGTAGCTACGTGAAAAAACATATAAGGTAGTTTTTTAAAGATTCTCTCTTTAAGCCATTGGGTAGCAATTAAATATTTAAGATTAAGATAATAATATCGTTACTTCCTCTTGAATAAATATAACATTTATAATGATTAATACCTTCATAAATGTAATTGCATTTCAACGGTTTTAAATGATGAAAACAACAGTTACCAAGTAAGCCTCTAGAGATCAAGAGGATTTCCGGCTTTGCTATATTGTTGAAATATCATAGATCTTCGTTGCCCCCGAGGAGGAGGATTCATCGAACTTTTCTCAAGATAAATAATTTAATCTTTAATGCCTATTTAGGCAAGTCGGTGATGAAACTGCCAAAGGCTTTATCAGTATTACATTCATAGTTGTCTTCGATAAGTTTCTTTATAAATTCATACTAGCTCATTTAAGGTATTATACTTACTGCGGCAAGAAATTTTACAAGTTAATTTAATGCACATTAAACTATTTACTATTTTTAAAGTGTTATTCCACACTTAGGATTAGAAAACATCTTTGAAAAAACGTATGAAAATTTGAACGCAGCGGGATTCGAACCCGCGCCTCTTGGATACCGACTTGGACGGTATCCAAGAGGCGCGGGTTCGAATCCCGCTGCGTTCAAATTTTTATACGTTTTTTCAAAGATGTTCACATTAAACTAATTTATTAAAAAAATCTTAATACTTAAAGAACTAAAAAACTAAAAAATAATATCTTAAATCGATAACATATGTATATCAATCATTATGTCGCTTAAGCAAGTAAACATACGTAATCAAAAATAATAGGGATATGAACTTGAAAAATTAATTATTATTCATTTAAATACATAGTAATATCCTTAATAATTAGGATCTTCTAAGATCACATATATATATTTGATCCTATTTTTTCTAATAAACTTACTTATTTTTTTATTAGACTTTAAATATAAAATACAACCTTGATTGCCAGTATTAAGATAAATTGAATTTGCTTAAAATAGTCCAATTTCCAAACGGAAATAGCAATACTTTAAATTAGATAATTCCCCCGAAGTGACTTCTGAACAAACATCTCTCTTGCTTGGAAATAACGGAGTGACACCGACAGATGACGCCAATAACTTGCCCGGGTCGCAACCACAAATGCCGCCTCTCTATTGTTAAAAGCCAAGCTCGGCATTATAAGATTTTATCCTTTTAGTTCACTTATATTTTTCCACAAATAGGATATTTTGACTAAAATTAAAATACAGGAATTGCTTTTACTTAATATACTTCACAAACTTCTAAGATCGTAATTTGCAGTCAATTTTACTTTGTGCAAACTTTTTAAATAACTTCGTTCATCTTAATTATAATTACTTATCTTCAAAGTCAACGAATTCTTAATTACAGTTGTATATATTTTTGCCGTTTCAGAATATTAATGTACTTGTTTGTCGCTATCCATTGATGTGTTTTATTGTGATTTCGTGTTGTTACTAAGTCTTACTTATTTATCTTAATTTGTGGCGAACTCTAAATAGTACGAGTTGAAGTTGGCGGCCTCTGACAATCTAAAGGAAAACTACACAACCGTGGTGATTCACGTGAAGGATGTGAATGATAATCCCCCGGTGTTCGAGAGACCTACATATCGGACTCAAATCACTGAAGAAGACGACCGCAATCTTCCCAAGCGAGTGCTACAGGTCCGCTTCGAGTCGATAAAAAGGCCTTATTTGATTTTTTACCCACCGTCACCGCTTTAGCTTCCAAAGGGAATAGCACGGGGTGACTTTTACCGATTTGTGATGATGGATTTTGTTGTATTTTTTTCATTTGCATGGCATGGTTTCTATTGTGTCGTTTTTTTATTTTGTTTTGTATTAGCGCTAGTGTTAGTTTGTTTTGGTTATTTTTTATAGATTTCTCTTTTATTGTTTATATTGTTTTCTCTTATTTTAAAGTAAATATAAAATCTTGTAGCGTTGATTTTTTATTTGTTTACTACTCGGAGACAATACTTCGTAATCCTGTGCCAGATCGATATATATGTATAAAACTTTAATTATTCTTTAATATTCGCGCCATAACTCATCGGTTACAGGATCAAGAAAAAGCGTTTATGCATTTCCTAATAAATAATAACAAACAACAAGCATCCTGTTCAAATAAAATTATGTACATACAATTTAAATACTATGTTATTTTTACTTAATTTAATTGTAAAAACTACATTTTTAACACATCAGCACAGAAAAAGTTAAGACTTATGTCATAAATCAATCTCCTGGAAAAATTCAATGAATGTGAAACGTACACGTACACAAACGTAGCGCAATACAGTGTGTAAAATTCGTTGAAATGGCAAATATGGAAATGTGACAAAAGCGTCTTATCGACTGTAAAAAATAGGACATTGTCTACGATATACTCGATTCTACTGTGTTAGAAAAATATTATTTATATTATTATAGCATAGTATAAATATTTGTTTTCCGTGTGGCGTCCATCGAATGGTTTATATTTAATATTCTGTATTAAAGCCATTATTATTTAATATATTACGTTTTATCATCAAATTTTTATTCAATGATGATGATGTAATAGCTTTATCCCGTTATAGAGCTTTTTATTTAGCCCTTCGAAAGCTATATATAGGTACATTAAAAAGTTGTTTCACGAACAATATCGATATAAAACTGATGATTAGATTATTTATTGAAAATTGAACCGTTCGTGCACCAACTTTTTTGCATGAGCATGATCTAATGCGTGCGTGTGCACAGTACGAGCTGACATTGGTGGCCTCTGACGGGCGCAACGAGAACTCGACGCGCGTCGTGGTTCACGTCCTCGATATCAACGATCTCCCGCCGCGGTTCACCCGTAGTGCCTACGTCACTCAGGCGCTCGAGGAAACTGGCCCTTACCCCCATTTCCTTATACAGGTTTTGTTTGTTTTCTTTTAGTTTATTATTATTTTATTATGTTATTTTGAATATATCCTCTTTTACTACATGTACCCAGGTGGTGGCCTTTATATTTCGAACTTTTGTTTTTCTATTTTATTTATTATATATTTTATTTCCAATCTTCAGCCTGCAATTAGTAAACATACCCTATAACCAACAAATGTGAAAACTTTAAAATTAATAATGTAGTATTTCTATTTATTCAGCTTTCAGGTAAGTGAATTTTGCCTTGTTCGTAATTACTTTAGGTTTGCGCTTGATTTCAGTAAAAAAGTAGTATTGATTTGTAGTATTTGTTTTTTTTTAGTTATTGCACGGTAAATCATGCTGTAGTGAATTTGTGTGTGAAAACTTTATAATTTGAAATTAATTTATTTATAAGCATTTCTTAACATTAGTACTTCAGATTCCTTAAACTTGGTCTTTGTTCATTTTGTTTACTTAATTTAATTAATCGTTCTTGCGAAGTCTTTTACAGGCGCAAGACAAAGTAACGGATTACGTTTAATGTATTTCAATCTTATACAAATACAACTTACGATCAATTTGTAACGGTTCACTTCTGCGTTAATTTTAGTACTTGATGTTATCAGTTCAGATTCGTATAAATTTCTTTTTAAAACTAGAATAGACATTGTTACAAGAAAATGCTAAATAATCACTTTAAACTTCATTTCATTATTAATATTACTGATAAAAAATTTGTCCCGTCTATCACAGTGACATGGATTTTTATATAATTGATCTAAATTCGCAAATAATTCTAGTAATTACACAAAACGTCGACCCTCTTCATTTCTATAGCGCTGTTAGAGAGAAGTCGTTGGGGTCCATTTTCTTAACTTATGCTCAATGGAAATTGGCATTTAATATAAGCATAACGTAAAGGCGTTTTATTCATTTTAATTTATAGTAGCTGTCATTTACTATATATATTTACTATATAATAACGTCTACATTTGTCTTGTACTATCCAAAGCTGTCACAACTCTTTAAATATTACATTGAAAGTTTTATTTTGGAAAAGCCAAAAAAAGGATGAACTTTTCTCCAGTTTGTTGTGGAACACCCGCTGACACGCGCCGATGCAAACAATCTGTTGGCGTCGGCGACTTTATAAGTTTGAAAAACTTTTGTAACGCGTAACGGAGCACCCACTAAATAGTTATTTACATTCGACTCGTTTATACAATTTTTGTCATTAAGATCTTGTAGATAGTTGTAAATTCTTGTTCTGTTCTACATTATATCAATGATTAGTATTTGTGGTATAGTGTCAGAACTCTAAAGACAAGCAGTCCCCGGACTTTATTGTAGTATAGAAATGAGATTAAAAGCTATGGGTTTTAATAATTCAGGGGGTAATCATGCTGACTGCGGCTAATTGATAAAGAAGCTTTCTAAAAATATTTATATATAAACACAAGTTCCTATTATACGCTCTAATGTAGCAAGCAAAATCATTTTTAGTATTGATAAACTGCAAAGATTTTGTCGGTAAAATATCTTTATTAAAATATTTTATTGTTATGTAAACATTGATACAAAAGCCAAGTTTATATAAATTACATAACACGTCTTATAGTACATAATTTTTTTACACCGACTATTTTAAATAGACCAAAATACAATATTTACTTTTTTTGTTAAATTTAATTTATGAGACATATTCCAAATAACGTAAATTATTTCTTAAAAGTTATTAGTTATTTAAAGATTAAATTTCTTAAAATGATATTTGTTGAGTATATAAGTCTATTTGTTAATTATACTATAACTTTTTAAGTATTACAATTTACTAAGGAGATTTTCATGTAACAGGTAACTGCAACTGACGGTGATAAGGATAGACAACAAAACATTGTGTACTTTCTGACTGGTCAAGGTATTGATCCTGACAACCCATCAAATAGTAAATTTGATATAAACAGAACTACTGGAGAAATATTTGTATTAAAGGTAGCTATTATGATATTTAAAAATACGTTGTTAAGAAACATAATAATAATATTTTATTTTCAATGTACCCAATTTTAATGTCATTTCAGCCTTTAGATCGCGATCAACCCAATGGAAGACCACAATGGAGATTTACTGTATTCGCACAAGATGAGGGTGGTGAGGGATTAGTAGGTTATGCTGACGTTCAAGTCAATCTTAAAGATATTAATGATAATGCACCCATATTCCCACAAGGTGTCTACTTTGGCAATGTAACCGAAAATGGAACAGCAGGTATGGTCGTAATGACTATGACAGCTATTGATTATGATGATCCTGCTGAAAGTAACAACGCAAAATTATGGTATTCTATCGAGAAAAATGTTATTGAAGAGGAAACAGGCTCTCCTATATTTGAAATTGAACCTGAAACTGGTGTTATCAAAACAGCTGTTTGCTGTTTAGATCGAGAAAGAACACCAGATTATTCAATACAAATAGTAGCGTCAGATGGAGGAGGGTTAAAAGGAACGGGGACAGCATCAATAAGAGTTAAAGATATAAATGATATGCCTCCACAGTTTACTAAAGATGAATGGTTTACAGAAGTTGATGAGACTGATGGTACTAATTTACCTGAAATGCCTATTCTTACAGTAACTGTTCACGACGAAGATGAAACTAATAAATTTCAATATAAAGTTATCGAAAACAGTGGTTACGGTGCCGATAAATTTACAATGGTTAGAAATAATGACGGCACGGGTTCTTTGAAAATTGTACAGCCATTGGATTATGAAGACCAATTGCAAAGCAATGGTTTTAGGTTCAGAATTCAAGTTAATGACAAAGGGGAGGATAATGATAATGATAAGTATCATGTTGCTTATTCATGGGTACTAGTAAAATTAAGGGATATTAATGACAATAAACCACAATTTGAACGAGCTAATATAGAAGTTTCTGTATATGAAAATGCAGAAGTAGGTAAAAGTCTAGAAACGTTTAAAGCCACAGATCCTGATCAAGGTGGTAAAAGTAAAGTCTCGTATGCTATCGATAGATCATCAGACAGAAAACGGCAATTCTCAATAAATCAAGAAGGGACTGTAAGTATTCAAAGATCACTGGATAGAGAGGATACACCTAGACATCAAGTAAAAATATTAGCTATTGATGATGGAGTACCTCCTCGAACAGCAACAGCTACATTGACGGTAATTGTGCAAGATATTAATGATAACGCCCCAACTTTCCTCAAAGATTATAGACCCGTATTAACTGAACATATTACGCCAAAAAAAGTGGCTGAGATACTAGCTACAGATGATGATGATAGATCAAAGAGCAATGGTCCTCCTTTCCAATTCAGGTTAGATCCAGGAGCTGACGACATAATAAGAGCATCTTTTAAAGTAGAACAAGATCAAAAAGGTGCAAATGGAGATGGTATGGCTATTGTTTCATCACTGCGATCGTTTGACAGAGAACAACAAAAGGAATATCTGATACCAATTATAATTAAAGATCATGGTAATCCCGCAATGACCGGTACAAGTACGCTAACAGTGGTTATTGGAGATGTAAATGACAATAAAATGCAACCTGGATCTAAAGAAATTCTTGTATATAACTACCAAGGACAAGCACCAGACACAGAAATTGGAAGAGTTTATGTTTACGATTTAGACGATTGGGATTTACCAGATAAGAAATTCTTCTGGGAAAGTTCTGAACATCCCAACTTCACTCTGAATGAAGAAAGTGGTATGATACAAATGCGACATAAAACCAGAGAAGGCAAATACCACTTGAAATTTAAAGTATACGATAGAAAGCATACACAAACTGATGTCCCTGCTAATGTCACTGTGTACGTTAAAGAAATATCTCATGAAGCCCTGATAAATTCAGGATCAATTCGAATATCTGGAATATCAGATGAAGATTTTATCCGAGTTTGGAACTACAAAACGTTGAGTGTCTCAAGAAGTAAATTAGATATATTTAAAGACAAACTCGCAGACCTACTTAATACTGAACGTGAAAATATTGATATATTTAGCGTTCAATTAAGAAAGAAGCATCCTCCTGTGACTGACATCCGTTTCTCAGCGCATGGTGCTCATTACTATAAGCCAATTCGGTTAAATGGTATTGTTCTCATGCACAGAGAAGAAATTGAAAGAGCTGTCGGAATTAATATAACTATGGTCGGCATTGACGAATGTCTTTACGAAAATCAAATGTGTGAAGGTTCATGCACAAATGTCTTAGATATCAGTAACTTGCCATATATGGTCAATGCAAATAAAACTGCCCTTGTTGGAGTAAGAGTCGATGTTATTGCTGAGTGCACATGTGGAGCTAGAAACTTTACACAGGCCGAAACATGTCGAAATTCGCCTTGTTATAATGGTGGAAGATGCATAGAAGGCAAATACGGGTTGACTTGTTCCTGTCCACCTGGGTACACAGGACCACGTTGTCAACAAACATCACGAAGTTTCAGAGGCACTGGATGGGCATGGTATCCTTCGCTAGAAATGTGTGATAACTCTCATCTTAGCTTTGAATTTATAACTAGAAAATCAGAAGGAGTCTTACTGTACAACGGACCTATCGTTCCACCTGAACCAGAAGAAATAGTTGTTTCTGATTTTATTTCTGTAGAATTAGAAAGAGGAAATCCGAGATTATTAATTGATTTTGGATCAGGAACTCTCGAACTTCGAGTGAAGACAAAAAAATCTTTAGACGATGGAGAATGGCATCGTATTGACATATTTTGGGATACTGAAAATGTAAGAATGATTGTTGATTATTGTAAATCGGCAGATATTCAAGAAATGGAAGATGGCACTCCACCAGAGTTTGATGACTCAACTTGTCAAGCAACAGGAACAATACCACCATTTAATGAATATTTAAATGTAAACGCTCCATTACAAATTGGCGGGTTATACATTGAACACTTTGATCCCACCCATTACCATTGGCAGTACATGCCAATTGGTAAAGGTTTTGATGGTTGCATTAGAAATTTAATACATAATAGTAAATTATACGATTTAGCACATCCTGGTTTATCACGCAATTCAGTTGCTGGTTGTCCACAAACTGAAGAAATATGTAACCAAGCAGATACTACATCAAGATGTTGGGAACATGGCACTTGTGTCGGCAGCTTTTCAGAAGCTAGGTGTCAATGTCAACCAGGATGGACTGGCCCGTCTTGTAATTTACCAACTACACCTACTAGTTTCAGACCTCAAAGCTATGTTAAATTTGCGTTAAGTTTTGAACCGGACAGATTTAGTACTCAAATACAATTAAGATTCAGGACTCGCGAGCCTCATGGAGAACTTTTCAGAGTTAGCGATCAACATAACCGTGAATATGGAATATTGGAAGTAAAAGATTCGCGCTTACATTTCCGTTATAACTTAAATTCCTTACGAACTGAGGAACGTGATGTTTGGTTGAATTCTGTAGCAGTTGACGATGGTCAATGGCACATTGCTCGAGTCAGTAGATATGGAAGTGCAGCTACGCTGGAAATCGATGGCGGTGAAGGAAGAAGATATAATGAGACGTTTACATTCGAAGGTCATCAATGGCTTTTAGTTGATAAACAAGAAGGCGTCTATGCGGGTGGCAAAGCTGAATACACTGGTGTTAGAACATTCGAAGTGTACGCCGATTTCCAGAAAGGTTGTTTAGACGATATACGATTAGAAGGAAAGCATTTACCTCTGCCTCCGGCAATGAATGGCACACAATGGGGCCAGGCTACTATGGCTAGGAATTTAGACCGAAATTGTCCGTCTAATAGTCCTTGCATTAACGTTCACTGTAACGAGCCATTTGAGTGTGTTGACCTCTGGAACGAATACGAATGCACGTGAGTATTGTACATGTTCTACGTATTGCAATTAAATAAACTAGGCCTTTAAAAATTATATTACTCAAATATTATTAATATTTTATTTGTTTTTTTTTTAATGAATTACTGACATACATTGTATATTCATAAAAGGAATACATTGATATAATGATTTTCACAATTGAATTTTTTATCATGTAAAAACATATTTTATTTAAAAAATCTTTTGATATCATAGGCGCGCACTGAGTTTTCTTGTTATACATTATTTTATTATATAACATTTTCGATATATCTCTTTATAATATTTAATATAACGCTTTCTATGAATTCTTCGCTTTCATATATCGTATACATGTACATACAATAACAATGATTTATATACTTATATGACAATATACTTAGCATATAACTATAATAATGTATTATGTTTAATCATGTGTAGTGTATTAACATATTATCGTGTCTAGTTGCGGTGAGGGTTTGGTATTATCTGCGGACGGCAAGGGTTGCGTAGACAAGAACGAGTGTCTCTACTTCCCGTGTCGCAACGGTGGATCATGTGTCAACCGGGAGCCGGGTTATCGCTGCCATTGTCCTGAGGGATTCTGGGGCGAGAACTGCGAACTCGTTCAGGAAGGACGCACGCTCAAACTCAGCATGGGCGCTCTCGCGGCCATCCTCGTCTGCCTCCTTATTATCATGAGTGAGCAATATTCAAAATGGATTGGCGAATCTGTGGCATGCGTATCTTGTGTAGATTTACTCTTTATCTTTTATTTCCTCCATTAATCATTGACAAATTATACATAAAAGTAACACGCAATTGCTAAGTTCGCCATTCCTGGTCTAGAGCATCCCGCGTCTCTCACTTCACCCTCTCGCACTCATTATTACTCGTATCATATATACATACATAGTGCATGCTTATACATATATACATATCGTTATGGGGGCTCAGTGCGCGTGGCTAGTTAGCCGACCAGAAGGTAAAGCGCATATTGTATAGGTGTCCGGGAGGATCAACTCGCGCCGGCGGCACTTGCGTCAATGTGAACGAGTGTGTTCATAATCCCTGTCTAAACGGCGGTACATGTCTGGACCGTGAGCCGATTCGACGTTATGACTGCATTTGCCCCTTCGGTTACACCGGGCACGATTGTGAACTGGAACTACTCGCGTCAGGAATCATCATGCCCTCCAGAGATTTCATTATAGCTATCATTGTCTGTTTGTTTTTGCTTTTAGGTGAGCACTTTTATTATTTTGCATGTTTTTATATCCCTCTCGTGTATATAAATGTTCAATGTTCACCTATTTCTTATAAACATATTTTTGTAGTAAATCATCAATAAATATCAAGTTTTGATATATGTACAAACTTATAGTATCATTAAGTGTTTAGAAAATAGTTTTAGAATAAATAATATGGTCTTAACAAATATTAATTCTACGAGTCTTAAAAGCCCATATACGAATTGATAAAATAGACGTTCTAAAAGCTCTATCCGCGTTCTGTTGCATAGAGCGTAATTGATCAAATCGTTATAGACGGCTTCGTAAAAGCGTGCTTTTGTTGATAAACTTTGTATGGATATGTGTATTAATAACCTATGGTAAATTCCACTCACTATCAATTTGAATAGAATAAAAATATTTCTTATGCTTATTTAAATACTTACTTTAAATTCTAACATCATAAGAATTGTACATAATAGCTAATGACATTTAAAATCATAGAACAACGGATCACATTTGTTGATAACATTGTCTAAATACGATATTAAATCGGAAGTGGCCCATTAATTATTTTATAAAAATTTGAATTATTCCTAAATTTTGTTTTTGCTTTGTTTTCACTGTTTAATGTAATAATACATATTATGAATAAAAACAGATTATTTTACATTAGTAATGTATGTTACCTATGTACATAAGAATTCGCTGCTTTTATTTGTATTAAGTTATTTTAAGTTAAAGTGTAAATGCCCATTGTAAATCTAGTCACAAAAGTAACTTCTAAATGTTACCTATTTTGGATACTGGCTTGGAGAAGCGCCAGCAGTTATTATAATACTGTGTTACAAATCCACTTATAAAGCGCTATGTAAATCATACTTGAGCGCTCGTGGGATCAAATTTTCAGTTGCGATGGTAGCTTCCGATAAACCTCGTATTTGGAAAATGAACACTAATACCGCTAGTTTCTATTTTAACAGCTCGTTTACGTGCCACAGTCACACAATATAACCGTACATTAGCTTGAATCGTTATCGTATTGCTGCTATCAACATTGTATTAAAGTATAACAGAAATTCAATGTATAAAATAATAAATAGTATTATACTGTTTTTTAATTCAATGAACATTATTCACAGTATTGGTGTTGGTGTTTGTGGTCTATAACCGACGTCGAGAGGCCCACATCAAGTACCCGGGTCCAGATGACGACGTACGTGAAAATATTATAAATTACGATGATGAAGGCGGTGGCGAAGACGACATGACGGCGTTTGATATTACACCTCTTCAAATTCCGATTGGCGGACCTCTCCCTGATCACGTCCCGTCCAAAATGCCGTGTAAGTATTAGTCATTAGAAAATTATTTTAGATTACAGTTACATTGTTTTTACTTTATTATTGTTTATAATCATTAAAGTATATTCAAGTAAAATAGAATAAGTTAAATTGAAGCTAATTGATTTTTTAAGCACAGAAAAGAAAACATCATTTATCTATTTGTATATATTCATATACCTATGTGTAAAGGTACATCGATATATTGTCTTTTAACTTATGAAACTGTTGACATGATTTATACGAGTTATGTTTTGTATATCACTGGTCTTTGTACACATTTCTCTTCAAGAATATATTGAAGTTTGGAACTTGGAAAATTCCCAAATTTTTATCGTAATGCCTATTTGTTACTCATAATTTTATATATTTATATAATATATCAATTTTATGTTAGATACATTTAATTTAAAATGAGCTGTTGTAGAAATTTTAAATGCTCGGCGATGTTTTACATACGGTGTTCTAAATGCATTTTATTTAAGCCAAAATTGGTAATTCAAACAGCTCCCACATATTGACTAACACCAATTCTGATGGACAGATGTCTATAGTGTCAATTCCAATTCATTGTTAAACAACGACAAACTACAGAAAAATCTTTTGTAATTCAGCTGACTCGCTAAATCGGAACAATAAAATTTAAAAAAAGGAAAACTGCTGCCATGCCGAGACAGAAGTATTTAATTTGCACCAACTGCTTCTGTCCGCTTATCCCAGCTCTAAATTAGGCTTGCTATCAAATCCGCTTTAATTCTTTAATCTAATGTTAAAGAGCCACCACTCGAAATATTCGTTTAACGAAAATACCGGCGTAATCTGTTTGTTTAGATATGATTTCTAATAATTATATGAAGATTCTTTTGAAACTAATTATATTAAGTGCGGTGAATAAAATGTAGAATGAATATTTTTCTTTAGATCCATTGATGGGGGTTGGGTTAGGGGTTGGTCCGATGGGGGTTGGTGTGGCGCCTGCGGTGGGTGTCCCTCTCCCGGGGGAAACGAATGTGGGCATGTTCATCGAGGAACACAAGCGACGGGCGGACAGCGATCCCAACGCGCCGCCATTCGACGATCTGCGAAACTACGCATATGAAGGTGGCGGTAGCACTGCTGGCTCCTTGTCCTCGCTTGCTTCCGGTATGTAATAGCTTATTATCAAATGTATTTTTGAATTGGTCTATTATTTGTTTTTATATACAACGTGGTATAAAAATAAAGAAATAAAAAGATGTCATTGTAAATTAGCTATCGTTAGTTCATAAATTAAAAATAATATATATTTCACTATACTTAACGTGATTTTTTATGAAAATGGTAAAAGAGAACGAGTTTGATTTGATTTATGTCATTCAGGAAATCAAATATTTTACTGCTCTATTTATTGTAACCAACTTGTGAAACTTGTATGAATTTTCGTACAAGTATGTACATAATTTTGTTTGTACAATCAAAAAGTTTGCGCCCCTATTTATTTGATCAGATATTTACTTTTAATCAAATAAAGTAAATAATCACTGAACAATTAAGAGTTATTTCATTGGTATTAAATTAATCTTATGCTTAACTTCAATGCATATAGAATAGAGTTTCGAACGCAGACGCTAATCATCCTCTCTTTCATCCGGTACTTGTTTAACTTTTCGCACTTAGTATAGCTTAGATGAAGCTTTCTTCATAGAAATGTCTTATATCGAAAGTTTTAATGTTTAAAAATATTCACTCTACAGATGTATTAAATGGACCTTTAGTAGTTTATTTACAAGAATGTCAAGCATTTTTATCTTTGTAATTAGTTTCTTTGTAATAAAAAACCTATTACTGTTACATTTATGACTGTAAGCGCGATCGGCTGTATGTTCGATTACGACTCGAGGTGATTATATTTAAATTAGTTTCACATTCTCGCTCTGTTAAGACAAAGAGCGGCGTTGAGTTCCGCGACTCAACACTCAACGTCTCTAATACCCTGCTATGCGCGATAAAAGCGTCAAAAACATTTACTGGTCTAATATGATTGTTTTTTTTGTATCAGCGTAGCTAAGCCACTATAAAAAAATTATCATAATGTTTTCTTTCAGGAACTGACGACGAAGTACATGAATATGATTACTTGAGCGCATGGGGCCCTCGATTTGATAAGCTGGCAGATCTATATGGACCCGATTTAGACGAACAACTCTAAGTTGCAGACGGCCGAATAGTCAATTGTATCCCGGTGACGGCTTTAGTGGTAGTAGCATCTCTTAACATTAGGGAGGTAGCTTGCTAACTACAATAATAAATTTTTATTATTTCATATTCTCAAATAAAATCTAATTATAGTGCTATTTCATTATATAATATTACTTTTATATTTATGATATAAGATTGTAGTTACAAGGTTATCTAACTATGTATATCCTTCGAGAATTGGTATCACAGAAATTACAAGTCTCAAGCCACTGAAGCCGCACCGGCCTCCCATACCCTCGGCTGTTGGATCCGCGAAGATCATCACTCGGATGCCGTGACTCGCGTTTCTTATCGATTTTCTACGAGTTTATTTTATACAATAAAAAATGTTAGCTTAAGTACCTCTACGTTAAGGCATATATGCGTTCGATTGCGTAAATTTTTATAACGTCTGAGCCGGTATCTTCACCAAATATTTGATATAAGTTTTATTCGAGTTAGCCATATTACGAGTCAGTATTTTATCGGAAGTCGAGATAAGTGGATTTCTGCCGGAGGGCCAGATGTGATTCTGATTCGTGGGTGTTTGTAGATAGTGTGCTATAAATGTGAATAATTTATACGAGTATTTTGTAAGTCCACAGCTTTACGTGATATCACTTATGTACGGCCCTTCCGCATCAATCGACGTACCTACTATTGAAATACGTTATATTTTATATTAATTATAGTATCGAATGTCCCTTTGGACGTCGAGTAGCTCATTCGATATGAAAATATTCACGTGGGGATGTACATACGATAATTAACGAACTACCCCAATTATCTTAGTTAAATATAAAACGATTTACCTTCTACTCGAAATTTCATCGTAAGCGAACTGTACAGTAACTGGTGTTCCTCTCCTCCATGTAGCGTTAGACATAAACTAGAATATCTATGAGTCTACGGTCTACTCGTAATAGTAGCTAATTTTATTGATAGCTCCCTGTGGAGAATCTCTATGGAAGTGCATGCGTGTGAGAGGTACGTATGAAGAGTGCAATGGACATGCGTCGCGCGGCCGCCGCCCAGTCAAGGACATGGTAGAGCTGTTTAAAATCAGATACTCGAATATGATATTGGTGTCTAGATCTGATATTTATGTATAAGGGCTAAAGCTCGCACGTCTGTCGGTTCCGGAGGCGCGGCCGTGCGACGCTTCGCGAGTGTGTATGAAAGTGCCAAGGACGCGTCGGCGACGCTGCTAACGACCGTAGAGATAAGTGTTTGCACTTTATTTATTCGATATATTTAAATATAAATTTAGTCGCACCTAGGAAAATATCAATAACTTACTAAGAGTGTTGTGCTAGAATTATTCTATCGATTTTGACGTGAGATAGTTATTGCGACCGTTAGAAGTCACTAATTTAACGCTAATGTATAAGAATTTATAGTAAATTAATTAATTAAATTACAGGTTATAAAACTGTCTCACTTCGACGTCGAAATAGGATCGATGTACATTTTAGAATATATTGTATTGTGTTAAAATGACTGATTTTATTATGCGTTTGAAGCCTAAGATTTTGTAGATTCGGTTGTTTAATTATATAGACTTTGAATATATACTATAAGAACACCTCTAGTTTGCACTCGAAACTACTCAAGTCTCAATAATAAAGCAATTCTCGTTAATTACTAATCGTGTAAGTAGAAGTTTAATAGTCCGAGAACGACATCTATGTATCTAGGTTTTATTATTCTTTTATAATATCATTACACTGCCAATGATTATTCATATAGACGAATTACAATGTGAAGAGTTTCGGTCCGTTTTTATATTTGAGTCTTTAAGATATATTTAGTTTTTTTGACTGTTTATTATCAAATTATACTTCCTCCCCTTACGACAGAATTGTGCATTTAAATTAACAGACTAGCTACGTTCTTTTATGAAGCTCTGCGTTGTCTGAAATCGTGTACTTTAGAATTAGATATAATATACATACATATATATCTACCAAAGACTTAATTTTGTATTTTTGTGTGCCGTGTGTTTCCGAAGAATATTAGTCCTTTTAAAGTTTTATATAAGAAAAGCCATCTACATTTTGCAGTTTGATGAAATATACAAATCTGTTGTCAAATCTGGAATACACTTTAAAATTCTCTATTGACTTCTTGTAAAAACTTATTCACGCTTAGCCCGTCTCAGGGCTTGTACCACGCCACTTGCACTATACTTTGATGACTTTTCTTAAACCTGTACACTTAAGACAGCAGAGCACAGAATCCCAGTACAAATTATAAGGTGCGAATTCGCGCCGCGACCGACGCCGGTGCACGTAATTTTATTTTAGACATTAACTATAATACCTACATAGTTATGTTTTGTTTCTACTGTGATTATTTAGTTGTACAACTCTGACGATTACATAAAAGAATGAATAAAATATAAAAAAAAAGTTATGTTTCATTTCATGTCTCCCTGTACCCTATGTTACACATTCATTAAAACATAAATAATAATACTGTGAAAATTTTGAACATATTTATAAATACATATAATTATAAAGAAACTGGGTTTCACGCATACTGAATATGTAAACGAAATAAAAGCTTGATGGACGGGAAAGTTTAAGCATATTTATAATAAATTCGTGTGTAAAATTGAATAAAAGCTATCTTGCATGAAGATTACCTATTGATTTTTTAACATTCATTAATTAACATACTCATTAATGTAAATATTATGTTTAAGTTTAACAAATATTGCATTTCTAATATATGCACATAGTTTGAAAGTAATAAAGTAACCGCCATATTTGGTGCTTATGAATCATTATACACATGTTTACATAAGGGATGAATGATCGTGATTTATCTATAAAAATAGAAAATTATTTAGATGTCTATTATTTCATACAAGGACAATATACTAGTACAAGGCAAATGTATAAAAACGGAGCAAAGGCGGCCTTTGGGAAAAAAATCTTAGTCTTCAGAGATATGAGAGGTAATCATTGAAAGATTACTAATTTCAAATTGGCCAGAAATTAAATTATTTCTTAGCTTATTTCTATATCTCCTATCAAGAAAACACTTTTCCTAATATTTAGGACAGCAATGCATATATTATAATTATTTTAATAATACACAAAAATATGTGAGTAGTGTATAATTGTGTGGTGACTCGCAAGCAAATGTTAACAATTTTGGTATATGAGGCTTTTTGATTGTGAGTTAATATCAGTGGTATGAAATGTCAAAATATTCAGAAAAATAACATTATAAGATTACTTACTGTATGTAAGTTATGTCTCGAATTCGGCTCAAAGTGGTATACGGAGTGTCTTGACACAGGGTACTTCCTGTCTACCCTGCTATTATGTTACTTTTTTTATTTTATTTATTGCTATAAGGATTTTTTATTGCTAAACGGGATAAAAGCGTGAAAAACATATTACGTATATACATAAGTCAAAGGTCATAACTTGTCATAATTATTTATTTTTTATGAAACCTTTAATACGTAATAAGTTACTATTCTTACTGAATTCTATGTTGACGCATATTTCCGTAAATTTTATAGTTTTTCGCGAAGAAATATAAAATATAGTTTCACATTCAACGTCACGAGTAATAGCTAGTTTCTCATAAAATTAAGATTCGGGTCACTGGCTAACTCGTAGTCCGACGCTGAATCTCTTAAGCTAAGAAAGTATTTCTAAAAAGTCCACTTCTAAGTGGATGAAAGGAACATTGCTTTTTTCAACGTTTTGCAATATACTGTCTAAGTGGTAAATGGAGGTTTGATATTTCCTAAGACGTTTTTGCATACTAATTTTATGGTTCTACTTTAATTTTTGATTTACATTTTGACTGAAAGCATAAAACTGCGTTATGTAATTAATTACTTATAAAGTCAAGATATAACACAAAGTGATTTTTAAACCACGAACACATTATATCAACTATGCGCTTATATATATTATTATCACTGACTGTGCCAGCAAAATTTGTATTTTGTTAACATTTTAAACAATGTTGACTTTACTCGTGCTCATCTTTATATCAACGTCTACATAAACCTTAGCTTTTATTAATGAAATAAATATGAACATAATATCCCAGTATTGTATAAATGTGTTTTAAGATATATAGCCTATAAAACGATGATGAACGTAATCTTCTTCTCGACATTATAGTATAATAATAGAATTGCCCAGCAGTATGGAGGAGAAAGCAAAGAAGTTGAAATATGTTCAGAAATATGCCTGCATACGTGAAATTTAATCGATTTAAAATGATTTAACAGCTTAAAAATAAAAATTGTAATTACTTATAAGTATATATCCTGGTAACATATGTGCATGTGGGTAGCCATCAACCAAAGACCTCTCACAATCTCAATTTTAATCAATGTCATATCAAGAATTCATTAACTTAACCCGACCATATTAATTATTTCGTTGTACTTTAAAAAATATTACTAAAATAAAATAAGAAAATTTGAGCCCATTATTGTTATGCGTGTAAAAATATCAGCATAATTGCATAGAATCCAAATTTCTTAATAAATAAAGTACACAAGTGGTGGGTGCATATTTCTACGTGATAGTTTGAATTTGAAATATAGACGTTGTTCCGGTGTAGGCATCGTCTACAATTCAAGTTGATGTACGGCATTACATTCTCACACGCAAAACAGAGTATTTGTTAGAGTGGAAAGAAGACAAGAGAGATAATATCATAAGGTTCCCTTTACATACCCAGTTAAATACAAATTGATGTGACTATAAGCTTATGTACCCGGTTTAGGGTGGCAGGTATAATAGGCATACTTAAGAATAGAATTTATTATTACAAATATATTTTAGGAAAATAATGTATAATAATAACAAAGACCCATTGACTAGTAAAATACACGTAGCCTTAACAACATGTATGTATTTGAAATGCACTTTGTACAAAAATGTGTTTCTAACACACAACAACAGCATTTGCATGATTATAAAAAAAACATTTGCTCGTGCACTCGTTCATATAAACATTAATAATGCTGAATTTCGTACTCCTTCTTCACAAAATTTTCATAAAACGGAGCACATAGATGATGTGGTTTACGTTGTTATTTTTATGTTATACAATTATTCAATGTAGGCAATTCTATACTTAAGACTATTTAATGTTGCCTTGTTGGGCATGGAAGGTGTCTTGTTGTTATATTTTACTTTTACCTGTGCTTTTTTTGGTTTAAATATCAAGAAAAATAATTATAATAGGTATTAAAAATGATCTTTTCTTGTCCATTTGATAACAAGTGGAAAAAGGAAACCGAAATAAATGATGTCTAAGCGTTACAAAAGTTTATTTACTTGATAATAGTAAATATCAACGAAACGAATAGTCAACAGAGAGAATTGACACTTAGTTGTCTCTGACTGTCCTGTTGTATGGGACAAAGCGTAAACCTAATGAATATGTTCATAAAAAAGTATTATCATACCTTCATTACATCCCTTTCTTGAATTCACATCGTGAATAGTACGCCTAATTTATTTGCTTTTATCATGTGTTACCGAGATAGTCCATGTGTCGTTAGCGTATAGAACTAGATGCTTCATATGATATAATTGCTATACAAACTGCCTTCAAACAACAGTTTCATTCAAGCTTTCAAGACCAAAACGTTATACATGTACGTTTAATATAATTTGCCATGAATGTTACCTGTGTAGTATAGCTATATATATATATATATATATATATATATATATATATATATATATATATATATATATATATATATATATATATATATATATATATATAGCTATATTATAATATCGTGTTTAAAACGTTAAATACATTCCTTTCATCGAAAAAAATATAAAAGAAACTACGTATATTATTACCGTAGTTTATTTTTCTTTGTTATAATCAATTAGAGCTTGCATCTTTAAAAATATTTAAACAGCTTTATCATATATTGATTGGTATAACTTTTTTACTTACTCTTTAAATATACCTAATTTATATTTCTACTTACTTTTTAAATATGCCTTTTATACCCCAACAGAAAGTACCAAGACACTCATTTGTTTGCTTTACACCGCATTCGAGACATTGCGTGCTGAGTGGTGAAACTCACGCCTCACTTTGTGTTCCATACCGAGGAATTAAAAATAATTTTTAATATAATTACTCCTCCGAGAGAGATTCAAACTCACAACAACTCGCGTTTACAGTCAGACCCTGTCCTACTGTGCCACGATCGAACTAACATATAGATATCTTTAAATATTTCACATTTCTCCTATAATTCATAGTGAAAACAGAATAATCTTTTAAATATATTAATATTTATTTTTCACGTTCTGTACAAACATAGATATCACGTAATTCAACTCCGAAATTTGCCTAACTATACCAGAAAACGAATATATTAAAATATATTCATACCCAAGCATGAAACTCGAACCCATTTGCATCGTTCAGCTAGACAAGTTTAAAGGGCACAATGTAAGCATAACATATTTTACTATATACTCATGAATATAGAAAAGTTTTTATTTATTTATCGTGATAAAAAAATACTTTTTCCTGCTACTCATAGTTCGAAATATTCTTGTAGTAAAAATATGTTTTTGCTAAACTTTACTAAAAAGGTGTACTAAATTAATGTAGGACACATTCAAACTTCTACACGTTATTTACTTTATTGTCTGATTCAACGGAACGAATCTTGGAAAGTCGTAGAAAGGCTAAAATGTGCTGCAGCTTCGTGTGAAGTACTATTGATTTTTGTGTCTAAACAGAATGGAAACTAGCACAACAGCTAGAACGTGAGATGGAGTGCCGCGGCTCACTAACACAATATTTCGCCGGCATACGTATTGCCAGTGATGTTACGAATGTACGAATAAATATCGAACGAAATGTTTTCTCTCCACAATTGGCAACCCTAACAGATAAACCGTAGCAACTTTACGAAAAATGTACAAAGAATTAAGCACTACATATATGATTATAATCAAGGTCTATAATTTGATGAAATTATATGTTTAACACGTATAAGTATTAATAAATAGATTCTATTTAAAATACTAATTTTTAAAAGCAGAATTAAAAAACACCGCGTTGGTATAAAACTAGTTCTTGTTTCTTGTCGTATTATTTATTTGTTAATCAAAAGAATAAATATTAAGTACCAAATCAATAATAAGCATTGAAAAGTTTATTAGAAATAGTGATAAAGATATTTATTTTAGTAAAGTAAAATTAGTAAGCATACAATATATACATATAAATGCAATATGTCGTTTATAATATATTACGGTGACATAAATACAACAAAAATGCTTTATTTTAACATGCCTATTGGTTGAACCTTAAATAGCAAGTGTTCTCTTCACGTGCTGAATAGCATTGCAGATATCATAGGAGGAATTTCAATTCTAGAAACGATTTTGTCAGGTGCATGTGTTCAACTGAGTATTATTTAACAAAACGACTAAGGTGTTTTTCTAATCTTATATACTATTTTACATGCACGTAAAAATTAATTGATATCGTTTTAGAATTTTAAAAATTGTTTGAAGTTTACACGTATCAAAATATTATTAACAAATATCTTAATGTTCCGTAAAAAAAACCTTATATAAATAAAGAAAAATTACCAACATTCAATTATTTATGCTTAAAAATAATATATTATTATCAAACTGTTTTCGCATTGAAATCAAAATGAGCAAATAATATATCTATTTTTGTACACGGGACCTTCGGATTCTGTCTTTTAATTATTTACAATAGAAATGTGGAGATCAAATTCGGAAAATCTTTGTAAAGTGGACGCGAGGATCTAAACGTGCTTTTTATGTCAAACCTATAATCTCATTCAGTCAAGGTTGTACAAGATTATTTGAAATACAAAAAAGTTTTAAAACTATACTATAGTTAAACATAATAACGTATTCTCATCAAAACATTTTTTTTATTTCATATTCCTCATTCATGCATGACCCACATGCTTTGTAAATCAAAAACATTTCACTTTATCTACATATATATTACCTCCAGGAATAATATACACTTGGCTATATTTGTATTAACGTCTTCGAGCAATAAGTAGGCAATCGTCAAATGCACAAATCTTACCGTAATAATGTCTTACCATTTCTTTTTAATATATCTTAATGGGGTCAGAGCTTTTTATTATTGTATGAAACGAACGAAACTGTTCGTGTAAAAAATTTAATATTAAATTTACTTATAGGTATATAATATTATATTTATGTTATCATTATTATTATTTATTTAATATTATTTTTATTTTTCTTTATTCAATATTAGTACAAGCTTATATACAAATATATATACGTATATATACAAACTTATTATCCAGCAGTGCCGATGTATAAAATGCTTTTTAAAATTTAGCTGATGTCTATTTAAAAAATACTTTCTACTGTTTAATTTATATAACATTAAATCTGTTACAAAATAAAAAGCCGATCGTGGCGCAGTGGGACAGCCTTTGACTGTAAACACGATCGGTTGTAGGTTCGATTCTCATACAAAGAAATGCTTATTTCCTTGATCTGGTAAGACACAGCGCGGCGTTGAGTTCCGCCTTTCAACACGCTATGTCTCAAATTCTTCGGCATGAAGTGTTGACACTAGGTATTATCTATTTGCTCAGCTACAAAAAAAATCGTTACAAAATCTATTTCAAAGCAATGTTAATATGTTTTTATATTTTATATTTTATTGTTAGATATTATTTTTATTGTTTTTATATTTTATTATGTTAGATATTATTTTTATTGTTTTTATATTTTATTATGTTAGATATTAGGCGAACGCCTAATATCTATTTATTTACTGTACATTTTTATTTATAATTGATTATTGTGTAATTACTTGTATGTGTGAGTCTTATACGTATATGTACAATAGACTTTGATTTTAAAGAGCACTATACAGAGCGCTAACTTTAGTCAAACTTTTCACTCTTTGCTTAAAACCCATTAAATTTTCCATCTGCCTTTGTTTAAACACATTGAAGTAAGTGAAAATTCATTCTGAAGTCTTTTTGAACAATGAATGATATCCATTTTCTAAATATTAAAGTCTTGCATCTGAAATGTACTTATAATATAGGTAGTCATTTTTTACCTCCTATTATACATAACTCTTATATTTTTTTTGCTCACGCTTTAGGAAGTACCTAGTGTCAAGACACTATGTACTCCGCTTTCCACCGAATTCGACACATAGCGAGTTAAGTGACAGAAACCTATGCCACACTTTGTCTCACCAGAACAAGGAAATGAAAATAATTTTTAATATAATTCCCATTCCCTTGAATGGCAATTCATGTCTCTCATAAATTTATAATAAAAACAACTAACTTAAACTTTACTGTGTTGTTTAATGATGTTTTGTAATGATAGTAGCAATAAATAAACCTAAAAAATAAGCGGGTGAATGTTATGAAAATATCATAATGTCCTGGGATCATAAGAGACGCAGATCGCAATAGACCCTGTTTAGATACTTCATATTCCATATACCACTCTCTTAGATACTCCATATTTATACTATAAAACTACCTATTAGTTTAAATCTATCTATATAAATTATATTTAAAAAAATATTAATTAAAAAATTATGACTTATTAACTCTCCCTTAAAATAATAATTATCTGTAAGCTGTACCGTATGCATGTTGTCTGTGTACGCAAAACAAAATAGTAACTATATGCTATTTTTCACAATAACGTAATGATTTGCTTTGAATATCAATTTACCGCTAGGGCGGATTCATTGAGGTGCAAACATGATTTTATTATATATAAAATTTATTATAAACTAAAATAAGAAAATATAAATAAAATTAAAAGAAAAATTAAAGTCTATTTTTTAAGTCTTGAATATAAAAAATTATTCTTAAAGTAAATTTAATATTATAAAATATTTAAGATCCCGCCGACGCGTTTTATCCAATTTACTTTTGTTGATGTTTTCCACTTAGTTCATTGAGAAACAAAGATCACAAACCAAGAAGCCTCTCTAACTTTTTAAATATTCGGCCTCGAAAATATTCCGCACAATTAAAAAACTCTTTATGGCAACAGAATTGTTTTGTTTTCAACATATTGTTGCTGACATTTCAAAAATTCATATGTTTATGATACAAAGACCTTTCCGCAAATGAAGGCACGGTATGACCTCGTTTTTTTTTACTTTCCACTCTACCACCACTATAGATGGCTACATTCTGACATCTGACATTCTGACATTTAATTTTATGTATTTACTATAAATCGAGTAAAAAAACTAATAATTATTATCAATGCCGTTTTTCTTATCAGTAACATTATTTTGAATAGAAAGTTCATAGAAGGTTAGTAAATTATTTTTAAAAGTATTTTTTTTAGTGAGCAAGAGTGAAGCTAAGTACAATAGGTAACCTCTAAAAACAAGGTCTTCAGTAAATTGAGCAAAGTAGAGTTAAAATGAAAATAGTTGCGACTCGTTTACCCGCAAATTTTTAACTCTCAAAAGTTTCAGAACTCACTATGCAAATATTGAAATGTTCTTACAAGAATAAAACGATCAGAAATATTCTCACTATTTTTTCTAATGAATCTTTTTCTCTTTGGAATACACTATAATATATATTTTTTATTTATTGGTTTATTGATATTTTATTTAATACATTATGAAAATGCCTATGAAAAGAAGAAAAAAAGAAAAGAAAAGTGTAGAGTGTTCAAAACAGTAGTAAGACAAGCATTACTGTAAGGTAACGAAGTATGAGCAAATATAAAGTGAGAGTCCTGAGATGACTAGGTAACATTCATCGAGGATATGTGTAACTGTTCCAAAGTCTCCAATCGGAAAATACAAACAATGGGCTTGTTGTGAGCAGAATGAAAACTAATACCACCTGCAATATTTTTGACATTGATATCATTGCTCGCTTTGTGTGTTACCTGGACTCTCAAATTTGCAGTGATGGAAGCGTCTCCGTGATAAAAAGGCGAATTGAAATGGCAAAAACGCAAAGACCCCTCTAAATAACATATGGAAGAAAAAAAAAAGAATTAGTATTAAAACAAGAATAAGACCGATACGAGCTTTAGCATTAAATATTGAAAAAATGAAAAATATATATAAATCAATATAATGCTAACAAAATGAATAAGGTATTCAAAGAAACACAATCTATGTCACAAATACATGTGTAGTCTACTATAGAAATGAGTGTGGATCGTGATTTCTCTGAAAACTATTCAGGTGTGTCACGAGCTTACCTTTGATAAAACCTATTGAATAAGGAAGCACCATATCCGTAAAACGAAACTATATTCATAATAAGTATAAAATTGCTAAGTAATTTGTATCTTTAACTCTGATTTCTAAGATATTATATAAAATATACTACATGGTATAAATTGTTACTAGATGTTGAATAGAATAAAATAAAACCATAAAATATAAACATATAAACCTGACTGAATTCTTTTGGAGAAAGGAATCCCCAACTATACTATGGGTTAGTGATTCGTTTCTCCAATAAACAAAGCGCACGGTCACTGCACCGCTTTGCACCCATTAATGGATTGAAATTGGAAAACTATTTATTACTGTGTTCTCTGTGTCTATCCGATAATAATTAGAAGTAATCTTAAAAAATAATATAATTTATTAAAATATGTATAACAATATATAAAAATACGTAGTAGTAATTAGATTTTTTTAGTTACTATTAACATGTTCAATTCATCTGAAACTAAAACGCACTACCGTCCGATTTTTTTATGTGAAGAAAGGACTACTTTCTACTTCATCTCCGTGATTTAAAGAAAAGAAATCTAATCTCTCAAAAGATTACGTTTCTCTTCAAATTCTATCTGATATGATATATGTAAAACGTTATATATTATTTGTTTTATACGAAAGAAGGGAGCATAGCAGCGCAGTTGTCGTTCTTCGTAGGTTTGAATACCCACTCGATGTGATAGTTATATTTCAATAATTTACACTTCTAACATATCTTGCCCGTAACTTCGTTTTCTATGCGACGTTGAGTTCCGTCACTTAACTGGCAGAAAGCGACGAAGGGAGTATCCTGGCACTAGATTTTCTCTGACTCACTTGCTTTGCGGGGTTAAGCTTAAAGTACGATAAAAATGAATTATATTGAGAATGCAAATATAATAAACATTTCTCTGAAATGTTCACGTAGATAGCATTATTAACGAGCCATAACAACCTCAAGAGAATAAAATTTTCCATTTTAAATAAATCCGTGATACAGTCACAGGAAATATAATGATTAAGTGCGTAAATAAATATAAATACCTTAATTGATTTTAAGCAAAAGTATAAGAAGAAGTACGTATATAATTAAGGACATTATTATAATACTTACATATATAACCATATTGTCAAATTCTACAGTTTTTACTTAAGTTGTATGCTTGCTCTTGCATAGCAGGAAAGGCAATGAGAACCTAGTGCCATAACATATTATTATTGTGTATTTTGTAACGGTGACCCAATGATCTAAGTGGGGAAATAAAAATTCAATGGGAATTCATCCCTCATCTATTGTGTTTACTGTTAGACCCTTGGTGATTATTTTAAAATTAATTATTTAGCCATTGCTTAAAGCGAACAATTGCGATTGTTCATTAATAATCGTCCTAAACATATATCATATATAGTTTTGACATATTATGTTTTCGTTGCTAGTAAATATAAATACAAACAATGTAACATAATAATGCCGGCTGCTTGTTAATTTACTTTATCAATTTACAATGAACGACTAGTTTGCGGTAATTTCGTTTTCCATCATAAGTTTAGTAGCTTTTATTTAAAAATTTGTAAATTTGTTTTTTCCTTTTTTTTTAGCATTTCTGGAACTCCCTCCCTCCCCTCTGTGCTCTAGAATTCATACATACATGAAATATGGGGTTTCCCAATAAGAATAATATGTTTTGAAATTGAAATAAAACATAATTTATGTTCGAATTTCGTATTTCATGGTTTTACTTGATAGGTAATTTTATGCTAATTATGATTTAAATAAAATATTGTTCAATGGTATGGCCGCTATAGTCGCTCGAATGTTGCGTTCAAGATCTTGAATCGTAGCTGGTTTATTGGCATATACTTGAGATTTAACATACCCCCTCAAAAAATAGTGCAAGGGTGTTAAATCGCATGATCTTGCTGGCCAATTGTGAGGACCGTTGCGAGAAATAACCGACTTACCAAACTTATCACGCAATAAATCCATTGTGACGGTCGCAGTGTGGCATATTGTGGCATATTGTTGAAAATAAATGTCGTCCGCATCGATTTCATACACTTCAGGAAAAAAAAATCGTTCAACATGTCACGATAACGGTCGCCATTGACAGTAACAGTACAGCCTTCGTCGTTTTTGAAAAAGTACGGGCCAATGATTCCACCGTACCATAATCTGCACCAAGCAGTTATTTTTTCAGGATGTAATGGTGTTTCATGAACATACCCATTGAACCAAAAGTGAGCCTCATCTGAAAAGATGATTTTCCTATGAAATTCGGCGTCCGTTTCCATCATTTCAAGCGCCCAATCAGCAAATTCACTATGTAATCGATGGTCTGCTGGCTTGAGTTATTGTGCCAACACAATCTTGTATGGATGTAGGCCAAGATCCATACGTAACATTCGCCAGGTTGTCATTCTGGATATGCCCAATTCTTGTGCACGTCGTGGAACGGAAACATTTTGATTTTCTTCGACACTGGCTGATACGGCGGCAATATTTTCTTCACTACGGCCTGTCCGATGTCATGTTGGTGGTCTACTATCGTGCAAAGAATATTCACTTTCCAGTTTTGGATTATGGGACGTATAGCGAGCTCAGACGGTGCACTATGACGACCATATTTAGCACGAAATGCTCTTTGAGTAGTGACAATACTTCTCGAATTTTGATAAAAAATTTGGACAATTTCCAAACGTTGAGGTAACGTGAACTTGTTTATGATTAAATGGCAAACATTACTGAACACAAAAAAATACAAATGTCATATGTTAAACATTCAAGATGGCGGCTGTGTGCTATCAAAATCCTATTATCCCTATTGGGAAACACGTTATTTAGCAAAAAATAAAATTTAATAATAAAAAATTTGAAAAACCATGACGTTATATGTGGACGAGTAAAATCACGTGGACCGTGGTGGACATTTTTTAGACCCTCACACTTCAAGCAGAAGCCATACCGTGAACCCCGGTAGTTGGGGCACCCACCTACTCGGGGTTCCGTTTGGACAGGCGCCTGAACATGGGCGCTCAAGCAAAGAATACCTCAGACGCAGCTAGGGTGGCCTTATTTATGCTATGCCCTCTATTTAAGACATCACTGCCACTTCGTACCCAGCTGGGACTTTACCTGGCGAATGTCAGACCACGTCTGACATACGCAGCCTCGGCATGGTACGCTCTCATTAGCATGCGTCAGCGTGCTAATTTTCAAATCATGCAGAACATTGCCATATGAAGAGTTGCTCAAGCCCCTCGATGCGTGAGGAATACGACTCTGCATTGAGACCTCCCCATCGAGCCTCTAGATGACTATATCTCGCGTCTCTCAAGAAACACCTTTGCACGTGCTGATATATCCGAGAATACCCACATCCGGGATATCGCACCCCACCACACTCGCCAACCGGATAGAAGACATCTCCCGAAAGATATCCTCTCCCCTTCCGATCCCTAAAACACTGTCGCGGCTTGCTGATGGCTTAGCTGGGCCTCCCTCCAAGGGTCTCCTCTGCTTGGGCTGATCGCCCGAGCAGCCACATTTAATCAGACACCATCTCTACTTCCCCTTCCATTTTACCCCATCCCCTCTCGAGATAGAACTCTAATTCACGTCGTTAGTTAACGACCCACCTAGAGACCCATCTATATTCGTGGGTGGCGATTGATAACAACGATCAAAGGACTCAGCCCTGGAATCATTCCCCCTCCCCCTCTGTGGGGGAGAGAGAGAAGACATCACGAAAAAAAAAGTATATATGATGTCTTATATTTCTATATGAAATATTATTTATATATATTTGGGCAAAGTCTGTGAGTATACAAGGGCGAAACCGCGAGTGGGCCGCTAGTTATATAATATAAATGTGTTTCAAATTCAACGTGAATTTCAGAAAAAATAATAAACCCACGATAAAATTAAAATAGTATATAACTATTTGGATTTTGTCATTTGCAAAGGTAACCTACCTACAAGAATTTAAATATATTGAAAAGTCTACGCTTGGATATTTCAATTTAGTTTGCAGCCGCTACATCAGCTCTTGAGCTTATACTAATTAATGGATGCTCATTTAATATTTCCTTCTTATGAAACAGGTGCCGAGTGCTACTTATTCTTTTTAACAGTTTCTTATTTATTAATCATACATAGTAAGTAAAAAAACGATGTTTATGGAACATTAACTATACTTAATTAAATTATTATAATTATAATTAAACTATTATTTGTTTACAGTTTGACGAAATATGGAATTATAAGAAGAAACATTCGTCCGACATATAAGATATAATAAATGCGTGCAAATGCGAGTACATGAACCTTATAAAAACCAATATATGGATCAGCACAGTATACCGTTTCATAGATGTAGACATACACAGATTGTCAATATGGCACTGATCTGGAATACTCGCTTCTAAGTAATAAAATTAGATAAATGTCAAATTGTCGAGCGCGTTCCCAATTACAACTAACAGACATCGATGATATATGTTTAAAATAAAGGAACTCCAATTTCAGTTACTTTATTCTTGCAATGTTTTGACAATTTACAACTGCTTTTAATGGAATGGGTCTTTAATGGAATGGAATAAGTCTTAAATTAACAACACATATCTATGAGTACTTACGTACGACGTATCTTTTATGACAATTTGTTACAAAAGATACGTCGTACGAACACATATATGTTTTAAATTATTTAAATTATGATATTGAATTAGTATATAAATATATTTTTTAAAATTATCCGAATCCTTGCTGAAAAGGTAAGCAAAATCATATTTTTTTAAATATGTACATTTGTACTCGTATATAAGAATAAAAGGCAATATTTTAAATTTATTAAAACTTTGATAATTATTACTATTTATTCGTTTGTATATGTATATCAGCAAAACGGTTGGAGAGAGGCCATTAGCCACAGCTACAATTATGGGTAATTATAATTTAATTTAGCTTTTTTATAGAAAAAAGAGGCAAACGAATAGAAGGGCTACATATTGGTAAATGGTCACCTTCATCCATGAACATTCACAACATTGGAATTGAAATTGCAGGCCTTAGGATGGGAGTGAGATAGTGTAGTGGCCTCGGTAACCAGAACTGTCAGAACCACCACACTCTGAGGAAACGGATGTGTGGGAATAGCAAAGCTATCTTACAAGTCAGATATTTGGTGGATCGTTTTGATCGCGAGCCAGTAGAAGGACTAACCTCTTACTTACAACATACTGGGATCTCATCATCATCATCATCAGTAGCCGAGGGGAATTGTATTTTACCCCGACTTCACAAGGAAAAGTTTGTTAGAAATTTTAAAAAATATAGTAAAACAAATTTTCAAAAGAAAATAACATTATTTTTCCAATACTTTAGATATATTGAAATAGAAGAAAAATAACAGTCGACTTCCATACTTTAGCATACAAATATTCCCAAGGAATATATGGATTTTCAGGTTTTTTATACAAAGTACGAAACTTTTACGATTCATTGATAACGGTATAAGGATTTTAAAATACTAAAATTCACAATTTGGTTATTATGGAATTATTAGACAATAGGTGGTGGCAGAGTACTGTACTTACATAAAGTTTAGCTAATATTCAAAGAAAATATACACTAGTACAGAATTTAAATATCTAATAAACACTTATGAAAAGATCGTATTTTTATTTTTTATCTCTGTAACGGATAAAATTTGAAATACATTTTTAATATGTGTTAAAAAAATAATTTACCTGAACTTGCATACATAATTTTCAAATAACATGCAATATTTTAAAAGTGCAAACAATGTACATAGTTCTCATAAAATTTTATTTACGCTTGTTTTAAAACCATCTATTCTGCTTTGTAGACACTAAACCAGTGTGCTAACAGCGGAGTAAATTATAAGTGAAAAAATATTAGTTTTGCAAAATTTCACATTCAATTTACTAACTACAAAATTTAAAAATGTATATTTCATATGCTGAAAAGATAAATATTCCCGTGTAAGCTGAATGAAACATTGTACGTGTTTTAAATTGTTATTGTTGTTCTCAAAAACTACCTATTGTAAGCGTACATCTGGTATTCAAATTTCTAATTAATTAAATTTATATGTCATAAACAAATAAGTGTTAAAAAAACAATTGCGACGTAGAATAATAGCGTCTGACTAAAAACGCAATGGTTGTGGATTCGATAGCTTTCGTTTCCTCTAGTGGTAGTGGTATAACTCAACGCCGAATTTAGTAAAATGTGGCTTTAAGTTATATCACTCGAAACACAATGTCCCGAACTTTGGCGAAAAGTTTAGAATATAGCATCTACTAATTTTTCCTTTCTATCTTACTATTTGAGCTATACAAAATAAATAGCTTTACTTATTCAATGCATTGTGGTGCAGTCGAGGTACAGCGTTTGACCACCACTCGGGAAAATGAATAGTTTTAAATTATTTTAATTATCAAGACGAAGTGTAGAGTTAACTTCCGCGAATCAACATGTCTTGAATTTGAACGAAAATTGTTGAACCGTATGTTTTACACTTTTCGCCGGACGTATTTGAGGTTATAATGTAAATAAAAGCCGCTACGGAAAAACCGCAAAGCTGATTTATTATTTGTAATATAAATAATAATAATTAAATATGATGACATAAGACTGAATACATACAAATAGAAAATCATGACTCCGGCCGCTATGCTCAATGTAGCATTAACAGAAAATTATTTACGCGCAGTGGGTTCGACTTCTATATCGAGTTAACACAGCTTATGATTACATATATATATTATATAATTATTATATATTGTAGAACTTTATTGTATCTTTTATACATTGTATTTTTATATATAGATATTGTATTTTTATACATATGGTTAAAATAAATATATAAAAAATCTAATGATATCCATTTCATAAGAAAATTTGGAACTTGTTTAATTAGAAACTTAATTAAAATTTCAGCTTAACAAAGATACGTAAGAAACGAAATAATGTATCCGTAAAAAGAATATACCTAAGTAATGAAAAGAAGCTTTTTATCTCTACTAGCTTGTAGGTTGTGTAACTGAAAGCACAGGATTAGTAGAGGTTACTAAATTGTATTAAAATAGAAGGTAGTATCAAAACATACGTACTAATGTAAAGTTTTACATATTCATCAACATAAGCATAGACATTAGTATTAATAGTATATAAGTATTAAAATTATGAATTTAAACACATTCTAACTTTGTTTGTATTTTCACACTGAAAGCTTTGAAGATTTGTAACTGGGTAAAATATGCTACGCCCTCCTTAACACATGCTGCGCGTGCCAAATTCCATAGACATTAAGTCAAGCAATTTAGGTAAAGACGTAACTTGTTTACATGTTAGCTTTCTTATATAAAAATATCATTATACAAAATTATACAAAAAAACATTCTACAAAAATATAAAAACATATACATATATAAATATGTACAATGAAAATTCTCGTACAGTTCAAATAAAAAGGCAAATAGCACTTCCTTCACAGCTACTGCTTTTGCATATCTTATGAGGGCTTAAAGTACGACATTTTATTTACTCTACAAACAAAAATAAAAATAAATATTTCTTCAATTGATATCACTATGAACAAAAATTTGCAATTATCATGAATAATCAATAAATCCTATCGTCAATATTATCCACATCGTCATAAAAAAACGAGACAAGTGACGTGAAGACAAGTGTCTCCCTCAAAGCTCGCCAGTTGTAACGGCTGCTTGCTTGTTTGCATGAAATGTAAATATATTATGAATATATTTATTCAATATTAAGCAAACTGAAGTTTATATGTAAAATTTGTTATTATTTACTAGTGTAAAACTAACTAAAATTGACTAAGCAATATAGTATTTAGATACATAGTAGTGTTTGAGTATGTAATATTCATTGAGTAAAAAGATTCCTCATAAAATAAAGGCAGCTTTACAACTTAGTGTCAACTATCAACAACTCATCATGCAATGTCTCGATTTCCGATTGTCTTAAAAAAACATTGAAAGATTTTCCTTAAGTTACATATATATTTTCGAGACACCAATAAATTTCTTAGTGTAAGTGTTAAGAGCTAAACTTGGCACTTTCTGTTATTGATTCCATGAAACAGTCTAATGAATAAAATACAACAGTATACCATTTATATTATATTTATATATATATATATATATATATATATATATATATATATATATATATATATATATATATATATATATATATATATATATATATATATATATATATATATATATATATATAAACTATATTGGTACAAAACTAAGATTTCGAATTGTAATATTGTATTTAATGGTTAAGTTATAAACTTAAGTAGCACTCGTTTGCTAGAAAACTTTCTAACGATATTGGAGGGCTCAGAAGTTGAAATATATGAGAACTTGTAAATGTATTCACATGTATATATTTATTTTAAGTGTCATAAAATCTAGATTGAATATATTTTTTTTAGATCTTTTTATTATTTTATTGTTTTTTTTAATTTATATGTCTAAGAATCTCTTTACTATAAACAACTAGAATTACAATCTTGTGTTAATTGAAAATGAAAATTGCTGCGGTAAAGCGCCTCGCAATCCGCAATACTAACTTCGAAAACTTTGAAATTTCAAAACGCAAGTCCAACGATATTCTTCCAGCATTCGAAGCAATTAGCAAATTTGTATCATCTTGCTTGTTTAACTTAAAATTAAATTATATAATTTTCAGTAGATTTATGTTGTGAACAAATATTTTTCTACGAATAATGAGACTAAGTGTACGAATAATGTTCATGTTGTTGCATTTTATGAGTGCCGAGGATGCCATTCCGTTTCTGCCAAGGATCGACAAAACAATGCCAGAAATATTGAACGTCTTTAATTTATACAAAGCGGAACCGATAAGTAAGACAAGCCTGGTAGTGTTTACTTCTCCTGTTAAAAAAAAGATATATAAATAAAATATAGTTATATTAACGTCCTGAACTAGTACAAATAGATATCCCAGTTGGCTGGAATAAAATCTTGTCAATCAACGTTGGGTATGATGATTAAAGCGTGAACATAACACAAAAGAAAATGAAATATCAAAAATCCCAATTACAGGCGCCTCTGGCTCTGAGGTCACAAAACGGTCTCTCTGAACAGCAGGGGTAACGCGGTAATAAGACAAATATGAAAAAAAAAATTCTACAAGAAAATTCTAAAAATAGACGTATAGTGAATATGGTTATTAATAATTATTATCAATATTGCTACGTTTTTTATTACTTACAACAAAATTTAGGGGAGCATAAAATAAAATTAAAAACAAACAAATATATGTATCACATACAAAAATAATGTAACTGATCTGTTTGTACAAGATGATATAAGGGAAAACTATTATTAGGTGTTCCTAAATTTATCAATGCAAAACGATGGAAATTAAAACTATGGAACCTAAAACAATGACTTTTTAAATTTTATATATCTGTTTGTCTTATATATCACTCAGATATATGGCGGAACTTTTTTGTCATGATAGTAGTCGCGAGCTACAGGGAAAAAAGTTATTATGCTTCTATGTTATAAATCCGAATGGATTTCGAATCAAAAAGTAAGGGTTGCAATTAGTTGTTTTTGCATTGGCTAAATTTGACGATCGAGTAGTCCTTATACCTTTAGTATTTTCATATCTATAAAGTAGGAGTAAACAAAACTCATAGTTCTTTGGGCAACAGAAATTTGGGCAACGTAAATAAATTGTAATAAAACGTACAAGAATTTTGACGCAGCTGGTAGTAGCTCTTGGACGAGGTCCAAGAGGCGCGTGTTTGAATCCGGCTGTGTTCAAATTTTTATACGTTTTTTTTTAAAATAATTTAACTCACCATGAGTTAAAATTATTTAAAAAAAAAACGTATAAAAATTTGAACACATAAATTAAAATAATTATGTACGTACAATGACTACATTACTCTGACAATGTGTCGTACAATAGTAAATAGCTTCTTCATTTTCATTTAAATTAGATCGGGTCGTTGCTAGATCTAATTCATGACGCCATCGCCTTGTCGGAACGAAGAAGTCCTTTTAAAATTATGTTTTATTTTTCCAACTAACTTCGCACAATTCGCATAAAGCTTTTGTGGAAGAAATTTAAAAATGGTTTAATAAAAATACTTATTTATTAATATATACAAAATTAACTAATATTGTTTTAATAGATTAAATCGTTGCAGATAAAATAATACTTTAATTTTGTTTTTTAATTTTTTTTGTCATTTGAACCTGTCCACTTTTCTATTTAACATTGGAAATGAGAAGCTATCATAGTTCTTCTATCAAGAAGAAACAATTTACAATAACATTTTATTGCTTTTTCATATTTCATCGCCACTAAGGCCGCGAAACTCTCGTCTTAAGATACAAATACAGAAACCAGAATCAATTTACATTGATTAAACCACATTTGTGACGCGTATTAAGGAAACTGTGAGATTAGGATATCCACTTATACATACCTAGTAAATGTATATTGTAGTATTAAGAGTCTCTACATGATATATGCTTTGCTATATGACCTCCCTTTTACTTGTAGCAAATAAATGAAAAATATTTTCAACTAACATGTGCATCCTAGTTATATAATAGATTGGGTGATAATAAAAACGTTATTAAAAATAATAATTTTATGAATGATATTGTAAACAAGCTTTGGGAAATGTTTAATAGGAAAAAGGTTATTCACGAAGGTTTAGCTTTCCGCTACATATGATTTTTCTGTCATGATTTCTATAGCTTTTTAATATCTTTATTTGGCGTCTAGCAGAGAAAATATATCCTTATTGCTTTATTTTAAAACCAAATGTCATAAATAGTATAAATTAATGTTATTATTATAAAAATATTCAGACCAAAAATAATGCTAGCATATTGAACGCATAAGTTTGTCCTTGACATTATTACATGTTACATATGTAACTATTGAGGTCCCTTAAACCTTCTGACATCAGCACATTAGTATTAATGATGAATAGAAAGCCGCAGTTGGTCCCCACTCCCATTATAGGAACATACATGTGAAGTAATTGATGACCGTCGATTAATTTAATTGGTGAACGATATTCGACGCAATATTTTAGCTGTATAATTTTGCAATTTGTGAATCATTTTGCTATTGTCTCTCTGATTTTTGATCAGTTGGAGCCGCAGTATGTACAATAATATTTTTTGTGCAGTAATCGTTCATTTTCTTCTATAAAGTTATAGGATATTTATTTATTTTGATAATTTATACAGACAATTCTACGAATTCGATATTTTTCGGATTCATAACCGTAGAGCAATAATGTAAATAGTCTGAAAATTGAGTTAAGAAAACAATAAAAACACAATAACGCTGTCCCATCTTTAAACCATGTGCAATTTAATTTACAAACTATTATGATACTATGGAAGAGTTAAGAAAATAAAACAGTTCATATAAAGCTTAAAACTTTTTTTACAAAAAAAAAACTATTACTTGCAGACCTGTTGACGGGTAAAATACACGTACCTTAGCAACGTATTCAAATGTGTTTGTGTCATGAATTTTATAAAAATTTGCCCAACCTTTAAACAATTATAAAGTATTAATAGATGTTTGAAATGGTTAAGGATTATTATTTCTCTTTATAAATAAAAAAAAGAAGTTGTGATATATTGTTAAATAGAGTGAAATACGTAAAAATTAAGATGGTATATAGTTTGTTACGTTAAATTAATGCTATAATTACTGAACTAAGTGAATAGAGTAGTTCAGCGAACTCAACAATATAAAACATGTTTGGCACTAACACGTCTAATGAATGGAATTTCCTCATTCTCAGGATGAAGGCGAACTTACGCCGAGATGAAAATACGGTGGTTTTGTGCCTCGCCGCGCCGTACTGCCACCAAATTACAACTTCCTAACTTTTGTAACTCAAACGAAAATTCGAGAACGGTCTTTGTATCTAATGCTCTTATAAATTTATATCACTTTTGTTTCTACTAATGACCCTCTCTGGCCACACAATAATAAATTTTACTTATGAACAACAAACTTTGGATATCGATAATAGAAAACGTGTCTCATGTATTTTTCTGCTGTTTTGGTTATTTTTACAGTCCCTAAATTTAAATTATCACTGAGAACATGCTTGTTATTGCTCTGGAATTAACAAGAGTACTATTTTAAATTGTCTACTTTCGTACCTTTATTAAAAATGTATATCAGGAACACTTAATATAACCAAACACAATAAAAACATATAAATTTATATCAATTATTTCGTAGCGGGCGTACGGTAGACTCGCTAAAAATCTTATCTGAGTCATAAAACGTAAAAAAATAATGTTTTTTATGTTTTATAATTCAGATATAATATAAACAAACATATATAGATATAGACAAACCACAGTCGCCATATTTTATTAGCATAACATCACTGATACCTGGCACTTGTTACAGTAGATTTACAACACAAACAAGATTTACAAGTGTCAGTGTTTGCTTTATTTAAGTAAATTTACACTATCAGTAAAGTCACAGTTTAATTATTTTTCTGACATTATTTATCGAACGTATCTTAGTCAGTTACAGTGCTCTCAGTGATTTAAGTAATTTAATCAAAATGGAATATTAATATATTGAAAAAAGTTAATAAACGAAATATATGTTTTTTTTAGCTTCACGCTTTTAACCCATAGCACGGTAGACAGAAAGTACCTAGTATCAAGACACTCCGTACTTCACTTTCCACCGAATTCGAGACATTGCGTGTTGAGCGAACATTCCGTGTTGGTGGAACTCAACGCCGCTCTTTGTCTTTACCAGAGCGAGGAAGTGAAAATAATTTAAATATAACACTCTTCCGAGTGGGGATCGAACCCACAACCGAATGCATTTACAAACTCTGTCACACTGCACCACGACTGGCCTCTAATAATAAACGAAATGTTTATATATTAAAATATAATTAATATAGTTTTTGCAAGCGATGTAGCGAGCAGACCTCTAGTAAAATTTATAAATGTTTTTTTAAGGAAAATATTTAAAAAAGCATATCTGAATTTGAAAACATAATTTACAAAAAATATACTGATTTTCTTTCAACTTATTCATATATCATACAAAGTAAATAATTATAAAACGGAATAGCCATTTTTATTATGGATTCATTATGCCGTATTACCCTAGGGCTACGTAAGAACTGGCATCATGAGCTGCCGGAAGCGTCCATCGATTTGCTGTATAATTATTGTAGAAAAAATAATTTCTAAATTCTTGATAACTTGTTAATATGCATTATCAAACTGAAATAATTATAATAAAATTGAAAAATATGTATAAAAATATATATACTTTTAAACAATAAAAAATATACATGTTGTAAATATAATTTATTTTCATTTCTTCGCTCTGATAAGACAAAACATGGCGTTGAGTTCGCCACTTAAAACGCAAGTCCAATGTTGTTTCTTGGCATTAGGTAGCCTCTAATTACTCTGATATGCGGTGTAAAGTGTGAAGCTGTAAAAAATGATTGTACGGCTGGGGATTCCTGTCAGGAACAAGGTTCCTTACGTTTTTTCTTTGACACATTTCACTTCGAGTGATTTGAAATAAAAAATAAAAATTTTAATATGCAGGATATACATATTATTTTTTTTATTTTTATTAATAGTATTCTACTAGTATTCTCGAAGTTTATGAAAATAAATCTATATTCTATATAGTATAGAATATACAATATAGATAAAAAAGTAGATAAGTCAATTTTGTAAATGAAATATTTATCAAAAATTTAACTTGCATTAGTTAATATTTAGGTAATAGAAGCTAAAAAAACACTCAATAGATATTTTTTCTGTTTGTCTGTCTGTCTCTTTTTTAGTTTGTTCTTCAATCACGCAAAATCTACAGTATTGATTGTAATAGCTTATAGTCCAGAGATATGTACATACAAAATAGTTCTTATACACGTTTTATACACGTCGTTTTATATACGTTGTAGTTTTCGTAGGAAAAATAAAAAACTGAAATTTATAAATCTTTTTATATTGATAACTAAAGGATAGATAAGAATGATTTTTTGTATGATAGTAGCTCAGGATCTGGAGCATCATGTCCGATAATTTCTTATTGATATTCAATGTAATTACCGTAAGAAAAATAAAAAACCGAACCAATCAACTTACGGTGATAACTTGTAAAATTTCCAATCTCAATAATGTAGTTATTAGATTAAAAAACAATTAAACAACAAGATAAATCTACATTATTTCATAAAAACGAAATAATTGATTTTAAATTTTAATATTTCATCGATCCATAGAGTAAGCACCATAGATACTTTGTTGAAAAATTTGTTTAAAAATTTTCAAACTTACCCACTTCCGAAAATAATAAAATATTTTAAGCGAGATTGTTCGTTTGGTGTTTTAATATATTTTTTAAATTAATTTGTTTACTAAATGCTTACGGGAGAGTAATTTATGAAATGGGATACAACACGACAGAAACAGGTATCAGAAAGTTATAATAATTTAATAACAATAAAAATAATCATCTGACTAAGATAATCAATCATTAAGTATTAACAGCACGTAGCTACAACGCAAAATCTGTAGTAATTTAGCTAAAGGGTCAGCAACTAGGATAAGAATAAATATTTACTATTTTTAAAATGTTATTCCACACGTAGGATTACAAAACATTTTTGAAAAAACGTATAATAATTTGAAACCAGCAGGATTCGAACCCACGCGTCTTGGGTACCGTCCAAGCGCTCTGACCGCTTAGCCATGCGTTCTACTAAATTTGTAAAAATCTCTGTACAGAGGTACAAAGATTTTTACAAATTTCTACTGTATAAACATTATTAAAAAATATTTTATCTGAAATAGCACTTAATTTTGTTTGCTTTGTTGTTTTCTTGACAATAACACTTAATTTTGTGTGCCATTGTGGTGCAGTGGGACTACGTCTGTCTGTAAACATGGATTGCGGGTTCAATTCCCACTCAGGGACATGATATTTAATATTCATTTTCATTTCTCTGCTCTGGTATGACAAAGTGCGATACTGAGTTTGCCGCTCAACACGCAATATATCAATTTCGGACGGAAAGCAGTTAACGCACTTCCTTGACTGTTCTTGACACTAATTTCTCTGTTGCTACCCTGCTGTGCGAGATAAAGTGTGATGTTAATTAATATGAACTTTCTTAAATTTTATAAGCTAATTATAATTAATATAGAATTAATTTTAATTTATAAGTTCTGTTCTACCAATATTTTTACAATCAATAATGTACGTTATGGATATCATTAAATGACATTAGGCCGAACGAATTACAAATTAATTTAGTATATTATGTACACCATGTAATCTTACAATGACCATCATATAGTAACAGTTTTGTTTTTTTATTGTGTTGGACCCTTTCATATTACATTATAGTATCATTTCATAGTATGACGATGTCGCGTACGTTATCGGTGCCCTTAGAACTTTTAACATACGTGACTGAATTTTAACATAATTTTCATTAATACACAGGGAATGAGGAAAATTATAGTTTAATTTTTTTCCGATCTAAGGGAGAACGTGGGTGAGTTGAAAAATAAGATATAGACATAGCGGTATAGCAGCGGGCCGCTATATATATGTGCAATCATTATAAATACCAAGGCAATATGATGCACATTTTTGGGAGTTTGAATTGCAATATTCAACACAGAATTGCCACAGCGTAGTTGAAGTGACAAAAAGTCACTGGTGTCATCTCAGTCATCAAGAAGATGCCGTTTAAACTTAAAGGTTTAGTCTATAAAACAATCATAATATCAGTTCTGATGTATAGCAGCGAAACACAGGCTGTTATGCAGAAAAACAGCCATGCTGTCAAAGTAGCCGATGTGCGATATCGTCCACAAGATGCAGGAAAGTAGGCGGCGGAGGTATGGACATGTAAAGACACTCCTCTCCACTCCTACTCCTTTACATCGCTGCCCGAAGACCAAGTAGACTATAGATATGGTGAACAGATGTAGTGCTGAAGGATAGGAGAGTGTTCAAAGTCACTGAGGACAACGTTCTAGCCACCAAGCCAAATGGGGGCGCAAAATATAAAAAACTGACCCCACTACCATGTGGGACGACAATTAAGAGGAAGAAGAAAATATATATTTAGCCCGCGATATGTACATTTTTATTTTGTGTGCAATAATGAATAATAAGAACATAAATATATTTGCGTATTCTATTACTCTTTTGTTCGGAAAATCTAAAACTTTGTAACGAGTTGTCACTTTACTAAGAGGGATCATGTTTGATAGCAGGAATATATGTAAAAATAAACGATCGCGTCAAGTTGCCCGTTTAGGCGAGGCAGAAATAAAAATATTTTTGAGCAAAGCTTATAACAGTAGATCGTTGCCCAAATAGATTATGATTGATCACCCTTTAATATAATTTCAATAATATTTTTGCAAATATAAACACACAAAAATATAGGACTTATAAATGTAAAATATTCTGAACAGCAGAGTAGAGAAAGAGAACATGATATGAAAATATTAGCTTTGGAGATGTGGTATTTTAAGTGACACAGTAAGAAAGTTATAACATTATCTAGATATAATTATTCCCGGAGATTAGAGCTTCCACTTGGTCATACCATCGTAATATAATATTTACAATAAATAAAAAAGCCATACGTGTATATAATCATTTCAAAAAGTAAAAGGTACTATCATAAATAACGTAAAAATTTGAACTGCGCCCCAGATTGGTTTAAACATAAAAATCCATACTATCAAATTAGGTTTCTATATGACGCAATTGATAACATGAAGCCCCATTTTCATAAATTCACTTTAAACTGATATACTATATCAAATATGAAATAATTAAAAATCAATAAACACTTTTCACAACTGGTTTTTCAATATGCACATACAATCTAATTGATGGTCGACAATTAAGTTAATTGATGCGCAGTGACTCTGGCAATATACCGAGTTATAAATTTTGCCGTTGTTGTGACTTTAAATATTGTCTATTCGTAACGAACTATTATGAATACGTAATGAGGCAATTTAACATTTTATTATACCGCTTATTATTTGCACATTTATGTTTAATAATATTATATAAAACTATAATATATATAAACTTAGTCTTTTTCTTTTTTAATTTTCCTTTATTTGTATTTTTGATAAACGGAGTAACATTTAAGAACCCAACACTAAATCAGGTTTCAAATACTGATAAAGATACCTATCACATTGGTGCTCGAGGCAGCCCTAATGTTGTGAACCCATTTAACAACCACGACAAAAACTGCAAAATATAATGAAAAATATATTGTTTTAAATGAAAAATATTGAAAAATATTCTGTTAAATGTCATAGTAAAGCATGATTGGTTGGTTCGAAAATAAGGAGATATCCGCCTTCGAACTTCCGATATACAGTGTTGATGATACCAGGAAAATACACGTACAAGGATAAGGACCCTCATAAAGTTATCGTGGGTGCTTATGGGATTGTCGATAATAGCAATTGGCGTATGTTAGCTTGACCGTTTTCCTATTTTATCGATAATAATATGCAAAATTTTAACATTTCTTTTAGCTTTACTTTTTTTAGCGAGATAATCAAACACAACCCCACATCAAAATTTTCTGTTCTCCACTTTCCGCCCGAAATCAAAACAATTCGTGATGAGGAGCGGAACGGAACGCTGAATAAACTATATAATTAATATAATAATTACTGGTTATGCATAAAACATAAACTTAGAATAAACAGTACAACCTAAGTCTATTTAGTTTGAAAGGCAATAAAATTGTCGAAAGCTAGTTCCCCTCAGTCTGCCCAGACCACTGAAATATAAGGTGTATTAATGAATTTGTCCATGAAAAGAAAATATTGCTTCGCCAATAATATCTAACGAACAGATTCGTAGTAAATAATACGTGAATATTTTACGTAATTGGGGGAAACAAATATTGTCATGAACTGTTTGTCCTTTTATATTGATTTAATAAAACATTATAATTTACATTAAAATATCTCTAAAATATCAATCTTTAAATCACATAAATAAAATTACATTAAATTTTAGCATCAAGCTTTATTTCATTCTTTTGTTATTTTATAGCAAAAAAAATCTAGTGTGACTACACAAAGTTCTTCGCTTTTGACCTACTTTCGATATATTGCTTGTTGGGTGATAGAATCTGATGACGCCGGGCTGTATTTATAAATTTAAATCGCTAACGCAGTCCACACTAATGAAATAAGCTAACATCATATTAATATAAGAACGAAAAGCTTTATACCCGTATAAATAATAAATATAATCATTTCTTCATGTGGAATTTAAAACTGCAATTGCCCTCAGTTAGTCTAAAATATCAAGGAAGCCTATTTATTTATTATTAATATATGGAGCAAAATCTGTGTACTCCTTTTTTTGGCACAGTTATAATTTATAGAAGTGCAGAGAAGAAGTGCAGAATGCTAATATTTTTTTTTAATAATAATAATGCATAAAACATATTTAATTAATAAAATAAATACAACATACACTACGATGTGTTTGACATAAGTTTATATAAATTGACATACAGTTGCTAAGACAACAGGTTGTCAATGCGTCAAGGGATATCTATTTTTAAATGTACCTGTTATGTAGAAGACTTATTATAAATTCTTTAGTATTATGTACGTAATAAATCTTTTACCTACCTATGTGCACAAAACATGTGTTCTACAACCGACGTCGTCGAAACGGCTGGGAAAACTTGCCGAATTTTAAATGCTTATGGGTACATTTTTATTTTACAAATATTCTTCCGAACTTAAATATGAAATAATACTGAAAAAGAATAAAACACTACAATAACTTAAAAAGAAATCAAACAATGTCAGCCAGAATAAATAGGTTAATTAACAAAAGACTTTCAAAAGTTTATTTTTTATTCAGTTATTTTAATATTTATCATGTAACACAAATACTCTTGGTGATATCATAAGATCTCTGTTTTTCACGATTTTTACACTTTTTAAATGAAACTATTTTAAACGGATTAATCGGATACTGGTAGATTTATATAATTATTTTTTCTATCGACCAACCAACAAGATAAATACCACCTCAGTCTACCTGTGATCACGATCTATTGTAAAGCGATCGAAACTTCAGGTTACCAAAAATGTTCTAACATACGACTAATTAAAATAATTTCTTTTAAAATGTTTAAAAATCGCGAAAATCATACATCTTATGATAGTAAGTACCTATACAATATTAGCGAAAAATCTATAAGTCCGTCCTTTAACAATCTTTTGTTTTCGAAAATGGTTCATTTCGAGCCAGGTATTTAATAAAATTGGCGCACTAAATTTAGGAATGATTATAAATGAACTACGAGAGTGTTTAACTAAAATATTAACATCCATAAATAAATAAATTTATTCCTAAAACACATACCTGTGTACATATAACTAAATTCATAATTTAACTTTAAAATATCCTCGTAAATGCACAATATATATCTATGTACGTACCTGTACTCAGAATTTTGCGGTAGATTAGAATTTAGAACAGAGTATTAACACCTAGGGAAATGCATTTAAGTTACTAACAGTGCGGTGCACACACGCTTACATGCTGCAAATATGTAGGTATTATACATATTAACTTGATTCCATATTTTATATGTGAGAGTTTAAAGAACAATATTTGAATAAAAAACAGTTTTCTTCTATGATATCATATTGTGGTACGCTATATGTATATAATGTTTTTATTAGTTTGTTTGAAATATCTTATTTCAATAATTTGTAATTACTTTCTTGAAACTTGGTAAAGTCATCTTAAAAGTAAAAAGTAGTAATAAGCTATCATGACTTTTAATTATCAAAGAGTCTATAAAATTAAAAACTTTTCGATTTTTGTATATAATAAATTTATAAAACAATATTTAATTATTTCAATTTGTAAGTACTAAAAGATTTATATAATGTATATTTATTTCTACATGAACATATATACTATGTAAGTGGACGTTTAATTTAATGAAATTCATATATTTGGAACTATCGTAAATATCAGTAACAGTATTGAATTATACATGATCAAAATTATTATATAAATGCTTTCATATTTGATTACATTTAGCAATTTATATATTAACTAGAAAAGCCCGCAGCTTCGTTTGCGTGCACTTAGATACTCTTGCCATGAAGCTTCCATTAATAACTGGACAATGAATACAGTTTAAAAATAATCATGTCACTAAATCGAAATTAAAAACGTGCATAGCCTATGTCTAAAATAATTTCTAATGATTCTATTTTGTCATTATAAACTGTAACATCAGACAGTAAATAACTTTTGGAAATACGCCACTGACTCATTTCTATAGTTTAGCGGATGTGCTCTTTATCATAATTTTCTAGATTTTAAATTATCATATGACAAAGAAACATATCCACGCCAGCAAATTTTCTAAAGACAGTTATAGTTCCTGATCAGACGTTTCAGTTCTTTATCTGTTCTATATCTCATTTGAAAATGCCGTAACACTGGCTGAGCAAAAATATTATTTGCTAGAGCAACGTTATCTATTCCTTATGGTTATGAAATACTATTATAATTTGTCATCAGATATTCTAAATATTTATTTATGTGAATAGAAAGTACCCATATCGCACTTAACAACCTTTACTAAGGTGGCATTTTCTTATTTATTATATATCGTTCACCTAGATTATTATGGTTCATAATCAAATGAGATATATTTTTTTCTGTCATCGGAAAATGCTCATTGTGCTGAAAAACTATCATTGGGGCTTTTTCTTGTTTCTTATAGTTTAATATTTACTATTTTTAAAGTGTTATTCCACACTTAGGATTAGAAAACATTTTTGAAAAAACGTATAAAAATTTGAACGCAGCGGGATTCGAACCCGCGCCTCTTGGATACCGTCCAAGCGCTCTGACCGCTAAGCCATGCGTTCCACTACCAGCTGCGTCGAAATTCTTATACGTTTTGTTACAACTTATTTATGTTGTTAGCATCTCTGTAGAGAGATTTTTACAAATTTCTACTACTTAAAGATTATTAAGAAATAATCGTTTAACAAGAGAGATTGCTATTTTATTTTAATATTTACTATTTTAATATTTACTATTTTAATATTTACTATTTTAATATTTAATATTTTGTAGTAGAAATTTGTAAAAATCTCTCTACAGAGATGCTAGACACTCCGTACTTCGCTTTTTACCGAATTCGAGACATTCCTCAATATAATATATCTAATTGCAAAAATCAAATAAATAATACCTACAATATTTATATACACAACATCAATAATGTTCCTTGTCGTTTAAAAGTAATAATCTCGTTAATATTATTATTATTCTTTCAAATAAAATCGATATAAAGGTAGATATTTCAAATATAGAGCGTCTACCAGGTGAAAAAGCTAAAAACTGTGTATGGCAATTTTCTTTATTTCCAATAGTTAGTACATATCCGCTATCTTTGCCAGTTGCAATAAAAAAAACAATATTGTATGTACTTAAGCTTTACTTAGTTATTTTCTATTTTACATCTATCAGCTCTCTTATCTTAATCTATTGGGACTACGGATCAAAAGATCAAAAAACTTTATATTGGTATTTAAAAGAAGAACGAATCAATTATATTTGACAAGTTAATTAATTTATGGCTAGTAGTATATTAGCAAAATCTTTTCAAAATAGCCTCTACAATTAATAATTTTATTTATTAAGATTGGTAACGTACCTTGTCTAATTTGTAACAAATAACGTCTCATTAAGATGATATTCCTGTGCAATACAAGTATTAAAACATTTCTATCGCTACACGGACATCTTCTCAGCTCACTATTTGGACAATACATTATTGATGTATTAAATAATTAAGAGACTTCGCAGTAAATAATCGTTTATCGTCTTCGATCAACTATCCACTATATTTGATAGTCGATCGAAATTTATAGAGAATAAAGAGTGAAGTAAAAGTGACGTACATACGTACATTGTAAATTGTAGCTTCCTGCAAACTAAAGGAAATTTATTTCTTATCAGGTGACTTATTAGTTCATGTATTGAACTAATCTCTCCTAATTTTACACAAGTTTTAATGATAAACGCTGTATATAATATAAAGTACACCTCCGTGTAATCCAACTGCATATTTTATGTCATCTATAAAGTAAAACGACAAATAAAGGCAAGAGTCTGAAACGCACTAAATCGATGCACTCAGCCATTACTACACGCTGTTGTTTTCACTCGTTTGAAGTTTTGCATTCCGTTCTAAAAATTTTTGTGAATAGAAATATAAAAGTCAAAGCAAAATTTTAAACTATACCTACGGTGTGCTATAAAATATGATAGAACAAGAATCATATGTTTCACGTTGCATACATTTATGGATATGTATTTTACTATTTAATTCTAATCGGAGGTACTAAGGCATTGTTATAATTACTTGTATTGTTATTATAATATAAAAAATTACAGTACATTTATTGTATAATAATCTTAATTAAACATAAATACATCAAAGAAAATTAATACCTTACTTGTACTTGCACTTAATAGAATTAATTTGTAATAGCAACGTAATCGACAGTAGTTAGTATATTCGTTTCTGTATAAGATTAGGAATACGATTAGGTGTCTGTTAAAGCCTAAAGTTTACGTAGATTACGTTCACTTGTCAATTGGTTCCTAATTGTGTTCTCAGATTCATCAGGGGCTACAGTATATCATTATTACTAATAACTTTCTATCAATTTCAATTCGATTGTATACGCTTGTATACACATATGTAATAACAATCCAAACTAAATACGCTAAAAAGCGTTTATTTGAAAAAGAAATACGGCTTACACGAAAAGCTAAAAGTAACTTTTTGTTATTATCTAACTCCCACTCACACTATAACAGCATATTTTAAATTGTATTGCATATTGTAAATGTATTACTAGTATCACTTTGAATAAGTAAAATGTAAATAATCTATATAAAAATTTATAACTGTTAAACTTATTGGACACGTCACTGTGTTTTTGACTCTAAGTTAAATGTTAGTTACTATGTAAATGTATCTATATAATCTGTATAAAAAATTACAACTTTTTAACTCATACGAACACGTGTCTGTGTTTTTCACTCTTAGTTAAATGTTCCTATACCTTACTTACCTACTCAAACCCCCCAAAAAGCAAAAGTACCTTGAGATAAACCTAGACAGAATGTGAAAACTGTGGGTCAGAATCCCAATTATATGTTAAATACATTTTTTTATTTTTTTTAAGAAAAACTAAATTTTACTTTCATACCAAATTTAAGCCTTCACTTTGTATTTTTGTTATTTGAATTTCCTAAAAACTTGAAACATGCTGAATAAGTTTAATGTTAAAGCTAAATTCCAAGTCTCATAAAAAACCTATGGATATTTAAATCAAAATATAGTAATTAATTTTCTGAGACCGTTCGTGACAGTATGACAGCGTCAAACTGTTAACGCGACCGGTTGTGGGTTCGATGCCCACTCGGGGGAGTGATTATATGAGGTTTCCCAATAAGAACGATATGTTTTTAAATTGAAATAAAACATGTAATATAAGTTAAAATTTCGTGCTCAATGGCTTTATTTGATTTATAGAGGAAATTTTATGCTATTTATGATTTAAATAAAATATCATTCAAATGACTGCCACGACTTTTTTTGCACTGGTGAATACGATCGGTCCTATTTCCGATGACTCGGTGCAGCATTTCGGCTGGTATGGCCGCTATAGTCGCTCAAATGTTGCGTTCAAGGTCTTGAATCGTAGCTGGTTTATTGGGTTTATTGGCATACACTTGAGATTTAACATATCCCCTCAAAAAATAGTACAAAGGTGTTAAATCGCATGATCTTGGTGGCCAATTGTGAGGACCGTTGCGAGAAATAACCGACTCACCAAACTTATCAAGCAATAAATCCATTGTGACGGTCGCAGTGTGGCATGTTGTACCATCTTGTTGAAAATAAATGTCGTCCGCATCGATTTCATACACTTCAGGAAAAAAAATCCTTCAACATGTCACGATAACGGTTGCCATTGACAGTAACAGTACGGCTTTCATCGTTTTTGAAAAAGTATGGGCCAATGATTCCACCATACCATAATCCGCACCAAACAGTCAATTTTTCAGGATTTAATGGTGTTTCATGAACCACTCTTGGATTTGACTCACTCCAGTAACGACAATTCTGTTTGTTCACATAACCATTGAGCCAAAAGTGATCCTCATCTGAAAAGATGATTTTCCATCATTTCAAGCGCCCAATCAGCAAATTCACGACGTAATCGATGGTCTGGTGGCTTGAGTTCTTATGCCAACACAATCTTGTATGGATGTAGGCCAAGATCCATACGTAAAATTCGCCAGGTTATCATTCTGGATAAGCCCAATTCTTGTGCACGTCGTGGAACGGAAACATTTTGATTTTCTTCGACACTGGCTGATACGGCGGCAATATTTTCTTTACTACGGTCCGTTGTCGTGTTGGTGGTCTACTATCGTGCAAAGAATATTCACTTTCCAGTTTTTGGATTATGCGACGTAAAGCGAGCTCAGACGGTGCACCATGACGACCATATTTAGCACGAAATGCTCTTTGGGTACAGACAATACTTCTCAAATTTTGATAGAAAATTTGGACAATTTTCAAACGTTGAGGTAACGTGAACTTATTCATGGTTAAATGGCAAACATTATTGAACACAAAACAACACAAATGTTAAATGTTAAACAACGAAGATGGCGGCTGTGAGCTATCAAAATCCTATCATCCCTATTGGGAAACACTGTATATAAAATGATTGTCACTTCCTCGCTCTGGTAAGACAAAGCGTTGAATTTCACCACTCAATACGCAATGTCTTGAATTCGGTGGAAAGCAAAGTACGGAGTGTCTTGACACTAGGTACTTCCTGCCTACCCTGCTATACGTGATAAAAACGTGAAGCTAAAAAAAGTATTCTCTGAAAACTTTTTGTCTCTCAGTTTCTTTTCACCCATAAACAATCTTTCTATCAAATTTCATGACCAGAAAATAAATAATTTTCTAGGTTCATTCAGGTTATCATGATTATTCAGTGGGGAACCGTTTGTTTTTAGATACAGGCATATAGATATTATATCAAATGCAATCTTAAAGGTAAAAAATAAAATTAGATACTACTGCTCGTATAATTTAACATTCCCAGTCAAAGCAAGCGCTGGAATACAAACTATAATGTACTTACGAAGGTAAAATGAAAATTGTAACCGAAGCGAGAGCCAGTCGGTAATTGTAGGTAAATAGTATTACACTACCCTATATGTATCTACGTTAAACGAACATTTCGCGAAACGTATCAATTAGTTCGACCGTAACATTGCTTTAATAGCTTGCTATTTCGAAGCAACAGTAGATATATTTTCCGATATATGAATATTTATGAATATCAATTTCTATGAAATCTATTCACTAACCAAATGACTGGTTATTATTAAATAATAAAGAGCTGACTTTTATAAAGGTTCGTTGAATCAAGAATTTCTTGCACACCAATTAATTAGATATATTTATATTTATGACACATAATAATTGAAGTAGGTAGCTAATTTTTGGTAATTGTTAACACTTTTTCTTTGTAAATGATATTTTTTGAACTAATTATATGACTATTTAAGATAGTTTTTTTAGTTAGTTTAATCACAATTTATGGATTATAACTGTGCTTAAGCACCTAATATATTATAGACTAGTGAATGTGCTTATTTTCGTTTGCGTGGATTCAGCCTTCGGTATAGTTCTTTCATGAACATCCATTCGTTGATATGAACACAAAGTTTATATTGAAAACTCAATTTTCAAAAAAATTAAGAGAACAGTTATTTTATACCAATTTTCTCGAATAGGATTTGATAAAACTTTCTTATTTACGAACCGATTGGAATAAAATAAACACTATTAAAAATTTTACTGGACTACAATATTTAGTCAAATCTGCGTTAATATCGGTTTAGACGATCCCGAGATTGGCGTATACAAACGCACACACCAACAAACACGCAAACAAAACCTCAAAAATAATAATATGTTTTCTTTTGCAGTGATAGACGCTCCTATTTTTCAAAAATCTTCCTGGTAAAGACAACGATTGGTATCAGAGTCGTGATATTTTAGTCGTGATATTATATATATATATATATATATATATATATATATATATATATATATATATATATATATATATATATATGTAAAAATAATAGTATTTTTTTATAATTTAATATATTATAATTAAAAATACTTGTAGTATGTTGTGTTATTTTGTTAAAATTTAACGTGAAAAGTCCAGCATGAGCGGCAAGACAGCCCGGCAAGTTAAGTAACGTTTTTCTAGGAAATACTAAATAAATATAACATGTACTCAAAGTACTGACGTCGTGCGGATTTCCTGTTTACTTTTTCCATTTACTTAAAGTTTGCTGCACTAATGTAAGTTGAAATCATGTTAGAAATAATTCTTAAAAATATTTTGTTATCTTGTAGTTATAAGTATGCTAATAAATCTGTGTAAAAGAATTTAAAGATAAATAAAAAAACCAAAAAGAAAAAAGTTTGTTTCAACTTATTTATTATAAGAAACAAATCAGAATAATGTATATATTAATAACCTATACTAGTAACTACCATCGTGGTGCAGATGAGCGTTTTGTATCTACTATATTATATGAGATGCTCATGGGTTTTTATTCACTGGAATGCTAATTTAAAATTAGCATTTTGATTTCCTCGGACCGTTCAGCGTTAGGGTTTGCCTTCCTGTAATACATATATTGAGAAAGAGCACATATCTTTAGGCTCTCCTTGTTAGTAGGCTCACCTATTTGTGGAAATCATAAAATATAACAGTTAATTTTATTGTATTACAATATTATTCTGAAACTCAGGGAGTAAAAGTTTTGTACGATTTATATTCGTAAATACTGTCTGATCACAACAACAATATCGCGTTCGTAATACATTTGAAAGCGTTTAATATAACTGATTAACCAACTAAAAAGTAACAGAATATTAACCTAAAACAATTATTACATTTTTCTGATAAAATAGAGGTAGGTACTGCATAAGAAAATAAATATCTAATTTGACAGTTTAAATTTATAGGTTAATTAACTCAACCAGAGTATGCCGACTCGACGACTCATTTTTTTATTCTAATAATGACCAAAAATACGTTAGTGAGAAAAATTTCCTTCTCATTTAATTGAAAAATCTTTAATTTATATTTGTTACGTTTTAGATAACATCTTTATATGTCAATATAGAATTAGCAATGAAATAGAAATATTTTCCCTCAATCAGAAATGTAATTGCTTATTTTTTTACAAAGTACACAGAAAATACTGCGCGTAAACAATTGTACATACACATAATCATGAGCCTAGTTAACACAAATGACGATCATTAGCAAAGTTTCGACATCACACAAAGACGCCACAGTACAAATTACGTTTAACAAGCTCTAATTGGCAATAGTCACCGCATAGTTCGCCTTAACATTTAATGCTTACCTAGATTACGCTCTCGATGCTACCTAATTCTGTAGTGTGAATTTAAAAAGTATATACATTTTTATTCCTAAAGCAAATAACACGTATTAACTACTTAATATATATTTAACTATAAAATAACAAGTAATTTTTGCGTTTTTATTATTTGCACAGTACATATGCAGAAAATGATAAATCACTTGATTATTTAGCTTTCATTTTATCTACGCTCCAAAAGCATCAATAGTCGATATTTGAGCAAACTTTCTCTATAGAATAACATATGAAATTTAAAAACAGAAATATGATTTATTTAGTTGAAACAGGTCAGCAAAACATAAATATATCTACTTGTACGTTTTTATTTGCAGTACTAGAAATGATGATTATCATTAATTAAAGATTTAATTATTGTTTTGTCATGTACCAAATATATAATTAATGAAATATATATCTTAAACATATAAAATTTACGTATAATTATAAATATAAGATATAATAAATTCATACAAGAAGAATCATAAAGTAGCAAGATTCAGTTTTGTACAGAAACGGTCGATAATATTTCGACTCTCAATAATCTCATGAGATTAATGTTCGTACTTATCACATAAATATTTTATCTTAGATATAATAATGAATCACACCTCTGGTCAGCCATATTACGTTATTAAAATTTACTAAAAACTTTGAAATAATGCCGAAGAATATAAAGAAAATAATAAAATAAATTTAAAATAAAAAATATAGTCTACTAGCATATTCATTTCTAAGTCTGCATTCCAAAAAGTTATTTTAAGCCACAAATAAGATAGCTACGTCTTTCTTACCAAAACAAATGGAATAGATCATATTTCAAATCAAAACTTCAAATTGCATCTGTATTGGTATCAACCAATGAAAAATGTTAAGAATATAACAAAAGAACACTTGTAACTTTAATGCAAAAGTGACTTTCTCAGTTTTCTACTCTTAAAAACAGATAAGCGTACTGCATAGAAAACCTGTATTTTTATACAATCATTAAAAGACACATCACATGTTATAAAGTACATTTCAAATGAAACTATTTTAAACGAATTAATCGCTCATATTTTGGTATTCTAAAATACATCCGTGAAACCCGACTTTTCGAACTCATTATAGTAGTTGGTGGTATACTCTATATTTCTATATCTAGTTTTATTTAAAATCTTTATATAGACCATTTTGTTCATAAACTATTAGAGCTTTTTTGGAGTATTATATTTAATTTTAGTTACTATAAATTCTATACTTCTAGAATAAACAGAAACACATCTAATTGGGCATGAAGCGACCCTTAATACAAGCATGATGGTATACGAATGAACACTACGTCTTGATTTTACCTAAAATTCGTTCAAGAGTGTCACGGTCCCGACACAGGCTACGTACTATACAATCAAGCGGGAATTGCAAGTCCCCATGAATAAACAACTATATGTGCGTTATATGGAAATGATCAAAGACGATGTTTTGCTAAGAAAATGAAAAACAAATTGAACTGAAATGGGGAAAAATTATTATTGGAATGAAAATATTTTTTTTATACATTTTTTAATAATTAATACCTGTTGTTCTTACTTTACCACTTTTTATTGAGTTTTTGCACACTTAGGATTAAAAAAGATGTTTAACAACGAACATCGACGTTTTGTTACAACTTATTTACTTACGCTGTTAGAATCTCTGTAGAGAGATTTTTCCACTATCAGTTACCTAAAGATTGTTAATAATTAATATTTTACCATTTTTAAAGTGTTATCCCGCTACGTTCAAATTTTTATACGTTTTTTTAAATGACCTCTTTTTGTTTTTCACAAACGGTCACATATATACATACGATTTTTAAGCTGTTTCTTCATTTGCATTCACACTTAAATTAATATCAAATGATAAATGCATAAACCCAAGATCATAAAAATAATTATTAAAATTCCTTAAGGCAAGAATGAGGCTACGTCGCTAGTTTGAAATATCATTCTGCAGAAGGAAGGAAATATCTTTGTGAAAAATAGATGTGCTTTGCGTTGTTTTACTGTGAGCAAAAGTAATCGGTAGATTTCTATAGTCGTTTTTTAAATATAAAAATAAGACACTGCCATTAATACTGTTTTCTGCACATAATTACTGTTTTTTTAGCTTCACAGTTTCATTTCACATAGCAAGATAGACAGAAAATACCTAGTACTAAACCACTCACTCACACTAAACACTGTACTCTATCCGCCGAAATATACACATTGCGTGTCGAGTGGCGAAACTTAACGACGCGATTTCTCTCACCAGATTGAGGAAATAAAAATAATTAAAAAATAAATATTCCTCCGAGTGGGAAACCGAACCCACAACTGGTCGTGTTTGTGTTCACACGCCGTCCCAAATTAATACATAATAACTTTATTCACACTTTTTTAGCACGTGATAAATATTGAAGACTATGAGTGAGACGAGATTTTGTAACTTAAACTTAACGTTAACCTCCGAAATGAAATTCAATTACATATCCGTACAGCACTACATTAGTATGTTAGCCAAAGTAGAAATCTTTTGTGATTAAAATGGATTTTATTAAAATAAATTGTTTATATTAAAACAAATTGTCTATAATAAGATAATAAGATTTTCGCAATTTTTAGCCATTTAAAATGAAACTATTTTAGATAGATTACTCGTGTATATATTAGTATTCTTTACAGTAATCCGTGGTCCAAATAGACATGTGACCACCACCACCAACAAAATGTATTTTCGAATACAAATACACGTGATTAATCCGTTTAAAATGTTTCATTTATAATTTACGATAATTATCCCATCAAATATCAATATTAGATTTGATTGTTATTATAATTTGAACAATTTCACATCTAAATTCTAACGCGCAACGATTGTAATGATTGTACATTCATATTTGTTATAATAACGAATAGGTATTGCTCATCAATTGGGACACAGTTGTTTCCTACGTTTGCATATATGAAACAATTGATGCCCGTCGATTTAGTTAATTGATGAGTGTTTAACCGAAGCAATATTTTGACAAATAAGCGTCAGTGCTATTGTGATTTTTTTAAATGTTTTAATGACAAAATTTATGAAATTAAGTTTAAAATTATCACAGAGATAATTGTAATATTATATGTATTTTATTTTCTATTTTTTTTATTTGGGAAACATACAGTTTAATTGTTCACATAAATTAAGACAAGTTGTAATACATACTCCAATAAAGTTTCCACCAACAAATTTATCGCATAAATATAGAAGAGCATGAAATTATGAAAATAAATTGCTAATACAAAATAATTTATCATACAACTAAACAATAACAATAATTGAATTAATAATAAATGAAAAAAAATATTATGAGACAAAAATAAGAATAAAATGATTATTTTAATTAATTGTTAATATTATACATATAAAGCATTATTATAATAAAAGCAAATGTGTAAGTAAATTACAAATGTGTAAATTACAAATGTGTAAATAAATATTACACACATTGCAGTGTACTGCTGTAGCAATGTGTGAAACATAATGAAAATAAAATATATTAATGTTACAATTCTGTGCGTACAGAGTGTCTTAACATTAGGTTTTCTCTATCCTCTTTTATGGAAAAATACTCGTGCGCGAAGTGTTTTAATTACAAATTAAAATATTATGATCATATAAATAAAATTTTTAATTTATATTTTCAGAAAACGTATAAAAAATTTTAGTACACATTTTTGAAAAGACGTATAAAAATTTGAACGCAGCGGGATTCGAACTTTGGACGGTATCCAAGAGGCGCGGGTTCGAATCCCGCTGCGTTCAAATTTTTATACGTTTTTTTTAAAATGTTTTCTAATCCTAAGCGTGGAATAACAATTTAAAAATAGTAAATATAATCTTAGTACAATTTTTTTAAAAAATACTTTTTTTTATTCTAAGTATGTAAATATCATAGAATTTATAAAATATTAATGAATTTGTCATATGTTAGATTTTTCAGCTTGTAACGTTAACGACCTGCTTAAAAGACGTTATGAAGGTTAAGAACAATAGCATTTAAGTAAAAAAGTTTCTTTAAAATAAAAAAAAGAATTTTAAAGAAAAATAAGTTTGTACTCCCGGCAATAATTTTATGATCTGCCTCCTCTAATATATTAAGTTAAGTCAAATTTACAGCTTAGCGAAAATAGCTGTTTAATACTACCACGCCTCGACGCGACTGAATCGCAACTTTCAAACTTTGAACTTTATATCCTAAACCGTCTATTGCTTTTCCTATCTAACACCCTTCTAAAAATAATCTATGGCAAGCTCATTAATCTTCAAGGATAATTAGTTTCTTATCAATGCTTTCATATGCCACCCGTATTCAAGAGCCCATATTCATTTTAAACAAATATGTATGTAGAATTTAACAACTTGTGTTACATTGAAGTAATATTTTCATAGTACACTTGAATATCTTAGGACATACTATTTTATTGATCGAGATGTTCATTAACTCACCTTCATACCTAGATAAGTGCTTATCTATCTATCAATGTAAAAAATTACATCGCTTATACGTACTTCTTGCTATCAGATTTGTTTGAAAATTTCCAAACGGGATCAAGTCCAGGACGACGAGCTTATATGATTTTCTAATTTTCTATTCGGCCTGCAAAGTGTGATCGACAATGGATCCCCCATCAAGAACGCAACGTCTGTAATTATTCAGATTATAGAGAACAACGGTCACTAGAATTCTTTGTCCTCGCAAAACACTTTCTACATGCCTTCAACGTGAAAACAATGATAAGCCATTAAAATAATCAAATAGAAATGTTGGTTGTTTTATTCATATTTACTTTTTTCCTTGTACTTCCATTCAAATATATATATTTTGAACTGCTATAAATTATTAATTATTACTATTTATTATGTAATTAATAATTAGAGTAAGGGGTTATTACATTTGGCAGTTATTGTATATATTTTTATGTAATTCCAGCGTCGCTTGAGAGCCAAAAAAAGGAAATACAATTTAGCTTTTCAGTTTCTGTTTCAGTCTGGTAAGACAGAGAAACGAAAATTATATAAATTAATAAATCCTCTGTGTAATATTCTAAATGATAATCATATTTATTGAAACATGTCAAACAGAAGTACTCTCTCTGGTAAAAGACAAAGTGCGGAGTTGAGTTTCACCACTCAACGCGCAATGTCTCGAATTTGGTGAAAAGCGAAGTCCGGAACAATCATGTATATTTGTATATGTACAAGCTGAAGAATGATAAATTAATCAGCTTCGCTTTACCCTGCATATCAGAGTAGTCGGAGACAACCTAGTGTAAGGACGCTCCATTAAATGATCTCGAATAACTAAATGATAAATAAAACATTAAAATCATATTAATGTACACGATATATTGAACATACATACAGTATATAGCAAATTAGCGCTAGTTACAAGGTTTATCTCAAAGCAACATTTACCTTGATTAAGTCACGACAGTTGTTTCATTGTGATATACTAATGTAACATATCCATTAATTTAATAATGAAAGCTTATTAATTGAACGTAATAGGCGTTCTGATTTAATGAATTACTATATTATATTGTCATCATTAATAATACGACAATGCTTCTTGTTAATTTAAATTATATAGTACGTATTTTTCTTAAATTGATTGCATATATTCTATAGCACATATTTTTTTATTTTAATCATTGTCTCGATCTTGCGGACCCAACAAGTGTGTTGCAATACAACTTGGGGGTTAGTTAGGATAATCATATATGATATAGATATGAGCAAACTAATAAAAAATCAATAATTTCAAAATTTTGAAAAATGAATTTCGACATTTTTGATCACAAATGTTTAAGTGGATAGAGAATATCCTCGTAATGTATGATACGTTTATCAATAATCGTCGTAAACAACGCTCACCACCACAATAATGTTCATAATTGTGTAAAGAAAAAAAATAATGTATTATTGTTAAATGTGTTCCCCCAAAGCAATAAGCTATGTAAAAAAGTAATGAATATATATTTCTAGCCATTCTCTAGTTATTGCTATCGTATCATATTGCTATCTGTCATGATTATAACATCTTCATCCATTGCAGCGCGCCAATGTGCACCGATAATTAGAAAATAATAACGAAGAACACTAGAAAAGTAGAATCTAAAAGTAATAATCTATAAGTAGAATCAATAGATTTACTCTAAATTTATGTTTCCCATAGTTTAAACTATACAGTCAGTGTCGGTAGGAAAGTAAAATGTTTTTACGTTATAATTTTGCGTTATTTATATAACCTTTTAGGCTTACTCTCGCACTGTAAAAAATTTTTAAAATAGAAACAGATTATCCAAAAGTAAACATATGTATAGTATATATAAGTTTAGCTTCAAGCTTTTATCCCGTATTGCAGAGTAGACAGGAAATACCTAGTGTCAAGACACTGCGTACTTCGCTTTCCACCGAATTCGAGACATTGCGTGTTGAGTGGCGGAACTCAACGCCATACTTTGGCTTACCAGAGCAACTAAGTGAATATAATTTAAATAAAACACTCCCTCGAGGAAGAATCAAAGTCAAAACCGATCGCCTTTACAGTCAGACGATGTTCCACTGCGCTACGCCACAAATAACTAAAAACATCAATAAGACGAAGCATAATCATGAAGTATGTATTAGAAACACTCTTGTATAAATTTAATATCAAAATATTTTTAGTACTATAGGTCTTTATTCCAATTATTCGATTAAAGAAGATATTTCCTTAAGTGATGGTAGAATTTTGTGATGTCACTCATTTATATATCCTGGTTTAAAAAATATTAACAAATTATGAAGCGTATTTAGCTTTTATGGTAAATACTTTTTATACATAATGAAGTGAGTATACATATAAAAACCGTATTGCTATAGAATAAATAGATAAAACATTTCTAATGCATTTGTTTCGACTTCTTTGTTCTAGCCATTGTCATAAGACGGATCACGTTAAAGGAAAATAGAACTTGTACGTGGGGAGATCGATAAGATTTGTTTGATAAATTTTTCTAGCTTCACTCGCTTATACTAGAACGCCAGGTAAAAATGATTGTTTTTTTTTATGTGACTGATTTCATTGTATAATGTATTACCTATATAAATGACACTTGTAAATATCTTTATAACTGTTTTAAAAATATTTTGCGTTTAACCGTTATCTATAAAATTTTGACTCGTAAAGCAAATTATTCATCAAAATTTTAAAAGAGCTATGAAAATAATAAGAATAATTGTAGACTTAGCTCTTCTCAGGTTTACGAGTCCAATGTAATTTCCGGAATGATGCTTAAATGAAAATATATTTTTACTCATCCTGAATGTTTTTTTATCATTTGGTATATTATTATAAAGGTTTGTCCAAACATATTTTACTTATTACAATGTACTATTCAAATATTTTCTCTATATTTATAATATACTTACGAAGCATAAACGTGTTTAACAAAATACTAATCTTTTGTTTTGTTCAATAATACGCTTAATATAAATACACATTATGAATATATAACACAGAATAGTACTATCTATCTATATGATAATTAAATGGTTATCTGTTTGCCAAAATATGCCAAAGTACTAAAGGGAACTGGATGAAACTTTTTTGTTATATAACTATTAAGCCTGGGTGTAACTTTTATTGACTGCAGCCAGATATGACTTTCATGATAGACCGGATTAAACTTGATATGAAAGAAAAAGCTTATTTTTTGTTGATAGATGAAATTAAGTTACGAACGTTTTATGTGAAACTCTAAGAGATCTGCTACTCTAATCATAACAAAAGATCAGCGAAACCACTGAGACTTATGGAAAATGAATATTATATAAAGCGAATATTACATTTTATGTATAATTATATAAACTAGTAGTGCGTCTTCATAATGAAAGCTGTAACAGTTTGGCCCTAAATTTCGACAACAATAGATGGTAAATGGAAATGATATATCAAAGGTCACAAAGTGTAAGCGGACGAAGTTGCGGGCCACCGCTTATGAAATAAATCTATTTTGCATTGTTTAAAGAGTTTATAATAAACAACAAATATTTCAGTAATGCGCAGCAAGTTAAAATTTATTAACCAATCTGATTTTATAAAGTTAGACTATCGTATTTCAGTATTACAAAGTTTATTTGTGCTATTTATAGTCATAAATCTATTTATTACTAATTTATTGCTCATTTGTCATAAATTTACCATTTAATTCATTCAAAACGCAAAAAAAGCAAACAATTTTATTTATTCTAATGAATTCAATAATAAAGAAAAACTACAAAAAAATGTTCCTTCAAAAATTCTGTAAAAATAAATAATCACATAAAATCTGCTCGATTTATGTATTCAATTTTAACGTTGAGTGTCAAAAGTGTGTCAGTACTTACTTAGTCCAATCATAACACTTACCTACATCAGATATTTGCGGTGGATATGTGTGAGACAGTTTTGCAAACTCGCTGCACTCAGAAGCAGCACGAAGTTTCCATCTAAATCACACTAGTTGAAGCTTCCTGCCTACATTTTGCGGGTAAACATATTTAATTTAAATAACTTAAATAACAAATTAAATTAGTAAATAAACTATGAATTTGCTTCAAGATTCGCATTATTAGTATCTAAAACCTGTGACAATTAATAACAAGCGAATGGAACGAAAATTTATCAAAAGGTTGTGACCTCTCGTAGTTTAATTAAATTTTTAATTTATTGTAAACGCGGCGTGCGGCGCAAGCAAGGCGCTCTCGGTTCGCAAACTGCTCTTATCTTTATCTAATTTGAACTTGCACTGCAAAGTGGTTTAAATATTTCAACTTTTACGTTTTGTAACATTGTGTTTGAAGTTGCGCATTAGTAATTAAATGGCAGTAAATAGAAGTTTTACTTCAAAGATACTATTTAAATATGAACTATGCTTTCAATCTGTTAAACTTTTAATAGTTCTTAGAAAACTACGTACGTTCAAATAGAGAAAAAATACTTGTGTATACATTTGAAGGTTTTAATAATTTACAATTATTATCGTGTATTTTCAATTATTAACTGATACACACTATATGCTAAGTACCTATTTACTTGACCATAATAATTGACGACAATTAGTTGTCTTCACTAAAATACATAATTCAAAAGGAAACAAAAATTAACGAGCTTTTCGCAAGAAGCTCAATGTTTCTTCATTAAAAGTTATTTTAAAAAACTTTATCGAATAACAGCTTCTTTAATATCTTAAAAAGTCAAGCAATAAATATCTAAAATGATGTTGCAGTGATTCGTTCCACATTCACATTCAAATATCAAATTACTAAATAAGTAGATAGCTAAAGTAGCTTCGCTACATCAGTCTCCCTCAAAGCATGACAAGATTGATGACAGTTTGATAAAACGGAAGGATAACGTCGACATTGAGTGAATATAGCGAGGATGAAGTTATGTTTTATAGTATTATAATGTGCTCGAGACATTCGGAAGTACAATTAAGTATGTATGTAAAATTGGGGTTTAATTTTATATCTATTTAATACAAATTGATTCCAGTAACTTAGTTTGCGTGAACTTCGTGATGTTTGCCATATATGCTATAGAACATATTCGTAGACATATTCGTATACATACATATTTTATATTCACTGTCTACCTGCTGCAGGAAAAAGTGTGCAGCACACTTTTTCCTGCAGCAGGTAGGCAATGAAAACAGGTAGTCAAGAATGATACCTCTAATCTTCGGTTTTGATCAATGCACAGAGTTATGTTACGGAACTGGATGAAGATAACAGATATTGAATTGACGACCACCTCGCATTTAAATGTGCATGGACAAACAAACACTTTAAATATCTTATATCATATATACTACTAGGTACTCCTTTTAAATATGTTAATTGTAAATACACTTTCACTATTTTATTATAGTAAAGAAGAACGAGACATTCACAAATAACCAAAAATACCTACTTATGTGTAGGTACATAACTATATATTTTTTAGGTTATTTGTTGTAGGTCCTACCTACAGTCGTTAATAGTTAGTATTGTAATATGATGCTGGATATTTAATAAAAAATATGTAATTTTAATTAATATCTGTACATTGTATAAATTAAATATTATCTATATATATTTATATGAAAATAAAAAAAATAATACATCTGAATAAAAAATGAACATACTGCTCGTCTAAATGCAGTTACAAATATGCAGAAACATCTCTATGGTTAGATAATTGTCTTCACACGCTTTCCAACCCCATCCAGTATTACCTGTTATTTTATATTTTTATTATAAGTGCTGTCAACTTCATCTTCCTTATTTTTTAAAGTTTAAAAACAAGAGATATGATATGAGCAAGACTTTTGCACCAACAGAAAATCATTACGTGTTGTGTAACTATACCCTGTATAAGTTAGTTTGACCTTTTTGACAAATGTAAAAAAAAAATCTAATCCGTAAATTGCATGTGTAAACACATTATTTGCTAATAAATCAATATCGATTTTATAATTCTTATGTTTATTTAATTTATTATTATTTCTTTTTTTTATTTTATACATATTATTACTAGCGGCCCGCTCGCGGCGCCCGCGTGAAGTCACTACTATATAAACTTGCGAGAGTCCCTAAAACCTTTATAATCTCACCATGTCGTAAATGGCATTTTTACTGAGTGTCTTCTTCTACTCCCAATTTTCAGTTATCTTGGTCAGGTATATACATGTGATTTCATACATCCTCTTAGGACATCATGATCCGCATGTCATCTCCCTCACCCACATACGGCACCACGGTCCACACGTAATTTCACTCTTCCACACATGGCATCATGGTCCACAAGAGATTTCACTAATCCACACACGACACCATGATGTATAAGTGATTTTTTTCGTGCTTATATGATATCATGGTCCATAGTACATGAGATTTCATCGTTCCACATATGACATCATGGTCCACACCGTAGTGCAGTAGAATTGAGCACAGAGCACCTGACTGCAAACTCTCGGGGAAATTATTATATGTATTTCTTTTTTTAGAGCTCTAACTTTAATCAACAACGTTTCTCAATGTTTTTATATCCAATTTTCGACACCATTTTTTCACTTTTCGACCCGTGTTTCTATGAAAAAATGTGTACTGTCATAGTCAGAATCAAAAAAGATACTTATCCCAAAACAGGTACTTATTGTAAATATTAAACCACCGTCGCTTAGCTACCCAATGTTTTATATGCCTAGTGTAACAAAGAATTTCACACGTAATACACCCATACCATCTTGATATTTTTGGTTTCCCGTCACTAGCCCGTCTGACAAAAATACCTGGTAATGCGAGATACCAGAGATTCACAATCATTGTCAGCCGCCAAAGTAAAACGCACTTGCAGTATTAATTAAAATAAAAATATTACCGTTATATTAAATGAATACAAGCAACGGCCTTAGAAATTCTCTTTATTCAAATTCAATACCAAAGTATTGTCAGTAATTATTATATACGCGGCAATAAAAGGTATATAACTGTTAAAAGTGATACCTATTATGTTTCTATAACAAATATTTTAGTACTCTAATACAATTATAAATATATATTTGGTAATAATTGTAACGAATATTATAATTTTGTATTATTTAGTACGTATATTACGCAATAATTCTGTCCAGAAGTAAATACATATTACTAGCAAGTATTTCGGGGGCACCATGAATCAGTTCCATGGAATGCTTTTTTAGCTACTTTTTCTTTGAGTTCACAGTGCTTAATATTCTGAAATAGATAATATCTACATACTTATATTCTTCTTAGCAGCCCCTACCTATAAGTTACCATATACCTCTTGTGGTTCATATGGTAGATGGCTCTTATACTCGAGTAAACTTTAGATTGGCTATAGAAAACTTGTTATAAAAACATAATAATAACAATGAAAGGTCAGAAGAAGAAGCGATAAGAATTATGGGTGTTTATAAAAAATCTATAATTAATATTATTACTTTGAATGTTTTATAACCAGAAAGAAAAAAGTACCTAATACTTTCGAAATTTTACAAGTTCCTAAAAAATTTTATTCAACTTATCAAATCCAATGGTCTGCAAAACGCCGTCTAATGTGACTCCTGGGAGGTAGAGCGTGAGCTTTTTATCAAGTGTTGTAGGGAGAAATCCAAAACGAAAGTAGACGATATGTCTATAAGCGAACCCATTACGCAATGGCTCCTTGTTTACCCATCGGCACTTCGTAAAACGCGAACATTTTGTTTACGGAGATTGTTTGTATCCTTCGAAGAGCTTACGAAGCATTAATAAAAGATGATCGTGTGTTACGAACCGTATTTACGACGCCATAAGGCTCATAGCACGTACTCCATCGTTTCAAGAATAATGTCTTTGTTAGGAAATAACCTATTGAAATAATGCTTTACGAAATACTCCATAAAAATGTATTGTCATCGTTATTAAAATAATATTGGGATTGAAATTTAATATTTCTGATTGTAAACGCATCCATTTCATTCTATAATAAATAAGATTTTATATTTTGTATGTTACAGTTATACATTTACACACTACACTTTATATACTTACGTAGGAACTATTTTTTAAATTATATTTTTAAAAATATATGTTTTATGTTTTAATGTTTATTAATATTGCGATTTAATATTAAATTGGATTTACGCTATTAGCTATCAATCAGTTTTAAGCGATTTCAAAAAATAAAATCCTGATAATTTATTTGTAATTATATAAAAAACGATTGTTTTTTAAATAGCTTTAGGTATCCATTTTTTATATTTTTTGTGGTTAAAAGCACATAAAATACACTTTTCATACTGATTAAAGTGTTACTAAACTACATCAATATTTAAAAGTAGCATAATATTTGTATAACAAATATTTTTAATTAGATCGTCACTATGTTTAGATAGGTCTCATTATATTTTAATATTTTCGCTCAAATTTCAGTAACAATTTATCCTCATTTCTTTGAATAAATAAAGGCTAAAGGTTAGATATTTTAACATTAAATAACATTAATTTTGACAACACAAGAAGCTTTAATCTGAGTAATTAATAAATTGGCGGCAAAGTTTTCTTTTATAGGACAAGCAAGGAGATATTAAATTCTATGAAGCAGTGGACCAATAAAATATCTTTTGCGAGTACGTGACCTGTTACTAGAAAGAAACTTTGATTTAAACGTAAAGTTCCTATCTATTGAACAAACTTGCCGTCGCGTCGTGAGAACTTAACAGATGCAGTGAAAGTGTGGGAAAGCTTGTATTATAGAGTATTAAAAATATAATTGTTCAAGTGGAACGTATTTTCAGATTTTGTGTGCATTTATGATATTTCATCTTAATTTAAAAATTATTTATGTAAAGTTGTGATATATATGAGATATATTAGGTATATATTATTATAAGTTTTATAATAAAATGAAATAATGTTGAGAACAAACTTGTAGCTCATTAAATGTTTCATGATTATTATCCTAATATGCAGAAGTCATATTTGTAGAAAATAGTTTAATAGTGCGTAGATACGTAAACATAGATATACGACGCTTTCAAGAATAAAATTACTAGTGACAACAAAGTAAGTTTTTGATATTGCCTATTCACCTTTAATGATATATATATATATATATATATATATATATATATATATATATATATATATATATAAATAAAATAGGCAACACAAAACTATGCTCTATCTATCTATAAGATTAAAAAACGAGTGCATTTTTAAGCAATGGTGGGTATGTATAGGTAAAATTTCTCACTAAAATCTTTGCAGAAGATCTTTAACAGTTGGATATATTAAACAAAAAATACTCATGTATTTAAAAAAGTTAATAAAATATTATTATTTTCACTTGCAACAAGAAAATATTTTGATATTGAAAAAATTTTGGTCATGCTTGTATGTGATAACAAAAAAAATATTTTAGTGTGCTTATTTTGTTTATTTGTTATCTACTTCACGCTTTTTCCTGCATATCAGGGTCACCTAGTGATAAGGGTACCTAGTATCAAGATACTCGGTTCCTTACTTTTTTCCGTTTAGTTTAATTTAAACTATGTATTATTAAACTTTTACTACCTTTCTATCTTCTACTGGCGCCATCTAGTAATTCACTGAAGAACTGTGGCGTTTGTTGTGATTCGCGAATAACGTATTTTTTGATAATTAGTTAAAAACGACGGCATCGTGACAATCAGAATATTTCGACTAATATTTAACTTCGACAATGACTGCGTGTTAAGATCTACTTTCAAATACACTTTTCGGATGTAGTTAACTAAAATAAAACTATATAACCCGCCACAGAATAAGAAATCAGCGGAAAGTAAAAAAAATCGTTTTCAAAAAGATCTTAACATCGCTCCTAATTATAAAGGGGTTTAATAAAATCAAAACTCAAGATTTTGGTTGTTTATTTGTCAGGAAGCAAATGATTCACAGCACTGGTGGGATACAGGTGTTACATAGGGCCGAAACCTTCCATATCCTGTCATGCTGATCCATATCTTTTATTAGTACACAATACAGTATGTACACAATTACAAAACTGTGGAAAAAACGTTACACATATCGCTGTAGCGCGTATTATTCATTTAGTAAAGCGATATTTTATTATGAACTACACACCTTACTAAATCACAATTGCTAAATATGTTAAAAATTATTTATCACATTTATAACATTCTGTACAAAGTAAAAAAATATGATACTTCCGCCAGTACAAAATAAAAACTGTTTTCATTCATTATTCACGTAAATTTTATCGATTTATTTATAATATGGTCTCAAAGCATTAACTCACGCGTACTAAAAAGACTGTGTACGGCAAACAGCGGACGGGTTAACACGAATCTCAATATTTATTTCTTAGGAGGCTCATGTACCATTTAGTATTGTTATAAATACAATAATACGCATACATTTTTTAATAAAACATGAATCACTTCATAAGTTATTAAACAGAAACAATCTCTTCAAGGTCGTAATGTGTTAAGTTATTTAAATAAAAAAATACCAAACGTTTTATTTTAATAATTTTTAATTCTAGAAAATAACGTCAAAATTTTTATTATATTTTTTTTTATTTTTTGGTCATTATAGATAGGGACTAATTTATACACGCATATAACTCGGAAATATACACAACTATATAAGAATAAACGATTTGAATACTCATTCAAATACGTGCATCTGCCAACTTTACCATGTTTTGGCGCCTACAAGTGATACTGTCAGTACTCTTCATAGTACGCATGAGTTAAATCTTATATTAAAATAAAAAAAAATCGTGTAAAATGTAGAACAAAGCTGTATACATGCCCGAGGGCTCTCCATCATAAAGTGCACAATTACATTACATATTATATTACAGTTATTGTGTTGGTACAACTTCATTCCACAGATTACCACAAGACGTGTTCGTTCCTAGGCAAATATAGTAAGTTACATCTACACTTTTAATCTACTAACTCGTTATAAATATAATAAAATTGTTAAGATATAAATAACACAATATTTACGTTATGTGGACATACAACCTTTATAAGGAGAATTTTCATAACAGACCCTCACAATTCAGCTTACAACTGGTATCCGTACAAGGGCAAAAAAACGATTTTACAATTGCATTTAGTCAAACACTATTACTAGTATTATTAATTTATAAAATTATACTACTATTTACATATATATCATGTTTTATGAAATTTGGTGATAATGTACACGTAGGACGCAACCGTCCCGAACATTACTGGTTAGACAGACTGGAACACTAAATGCAATATAGAACACTAAGAATCACCAGACGATCTCATCACTAATGTTGTTGGAAGGCAATCGGCCAGCACGCCGCACCCACCATGCGTGACTCATTCGACTCGATTAAAAAAATATAATTATGCAAAAAAACAATTATACAACCCATATAATTTGAACATTAAAAACGGGGTTTAAAATGCAATATTGTGATTTGTGACAGTGATCATAAATAATCGAAAAAATTCGAAACAATCAAACAATTTATGGGACACTCGAGTTGTTAGGGTAATTTACAAATATATTTACCAACTAGTCATATAAACGAGAATATTTACAAAATATGATCACATTGCGTGTCATTGTACACACTTGTAGCTATTTACAATCAGTTAACACTAATATAATAAGAGCATTGCCTTCACGTCCGTTCATCTTGTCTCTACAGTTCCGGTATCGCCATCGTTGAAATCCACACATTAAATTGTAATAATTTATTATTTTACAAAAATATCAACAGTCAATATTATTTTTTACCAAAAACGAAACCTCTTGAAATCATTATTTATGCGATTGTTGCGTTTTAACGATACTGATACCAGAAATATTTGATTCGAAGTTGAGCTACCCATTGGTCGATACAATTAGAACAGTTCAAAATACACACACTATGGGTACAGTCACATATTATAGTTTTTTTTTTATATTTTACATCATTTTCACTTACTCTTACAGTCCTGATTTTCAAACTTTGTCCAAAACTGTTTAAACTGTAAAAGTTTTAGAAATCTTGGAAATCATAGTTTTACAAATCAGTCTTGGGTCAAAGGAAACTATTAACAATAATTTCAGTCGTACTATTTTGAACTTTGTACAATATGGCTTGGTGATTAATATTTTATTTGCTGTTATGTTTTTAATATAAAATGGTTGCCGTACGAACATTCAAATCTTTTATTGAGGAAAATAAGTTTTACAAATAAACATATTGCAACTCAGTCTTACTTGAAAATTAATAAGAAATTGTAACAAAACACAAATAGCCGACATAACTTTCTTATATTTGAAGCTAGTAATAAATATTACATTAAAAACATAACAATTGACTTTTCCTATTAAAATATTAACCACTGGTAAAGAGTTGAGCGGAATTCCATATTTCCAATTGATACAAATATTGATACAAGGTTTATTATTTTGTGTTATACAGATTTTGTACTTATTAATTGAACTTAATTTTAATAAATAACGTTACCCACAAAGCTACACAACGAAGGCCATTTTGTGAAATTTTATGGCACTTTAAATATCATACAATTGATTAAAGACAAAAACATTATTAGAAAAATGTCAGATTTTGAAAATATAAAAACGTTCGCCTTTTAGTTCTTCAAAACATATTATTTTGTTAATATGGAATCCCCACAAACCGTTGTGACTAAACATTTATAGTAAATCATTACACTTTCAATTTAACAGATGAAACATTCATACCAATAAATGTAACTAGTTCATGTACATACACTAAACCTTTTTGTACTTTTATTTAGCTTTCTTATAACACAAATTATTTTAAAAAAATGTATATTATTTACAAATACTAATATATATTTAAATTAATTATGAAATTCGACTTTTTACAAACAAATGCATAAGTGATAGCAAATTGTGAGTAACTACCAAATATATTCAATAGACGAAATTCTACAAAGAAGATCAATCTCAATAAGCTGCCGTATATATTACTACGACAATCCATATGAAAACTGCTAAATTGAAAGTGCAATCAACTAAGTTGAATAGACACAAAAAGCCCAACAAGCTTTACACTAAGTCACACCTACTGCATACTCGATCTAATATAAAATTTGCGGCCTAGAACAGATTCAGGCCCAAGGAGCAATCCGATCCTCGGAAAAGTTCCACACAGAGTCCTGGCAATACTAGTTCCACTGTATGTGCTATTTGTCGGTAGTCTCGGGTGGCGGGGCGCCCCCAAAGTCGAGCTGATAGCCGCCCGCGCGCGTCATCTCCTCCAGGCTGGGCTCCTTGCACTCGTGTCCGGCGTGCCCCGCCGCGCCGCAGTTCCAGCAAGACAGCTTGGGTGGCGCGTACAGCACGGGCACGAAACCGGCATAGGGCGCCGCCGCGGGGTACGGCGGGGGCTCCCCGTTGGCGAAGGGCGGCGGCGGCCGGTATGTTGGCGGCGGCGTGGGGTACGGATAGGGGCGCGGGTAGGGCAGATAGGGCACGGCGGCGGCTGGCGGTGCAGAGGGCGTGGCTCTCCGCAGCGGCGGCGCGGGCGTGGAGGACGGCGACGACGCAGCGCTGGACCCGCTGTCGGAGGACGAGCGCGGCGGCGGGCAGTACGCGGCGCGTCTCCGTACGCCGTTCAGCTTCTCGAGTGATCTATACTGATGGTGCACGGCGGATATCTCACGTAGCCTATCTTCGCCAATGTTATGCCGCATCTAACACAATAATCAAATTTTAAAGAAAAATAGCGTTGAAGTAAGTTTTATTTTAAGGACTAACAATAATAGTAAATACAAAAACTCAGAGAGAAAACTCAAGACAGTTCATTCTCTACTCTCTACCCAAATTCATGACCCGGTCAACATTACGGCACCACGCGTAGCGCTTAGTCTCATCAGACCTATCTTTGCAACTGTCGTGTGTAGTTACGCAGATAGTTAATAGCTAACAAAAGCCCCCTACCAACCTGCATTAAGAATACCTAATCTTACGGTTTTCTTTGTATTTAACTTCTTAGTTTTTTGATACAGTTGACTCTTGAATTCTTACATGGACCACCGATAAGACATGTGCACACACATGTGGACACGAGATTATTATGTGAAATGTATAGTTAGTCGGAATAGATCTGAGAAACGATTGCTTCTCACAGCTTTTTATAAAGTTGACTGTGAAAGAAGAAGGTAGTCATAGATATGTTCACTCTATATACTTTAGTCAGAAAATAAATGTAACAATGGGGAACATAAAAAAATTAAAGAAAAGATAAGTTTTAATATCAATTGCCTAAATAAACTTTTTTTAAGTAATATATGTAATTTAAGTGATATATGTAATTTTTTTCCAGTTGTAATATGAAGTATTATTAAACATAGTGCTTTATATTTGTATTATTATGCAGATGAAGTTACAATCTATACTTAGTAAATAATAAAATATTATGATAAACACAAATCTTGTATATACTTACATTACAATCATAAAATTGTACAGTATACATACATGATTCTAACATAAATAGCCAGTTTTTGTTTGACATTACTTTGTGAAAATAGCCAGCCTGCATTTTTATTTAATATTTTATGCATTGTTTCATTTAATTATATATGTATATGCATTTATGACATATTTAAGAACACACATTTTACAATTCAAAATTTATAAATCCTTTTTAGTCTCTACGAAATATCACATCCTTTCATCCATACTCACCTCAGCAACACTTAAATTTTCAAAATTGGCAGCTAAGTGCGGCAATGCTTGTTCAGGTGGTAGCGGTACAAGAGGCGGTGATCGGTCACGTGACAGTCGACGTCTAGCCCTCGGAGAGGCCGCACGGCTGTCTCCAGGCGAGGACACGAGTGGCGACGCCGGGGCTCCACCGCCAGGCCCTGTCGGATAGTTGAGTACCTGGAAAGTTATTACATATATTTTTTTATCTTAAGTGTGTGAAAAGCAACTTTGTAGGTAGGTATTTACTACATAAAGCAATATTTCTTCCCTCTTATTATCAATATTTTTAATATGTATTATATTATACTCTATATATTCTAGGTTCTTTTTGCCTACATGCTTAAAACTGTAATCCTCTTTATTTTTTTTCTCTTTTTGAGTGAACATCACAGAGTAATAAAAAAAATAAATTTTAGGTAAATTTCAGTTATCTGTAAATGTAGATAACCAGAAATACATGATTTTACATAATATATTTAACAAGCACTACTAGTTAATAACATTATATTAATAAATATATCATACAAATTCACAATTGTAAATACTATTTTTTAAATATGTCATACATTCATATAAAAACCACAAACTACATAATATATGATATTTTTAAGATTTTATTTATTATTATTGAAGTAAACCTATAAGTATTTACCTCTATAGGTTGATTTAACGGTGATACAATAATATTTGCTGGCCATGTATGCTGCCCAATGTAGTCCCCGACATTATACTGTGGGATAGGCAGTCCTGGTGGAGGATGTGGTACATCACTCAACATAGGCACCATGTTTCCTGCACCACTGAGTACTGATGGTGAATTCAGTTCTGCAACTGCATCTGAACTTGGAGGCTGAAATAAACACGTTTATATTTTCCATGCAATATAACTTTATTAAAACATTGTTAATTAAATCATATTCTAGTTTTTAATATATACAACTAGAAAATTTAGTAACATGTTTAAAATAGCTTTTAGGCATACAACATGATAATATGAACTGTCAGATATCCATATGATAAAAGTAATAGTGAACTACAGTTTATCAACTTAACAATTATTTATATCACTTAGTTTATAAATGTGTTTAAAGTTAAAAGATCTAATGTGGTTGTTTTGATATAAAGTTAGTAGGTCATTTTAGTTTTATGAAATATTAATACCAACAAATGCAATGGTAATCTAAATTTTAACCCATTCTTTTTTAAAGTTTAATAGGCAAACATAAAGGTAAGCACATCTAAGAACAATATTCACAATAAAATCTATAAATTCCTCTTGGGATAATGTGAAACAATATGAGTAGCTAGCAATCTTCTATAATAATAAAAGAGTTATTTTCTATAGCTTAAAAATAAATGAAGGTAATTTATAAATAACATATTTCTCCATCTATTTGAATAATAGAAGTGTAATGTGGTTTACCTTAAACATAAATAAAGCATAAGAGCAAAATGTTTGCATTTTTAGACAAAAAGCACATAAAAATAAAATAAACCCAACCAAGAAATTAAAATATGGTTTATCAAACACAGAGCTGTCAAAATTATATGTTATTATTTTTTTTACTTTATAATTGAAGCAAATACTATGTTTTTATAACTATTAAACTGATTTAGTATATTTATGTTTATGTAAATAATTAACAATGAACTTTAATCAAATATTTAAATGTCTAATGTCCTTTCGGCCTTTAATCACAAAATATAGTTTATATCAAGGATAAGCCATAATGAGTGTAGTGCATTGATTTATTATTAGTTGTAAACCCAAGAATTATATATGTGTTAATGTTTATTTATAAAAAGACCATAATCTTAACATATGTTTTTCCAGACTTTATTTTACATGACTTTTGAAATGGAGATTTCAAATAAGAATCTTATTATAAATTTTAGCAAAACAAAATATGATATATAAATTTAATGTAACTTCAATATTATATTTTTATAATAATTTGTATAAAGTAGATATAAGCAGACAAAGGACAAAAAAAATTAAATCAATTAATGAATATATGGCTATGGATAATGATTGATGACACTGACCTGTACCCCAGGTGTCTTTACAAACATGATACCAGGTGGTGGCCCCAAGCTAGACAAACTGGGTGGTGGGACTGACATATTGGGTGTAATAGTAGGCTGTGTAAGACCACTCACAGGAGCTATGTTTATGTTATGCTCTTGTTGTTCTTGATATTGTAACCTCTGGTCTTCAATTTTTAACTTATCAAGTATTTCACCAAAATGTGACTTTTGATCAAATGTAAAAGCAGGATGGTGCAAGGCCATTGTATACAAAAGAAGAATTTCTTCTAAAAGATCACCATAGAGGCCTTTCAGTAATCCACTTTGCTCCAAACTGACCATAGCATTATACAATGTGGTGGCACAAGCAAAATTACAAGATCGCAAAAGTGATACATATAATGCCATTTTCCGTCTCGTACGAGAATCTGTGTCTGCTCCTCCGATATCCGCAGCAAGATCTGTAGGATTATTAGCTCTCAGTTCGGCTCCACGCAACTCCTGAAAGTCCCGCTTGCCGAGCTCTTCGAGATACGTGCCAATAAAGCGTAATTCAAATGGCAAGCACATATTTAATAATGTACACATTGCGTCTATGCGTTTATAGCTTTCCAATTCTTTAAACCATGATACCACGTCCTCTTTGCAAACCATTTCCAGAACACATTGAAATTTTAAGTAAAGAATTAACCGGTCCCCTGCGGCCGTAGCGCCTTCGTGGCTTATAATTTTTGGCACGCACGTTTATTGGGATGTGAAGGTTGTAATCCAAGATATTTTGAGTGTAACATTAGTAATCCAAAGTGTTAGAAGCTTTTTATCACTATTTCCTTACTAAAGTATATTGGTTAAGCAACTACGAGCATTGCTAGTAGTTTTGTCTTGTCTATAGTCTATGGATAAAGGAAGATAGACAATACAAATGTGGATGTTATAATAACAATTTAAATGTTTTAACGATATGAAATGATAATTTATTTTACAATAGTAATGAAATTACAGTAAATTTGATTATCAATATACGCATGCTGTATCTTTCTTATAATTTGTATGTAATTTTATTTTTGTATGTACAGAATTACAATATGTATTATCAATGTTAAGTTATTAAGTATAAGTATTGATATCATAATTATTTTACTTGTTTTAATTTATATGTGAAATTTTATTAATTTTTATATCTTTATTTTTATTTGCAATAAAAAAAATATATTTTTAATCTTGAGACTGTATCCGAATAAATTTTGTTACTCGGCATATTTTTGACATATCGTGAACAAGTGATTTTGTAGCGTTCTTCTGAGTAGTAGGTAAATACAATTTTCCTCCATTGACTTAGTTATTATTCTATACTATAGAAATAATGGCTCCTGTTGAGCAAGATGTGGAGATGAAAAATGTAGACAGTCCAACTGCCGTTAGTGATGTGGAAGCTGGAGAGGTCAAGAAAGATGCTGATGTACTAGCTGTCCAAGACTTACGAGAACACGTTAGGCAAATTGACAAAGCTGTAACATCGAAGGAACCGAGGTTTGCTATGCGTGTTCTTAGATCAATACCAAACACAAGAAGGAAACTAAATGGTAATGTTCTACGTGCTATTATTAGTCAACTTTATCCTGCAACTCCTGACAAAGAAGCTTTAATTGCTTATGTTGAGAATCCGCTGCCAGGTGCAGTTGAAATAGAAGCCCCACGTTCACGAAGTGTTCCGAAAACGCCAGCGCCGGAAGTAGATGCATACATACATCTTTTAGTGTTGCTTCGATTATTAGATACTAATAAACTTGAAGAAGCCGTTGAATGTTCTCAGCAGCTGATGAGTAAGGTAACAGCTCAAAACCGTCGAACTCTTGATCTGATTGCAGCCAAATGTTATTTCTACCACTCAAGAGTATTTGAACTTACCAATAAGTTAGACCTCATAAGAGGATTGCTGCATGCTCGTTTGAGAACTTCAACTTTACGAAATGATTATGAAGGTCAGGCAGTATTAATAAATTGCCTCTTACGAAACTATCTACATTATGCTCTGTATGATCAGGCAGACAAATTGGTTAGCAAATCAGTGTTCCCTGAAAATGCCAGTAACAATGAATGGGCACGCTTTTTGTACTACCTTGGCAGAATTAAGGCTGCTAGATTAGAGTATAGTGATGCTCATAAGCATTTAGTTCAAGCTCTACGTAAAGCTCCTCAAACTGCAGCTGTTGGGTTTAGACAAACTGTACAGAAGCTAGCTATTGTTGTGGAACTGTTATTGGGAGATATACCAGAACGGGCTATTTTCCGCCAGGCACCTCTTAGAAAGTCTTTGGCACCATACTTTCAACTTACACAAGCAGTGCGTCTTGGCAACCTACAAAGATTTGGAGAAGTTTTGGAAAATTTTGGACCACAGTTTCGCAGTGACCATACTTTCACATTAATTTTACGTCTGAGACAAAATGTAATAAAGACTGCTATCAGGTCTATTGGCTTATCATACTCTCGTATATCCCCTAAAGATATTGCCAGGAAACTGGGCTTGGACTCTGCTGAAGATGCTGAATTCATTGTTGCTAAAGCAATCAGAGATGGTGTCATTGAAGCAACACTTGATCCTGAAAAGGGATATATGAGTAACAAAGAAAGCTCTGACATCTATTGCACCAGAGAGCCTCAGTTGGCATTTCATCAGCGCATCTCATTCTGTCTAGAATTGCATAATCAAAGTGTAAAAGCTATGAGATATCCACCTAAGTCATATGGCAAAGAATTAGAAAGTGCTGAGGAGAGAAGAGAAAGAGAGCAACAAGATTTGGAACTTGCTAAAGAAATGGCAGAAGAAGATGATGATGGCTTCCCTTAAATATATTTTTTTGCCCAATATGTAGCTTTCTGTAATAAAATTTACTACAATTTAAAAGTATTTAGATAATCCCATTTGTATTCAATTTATTATTTTTACATATATGATTAATTATTGTACTCTTAAATATTTTTACTTTGTTTAGTAATTGTATTTTTTTAAAGGCTAAAATTAAATGAAAGTACTTTACATATTTCAAAAATTGACATTTTCTTACAATAAATAATATTGTTATTATAACATTTACTACACAACTTACAACTAAATTTAACATTTTATCTTAAAAATAAGATGGTTTGTTTAATATATATTGCAATGAATTAAAAAAACTTCTCTGATAAGACATTTTGTACCTTTTCCTTACCTACATACACACACATATATATATATATATATATTTATATGTATATGTAACAGGGTAGACTCCGACTTCGCTTGAAAAGTATTATGTATTTAATGTAAATGAAAAACTTGGAGTTCACAATAATTGTATTGCCTAGGTAGCGGAACATGAACTAATACTGTCATACAAAATTATATCGTACCTACTTAAATCTACTGTATTTTGTTAACAAAGCAAATAAGTACCTTCAAACTAAATAATCTATTTACTATTATCATGTATCTATGAAAAAAGGAAATAAAAATAACTTAAATAAAATCATTACCCGAGTGGGAGAGTAAAATTCTTAAAAAAAAATTGTAAGGGTTTTAAATTAATATGTGAGGGGTTTTACTAGAAAAAAGAAATTTATTTTTTTTATTATAAAATTTATTTTGATTAATTATTTTTCTTTTAATTTGATTAATTATTATTAATCAATAGTACATGTTAACAAATGAGTAATTTAAATATTATGCCAGTTCCATAACTTTCAATTGTCATGCCTTACAAAAAATACAATATTAAGAACCAAAGATAAAAATAACGTAGATTTTGAAAGTAAATAAAGATTTTTGACGTCAGCTGTCATAAAATATGTCTTATACGTAATCTGTATTTCGCAAAACAGATTATGTATAAAGACATTTTAATTTTTAATGATAATTTCCTTAAAACATATTTTCTTCCTTAGTACTATTTTACGATTTGCCTCTGTGCTTATCTAATATATTTGTATACTTCTACGAGTTATATCTTTCAATCAGCTATGGTTGAAGTTTCAATTTTAAATGTGTACTTTCACTTTATATTTATTCGTAAATGTCATGAAATCTAAGACAAAAATATTTTCCTATATTTACTTATGTTTGTTTTTTCCGTTTAAAAAAACAATTGTATTTTTATAAAATAATAATTTTTACTTTATTATTTTAGTTTGTAGATTACGTCTAATGTCTGATGGATTACAATTAACGATGGACGATGGACACTACAATTAACGAAGAATTTTTGAGCGTTAAAAAATTTCAAATAATTACTTCTTAAAATTTAATCTTGTTTTGCACTATCAACGAACACATACCTACCAATAATTTTTTAAAAGAATCGATAATAAAATATTTATTTAAAAACTCCTTTTACAAATATTTAGCTTATTTTGTTTAACACAGATATATCAGTTACTTACCTATTAACAGTTACTAAGCACGTAAATATTGTTTAATCAATTGTCGTTATATTGCCTGAATAAGCGATCACAAAAATATTTATAAAATGGATTTTACAGTTCCACACATAAACAAATTAGCTGAACTTCTAAAGGAACCAGAACCAGATGTATTACAAGGAGACGATTATACATCGACAAGTAAATGTTATAAAATAAAAGTGTATTTTAAAAAAAATCGGTATATAAAGAATTAGATTTAGATTGTAATTACAAACTAAGTATCTTTCGTTAAAAAAATAGACTAAATAGAATTACAATTATGTTTAAAATTTCTTTGACTGTTAACGATAACGAAACCGAACCGTCTGCATTAATAGTAATGCCTACACAATATTAGTTGGATAGAAATAAAACGATATTAAATGTGCGATTGATCATTTCATATTTTAGAATATGAGATAACACAATCGAGGAATGGCAATATTACTCCGGCATCATCACAAAAACTACCCACAAGTATTGAGGAATACGAAGAACAACAGGCCAAAGAAGCAGAGCAGATGAGCAATATTGGCATTGGATCAGGTGATCGTAAAACGCCCGCCTATACAATGAATTACCAACAGTCTGTCAGCGCTGAAGACATTTTCCTTCAGGTTTGCTTTCGAATAGGTTAAACTAAAAATGTCTTTATTGCCTATATATGCATCTTCCGAGATAAAACTGTTATAGGTAGGTATATGTGTCCTTATGTCGCATGTCTTTGTACATACAAGATTATAGCATCAATTTAGTTACAATAATACATTGAATTACATAGGTTCTACAAGAAAACTGTTACAATGCACATTTTTGGACTGAAGAAATTTGATCACATCAGTCAGCATCGTGTTAGGCTGCGATGGCTTTCAATGAAAGACCGCCGAAACCTTCACACTGTCACTCTCCTGTACTCTATTCTTTTCAATCCCGATACACCATCCTATCTTAAAGAACGATTTTCTTTCCTAGGCGCCAATTCCTGTCTCCCGCTTAATCTTCGCTCAAGAAGCGGAAAAATCCTAGAGATAACAGTATGTCACAGTCACCGTTACAGTAAATCTTTTACTGTACAAGCAGTGAAGTTGTGGGATGCTTTACTTAATAATATTAGGCAGTCCAATACAATAAATATTTTTAAAAATAAGGTCAAGAATTTCTATCTCAGAATGTAGTGTATTTATGTCTGAATGTATGTATGTATATATGTATGTATGAATATATGGATATATCTGTACTATACATAATAATATGTATTTATTATGTATGATATATGTATGTATATGTGTATGTGTGTATGTATATGTATGTTTTTGTATATATATAAGCAGAATTTATTTAGTTTAAGATCTTTAATATTTTTTTCTCTTCATTTTTTTTTACATTTTATTGTTTTGCATCGCATTATGCCCGCTCTTTATGGTAAATCCTTATAATTTGGTTGCCTGGAAGAGATCACTCTCAGTGATAAGGCCAACTTTGTACATTTTATTCTTTTTTTTTTAAACCTATGTACTATTTTATCAATGTACAATAAAGTTTTTAACTAACTAACTAACTAACTAATGCGTTTCAAGCCACTTGGCGCCAATTCTTGCTTACTGTTTATTTGTAGATACCTATTAGTTATTCTCTTGTAATATTTAAAAAAACATACCCATTACAGTTTTCTTTATTCAGAGTATGCACATAAATATTATACCTACGTATATATGATAAAGAATATCTCATTATATGCTCTTGTGTAATATAAAAAACAGATGGGACCGAAAACACCGTCTTCAGCCAGTTGCGAGAATTTAATAGTGAGAGTGTCTCTGCCGGGAGATAAGAAGGAAAACATTGATTTATCTGTAGACACCATTAGTGTCACCGTTGATTCTTCTCAACATCACTTAAAGCTTTCTCTACCACACGAAATTAACCCAGATTCTTCAAAGGCCAGCTGGGATCCGAATAAAGAAGTATTACTTTTAACGTTGAAATTACAAAGAGAATTTGATTTTGTAAATTTTTAAAAGTATTCTTCAATATAATAATTTACTACCTTAATATTGTTTTTATTCCTTAGATTTAATAACATTTAAATTCATTGTATAAAATATTTCAAGTATGGGCTTTATTAAATGGGTCAATCATTAATGAATAGACGCAAAGTAAGTCATCACAATCTACATAAATTCGCTGCTCTACGATGTTATTTTGTCATTTAAAAATTTCACATCTATAGCTATGACATATTTATAAAAAAATTAAAGCATATCTTTGATTAAAAACTAAGGCAATTAAAAATATTCTTAGTATTATAGCATATATAGCATTTTGTCATAATCGTGCCTTCGTTGAGAATACCGTAATTATTTACATACTTTGGATTATTTCTATGATCAATTTATTTCTAGTACGTTACTAATAATATTCAGAATATTTTCATATTTATTAAAGAAGAAAGAAGACTTTGTACAGTATAAGCCAGAGATGCATTTTAAAGAAGCCGTCTTAGACTACATTTGAGTTGCAAGTACCGACGACTGCGACTTGTTCTGCTTACGCTTCGACGCTATAGGAAGAAAAGTTTTGTTATGCACTTTCAATTAATTATTTATTGAACAAAAACAGCGGAGCTTCTACATGTAATTAAATATGTTGACATAATATATAAAAATATATAGGTAACTCCCTTAAGAAATCATATAGGCAATTCTTATGAGAATTTTGTTACAAAATATGTTTTCATAGCAGGTACATACTTTATGAATAAAATTCAAATAGTGTACTGAAGCTAATTTATAACACTTTTGTTTAATAACTCCGTTTCTATTTATTAAGAGTAATCACGGCCCAGAAGCGTCAAGGCGTCCCATTCGCTCGGCCTAACGCCATATCAATGATTATTTTAATTGAGTGACTTATATGAGAATGTTAACGCTTGATTTTATTTATTACTTACATAATGTGTTACGCTTTGTACTGAGATGTCTAAATTGTAAATTAAACATGAACTTGAAATATTATTATAACATTATTAGCAACTAGTTTTATTAAAATGAACCGTAGTTGTGACAAATAAAAGAAGGTTTTTTTTCTCCCTCATTTTTATATTTGATTAGTATGCTAATGTATGCTGTAAAAATCTACGTTTGAGAGAAATTTACTGTTTCTATTTACCATAACGGGTGGTTCTTAACGAAAAGAAGCTCCTATAATTACATTTTAATATAGCTGATCTTTTCTTACAAAGGCACTCTGATTTAATCTTTTATTATTGTACGCCAAAAATGATTGTTATAAACCAAACATTTTTTGCTAAAGCGCAGTGATAGGATTCCACTTAAAACTCAAGGCATAGAGCTTCGGTTTTTACGTGTCCATGAATAGCCCTTTTGGACAACTTTTGCTAAGACACTTTCTTATTGATTATTAGTGGTTGTATAATAATCTAATCTAATCTTCTGCAGCTTCTGGTTAAGGCTGCATTCCTTTATTTTTAATAAGTCTATCGTCACGTTGAGTATGCTGGTATTCAAAAACTTTGAGTTAATTCCAGTTGTTTCATCGATTACCATGTACTCGTATTAACTATTTCCTTGTGGTATTATAATATATAGGCTATTTCTCTTAATTATTCTTCTCTTCTACAACACTACAAGTAACAATTTACAATAATAGTATTTTACTATTAGACACTAGGTAAGTACACAGTGAACACATGATATTAATATGACGCCATATAAAGATCATACAGAGAATTTTTTGACGTAAAATTCACGTAACGGTGACTTAATTCATGACTTTAATATGATGTCATATTGAGTTCCATCCCTTGCATTTTTATGTTCTATATATTACGTAAATGTGGCATAATATTTTAATAGCACTGTGGCGTCACATTAAAGTCACAAGCTTATGTATATTTACGTCAAACTCAAATCATGCGTTTAATACAGTATTGAGACAATATTATAACGTATAACTGATATTATAATCATATTTTTACGTAACGAACAAGTCCTTATGTTACGTAAATCTGACGTAATATTATAATCCCATTGTGATATCACAATAAAATAACAAGATTATGTAATGTTTACGTCACACATATATCATGCAATTATAGGACCAATAAGTTCCTTTTCAATGACAGAAATGAATAAGACTAATTAGATTACAAATCCTTTTATATACAGATCTACAAACCTGAACTAGGAATGCTTGATGAAGAGATTAACTTTTTAATCGCAGTGCAAATGTATGCATCAGTTTAATAAAACTATCAAGAGATGGCGCCAATTTTTTTTCATTCGCAAAGTGACGATCGTTCGTTTTGAAAATTTTGTCCAGACCTTACTTCATAGGATCATTTCTATAGTAAGATGTTCACGAGATGCACAAAACGTGTGAAATCGTGCCAGCCACGATGAGGAGAAATGGTTCGGCGCTCTGGGCGTGAGGTGGGCCCGGCTTCGGAAAATAGTCCTCCATGTTCGTTCACTCCACTACTACTAGTGGAGCGTGAGGCGTTGTTGCTGTCTGAGCGGCTTGGAATGACGTTTTTACATAAACGAAACATCAATATTATATCAAGGTGACGTCAGTTAGGTCACAACTGGATAAATTTTAAGTAATATTTACATCAGTGTACTACAATAGAAATGATGTTATTATTATATCACCTTGACGTCCTTTATGTCATAATGGAGGCAATTCTTATTCAATTCTCATTCAATTGTAAGGGAGCTGAAAAAAAGAGACGTCATTATTGTCGGCTTGACGTCCGCTAGGTCGTATGTATGTCATCTTGATATCATCTGAATCAATCGCGTATACCTCACCTAGGGCTACCGTAAAAGATTCGAAATGTCGGGTTTTCAAAAATGTATTTTCAAATATTAAAATATATGCGGTTAATCTAATCGTTAATAAATATGTTAAAAAAAGTTTTATTTAAAATTCTATTACATAGAGATTTATTTGAGATGCTTGTTAAACGCAATTGAAATTTATAGTTATCAAGTTTTTTTCTATCTAAAGAGCAGTAAATATACATGGAATATTTTTTCTAAAAACAGTAGAACATTATTATAAATATATTATTATGACTTCAAAAATTTTAATGATACAACATTTATGTTACTGGTATGTTGCATCGTTAATATATTTCATATAAAAGATAACATCGGTTTTTTCTGCCTTTGTTTGTAACCTTACTTTATTCTAATTATATTTTGAAATTTAAAGTGTGACTAAAAATTACATATATAGGTATAAAATATGAAATTTTCTTTTTCAGTTTTTTTACGTTAAACGATTATATAATAGAAACTGTTTTTATTTAAATAAATATAGTATTTAGCCATTTATTATATATTTAAACTCGAATATAACACAAATAGCCTCCATTCTATTTAATTTTGTACAATTACAATACAAAGATGTGCGTATGTTTTATTAGCTGTATTTTGTAATACAATGTAGCATTAACAAAAACTAAGTAAGACCACCATGATATTATTTTTTGTTGATGCTAGGCCATTAAAGATAAATTTTATATTGAGGATCGTTTTGCAGCTACTCACTACAGTGTACGGCCACCCGGTTGCTTATTTATTTGAATTCTTACGCTCGCAATGCGCGGTGGCGAGCGTATCTAACTGATTCTTTTTATCAACGCTGGATGGCTTATTATTTAAAGTAACAATACTAAACCTACATACAATATTATTTATGAGTAATAATTACTGTAAAATAAATTAAGTGTGAAAATTTCGAATTGCTACTCTTTAAGTCTATGAAAAATACTGTGGATTTATAAGAAACAGGTAAGATATTGTATTTATATAATGCTTTATAATATTTCTTGTTATTTCTTGCACAAATTACATACCGTAAGATTTTATTTTAAAAAGGACTAAATAAAAAAATATTTTTCGTTGATTTCCTTAGACACTGATAAAATATTTTAGTGTAATAAATACTATAAGCATTTTAATAAGCGAAGCAAGTCTGAACGCACAAAATCAGCTGATATTAAACGCAAACGATTTAGGTAATTGTAGAGTCAGCAAATTTATTACATATTACATAACAGATATTATGTAAAACAATTAATGGAGTGATTTTATCTATAATGGAGATAGTAAATAGTCATCCACCACTCAACACGCTATGTCTCGATTACTATGGAAAGCGAAGGTACGGAGTGTCTTGACACTAGGTACTTTCTGTCTACCCTGCTATGCGGGATAAAAGCGTGAAGATAAAAAAATGGCTTTTTTTGTACATTATTATGAAATGTTGAAAGCTTTCAGTTTTTGTTGACAATTTAATATAATTATTATAATGAAAATATAAATACTGTCTAACATTTACGTACATTTTATATATATTTAATGTTATATATATATTTAATGTTATATATATATTTAATGTTTGTTCCATATTATCCAAACAGTGAATTCTATCGCACAATGTTTTCAAGTGAAAGTGAAGCTTTGTGAATTCTTTGTACAGAGTTATATATTTGTACTATATAACAATATAAAATAATCGTAATAACTGTTAAAAAATAGTTTTTTTAAACACGTATGAGATCATTTGACCTCACCATCAAAGTATTTTTTGCTAGGATACAAGTTGAAATCCCTTAACTTTTGACATTTTTACATGAATGATTATAATTTATAAGGCGTGTATAAAATACATAAAATTTTTTGCATTACATATATACATACTGCATACAGACCTACAACAATCAACGCTTTTCTTACTCAAAAGTTATTGACACTTAAGGTCAAAATACAGTGGGAAGTAAGATCGTGATATATTCCAATTTCCTTCTACGCTTTACAACGAATAGTAAATAGATGTATAATATGAAAATAAAATGATCAATGACTTTTAATATATTTGATATATTTAAAGCAAGCATAACTTTACGCAGTTTACTAAACCTTTTTCTATTACGTTTTTTAGGAGGTCACATAATAAATTAAGATGATCCGCAGCACAATTTTTTTGATGTCTTTATTTTGTTCAGTTAGTATTATAGAACAACAAACTACTAAGCCTTGGGGTTATAAACGTAAGTATTTGCTTTTTGAAACAGTTTATGTTTCTTGAAGAAAAATCTTAAGAAAATGTGAAATTTAATAGCTTAAAATTTGCAGAACTTTTTCCTTCAAGTAAAATTCCTGAGAATGGCTTAAGCCCGAGCAGATCAGTTGTGAGGCGTAAAATTGTATTGTATCATAATTTTTTCCGTACAAAAGTACGGCCGACAGCTTCAAATATGCTTTTGATGGTACGTAATTGAAATAAAGTTTTTTAAAATATTATTAAAATATAGTTTTTTCTGCTTTCTTATTTGTTGGAATTAAGATCATGAAAATTTAAATATTTAATTTAAAGCATATCACAATGTTAGTGCCGGTGTAAAAGTAATATGTTTAATATAACTCAAGTTAATAAGAACTTTGATTTTCGCGATTTTTATACTTTTTAAATGAAATTATTTTAACCGGATTAATCGCGTATATTTTGGTATTTGAGTCCGTACGCGATTAAACCGGTTAAAATAGTTTCATTTAAAATAACTCAAGTTAATCGTAATGCACATTAGGTGGTAAATAAAAAAAAACAACTTGAAACTCGCGTATTTTTAACTGATCTCAAGCCAAGTGATAAAATCAAATGAAGAGACGCTTCAATGAAGGTGTTATATCGTAAAATTGGAACTCCGAGGAAATGGAGTTTTAATATTTTAATCAAAATATTATAAGGGATACTAACTAAACTATTTAATTCAAAAATATTGTTAATTAATTAAATTGTTCTAATATATTTTAATAGATTACTACAATACAAATAACGAAATTTTTGATTAGCAATAAAAGGTTGAATTTAAGTTTTAAATAGAAAGTTTTAGTAAGAAAACTATATCTTACCTGCCTACCTACATTTTATCCCGCATAGCAGGGTAGTCAGAGATAACCTAGTGTCGAGATACTTCCTTTATTTCTTTTCTTTCGGAATCGAAACATTGAGTTTTGAGTAGCGGAATATGTTCGGAAGCGTATAATAATCACAACATGCAAATATGAAAGCTTAGTAATTATTTATATCACTGACAAATATATAACCTTCATTCACGCGTCTCTTAAATTGTGAAATCTTTAAGCAGGCTAAGTTATCTATAACATATTGAAATTTTATAAAGTTATGACGTTTTCTCCTGTTTTTTATTGTAATATTTTAACATTTTTTTTCATACAATTCCCAAAGTAATTGCATATCGCAGTAAAGCAATGTAATGGAGCAATTGAGTCTGAATTAACTTTAATCTAAACCCCAAAGTTTTGTAATTCTTTTACGATAGTTTTATTTTACAAAATCTGTATAGGTATACATTTGTATATATCTATATAGGTGTACAGATGTTGTATTGGAAAAAATAATATAATTTTTGACATTACAGTCCTGGCATCCGCTTGCTGCTCAGCAAGCTCAAAGATACGCAGACAAATGTGTTTTTTTAACTCATAACGATCCCAGAGAAAATACCGTGCCATATCTAGGAAGTTGTGGGCAAAATCTTTTTGCATCGTCACAAAAAACACCGTGGTACGTAAAAAATTGATTTTATTATTGTAAAAACAATATACCTACATTAAAAAAGTTGTTTAAGGTTTGTTGTTTAAAGTTTTATTTTGACGGCAGAGTTATTAATTTTAACTTATTTTATTAATTATATATCTTTTATACATAGAAATATTACGAATATATTGTATAATAAATTCTATATGACAAAACTCAACTCGACATTTTAAATTTGTTATTTAAGTTTAATTACATAGGTACTAAACATGTGGCTTCTTATAAACGTTTATACCTGTGTTTCTTTGTCTATCCGTTGTATTTTTATTGTGCACGATCTTTTAACCTTACTATAAACATAATAGGGAATTCGTGAACATCTAATTAAAGATTTCACAGACTGACATGGCAATAATCACATGCCCTTTGTAGTTTACATATATATGTACTGTAATGTGCATTATTATGTTGCTTGAGGCAATTATGTTGTTAGCCAAGATAAAACATCTCAAAAATATCCCGGCGTACAATACTCGTACTTACTTTTTTACTTACCTACTGTTTAAGATTCATAGTTGTTGGTAGATATAAATAACTATTTAAGTTACTCTTCATAATAGACATGATATTTCCTAAAGAATTTGTTTTTTAAAAAACATAGAAAGTTATATATTTTTGTTATTATTCAGATTTATTTTTTTAATGTTTATAATAAAAAAATGATAAAAATCAATATTTTCCTATTCAGCATTAAGTGCTGCGTAATAAAGTGTGCGTAATGGGCGCATCGATTATTAAATTATTATTTACATAGTAATTTGCCGTATCAGCGATCTTATTTAAATGGTGTAGTTTAGTGTTTATTTAAAATAAACATTATATTAAGCAAAAACGAAATTAAGCATTTTTGTTACTTAAGAAATTAAGTAACAAAAATGCTTAACTTCGTTAATCTGAAGATGTTACCGCGAATTACTAAGAAGACCATAAATATATACATAGACATGTTAAACTGACCTTCGAAATTTTGTTTTTCTGAATCATCAACGAGTACAAGTTCTTAAATAACTTAATAATTTTATGTTAATTTTTCCAAATAACAATACTCATTCATTTGCTTATACGGTGTTTGTAACAGACGGTCTGTCTTTTTGATGGTACCTATAGACCAACGATAGGTAAGGGACTTGATGATTAATTCATGGCATTCATATTGTGACTTTTAACAAAGGAATTTCTAAGAAACCTCAAAACTTTCTTGTAATGTTTGTTACATCGCAAATAAAGCGTCATTCGATGTAACTGTAACTAATATATTTATTTGCAGTACTTATATTTTTTTAGCTTCACACTTTTATCTCGCATAGTATGCTATCTCGCACAGGAAATGCCTAGTGTCAAGACACTCCGTACTCCGATTTCCGCCGAATTAACAACATAGTTTGTTGTGTGGCGGTACTCAAACCGCCGCTTTGCCTTACTGCAGGGACAAAATGAAAATAATTTAAATGTAATCATTCACCCGACTGGAAATTGTATCCACAACTAATCGCATTTACAGTCACATGCTGTCCTGTATATACTACAGGTAGTGTGAATCTATCAATGTATTTACTACAGGTAGCTTTAAATTTAGAATAGAATATTTACTACTTATCTCGTTTCTTGACTGTATTTTATCTTTCGTCTATTACAAATACTTGTGCTTGATTCGAGAGTCTTTTATTTAAATAGAGCGAAAAAAATATTTGCATGCATATATTTTGTATATTAGAATTTGAGCTTATAATATTGCATATGGTACAACTGTCAGTCATAAAAATTAAAAAAAAAATGTATATAAATAAACCAAAAATATAACAGGGTAATAATGACTTTCCAGGTTCTTCGCCATTAAAAGTTGGTTTCTTGAATACAAAAACTTTACATATGGAGCGCCAATAACGAATTTCAAGGCAATTGGGCACTACACTCAGATGGTTTGGGCTACGAGCCACAAGGTCGGTTGTGGTGTTGCCCGATGCGCAGGCGGCCCTTGGGGACAGTTTTATAATTACGTTTGCCATTATTGTCCTACGTAAGTTATACTATCTTTATATTATAATATTTATTAGAAGTCCACAGTATACAATTATTTACGTTTGTTTATATAGCTATATATGAGGCTTTCAAGGTCGATTCCACCAACAACATATAAAAATAAAATTGGTTATGGATAAAGCCAGCTAGCTGTTACTAGCTAATCTACATACTCTACTTAAAATTGATTACTTTTAAATTTATTATGAACTCGAGTGAAATAAATTAATAAAATTGAAATTGCCTATCCGGACTAATAAATATTATATTTCATTTTTTACTTTTAAAATAATGTTTTTAAGTTAGTATATTTTTTGCTAACTGAGAAAGAAACAAATTAGAATGTAACATTCGTGTTTAGGAGGTACTTACATTAACTCTTGTATTCAATATTGAGATCAAATATATTTTTCGATAGAGGAATACAAATTGTGTACATTAAAATACCAGTGTATGTACATGTGTACATATATTAAGCGTTTTGTTGAATGCTATTTGTGGTTAATGCTAAACGCTTGTTTTGCATGCTGTATTAGTTTTTATTGCTTATAGATATAAGTATGTCTAGATAGACAGAGTTGTTTAATAGCTTTGATTATATAATTTTAAGACTAAAGACATATATTTAAAATAAACAAAACTTAAAATACACATATATATGTGTATTTTAAATTTTGTCTAAATAACATAAATAATTAACTGAAATAATTGTTTTGATTTTCGTCATTTGGTTTTGCAAATTAAGCAAAGAAGAATTAACATTCTTTTCCCGCAATGAGCTTACAGCGTACATCACGTCTAGGTCATTACATTGTTCTGTAACCTTAAGTAATACGTGATATGATCTATCTACAATAATATACTTACGTATTTAATGAAAATATCTCATAGAGCGACCTATATATATATATATATATATATATATATATATATATATATATATATATATAACAGTTCGGCATGGCATGTCTAACCATAGCACATTTCTTTTTTTAAGAAAATTACTTTAGTATTATTTTAAACGTGTTTTCTTTCAATTTATTTAAGTTAAACGAAACATTTAACACTAGAAAAGGAAAGAGTCACTGTCACTTTCTCATTACCAAAAAATGTTAATCTTTAGTTACTCTTTTATTTTTTTTAATTACTTTATTGGCCTTTACCACGAAATATAAATTTTGGTTTTAACAATTTACAACTTTCACAAATTTCACAAATTTTCACAACTTTTGACATAAATATCAACTTAATAATAAAGTTATGTAAAGTTACTATAGACTGTTATACATTGTAGTGATTGCTGTTTTCTCCGTATTCATTTAAAATAAAAACTTGTTTCAAAAAGCAGCAAAAGAGGGTGCATTCGGTTAATAGGTTAGCTGCATGCTGCTACCTCGCATAGCAGAGTAGACAGGAAGTAGCTAGTATTAACAGACCGGAGGCAATGCGTGTTGGGTGGCGCAACTAAAGCCGCGTTTTGTCTTACCAGAGTGAAGAATTGAGAATAATTCAAATATTAGCCCTAGTGCGAATCGAACCCACAACCGATCGTGTTTATAGTCAGACGCAGTCCAACTGCGCCACAACCGGCCTCGTAAATGCGTAGTTAATAAATATAATAAAAATAAAAAGAAATTGTCATGAAGAATCAATTACGATACTAAATAAAAAAGGTCTTTAGTCTTTATTAAGTGTTGAATGTAATTTTTGAATTACGCAGTAGTTTGATTTGTGATAAAATTTTATGAATCATTCTTTTTATGCGATTAACATATAGGCTAAATTGTAGCTATCGTGGCTAAGTGTGATTGCAATCGTGTTGTGCTGTAGGTTCGATTCCTACTCAGGGGAATGATGAGAGGGATGTTCATTACTCCGCTTTGATAAGATAAAATTCGGCGTTAAGTGTCCTTTGATTAGAATCTTTATACTTCTATGTGGGGTAAAACGTGAAGCTGTTTTTTTTCTTATGATACGCTAAATTGATGACGCCTTAATAAAAAGAATAGGTTGAGGAATATGAATACAATTGCTAATATTTTTTTATATTTATTGGCTGATGTTTAAAATAGACAGAAAAAATATCCAGATTAGATAACAAAATGTTATTAATATCGAAAGGTTATTCAAATTAACATAAAGGTATTTACTACTCGTTACATTGTTGGTACGTAGTAATTATTTAAAGTTTACTATACTTATTAAACTTTAAATAATTCTATTCGTCTCTTTAAAAGTAACTCGACGTGTTATTATGCTCAACCAAATATTTCTAATCTTTCTTAAACGATTATGGTGGTAGGTTTGATTCCTATCAGGGGAATGATTACATATAAATTATTTTCATTTACTTACTCGTTCTGATAATACAATGCGAGGCGTTGAGTTTAGCCACTCAACATGCAATGTCTCGAAATTGGGGGAATGCGGAGAACGGAGTCTATTGACACTAGGTACTTCCTGTCTACTCCCCTATGTAGAATAAAAGAATGAAGCTAAAAGAATCAAATAAAAATATAATAACATATTTTGATATATTGAAACGTTAAAAATTGTATTTTCAGGGGTAACTATGAAACTATTATTCAGTACCCATACAAAGTTGGTCCACCGTGTGGTGATTGTCCAGACAATTGCATATCCGGCTCGTTGTGCACCAACTCCTGTCCTGTTAAAGATTTCTACTCAAACTGCGAAGCGCTCGCTAGAGAAGTAAACGTTTGTGCGCAGGGCAAGTGCAACGCTACCTGCTTGTGTTCTGGAAGAATACATAAGAACTATCCCTGGTAGATTAAGTTATATTAAATAAAGTTATTAATATTGTTAATATAAATCCTAATTATATAAATATTGTAAATAAATGTAATCGCTTAAACAAATTGTATGTATTTTTATTTGAATGTTAATTTAAGGTTCTTTTTCATTTGCTATATGTAGTGATATCTTTTTAAAAATACTATACTGCTTAAATTTTAAAACATTCTTTTTAATTTATATTTTTCATAGGAATATATTTAACAACGTAAACAAAACAGATTTAATAACGTAAAAATGGTAACAAATATCTACCGTGTGTTAAAGTACCTATATATTTAAGTATTTCGGCACAGAATTTTTTTTTTTTAAATTAATAGCTTGGAATATGCAAATAACATGCAATGAATGTTACCATTAATTGTTGAAAAAAATATACCTTAGCTGTTTTTCGATCTAATTAGACAAAGCTCGGCGTTGCATTTCGCGACACAATGTTTTTAATAGATGAAAAGAGGAGGAGAATATTATAGTACAAACTTGGAGTATTAGAATTAATTATTTTTATTTGTAGGTAGAACTTAAACCGTTTAACATTTATTCTTTATATGGACCCTACGCCATGGTCCTCGAATACAACAGGTGAGTCAGCAGGTGGGGTGATTGCTAGTGCGGAACCAAGTTTTATGATCAACACTCCCTTTCTATATTCGTTAATATAGTTTTACTTTACTTATAACATATTTTTATATAATATTTATAAGATCAACATATTAAAGCGTATAATATCATAGGTTACAAAAATATGTCATTCGTTTTATTCCTTCTTAGTAACTTAAATTGCTTATAGTTATAGAAATTAGCATTTGCATGTTGTATTCCCGACTGACCGAGCGACATGTTTCCCACCCCCACTATCGACCCAATTGTAATGCAAGAGCGTACTCTGTGCGCACGGGCATTGCGGCGTCGGCCTCCGCGCCTCGCGTCCATCTGCCGCGGCCATGGTCTGTGACGACAACTTACATGCATCATCGCATCCTCGTAAGTCATTTCGCCGTCTCGCTTCCACACGAGGCTTCAGACCTCGCTCGGAGTTTTCCTGGATAAGAGTATTTGACGGCCTCGAGCCTTTTGCTATTGATGCACCTAGCAAGCTTATCAAGGTTTCGCAATACACCACGGTTGAAGATGTCAACAAAAAACTGGGTTTTAACGAAGACTTGACTTTATGGATCCAGATCGGTGGGGAAAATTCTCGACGTTTAGAACTTAATGAGTTTCCTTTGAAAATTCAAGATGAATTTCTAGCAAAGAATGGATGGACCTCTGAAGCTCGACAACTGAGACTTGCCGTGGATCCCGAGTTACGTCATTCACTACGCTGGTGTGCAGGTCCTGCTAGCAGATCCGGAGGTGTACTACGTTCAGGCACATTGTTTGTACTGAAAGGTCACGTTTTTCCGCAATGGAAGCCGCGACTCGCTCATATAATTGGATCACAATTACATACATATGGTGAGCTTTTTATGTCATGATAAATTAGATGCTTCGAATTATTATTGGAATTTAATAAGTATGCGAATTCATAAGTATGAATAAATAACTTATTATAAGTATATTAAATTTTAAACTTTAACTTATTATTATCTTTGTTTTAGGCATGTCATGGGAATTACTTGAATTAAGTGGTGGCAGTATAGAACTCTGCCAGCCAAAAGCACAAAAGTTAGTGCTCTGCGTAAAGCCAAGATCTCCCAACAACAACTTGCTCGATGCTGGAATCAATCATCTCTTTCTGGGGTTTAATACTGTTTGGGAGAGAAATATGTGGTCCTGCTGGCTAAAAGAGGTATATGAATTTTCATTAATTAGTTACATTGTATGTAAGTAATTAATGAAAATTATAGTTATTAGATTAATTTTACTAATTACAAACACGTAAAAATATATATAAGATTTTCACAGTATGACGACGTAACAATTCAAACTATGAATGTATGTAGATTATATAAACCTTCATGTAACCTAAGATAAACAGCATGCTGTATTACAATAGCGCATTGCTGATTTATAAATTATCTACCCATAAATATTTTAAAGTAAACAAATTTAAGATTGAGAATCGATTCCGGTACACTTCGCAAACTAACGATCCGTTTACAAAAGCGGCAAATTACTAGAAATCTGCTCAGTTAGACAATCTTTTGACATTTAGACGTGTATTTTTATGTTAAGGGTTGTGACTGCACAATTTTTTTATGTAAATTGAATGAAAGCAATATATGTAGTGCTTAGTTTTATACAATAGTTATTCATTTGCATGTTTACTATTAATAAAATAACTAAATATGACATCCAATAAAAATCATGAAACATTTATAAGTAGGTATGTTTATGCAAATTATTATAATGTTGCTAATTAATTCTTTTATTATAATAAACTTTTGAAAAACTAGAATATTTAATGTTAGATGTGTATTTTAGAAATTATTTAAATTTTATACAATTAATATAAGAGAATAAATATTCTTAATTATAAAAATATTAGAAAATGCAGACTCCGCCCTGCAACAGTTGTTACGGTCGACGTGTCCCAAATGCTTAGCGGGCGGGCGTCTGAGTCAGTCAAAACCGTACTGAGCGTTTACTTTGACGTTTTCTGTTGTGAACTTGTGACATAACATACGTGACATATGTATAACTAAATATTTAAAAATAGTAGTTAAATAGAAAACATGTAAAAACAGTATATTGCCAAAGGAGGTGAGCAAGGACACTTAAATGTCGCTTATCAAGTGAACAAAGTCGTGACTGGAATAACGATTTAACTTCAAATTGTTTCAAAGTCTATAAGCATAGCGATGCACGGGTTCGTCGGCCGCGGTGTTAATATATGAGCTTTTACAATAGTCTAAGTTTAGTTCATTTTAAGAATAACGTATATTTTAGTGAAAAAAAGGAATTTTAATTTTAAAAAGTGCACAGAGTTAAAGATAAATATTTTTGAATTATATCAAGAAAATTTTGGTATGGTTGAAAATATTATAATGAAATGCGATGAGGAGGAGATCGACAGCTTAGATGTGTTTTCACAACATAGCGGTGACGATATATTTCTGGACAGCTTGGAACCCTCTGTATATAAAGAAAAATACGAAAGCTCGGTACGTCCGCGTAATGTATTACTTTATGAGTACATGTTCCTACATCCATTTATGGCAGTTAATATATGTATCGAAATATACAGATATTTATTTAAATATTATCTGCCGTTGAATTGTATTCTTTTAATAATAATTGATAATAACATTTAATCAAATATTTTACGTAATTTGTACGTATAAAACTTTAAAAAATTATTTTTAAAATTATAAATTTTATATTAATCATAGATTACTTGAGGTTTTTTGTTTTTTAATTATACCATTATCGATTATAAATGGATCACAACGTAACGATAATCATACATACTATACAACATAATAATATACAACATAATAATATATACAATATAATAATATATACAATATAATACTATACAACATAATAATATATACAACATAATCATACATACAACTTGCATGTATAATTAGAAATATCACAAAGTACTAAAATCAAAATATATTAATTATAGTAATAACATTTTTGATTTCCGCGATTTTTACACTTCTGAAATTCAACATGTAGACAAATAAAGTCTGCCTGTGACCACGTATTATTGTAATGAGTGCCTACTACTGTATTTTAAATATCAAACTATATGCAATTAATCTATAAAATAGTTTAGTTTAAGATATTTTATTTAGTTACAATACAAATAATATATAGGTAATATACAGGATATATAAAATAATTGTTAGATACACTACAATTTTTGTTCATGATTTGTTCAGGGCACACAAAGTACACAGCCACCTAATGTATTGGACCTCAGTAGCGGTAGCCGATCACACCTGTCGACAGCATTGAATCAACATGCATCAGATGGGTTCGCTGTACGCGTGCTGCGCTTACGGGGGAATGCATTACCCACAGTGCCATCACAGGCCTGTGCTTTAAACACCTTGACACATCTCGACATCAGCGATAATAAGATAACTGAACTACCTGAGGAATTATGTCGGTTGACACAGTAAGTATATAATTGAATTATTGTATACTATTTATTAAGTACAGTGACTGTAACAAGTGTTACAACTTGAGTTTTACTTTCAATATTTGCATAAAGCTTACGTTATAAAGCCAAAACCTTAATCTGCCTTCACATTTATACTTATCTTATACTGTTATTCCTATAAAATAAGGTCTAATGAAAAATTTCATTCTGAAGCAATTATTACACTTGTAAGTGAATTATAATATGTTACTATGTACCTAGTCAAGTTTTGGGAGCTTTATAATGTGTTTTTAATTTATTCATTTAACTTTAATTAAAACGATTACTTATAATTAATTTATCAAAAATGAAAGAATTGGATGCTGGACAAGTAATGACTTTAAAAACTAATATAATCTTTTACATTTTTAACTTTTTCAATATTCCAAGGACCTTTTAACACTTGGGTCTTGCGAAATTACTTATTGCTGAGGTAAAAAGATAGTACTGAGTGACATAACTACCAAGTACCTAATCATAAACAATAAATCACATATAAATTATATACGAGTGACGTGTTTATTAACTATTTTAATATATATGTTAATAAAGAGAAAATATCGTTCTTGTAGACTGATTCGCATGTAACGTTATTAGAAAGTATTCAAAATACTAGTAATTAAAAAAGTAAACATGTTCAAGTAATAAGTAAACTATGTACGCATTTAAATTTTATGTTCCACATATTACATAAAAAAATTATCTTGTGGAGTTTTTATTTTTACTATTTAAATAAATGAAAAAAAATCACATAATGTATGAAATAATTGTTAAAAATTTCAACAGAAATTATAATACTATAATACAATTGGAACTATTTAGAAATTACGTATCGTAGCATATATGGGGTTTCCCAATAAGAACAATATGTTTTGAAATTGAAATAAAACATGTAATATATGTTTTAATTTCGTGCTCAATGGCTTTATTTGATAGGAAATTTTATGATATTTATGATTTAAATAAAATATAGTTCAAATGACCGCTACGACTTTTTTTGCACTGGTGTATACGGTCCAATTTCCGATGACTCGGTGCAGCATTTCGGCTGGTATGGCCGCTATAGTCGCGCGAATGTTGCGTTCAAGGTCTTGAATCGTAGCTGGTTTATTGGCATATACTTGAGATTTAACATACCGCCACAAAAAATAGTCCAAGGGTGTTAAATCGCATGATCTTGGTGGCCAATTGTGAGAAACGTTGCGAGAAATAACCGACTCACCAAACTTATCACGCAATAAATCCACTGTGACGGTTGCAGTGTGGCATGTTCCACCATCATGTTGAAAATAAATGTCATCCGCATCGATTTCATAAACTTTAGGCAAAAAAAATCGTTCAACATGTCACGATAACGGTCGCCATTGACAGTAACAGTACGGCCTTCGTCGTTTTTGAAAAAGTACGGGCCAATAATTCCACCGTACCATAATCCGCACCAAACAGTCAAATTTTCAGGATGTAAGCCAAGATCCATACGTAAAATTCGCCAGGTTGTCATTCTGGATAAGCCCAATTCTTGTGCACGTCGTGGAACGGAAACATTTTGATTTTCTTCGACACTGGCTGACACGGCGGCAATATTTTCTTCACTACGGCCTTTCCGTTGTCGTGTTGGTGGTCTACTAACGTGCAAAGAATATTCACTTTCCAGTTTTTGGATTATGCGACGTATAGCGAGCTCAGACGGTGCACCATGACGACCATATTTAGCACGAAATGCTCTTTGAGTAGAGACAATACTTCTCGTATTTTGATAGAAAATCTGGACAATTTTCAAACGTCGAGGTAACGTGAACTTGTTCATGAATAAATGGCAAACATTATTAAACACAAAACAATACAAATGTTAAATGTTAAACAATCAAGATGGCTGCTGTAAGCTATCAAAATCTTATCATCTCTATTGGGAAACACTGTACTAGCACGAAAATAAAAAGTTTTTAGTTTATTCTTTTATATGGTACACTATACACATATATTTAAATAATATTAAGTAACACACTCAATAAGTACAAAGCAAATTGCTGGAAGAACATCTGGCTCACAATTCGAGAACATTAGATCAGTATACGTTGCTATTACGGGTCTATTCTTAACGCTCCGTTGGCGGAGCGTGGCGCTCTGCATCTCAGTATCAACCTTCCTTGCTTTTACGTGTAATATGGTGCCCCTTTTTGTTGTTTTATCTATATTGTATATGAATTAATGAGCGGTACTCTTGACACAGACACTAGGAAGTTGAATCTTGCGCTATTGTTATGCATTTCAGATTAAATGTACCAAGCGCGCGGCAAGTTTACTTCGAGAATTTCTGAAAATAAACATCACAGCTATCCATATGACTAATAAATTTTGATAGAAACCAATAATTTTGAAGATATTATTGTTTTTATATTTTCGTTTATCAAATATAGTAACAATAAATGCGTAGGTAAATACGTGTATTAAAATTAAGCTCATTATATAATAAGTTCAAAAGTTCAAAACATAAGTATTAATAATTACACGCATATGTATGTCAGTAAGAAAATTCTAGTGTCGTCATTATAACTATTAAACTAACAGTTGTGAGCTGTTAATTAGGTACGTTTCCGTTGTGTGCCAATTTTTAAGCGAACGCGCGTCATACAAAAGTTTGTATTGACTACAAATTATACAAAAAATATATCAAGTACATATTTAAGTATGTTATGTAAAATATATTTAAGAGCCTTCTACTTGTTTGACTCGTGACAACTACATCAAGGTATGTCAACTATGTCAATGTGAGAAAGCCTAGGTCATGACATCTACTTTACTTCAAAGTTCGCGCCACGTTCGTTCGTCCTTCATCTTATGCTATTCATCTGATGCTCTTAACAGGTCTCCCTGTCAGGAAAATAAAATTAACTGTCAAGCGTTTTTTCTTTGTGATTCCGTTGAAATAATTAATTTATTTTCTTTTCATTAAACCAGTTTAAGTTTAGTCAAATTGTATTATTCTTTCTATAAAATCTATTATAATACTATTATTTTGTTATATGTAGAGTTATTTTTTTTTTGTTTCCCAAATATGTTTTGTTGTAGATATAAAATTTACTTTTTAATAATACTAATGCATATATATATATATATATACATATACATATATATATATATATATATATATATATATATATATATACATATATATATATATATATATATATATATATATATATAAATATAAATATATATATAAAAATAACTCAACGCAATGTTAAAAAATAACTAAGCAAGCTTTTCAGAAGCTTTATGCGGTAAACTAAATTCAGAATATTAAAACTTATTATCGTGCAATTATTAAAACATCTTTTATTGTTGTTTGATTACTACTAACATCAGGTACCAATGACAAAATTGAGGTTCACGTAACATTATACGTTTAGATATTATGCCATCTTTGATATTCTCAATTCTAAGTAAGTCTATCTACATCAGGGCGTCGAAGCGTGCCGGTTACGTTCACTTTGAGCGCAACCCCTATTAGCGGCGGCCTTGTTTGTGTTAATAAATACTATATACTGTATAGTAACTTAAACGTTGCGTGATTGATTTTTGGTTATTTTGTCGATTACAAATAATATATAAGGGATTTTTATGAATTTCTGCTGCTTTATTTAAAAATTATTTGTACATATTTATGTATGTATTTTAAAAAGTACATTAGTATATAAAGTTCCAAATAAATAAATATAAAAATAAAATAGTATATAAAGTTTCGAAAACTTAATACTTCAATATTAAGTTATAGTGAGATCATTTAACGTTAAACAATATTATTCATGTTTTTTTTTATTTAATGGTTATAGGATGGTTCTTAAAGATGTAACGGAAAATAATAAGCCGAGCCGTACTCTGGAAGTATAATAATTTGTAAGAAATGTCTTTCAGTTTATAATATGCCTATAGTTTACGTACTAACAATACGTAGTAAATAATTTACTAATTAACAATTAAGTATTTGATACTATCATACTTATAGCAGTGAGTCAAATGGTTTTTGAAGGAGTTATCTACCATATCCGTTCATTCTATAGTTCCGTGAATATTTAACTACTCGTTGATTAGATAAAATACATTTGTAGAATGCCATTTTGTGTTTCTTTACAAAGGCCTTAGAATAATCTTTTGTTTTTTTTATAATTCAAGTAACGTTAAGTGAATGGTAAAACAAAAATTATAATTCCCAAAAACAAAAATTATTTATGATGGTATTGCTGTCTAGTAGCCAATAGTAGGATTTAGGGTTTTTCCACTCGGGAGAATATATGTATACAAGTTGCTTTAATTTTTTAGAGGAAGCACGGCGTTGAGTTCAACTATTTAATATGCAGCATATCTAATTGGTACAGGGTATGGAGTTTTTTCGTGAGGGAACACTTCTTCGAATATTCGCTCAATTTGGGATTCGAACGAGTTATGTGGGACTCAGACGACAGATGTATTTCCCCCTATTACACAATAAAACCTCACAATGCTTCTTCTCGACAGCCACTACCTTAGGTCACGCGGATTCCAAAATTAGGAGTGTCTCAATATTATATTTCCTCGGATTCTTTTAGAATTTCTTTTTTTTACTATATTACCTTTTATATTTTGATTACTTTACCAATATTTTATTTTAACGATTACAACATTTTCATTTCAATAAAAAATTAAAGCCCTAATTAAAGCCATAATTTAATTAAATAACAAAAGGAATTTAAGGAAACAAAAGTGTTGTAAAGGGAAATCGACAGTTAGAGACCAGCTATTGCATAGATTTATTAGATAAGAAATACAATAAAGTGTATGTATTGTAACATCGCGCCGCTGAATCCGTTGCGCCTAGGCGGTATTGCCAAACATTGATAGGACTAAAGACAATACAGTCGGTAAAACAGGTTTAAATTATAATATTTAATTTAATTTTAATTTGGTTTTAAAATGAATACATGATATTAAATTATTTTTAGAAAAATACTTCAGTTACAGGCATTGGTCACCACTCTGAAAGAAGGGTGTAAAAGTAATGGTCTAAACCTGAATGCTAGTAAAACTAAAATTCTTGTATTTGAAAGAGACGAAGAAAGAACGGATGCAAGATTATGGTAGATAGAAAGGTATTAGAACAAATGAATGAGGTGATATATCTGAGAAGTATGTTTAGTAGAGATGGAAGATACGAAGTGGACGTGGAAAGGCGTATTGCTGCCGGTAACAGGGTTAACGGTGCTCTTGCTGCATTGATGCGACAGCAAAACGTCAGCATACCTGCACGTGTTGCCGTTCACAATGCAGTACTGATACCGACGTTGTTATACGGCAGTGAAACGTGGGTGTGTTAAAAGAAGAATGAAAGAAAGATGAATGCAGTAGAGATGAGATCTCTTCGTCGGATATGCGAAGTCAGCTTAGCTGACCGTATATGCAGCGAGGAGATACGCAGAATGGCAGGTGTAAGCGTGAATGTCACAATAAGAATAAAGAAGAACGTGCTCAGGTGGTTTGGGCACGTTGAAAGAATGTGCGATGAGAGGTGCCAAGGTGAGGGGTACGAGAGGTCGGGGGAGACCTCGGTTGACCTTCGAAAACACAGTATCGAAGATACTTGAGGAAGGTCACGTAAAAAGTATGAGGACCCCCCGAAGGCATGCATGAAGAGGATAATAACTGTGGACGAGGCAAAAGAGGTATGCAGGGGCCGTAGCGTTTGGCACTCCGTACTCTCTGACTACCCCGCTAGGGATGAAGCGTGAATCTAAAAAAAAAAATTATATGTAATGCTTAAATAAAAATAACAACTTCAAACAAAGGAAGTCACGTTAGGAAACACGGGAACAAAGTTCGTAAATATTTTATTTTTAATATTATATATATAATTTCAAAATAAAATATTAACGAACTTGTCCTGATTTTTGTATTCCAAAAAACATTCGTAAAGGGAAGAAAATAATAAAATGTGATATATTGCTTAGCAGCTTAATCAAAATAACAAAAAGTCATTTCAAGGTTTTCTTTTCATAATTACATCAACATAAGCATTCTTATCAACAATAAAAATATTTTAAAAATATTGCTTTATGTCCATGACTGTACAAGACATGCAGTGGGGCGCGAATATGCTGTGGTCAGTTAGTGTCTACACATACTTAGTGATAGTCATACGTATTTTGGATTTACTTAAACTGTTCGCAAACTTCTTATGTTTTCATTAAAACCTGAATTATTTAGTTGTGAATGATAGTGACATTATAAGAATATGGATATGCCTAGACTATACTTACATACTTACTAATTGTTTTGGTAAGTATATAAGAATGAATTTGTGTATTTAACGTAAATGTTTTATATTAATAATTCGTTCAATGAAGCAACGAGGTATTATATTTATTAAATTTAAAACCATTTTAGTTTATTTTAATAATTTAGCAGCTTTTGCTTTTTATTCTCAATTACGATTACGTAAATATTTTATTAGATCAAGTATATAACTTTTACTTTTATGCCAAATTCTAATTGTCTACGTTGAAAGTGTTAAATAAGAAAGACCAATATTATTAATTTTATAATATAAATAAATATTATAGGCCTAGAACGGAGAGTCTTGTCACTAATTTTAGCTTTTTCTAGGCAAATGGTCCCTTACAAACTTACATATTTAAGATTTTTCTTACATATGCAAGATAATCTAAAATACGAACGTTTATTATTACCATCTTGTAAATTATTACCACCTTATAGGAACCTACACTTAATTTTTAATTTAAATATGTCTTTTAATATTCAAACAAAGTTATACTTAAACTTACAACATCACGTGCCGCACAAGTATTACTTAAGTATAACTTACAACAAAAGAATGATTTAAAAAGATTTATAGATTATTACAATAAAAATAAATCAATCGATCATATTAGTGTCTACATTTTCACACGCCAACTAATAACGTAATAATTTCAAACATTGATTTATGCTCTAAATGAATTTTATTCGTTACCGAATAAAAGGCTTTAAAGGCATATCGTCAAGTAAAAAAAATATGTTTCATCAGTCACGGTGTATTCATTTGTAGGTCACAAATTTACATACGAAATCTTAGAGTAGAAGAAATTATAAACATTGAGAAATTTCTTTATTTATTGTGGAAAATGTTACACATACACACACACACATAGGTCGTGTCGCAGTAGAAAAGTCTGACTGCAACGTGTATGATTGTGGGTTCGATCCCCGCTCGGAGGAGATTATATTTAAATTATTTCCACTTTCTCAATCTGGTAAAACAAAGTTTGGCGTTGAGTTCCACTACTCAACAAGCAATATCTCGAATTCAGTGGAAAGCGGAGTACGGAGTGTCTTGACGCTAGGTACTTTCTGCCTACCCTGCTATGCGGGATAAAAAGTGTGAAGATATATATATATATATATATATATATATATATATATATATTGAGGTATTCATTCAATAAAGTACTTCGTACAAATTTTATTTTAAAATATTAATTAAACAATGTTCTTACGGGAATAGAGTATATATTAAACTAAATGAAATATATTGTGATTGTCTTAGATTTTGCGAATAAGGAAGCTCTGACAGTTGCGATATGATATGCCTATTTCCTATAAAGTTAGCCAACCTCTTATGAAATTTAGATTATAGGATTATATAAAATTGATAAGACATACAATGCACTATAATTTACAGATTTAGCTGTCATATTCACTAGAATGTGCACCTAACAATGTCTCGCAAACAAATACTAATTTGTTTACGAGACATTGTTAGGTTTTCAATTTCTATTATTATTGTATTCTTTCTTCTAATAACATATTAGTTATCTTCATTCTAGAAAGTTAAACTACTAAAACTAAAAATATAACAACTTATTGTACTTTTAGAATTAATCGTCATACCTAAGTATTAATAAATAATATAATTAAAAAGATTGAAACACAATCCTAATAATTTAAGTATATATGCCTATAGTACCTATGTGTTATTGTTTGACCTCTTTCTGTAAAAAGTGAAACTTCACAAAATATTTTTTTATTTATACAAATTATTCATAATTGTTGGTATTGATTTCGTTTAAATCTTAATTATTAGTGCGTGCGTTTTTATTAAAAGGATGTTCTTTTCATTTGCATCGTATTAGTTTACGCTGTTTGGTGTGATATCATGTAATAGGTTATATCTTAATACTATATTGTATATATTTTCAGGCTAGAAGAGATTAATGTAAGCGACAACGAGATCCAGTCATTAGACTGTATCCTGCGATTGCCACGATTACGTGCAGTCATTGCACCTCGAAACTTTATTCGCCATTTTGGGGTAAGTTTTTAATTATTATAAATAATAATTGATGTTTAATACTTATTTAAATTGTTATGAAATGAAACATTTGTCTCTTTGTTATTTTTTTATTTTGATACATTTATATTTTTTTCAAATGAATCTTAGTCACTTTGCTACTTGTTATTTATCCACGTTAACAGGTTGACTGAGAAAATATCTAAAAATATATAAATCAACCTTTGCCGTTATTTAATTTTACTGCTTTATTTTTTATCTAGTTTGTAATTTTAAGTGCATTTAAAAATATATCAACGTTGTGATAGCACAACTGCTGATGATGATAGCTTGAAATTTTATCAGACAAATCATAGGGCTTCAACCCAACACTCAAAAAAATTAAAAAAGATTATAGGGCCATGTGAATTTAATCCTGTGTAAAATAAATACCTCCTAGCGATTATTAATAATTATATCGTAATCATATCTTGAAACGTGCACAGTAATCTAAGAAACACGCTACAATCATTTATTTTGCGTATACGTTTATGTTCATTAAATTAAGTAAAACTGAAAAAAATAATTGCTTAAAATGATAATACTAATAGAGATACAGAACATAGTAAGTGTCTGTTTGTTTGTTTTTATTATTTTCATCAATACTCTAATTGCTAATACTAGATGGTGTCACAATATTTCACTGGCATCAATCACCGAGCAAAATGCATCCGTATTTAATATAAGTTTCTGTATCTACTAAATGACTACGAAAGATATAAAAAAATGTTCATTGTAAAAATTCTGGTTGTCTCTATGATTTCAGATCATTAGCCCAACACAAATGGGTCCTGGAGAGGAAAACAGAAGGGAGTACCGCGCGCCCCTGACGAACGTTGACCTTCGATACAATAGATTGAAAGGAAGCATTATACTTGGCAACTATGAAGTAAGTTTCAAAATTACAAGTGCCTGCTTAGGTCTCAAGAATTGACTCATTTTTTTATTGGGCAAAAAATATAGAAAATGTCGAATCTTTTTGAGATGTTGCCAATGATGTCTATATTTTCCTTCACATATGATAGAAGTGATGCCTGTCTCTCCACTGTAGGTGGCTTTTTGTTCTTATTAGATATCAGCAAGTCAATTAAATAATTTTCACTTTCACATGTTTTCCTAAGATTTAGACAGAAAATATTTATTTCAGTTTTGGTTCTACACTCGTGACCATATTATCAACATTCAAAGTCAATTAAATTAATGAGATGCTTAATGGTAATAATAATTTGTGTCATCCTATATATCCGCAGCATCTCGTTTCGTTAGACGTGTCCCACAATGCAGTAGAGGTGCTCGTGGTGTCGGCGTTACGTGGCCTCCGCGAACTTTACGCCGCTCACAATAATATACAGCACCTTGCGTTACACGGTGCCTCGCTCAGAATACTACATGTGCCTTATAATCGTAAGTGTATTGTTTTATTTATGTTTGTATTTATTATATAAAAATTCACGTTTATTAGTAGAAATTATTGACGTAAATTTGCATTGAAATACATCCTAAACGTTTTGAGCTAGTTCGAATGTAAATAACAGACAATTTAAATGACAACAAAAAAGACGTCTATTAACTATCTTTTATTTACGTAGGACACGAACTCAGGAGAATAAAGTTTCTCTCTGCCTTTTTTTAAGATGCTAAAACCATGCAAATGTGTAGGTGTCATTTTTACTATTGAACTATGTGTAATATGTATAGGTAAGGTACATTAGTAGTTTCGTTATTTCATTTAAATTGCTTAAAAATATTAAAAAAGGATTTTGTAATTCTGATAAAAAGTTATGTGTTTCCTCTTTATCTTTGTCATATATCGCACTTTTTTTAATAGGTGCGTGCCATCGAATACATAATATAATATTTCTCATTACGTTAGTGGAAAGGACATGACAGAAATTAAACTTATTAGTTTTTACGCTATGTTTTATGCTTATATATTTTTTTCAGAAATGGATAGCTTAACAACGATGGTGCCACCGATAAATTTAGCAGAAATAAATGTTTCACATAACAAACTAACTTCATTACCCCAGTGGCTCAGTGGGTGTTCAGATCTGACCAAACTCTACGCTAGCAATAACCAGTTGACTTCACTTCCAGAACATCTCTTCTGTAGTGAACTGTCAAGCCTAAGCCATCTGCATTTAGCTCATAATAAAATAACGAATTTTCCGTCTATGCCTAGACTGCGATCTCCTCTGAAAGAACTGTTATTACATGACAATTGTATACAGGCTCTTCCCGAAAACTTTTTCTCTATATGTGATAGATTGTGTGTATTAAACCTTTCAAACAACAGGTTGAGCCGATTACCACGTGTAAGGGGTGCATCACCGCATTGCTTAGAACGTCTTTATTTAACTGCTAACTGTCTGTCTGACGAAGTCATAGATGTAATTATAACATTCCGCGGCCTCAAAATACTTCATATTGCCTACAATTGTCTTACAAGTCTACCTGAAAGTTGTTTTACATTTTGGCCAGAGGTAGAAGAGTTGGTTATATCTGGAAATTCACTTATAAAATTACCAGACAATTTGCCACAATTAAATAATATTAGGATTGTCAGGGCTCACTCTAACAGGCTCCGATCAGTGCCAATGTTCGCGTGCAGTGCTTCAGTAAAAATATTAGATTTCGCACATAATGAACTCGATAGTATAGATTTAAGGCTTTTAGCTCCAAAACAACTAAAGTTTCTGGATATATCTTGCAATAAGAAACTTCAAATGGACCCATCGCAGTTTAATGCTTATAAATGTCAACGACCACTCAGTCTTGTAGATGTTACGGGACAGAACACAGTATCGTGGTCTCAAAAAACTAATTTTCACGAAGAATTAAATGGAGTGACTCCTTGGGTTGCAGGTTTCTCTGAATGCCCTAATAAAAAATTACAGTTATCATGTGCTCAAATTCGTCTGCCATCATTTTGTAATAAAGAAGGCCTTTTTGCTATAATTGACGGAGAGTCTGACATTGAAGTACCCAGAATTTTACAATCTAGTTTACCCGGACTCTTACTTGAAGAAAGATCAATCAAAGAAACTGTTAACGAATATATGAAATATGTCGTACTTTCGGCTCATAGGGAATTGAAAGAGAAAGGTCAAAGAAGAGGCGCTTGCCTAATAATGTGTCACTTGTCTCCTATAAATGTACCAGAAAACGGTTTCGGTCAGACAGCTAAAAAGTATAATTTAAGATTAGCAAATGTTGGAGATACAAAGGCAGTCTTAAGTCGACGCAGTGGCCCACTATGTCTTGGCGTAGAAAACAATAAGCGTATAGGCTATTCATCTAGATACCCTAATACTGTACCTGATCCTGATGTTATTCACACAGTAGTCAAAGAAGACGATGAGTTTCTTATACTAGGAAACGGTAAATTTTGGAGATCTGTCACAATAGATACTGCTATAACCGAAGTAAGGGCTGAAAGAAACCCAGTTCTGGCCGCAAAGAGGCTACAAGACTTAGCACAAAGTTATGGGACTGATGACTGTATATCTGTAGTTATAGTGAGATTTGACACACGTTCAGATGTAGATATGCTAATGCGAGAATTACGAAATACTATTAATACTACCAAGGCTGAGTGCAAAGCAGATTGCTGTTGCTCTAGGTTAGAACCATGTTGTCACTCCATAACTCCACCAAAATCAACTAGTGATAGATCATCGCCCAGTGGCCAAAGTGATCGACCTATAAGTGAAACTGTAAACCAACACTACGCAAGTGTCAGATCACATATAAGAGCATCTGAAAGACGACCTCGGGGAGGCGTTGCAAGAGCTATTCGAGTGCGCGTTGAGGAAGAAAAAGAGGAGGAAAGGAAAAATGACGATGTTCCTTCCTCTGATGAACAATTTAAGTGTTGGGAATATATGCTAGAGCAAAATACGCAAATGATATTCGATAAGGAATTAGATAACCTATCAAAAGGGATCAAGTCGAATGCAAGCAGTTTAAGAAATGTGAAAGGCTTATCTGGCAGTAGTCCACAGTTACATTTAACAGGAAAACAAGCAAAAGTGCCATTTCTTTCAAAGCATTTCGGAAGTGCGAGGAACTTTGGCAATAATTTTAAGCCGGAATTTCGTTTTGGATCAGGTCGAGTACCAAACGGAGGTCCCAATGCCGCATATTTTGGCTCTTTACAACGGCTCATGCCTTATCATTTAGAATACGATTTTGCAGTTATTCAAGAAAAAACTGCACAATCCCAAGACTCATTAGATTTAGAAGGCCGAATGCAACAGTACTGGGGAGTGGCTACAACAGAACTATGAAAACATTACAATATCTATTTAAAACGCAATTTGTAAATAAAACTTCAATCGAATTACCGTATTATGTGTTATTAATTAATATAGCATTTATTTCTCGACTAGATTTTTTTGCACAAAGTTTTGTATCACTATGAATTTACATAAATTACCTAAGTTCTAAAGAAGTAATTACATTAGCCATATATACATTAGTAATGATTACACAAACATATGTTTTTTAATCATAGGTAAATAATAAATTCTATTAAGTAACCACTAATTTGAGACGAACAATAATTTCAATTTTTCAATAAAATATTTTTTGTCTTAAAGTGAATCTGCAGAACACTCATTTCTTAAAACACATTCTTAAAACATTATGTACACTGATATTACACATTTAAAAGTGCAAACACAAATTTCTCGATATTTTATTTACAAAAAAGCCTCTTATTCATAAAATCCAATTTTAAAATTCGACAACGAATTACTTATTTATGTTACCTATATACAGTATATTCGAATCACTGAGAAGTGTTTTTATAGTTTAATTACTGTCCTTATGACATCACAGTTCACGTTTAACGACAAGCTCCAAGGGTTGTAAGCCGAGAGATTGCGGAGTGCACGGCACGGGATGTGGGGTGGGCGCGGCGGGCGCGGGGAGCGATGGGTGCGCGTGCGCCGGGGGCGGCCGCCGCTAGGGATAGCCACGTGGTGAGTAATGGTGCGGCTCTCCCAACCATGAGTCTGGAGAAGGTGGGAAATCTGGATATCCTCCAGCTGCTGGTGACGACGAGCTGCTCATATCTGAAGCGCCACCTGCTCCAGCACCTAAACCAGCACCGCTCATAGCTTGACCTGTAGCAGTTAATAGATATTTAATTAGGTTAGCGCTACAGAATTAGCCTAGCGTTTTCGTTTGACGTAAAATAATAAAATATAGGTAAGTGTAGAAGTTTGTCGCGAAATACTTAAGTTGTGGTAAAATTACCATTTAATTATATTGTGTAATAAAATGTATAGCAGGCATAGTAGGTAGCAGACAGGAAGTACCCGATGTCACTATTCCGTACTCCACTTACCGATGAAAATGAAAATTGCTTATTAAGTGGTGGAACTCAACGTCGCACTTTATCTTACCAGAGCGAAGATTTTAAAATAATTTGAATATAATCATTCCCCGAGTGAGAATCAAACCCACTATGGATCGCTTTTACAATCAGACTCTGTCCCAATGCGCAACAACCTGCCTAATAATTGATAAACCATAATCTAATAATTGATTAACCATAAATATAAATTAAAACATAGCCATAAGTCCTAAAACTTTACCAATATTAGTATAGACAAGATGATCAGGGGGGTAGTGGTAGTGCGCGTGTGGTGGAGAGTGCGCACGTAGATAAGGCGGTGTTGCCCCAAATCTTGCGCTAGCTGCACCTCCTGCGGGCGACCCTTCTTCGCCTCCTAATGCTGCCGTGCTATAGCTGTCGTTGCTCAGCTCTACACCAGAATTGAAACACAATATGTACATCTTTATATTTTCAAATTTATATCTTAATAAATTTTATAAAATACAGTCAATAATTATTTTCTATGTTCTAGAAGATAATCAAAACTAGTACTATTTTCCAAAAGGATTGTCTTATATATATTTAAGACGAACGATTCAACTATATTCAGTCAAATTATTTATTTATTTATTAAATCATATTTGTTTTGTATTACTTAAGAATACTGCAGGACGTTACAGAAAACTATATAAAACTTAAAGTTAAGTAATAGTTTATGATAACATACTTTTATAAAATACTTAGTGGTTCGTCTCGCTATTAATAAAACTTTTTGCAAAGAAAATATTTTTATGTGTAATCTTATACGGCATTTATATGTATCTTAAAATGATAATAGTTAGAAACAACAGCTTAAGAATGATTTAATTACCATGATGACTAAAGGAATCCAGGTCAATTTTCAATTCATCCTTGTCAAGCAATCTATCGTGTCTCGGGGAGCCGCTGCCGCTGCCTTTCATAGATCTGAAATATTGAGACCACCGAGTCCGCCCTGCATCTTTTTTCAATCTTTTCTCCTTCGCTCTTCTGTAACATGATTTTGTATAATATTTTTATTTTGAATGGATACTGTTTAGTTGTACTATTAACATATCTTTGACAGTTTTTCTTACTATTTAAAGTGCTTAAACTTATAAGACTCATAGAGATCCTGTCTCTTTGTGTTCCCTAAGAGAGTTCAGGATTAGTTAGTTCCTAACCTAAAGTTGTAATTAGCTACTACATATATTTCATATATCCATATGACTTAAACTAATACACACATACACACACATCCATTATCTTATTTTATATTTTCAAGTCAAAAAAAACGTAAATTATGTTTCATTCAAATCGTAGTACAGTATAGACCTGTGATACAATATTTACATATGAACATCAAAAGTCCTGAATAGCTCTAAAGCTCCCTATTGCGTATATTTAGCGTGTGTTATTAACAGAGCGGCGGGGAGTCAACGCCGTGTACGCGTTTAATTAATGTGCCTCCGCCTAGTCCTCGGGGACCCGTGCTGCGATATAGCCGATGGATTATTGGAACAACGAAACTGCCTAACTGTGTAAGCCGTGCGTTATTTTATTGATTTAATAAATTGAAAGAGAGCTTCAATATTTTGTCATGAATGTAAGTATTTCTACCTAACTAACATATGAAGTCAATGTTAAAATCTTTCGTATTTTCCTACGCCACTGATAATAAGATTTGTTTTACATTAAAATACTATTTACTCCTAAATTAAAGACACTGTAAATGATAAAAACAAAAGGTAAAGTATAGCAGTCAATTTAATCGATAGTAAATTAGGTACATATTTAATAACTTATAGGAGTATAGACGAATCATCCATTGTATTTAATGTGTATACATGTACAATAGGTATGGCTGATTAAAGTAGAAGTCTGGCATTGTGATAACGGGCGCAGTTTTACGAGGCGAGGCCAAAGCGCAAGGCGTGACGGCTGCCGTGACGTGAGCCGTTCGCGTGAAACCAAACATATCGTGATAGTTTAAATTGGACAAACTACTTACATAAGTAATTTTAGATCACACACACACATATATATACACAATTAATTTATTTATATAAGGACGAGGAGAATTGCTTACGAATAGAGTATATACTTTTTTATAAGAAAGTATATACTCTATTCTACATACATAGTTCACGTCAATTTTCTCTAAAGTAAAAACATCGATTTAATATTGAATATGTTTTAAAATAAACTTAACAATAGTAAGTCACATTTTTCAATGTATATACACAATTAATTTATTTATATAAGGACGAGGAGAATTGCTTACGAATAGAGTATATACTTTCTTATAAGAAAGTATATACTCTATTCTACATACATAGTTCACGTCAATTTTCTCTAAAGTAAAAACATCGATTTAATATTGAATATGTTTTAAAATAAACTTAACAATAATAAGTCACATTTTTCAATGTTACTTAGGTTTATACCCAAACAGTTTCCCGGACAGGTTTTGTACTAATATCCTACTAAATAGAAGCCAGTCATACGTGAAATAAAAAAATAATGCTCATAAAGTAGCTAATACAAATATTCCAATTATATGAAGGATATAATCATGAATGTATATTTTAGTAGAGGTCATTTCTTTGTAAAGCAAGGTCCCCACAGAAGGTTTGCTTAATTATTTTGTTTGGTTAATATTCATCCGTTTCATTTTGAAGAATTTATTATAGTCAATACATAAATTATAACGAGAAGAATATACTTTTTTACTTAGATTTGATGGTTTTCACAGTCGTATCTTAAAATTAAAGTAATCTAATGATGCAACTTAGAGTAATCTAATAAGAAATATAAGAAGAACCATTTAACAACTATTAAATTAAATTCCAAAATATTATTAATAAACATTAAAAAAATATTACCTAAATATTTTATCTTTTTAAAAAAAAATCGAGATCCAATTCTTATTAGTTCTTATATCTATTTTATACTAGGTATATACACAAATATTTTATATATCCACTTATAAGCTATTAAAGTTTTGTAGTGTCGCAAAATTCATGTATAATATAAAAATCTTGGTTAGAATCCGAAACAAATTTACTAAATGATATAAAAAAATAAAAATCTGAATCTAAAAAATCTAAATATAAGATAAACAAATAAACAATTGTTAAAATCGTAACTATTTAAAGATTATATTGCTGTCTTTGTCTAATAACCATTTCTAAATCGTTAGTGATAACTCGCTTTCTGGTTTAAGCATTTACGCAAAATTGATTATCTATATCAAAAATCAATTTTAAATTAATACGCTTGTGAAAATCGTTATCGCATAAATAGTACTTGTTGAACGCGATTTAAGTTCCGTAGTAAAGAAATATGCATTCACTTATAATTTTATCAACAGGTTGACATGGTAAAATATTATAGACTAGAACATATTAGTATTACATATTCGAAATTCATGTTTAAATTTTAATATTTTATCACACGGGCATTAGTATTAGGGCATTAAGTTTACTTAACTGAGTATAATAAGAAGAATTTACAGGCAGATCACTTTGGTTTACATTTTTAGCCCACTTTTTAAAGATTTCTCGAAAAATCATCGAGTTAGCAGATTGAAATACAGCGAATAAGTAAATCAGAACGGATATGTCAATGATAAATTTGACCTAAATGTTATGATAAGCAACAAAATGACCCGTTTGAGCATTTGTTGAATGGAAATACCATTTAGAAACCAGTTCAAATTTTTAATAGGTATATTAGGTACTAAAATTTTTAAAAATTAATGGTAAAACGATGTTATTTAATAAATGCAAGAAGTGGTATAATTTAAGACCTACCTGTTTTGAAACCAGACTTGTACAACACGCATATCTAAGCCGGTATCTTGAGCTAACTGCTCTCTTACATGTCTTGCTGGTTTTGGACTACTGCTATAGGCACTCTTTAGGGTCTCTAATTGTTTTGCAGTTATAGTTGTGCGCGGCCGCTTACTTGCTGCATCACCATCAAGGGAACCTTCACCTATAGGAACAATTTTATTAATGTCGTAACAATAAGCTTTTAAGAAAATTCAACAAAATAAATTTGATATTTCTTAAGAAAAGAATTGAAATAAATTGAAATTTTGTTATGCTCTTATAGATGTCTGATTGTAAAAATATACAAAGGAGCCCTATAAATATAAAATATTTATTTTGTGAAATATCTTTTGCTTAACTGCATGTTTTTATTACATCTCACAAAAGATGTATATCTGTAGATGTATATCTCACTTAAAAGTGATATATGTTTTGTATCAGGATACTCAATTTAGATGCAAAATTATGAAAGATGATTCTATAGATAAAGAGATAGCTTTTTAAATGACGCTAATGAAGATTTTAAAATGTTGTACTAAATCTACTAAAAGTGTTCTAACCTTTTGCCCTAGCCGCTTCATAATCAGGTTTGCACACCAGCTTTCCGTCTTCCATTAGATAAAATTCGTCACCAGTGTTCAAAGTACGGGCACACGCAGCACAAGCGAAACACCTTAGATGATAGACATGCGCCTGCGCACGCCGTACCACCTGCGTTGGTGGGATACCCTGGCCACAGCCTGCGCACTTCGTGCCGAACCGCCTGGGACAACAGCCGCAACCAACAACATTATCAAAGTGATATTTGTTATTAATTCTTTAATTTCATTCTATAATTAAAAAAGAACTACGTTTATTATCCAATGCTGAATTTTGATTTAAAACTTTTTGATTTAAAAGATTCCACTTATACTTCTGAATTTAATTTGCCAAATTGACCTATTTGTTTCTCAAGTACAATTTATTAATCATTAATATGATAAATGTAGAAATCACTTAATTCTTTTTTTTTAGCTTTTATCTTACATAGCAAGGTAGATAAAAAGTACATAGTATCAAGACACTTCGTACTCCACTTTTAGCCGAATTCGAGACTTAAAGAGAGAGTTAAATTTTACATTTGGGAATATTCAAAACGCTATTTATTTATCAAGAGACTTACTTGAAAAAATCTTCAGTACAGTATAATTGGTTATTCCTTGCAAAACATTTCCCCGATAGCATAGCACGACATTCGACACAACGTAAGCAGCCGGCGTGCCAAGTGCGATCCGATACTTTCAGTACGTATCGATCCACTATCATTTCGTGGCACCCTCCACACTTAGGTATACTAGCTGTAACAAATAGATACTGTAAATATTATAGTAATATTATTTTACGGTTACACATAATATTTTTATAAATTATTTGACTAAATATGTCGTTTTACATCACGTTTAAGTATTATAAAATAGTTTAGTTAGTAACCGACCGACTTATAGGAAACGCATAGCTGTAAAGGGAGAAATATGAAATACGATATATAAGGTAAGTGACCGCATTGTATATACCCCCATATCGTAGCTGCATGTTTGTAAAAGTAATGTCTTAGGTAATATGTTGATTGTTGAATAAAGAAAGTATTTCCTGAAATTTTACTTTAGCGTAAAAAAATGTTTTATGTATAGTTGATCTTCGTCTATTTTGGAAAAATTGGCAAGATGAAATGTGACTTTGGCTTTCGCTATCATAAAAGTAATGTCTGTACAGAAGACAAAAATTAAAATTCTTTATATTGATTATAGCAAATTTTTATCTGCCTACCATACAAAATGTGGACTCGTCAATGAGCCAATAAATATTTATAGCCAAATTATAAATAAAATCCTTTCGTTTCTCATTGACTGACTGATAAATGTGTAACTTACACGTTATTTAGGGAACGTTGTAGACGTTAAAACTCGCAAAAATTCACGAAAATTCACTAATTTATACTTATTACTACAAAGTTAAAGATTAGAATACTTACTTTTTACTACAAAGTTAAAGATTACTATACTATAGGTTTTTTAGAGCAAACGTGTACTAAGAAAGCATAAAATTCATAAGATGCATAAATTGCAAAAGCAAATATTGCCGATACCAACTGAGGTAATTATAATTTTGTGCAATATTCAAATATATTAAAATCAATACTCCTGGTTTTGTTTATACCTATTCTATGAAAGTTACTTTTTATATTATCTATACATCTATACAAATAAATAAAGTTCTAATGTTTTTATTATATACATTTTTATTGTATATATACCTACATGTACATACATGGTATATATACATTTTTATGGTATATATACCTAACAAAACAATGTCTTATAAGTTTTATCTATCCGTCTGCCTGTTTGTTCCTAATTCCCTCATAAACCTTGGAATTCTTGATTTAATAAGGAGTAACTTAGGCTACTTTTAATTTGAAATTATAAAATAAGGACTCGTCTCTAGCTAGACGTTGAATTTCACAAGAACGAAATCGTGGGCACAGCTAGTTATTGGTAGCTATAAAATTGTAAAGAAGTATTCAAGTGACATTTTAAAACTTATTTTACTATTTTTAAAGTGTTATTCCACACTTAGAATTAGAAAAAATCTGAGTGAACGCATGGCTTAGCGGCCAGAGTGCTTGGACGGTTTCCAAGAGGCGTGGGTTCGATTGTATTTAAAATACTGTTTTAAAGATTACTATATATATAAAGAGGGCATTTCTCGTTTGAACAATTGATTCTGCGTGTTAGTTAACAGAGTTGATAGGAAATTGTAACGGTGAACTAACCTATCAAAATTAGTTTAATTGTCTGTCGAACATTTTAATTATGTAGGTTTCAGAAAGTAGTAAAAGATTTTACAGTTTATTAAAATATTTTCTACCTGTTCTACCATTATATAATAATGCAAATATTAATATAAACGCCCTATTTTTAAAATTTCACACTTTCTTTTTAAATGTAAACACCTTTTGTTGAACCTAACCTTAAACTTTACATAAAACATTTTAGACTTAATTAAAGAAAGGAATACATTGATTACTCTACATTCATATTTCATTTAGTAGCTTATATTTAGGTATATATATTTATGTATGTACTTAAGTATGTACTTTAAATAAAACCTGTACTACATTACTTATTAAGAAGATAGATTATTAATGCAAAAAATGAACCAATATGGTAAAATAGTAAATGAACATAATCCAAAAATAACAAATGTTGATTTTATAAAAAATCTCATAAAAACAATATCAAAAGCCTATTTTTTAGTAGTATTTACCTATTTTTTTATTTATTTTTTGTAAATTTATTTTATTTTATAATGCTTTAAAATAAGATCCTTACTATACGTGAAAGAATGAAGAAAACATTTGTAGAAGAGAAAAAAAATATTAAAATTAACAATATTGCTTACGTATATTAGTGCCATAGTATTGCTTGTGTAAAACACTATTTATTTGCAAAATAAGATATTTAGAATTAGTTATTTTGAAAAGGCATCTGTTAGTTAACTACAACTCAACGGTGTGCTCTATGTACGCTTAAGACACAGATAATAGGTTAGGCAGTACAAATGTTTAAACAAACAGTCAACAAAAACAAAAATAAATTTTGATACTATTAAGATGCTTGCAGATACTACAGCTTTTTCAGCTATAAAAGCTTTTATTTCTTTTTAAATTGACTCATACTTCTAACACGATAAGCAAATTTTAATTGTGTAAATAGCTAACACTATATTCTTTATCCACACACAAAATTTTCCTTGATAATTGACAATGACTTGATATTTAATCATTTTAAATATAACTTGTAAGGCCTCCTTTATCCTTTGCTATGATAGAGAGCAGATGTTATGTAAATAATTTTGCCTTTTAAGTATTTTATTAAATGCGGTGATCAAAAAATTTAATATAATCCAATGAAAGGGACAGCTTTGACACTAGGTTCGTTTGACTACTCTACTATATGGGGAAAAAGTGGTGTCTTTTTTTGAAATAAAACTGAAATGCATTGTGCGAGACTTTTGGCCCCTAACTTAATAGTGTATTTAGAACTCTTGAAATGACCAATTTAGAAATTGATTAACAATAATCGATAAATGACTGGAATTATGTATTTATAATGCACCCTTAAACTTATAAACTCTTAAAGTAAGCACATAGTCACAGGAAAAACTTCACACATCCTGGCACGACACATTCTGGTTTACGTACATAGAAACACTTCAGGCAGATGTTCGAGTTGTATCGGCGGTACGCGCATGTCGGCAAGCTCATCTTCCGCGCCGGGGTACATCATGGCACCCAGCATGATCCACGGCCGCCCTGTGCCGCTGCGTCCGGCGCACTGATGCCACCCCTCGAACCAACCCCAAACCCTCTTATCACTGCCTCCATACGATTGGACGACGTCTCTCTAATGATAACAACCACCACGCCCCTCGACCAATCCCGCCGATCGGTCCACCCAGCGATCGATTGCGGGAAAATTCGCGTTTCAGTGAGAATGATATTGAACGTTTTACACTACGAGTGTTAGTAGACAAATGGACTCTATTGTTATGCTTATTATTTCCCGATGTTGATATGACTGGTTATATTTTTTATATGAATAATTTAAAGATAACAAGGAGAGCTTTACTTATACGTTCACATATAAAGCAGCAGTTAGTATAATTTGTATTATCTTTAGAGAATAATTCTTTGTTATACTTATATTTATTATTATAAATCTATTCTAAATACATAATGAAGAAGTAGAGATGTCAACTACATGAAATATTTATAAAAAAATTGGGTATAAATAAATATCGGTATCAGAAATAGCCATTCAGGAGATTTTTTTTTTATCTGTACGTCTGTTTGTATATTTGTGAGCCAATCACGCAAAAACTAAAATAAAATTGGAATAGAAATAATTGAGCTTTGCCATGATTTCATCCTGATTCTCAATGCAATTTTTGTAGAAGAAAAACATAAAAGTAAAATTATTTTATATCACAACTACGATAAGATAGTAATGATTTCTTGGTAAGTAATAAACAGATTGAGTAACATGAAAAATGAAAAAAGCCGACACTGTCAAATTACATAGTTTATAGTCTTTTATTAATACGATTTTGTATGTTTGAATTAATCAATGCAGATATTTTATTGTGAAATTTTATTGAAAATTTGCCAATTCAACGGTGATACATAAAATGATATATCGTAATTAATACTTCCCCGTTTGTAACATATATGGTATATTAAAAATTCTTAAATAATCGGAACAATAAATTTGTAATTAGTAATATCAAAAATAATCAACTAAATCAGATTATTAATAAAAAACTATAAACACAAATACTGTTATCACGCGAGATTTTGTATTATTTAATCTAAAATTCACATTACATTCAAAAAATCTAACCAAAACCTAAAGTGGCTTATATGTATTCGTAGCGTCGCGTCGTAGTCGTCGTAGTAGACATCACGCTAGGAGTAATAAATCCTCGTACTGTTGATCAAAGTTTTCCTTAATAAATGTTAGCAAAATAATCTCATAAGTATATCTAAAAATAATAAATTATTTCTTGTTTACATTGTTCTGAAATTGCTACGAATTAATACTTCCCCGTTTGTAACTTATATGGTATATCAAAACTTTTTCCATAATCTGAACAATAAATCTGTAATACAATCCGGTCTAGGCCGTGGTCAAGCGTGACCTGGCACAATGAATTATACAAGTGAGCGCGAGGGCAGCGGCGTGTGCAACTTTACGATCGCATAAATCAATGTAGAGCGTCACTCCCTGTACTATTCCTTAGGGTCGATTTGGAACTCAGCCCTTGAAACTCTTAAAAAATAGAATATCAAATAGAAGTATTCTAAATTTTTGCACAATTTATAACAAAAATTGTCCAAATATAACATATAAAACCTAAATCTACTTAATAAATAAATACTTAAATAAAGTAAATAATTTTGCCGAACTAAAACGTTTTGTTAGTTTTTCAATATTAACTAAGAGTCGATAAATGACATATGTAGGTATAAGGTATACTAAGTACTAAGTTGTACTAAGTTTAAATTAGTTGTTTTTAAAATGTATATGTAAATACGACATTTATACCATTCGCTGCCTATTATCAGTTAGGCAAAAGAAAAATTTTGAAATATCTTAAATAGACTGAACCATTTAGTTTTTAAGGGTCCCACATAAATATTTTTATTACTTATAATTACTATACAGGCATTTATTAACGCATACGATAATATTTACGCAACTCCTACATAAATAATTTATACAAGTTGGAACTTTATTGATACAAATAGGATAATAATATCGTGTTCTCTTCACATTATTACACCTGTGAACAGTACTATTCAAAGTTAACAATTGTACTTAATAGAAATGGGCTTTTTTTATTTTATAATAATAAAGGATGGTCGCGTGTGTCCCCAGAGCCAGGTCGCGTGCGCGTGCGCTCGGTAATTGAGGGTTGCCTCCGCGTCCGCATTGCAAGAGCTTCTTGCTTGTTCGCTAATCTGCTCATAGGATGCGACAGGCGTGTACTCAAGCGGAATCAATAAGCCTAAGTGTAGCTTAAGACCTCGTATGTACAGATTTATGTAAAGTCATTTGAATAATAGTTTAAATATTTCTAAGGATGCCATGCTTGTATCACCCTCGACGTCTATATTTATATCCTCTTCTCTTATCGTAGACGTCTACATTATATATCATTTTTCTAAAGAAATTAAGTTATTAAATTTTAATGAACCTAAAATTACTTTCTGTAGAGAAAATAAAGTATTTTTCTTTTTAGTAATCACAAGGGTTTGGTATACACTTGTAATAATTAACATATAATATTGGTATAGTTTAGATTTAAATAGAATAATCTTACAGGTATAATAATGATGTATTAAAAAAAAATAAAAAATATTTTATCAATTCTAATTTAAACGAAGTCCAATTCGGCGGAAAGTAAATTGTTTTGATACTAGGTATTTCCTGTCTACTTTGCGAACAAAAGCGTGAAACTAAAAAAAATCTTTTTATTTTCGGATTTCAGTACAGCTTATATGATTCAATCTTGATTTTAATGAAACTTTCACGATCTGATTTTAAGCGCACATATCTTGAACCTTTAGTTAAAGTCTTTAGACTTTTAAAATCTATTTTTTATTGTCCTCTCCACGAACAATGTCAGAAATATGTTCTTCGGCAAATATTTATTTGAAAATAGCTAATATGGTCTAAACAAACTTTTGCATTCATGATTATCTGTGGAAACAAACTGCAATATTGTTAGGATATGTTCTTCAAGTGCTTTTAAATTGTAGTGCTTATAGGTTTCGTCGTTTTATAGTCTTTATTGTTTTAGAATTGTTTTTAGCAGGTTTTAAGAATGACAGATAAGTATTGCAATGGACTACTACATCAATAACATACTTTGACTCTGCAGTTAGTTAACAAGAGCTTAACATTAAATTCTATAAAGGAAATCATTCCTCTCTAGCTGATACTATACTGTACAAATACTTTTAACCATTACTGAGGTCTTTCTTATGTATCGGCGGCATTTGACCTGAAATAGCTCGATATTTAGTCATTGTTTTTTTTACAATTTCAATATAATATATAATTTCTGAAACCGAAATCACTTTGAGTGTCGCAATAGGAGACATTATATATTCTAGTCTCTTATTTGATAAGCACATAGATAATATAATTGAAAAGACATATAAAATGCTTACTTTAATTTTTAGACAGGAAAGTGATTTTTAAAATGTCCATATTAAGTATTTTATATAATAGTTATGATACGGCTTATATAGAGTAAGCTTCGCCTGTTTGAAATCCACAATATGACAAATATGTGATCTCAATTAACAGTGTGCTAAAAAAATTCATACGGCGATTACTTTACAATTTTAATTTAAAGGATATCCTATGATTATATCTGTCATCATTAGAAAAGCGCAGAGAACGTGGGGACCAAATATTTTTATTAAAAATGTTACATAATTCCAATTATTTATTAAACAAAATCCATATTAAATGTCTGCCTTTTAACACCCTCTCTGTTATGTTCCTATTCAGAGAACTATTTAGGCCAATAGTTTATAATAAGATCTTCTCACATTTATAATAAAAATTATGTTAAAATCGATATTATCCATATCTCATAATTGAGGTATTACTTCGTAAGGAAATTTTGTGTAAAATATGCCAGAATTAAAGAAAAGTATACTTTCTATCAAAAATATGTAACTTTCCATTTAAAAATTGGTATTTTTTTAATGAACATGTACTGTAATTAACAACTTGAATTGGATTGCATTTGACAACATCATGTTTTTTTTCTTTTTTTAGTCATTCCGTGTTCAATGTAATGTTCAATGTAAAAGTGGAAATTTAATTGAATGTTATGTTTATATGTGTAAAATGTTATGTGTTTTTGTGTAAAAATGACAAATATTTTAAACTGATCCGAAGACAGTTACAACATACTGATTTCAATATTTTTATGAACCCCATACTATTATTAAAGCATAACTATTTTACGCGGGTTAAAATGATTATTGACCTGAAAATATACACATACTCGTAATATGTATTACATATATGATACAGTATACTATAGGGTTTCCCAATAAGAACAATATGTTTTGAAATTGAAATACATCATGTAATATATTTCCGAATTTCGTGCTCAATGGCTTTATTTGATAGAAAATGTTATGCTATTTATGATTTAAAAATATCGTTCAAATGACCGCCACGACTTTTTTACACCGGTGAATACGATCGGTCCAATTTTCGATGACTCGGTGCAGCATTTCGGCTGGTATGGCCACTATAGTCGCTCGAATGTTGTGTTCAAGGTCTTGAATCGTAGCTGGTTTATTGGCATACACTTAAGATTTAACTTACCCCAACAATAAATAGTCCATGGGTGTTAAATCGCATGATCTTGGTGGCCAATTGTGAGGACCGTTGTGAGAAATAACCAACTCACCAAACTTATCACGCAATAAATCCATTGTAACAGTCGCAAAGTGGCATGTTGCACCATCTTGTTGAAAATAAATGTCGTCCGCATCGATTTCATACACTTCAGGAAAAAAATCGTTCAACATGTCACAATAACGGTCGCCATTGACAGTAACAGAACAGCCTTCGTCGTTTTTGAAAAAGTATGGGCCTATGATTCCACCGTACCATAGTCCGCACCAAACAGTCAATTTTTCAGGATGTAATGGTGTTTCATGAACCACTTTTGGATTTGACTCACTCCAGTAACGATAATTCTGTTTGTTCACATAACCATTGAGCCAAAAGTGAGCCTCATCTGAAAAGATGATTTTCCTATGAAATTCGGTGTCCGTTTCCATCATTTCAAGCACCCAGTCAACAAATTCACGGCGTAATCGATGATCTGCTGGCTTGAGTTCTTGTGCCAACACAATCTTGTATGGATGTAGGCCAAGATCCATACGTAAAATTCGCCAGGTTGTCATTCTGGATAAGCCCAATTCTTGTGCACGTCGTGGAACGGAAACATTTTGATTTTCTTCGACACTGGCTGACACGGCGGCAATATTTTCTTCATTACGGCCTTTCCGTTGTCGTGTTGGTGGTCTACTAACGTGCAAAGAATATTCACTTTCCAGTTTTTGGATTATGCGACGTATAGCGAGCTCAGACGGTGCACCATGACGACCATATTTAGCACGAAATGCTCTTTGAGTAGAGACAATACTTCTCGAATTTTGATAGAAAATTTGGACAATTTCCAAACGTTGAGGTAACGTGAACTTGTTCATGATTAAATGGCAACATTATTGAATACAAAACAACACAAATGTCAAATGTTAAACAACCAAGATGGCGGCTGTGAGCTATCAAAATCCTATCATCCCTATTGGGAAACACTGTATTATTGAGTTTTATTTATGTACCTGAAAGTTTTTACTAAGGCTTTTAAAATGTATAGCTGATTACATAACTTTTAAACAATATATCTTATCTATCTATCTATCTACATTTGAATATTCGTATATTCCCACGTCTATTTGTAAGGTCTTTTGTCTCATAATTTTTAGTTTCCCTAAAGACATCCTTACTCTGAAGCGTGCCGGGCCCTCTATTTTGGTGTTATATTACTATGGGAAAATGGTTATCGTATGGGACGATCATAACCATTCCCCTCAAAATTCAATTGATATGATTCTTGTAATACAAAAATATTATTTATTCAGTTTGCATTGCTAAGAAGTTGTTAGAAACATTATTTTACAAGACCAACCGAATCAGGATAAATATACATATTAGTTTCTTAACATTGACGTTATTAGATGTTGTGAAAAAAATAAAAAATATTATATAATACGTTTACATAATGCGTTACTATTGACTTGAAGAAAACACATTTGATTTAAACATAAGTAGATACTTGAAATGTCTTCTATTACATTTTTGCGATATTATTTTAATTTACGTAAGTTAGCTAGCTAACTTTTTTTGTTCTTAGGACAGGCAAGGCAAATAAGCGTGCGGGTCACATGATGGTAAGTGATCATCGCCACTCACGGCCCCGTGTAACATCAGAGGAGCTAGAGAAGTGGATAAGAGCGTTTTTTGAAGGTGTTTATGTCGTAACGACCTGGAAACACTGCCGCAGGTAGGCCGTTCCGCAGTTGTGTGGCACGTGGAAGGGGATTCCTACAAAACCGCACAGTAGTAGAATTCCGTACCAAATGGTCGGGATGGTATTTTAGTATGTCACATACTGTGTGTACGGTTGGAAAGTACAGTGGCAGGAACCAGATCAAACAGTTCTCCAGAACACTCCCCGTGATATATGCGATAGAGAACGCATAACGATGAAACGTCTCTAGACAACGAAAAAGTATCAAGCCTGTCACAGATTGTTGGATTCCCTACGATCCCAATGGCTCTCCGTTATATGCGATTAAATGGTTTGAGCTGATACTCGGATGCACCAGCCCAGGGATGAGAAGAGTACTCCATATGAGCCGAACCTAGGCCCTATAAAAGAACAAACGGTGTTTGGGCGTGAACTTCCGTCTCGCTCTGCCAATGACACCAAGTTTTTTCGAGGCTAACTTGGCCTTGCCTTTCAGATGATCGCGATACTAGCAGTCGCTCGAAACGATATCAGGCGCGGCTGTAAGGGGGTGTTCTCGAAAACTGGTGATACGACAAATGGATTTTTTTTATTGGTTAACGCGTAAACTTGTGACTTCAGGGAGTTAAACTGAATCAGGTTCCATTCACCCCAGGAAAACACATTCTCAAGGGATGCCTCGACGGAAACACAAGTTTTTTTCGGCACTTGTCGACGTTTTCCCGAGAAATACCTATTCGGCAGATGTAGACGGCATTCACCATGCTGTCGTCTGCATAACAATGAATGCTAGGATCCTCTAACAAATCATTGATATGCAGAAGGAATAGTGTTGGGGACCTTTTTTCTCCTGTATTATTCTTAATATGTTTTCGAAGGTAAACCGAGATCTTGTTGTAATGAATAGTTTTTATAACGCTGGTCAAAATTTAATCGAATAAAATACTTTTTTATTGTTACTTGTGTGTAATTCAAGGAAATCGCAAAACTTTTGGCATATTTTTGCAATTGAGCACCTGAAGAATGATAATATTTTAGTGTAGCATAAATTAGAGGTCAAAAGAGACGTTCATCATTTGTTTGTTAAAAAGAATCATCACTTCAGTTAAAAACGAAATATGTAGAGTAACGTCGCCTTGTAAACAATGCTAAAGCACCAATATCTAACTACATCGACTGATTCACCACGCAACACGCAATGGCTCGCTTTCGGGCGGACGGCAGTCAACGAAGTGACAGAAGTTTGTTTTTTGACTACCCTGCTATATAAGAGACAGCGTGAAGGTCAAAAGAACTACGTCAAAAGAATTGCATCAGAAGACTTACATACTGTTAATTTATAACATATATACATATGTAGGATAAGAAAAGTATAAACTGTCAACGATTTATAAGTTTTCTGTTAAAGTAGTCTATAAAACCAAATAACAGAGATGTCACAATTTCTTAGCTATTCATGGAAAATTATTGGAATTTGTTAGAGCTTATGTAGCACCTTGTACAAATAGCGGCGACCTTACTATCAAAGCTTGCAAAGATATTTTACGATAAGGACAAAAATTCTGTGCCTGGTAAAAAGCATATTTATATATCTAATATTTTGACACTTAAAAAGAGCAAGCAAAATTCATTGCATGAAACGAAAAATAAAAAAAGTTTCTTTTCATACTGTGTATGAGAACTACTTTTTTGCTAACTTAATTGTTTATTGCGTACTTTTAATGGTAGAAATAATGTATAAAAATGAAGAAACAGGAATACAAAATAATAGTACATAGGTATAAAGAAAAATAAACGATTTTATAGCTCGAAACAATGGTTAAAAAATATTTTTATAAGAGAGGAAGCAATATAAAAATGTAACAAATGAAATGTTCATGAAGTATTTTATGTTATTCCTTCTTGTATGATAATACTATAAGTATATCTAAAAAGTAAACATGTACATATAAGATACTTAAAATATTTTTTAGCCTAACGTTTTTATCTTGTATAGCAGGGCAAACAGAGTGTCAAGACTTTCCGCCGAATTCGAGACATCGCATGTTGAGTGGCGAAATTATTGCCTTGCCTTGTCTTACCAAAGCGAGGTAATGACATATAATCATTTTCCCGTATGAAAATAGAATCCATAACCGAAAAACGTTTATAGTTAGATGCTATCCCATTGCGCTACAACCAGCCTTACTATTTATATACGTTTTTTTACAGCAACGATTTTTCATAACTTTTGTTTTATTATATTTTATGATTATAAATTAGTTTAGTCTGGGTACAATGTGAATTTAATAGAGCATATGTACCTATTAAACCTCTATATAAAATTAAAATATATCGTATCTTAATATGCTGTTTTACCGATTGAAAAGAATATCATTTAAGAAAAATTTATAAATAATTAAACATAAATAATACATTTGAGATAAATTTGTATGTATTTGATGTATTTGTATAAATTTGTATAACTAGATGACTGCCCTTGGAAGTGCCTCTTAGGCTTATATTATCGTTTTTCAGCCCGTATAGTCAGTAAGATATTTTAACTCAACTGCCATCTAGTCTCAAATTCGAGAGAAAAATTCTGAAAAGTTTGGTTAGAATTAAGTTCTGATATTGTTGTGTAACTAGCATGATGTAAAAAAAATCCAATTTGGTAATTTTCACAGTTTTTAATTTTATATTCTTTCCATTTCTTCACTGTACAGAAAGAACACTACTTATGTACATATATTTAAGTTAGAAGAAAATGATGGATAAAAATATAACACAATGGATGAAGCGGTGTTTGCCATACCACTGTATATATATCAGTAAGTAGATATTAATTATGTATAAACATAATTTATACAGTACTTTTCTTAACTCTAACGAATTTTTATTTAAATGACAGTTAGAACGGGTACCTCAGTATTAGAAACATACCCAAAATAAAAGAAAAACAATTCAATACTACTAACTGGTATAAAGCATGTTTATATATTTTACAGTATGCAAGTAGGAATATTCATTAACTTTGTGGCATGTCAAGATTAAATTAATTATTAACATATTTATTCTTCAGATTTTGAAATCTTTAATTGTGTGAATTAAAAGATCTACAATATACAGTTAAAGATGAGCATTTTCGATTATACGAGCTACCTATTACATAATGTAGCTAATGATAATGTAGTCTGCAATAGTTAATGATTTCATAGGTATTTCAAAGTTAATTTACCTACCAAGCAATATATTTACTTAGAATAATTATATTTAATTACAAATTGTTGTTTTATGGCATCGACATAATTGTAACTCTATTAATTGCAATACAATGCTCTGTTACATTCGATATTATCTACTATTTTAATATCTTATACTTCTTTTAAAACTAAGATATCCTTATAGATAGATCTGCTTTGTAGCAGAGAGTGGTAGAATTACATTTTATATCTGAATATAGAATTATTTTATAATAAAGTATAACCCAGTCAACAAATAATATTATTTATATCGGGCGCTAAGAGTCTCAAAACTCGAAATCATAAATAATGACAGTAGTATAAACAATTAAGGACGTATGACACGGCCGAGCACGCACCCACTGCAAACGGGACTTTAATTCGATAATGTCTTCGTTATCTGATTATGACGGGACCGAAAAATTATATCGTCATATAATTAGATTAAAATGCAATTTAGAGACGCGCTGTAGGTGGCACGCGCCGCGACGCGCCTGCTATTTTATCGTTCTTGTCAATGGGGGGTAGTCTTAGTACTTTTGCCAATACGACGTAATGTCATTCACTTAACTTTGCAAATGAACTCTTCTTAGTATTACAAAATATTTATTTGCTACATTAATAAAAAATTAAACAAATTATGTTATAATCATTTAAACCAAAGAAAATTATGGTACGTTTATTTCTAAATATATTACGACAGTATACCATACAGATACTATACAATACAACTAACAAAGTATCCATTTCGACAGTCACATTCATACATTTGTTTCATCAGTTTCATCAGTCGGATAAATGTTGATTTCCACATTTGTTTTCAAATTCGATAGTGTTATAGCACCTGCTTAGGAGAACAGGTCTCCTGTTCTCCTAAGCATCTTAAAATAATAAGATCTTTTATTATCACGATATTTACTCATAAATGAATCTATTTTATACAGATTAATCGCGTTTATTTTGGTATTCCAAAATAAGTTTTTGTAAATCAGAATTTTCGAAAACTTTAAACGTGTAGACTTAAATAATTTTGGATGAATTGAATGTACTATTCAATGAAGCCCAATACCTCATGTATTGGACAAATTGGTAATTTGAAAGATGATTCGAAATTGAGTTAAAAGCATGGTACGTTGATACATTTTGATAATATCAGCTACTTGTGATTGTTTTCAAGATTCGGTGAGCGTTACTCAGTAACATTACAAATGCATACCAACAATTATTTATTTAATATATAAGTAAATAAGTGATTTTATAGTATCAAAAATCTTTTGAAAGTAGTGATTTTTTTTAATAAATATTACTACTAGGCATTGAAAATTGACATTAATTGTATAAGTATGATATATATCGGCTACAGTACTCCAAGTGAATGCTACATATATTGTTATAAATAATCATTTAATTAATATATAATATCTATTTAATAAACAGTTAATTATTGAATCATTTTTGAAAAATAGCTATCAAGCAACATACAGAAATACCTCTTACATTCTAACTTATACTATAATATAATACTACGTTTAGATAGATACCATTCGTTTCCGTGATCAGAATCACGTACATACAATACAAAAACTGTTTAAGACCTTTATACCAAAAGCAATTAAGTATCATAAATAAATAGCAATTACAAATGTTTTCTAATAAAAACGTTTAAAATAAGTTACAGTAAATTAAAAAAGTCAGCTGTTTCCTTATTAACTTACAGTAACTTTGTGTAGCCTAAATGAAGAGTCAAAATTTTAACAATTGACCCAATATTAACAGTTAACAATATTAACAATTAATTAATTGACAAACTATTAAAAACGGGTCAGTTTATATAGGATAATATATTTTTATACATATTGTATATAACATTTTTCTAGTTTTGTTCAGATATTAAATTGCTTTTTAAAATTTTTTGTAAGTTATTATAATATAAATTAATAACTTGTAATTATAAATAAATGTTTTTATATGAAAAACTTATTTCTCTTATTAAATCTTGAATCAACCGAATTTTGTTTTTTTTCAATAATGTCGTTAGGCAGTGTCACATCTATGACACAGATCGCGCATTTAACTTGATCAAATTTAAAAGTGATCAATTATAAGAAAACATGTCTCCAGTTGAATTGTTCTACGTATAAGAAATGAAATAAAAGTTGATTTTTCTGTATAATTAATCAAAGAGTTAATAAAGACAAGCAAACAGAATCAAGTTTCAACCCACTTAGCAGAGTAGTCAGAGAAAACCTAGTGTCAAGATGCTCTGTTGACTGCTTTCCGCCCAGAACCAAGGCATTGAAAGTTTGAACCTTGAGGCTCATAATTGAATTGAATAAAATTAATAAATCGTCAAATGTCCTGTTTTCTCATTGTGGTTGAGTCATAGATTGGTGTTGAGTTCCGCTCAACACATAACGTAGAGAGAACTTCGTGTCTAATTACTAGCTTCTCTTTGTGTAGGTACACACAAAATGTTTCAATGATGCTCATGCTTGAAACTAACTAGCTAGAAAATTTAGAAACAAATTTCTTCTTAATATACTGAATTATTCTTAGTATATTTTAATTTTCAATATAAATAAAAACACAGACAGATTTTACAGCGGATAAGTGAATAAATCGCCAGAAACCATAAAATCAAAACTAATAAAACAAACACAACTCTATTGTCGCTCCCTCCAAAACGAGTCACCCTACTTATTAAAATTAATAAGTGGGCTCTTGCCTGTATTAATGATCGCACTATGTCAATAGCCAAATAATATATTTAGCAAACAACGTTAACCGCCTAATGTTGGGCCAGCTTTATACAAACGCCTAGACTTTGCTCTTCATATTATTAAATACAGGTTCATATTTACATATATTCAATCTAACATGAATTGTCTACATCTAGAAATATAACATTTTTTTACGTTTTATATTGTAATTAGTATCAATATATAATGTGCTCTAATGTACCATATTAAATAAATAAGCTTTAAGCTTAAATAAATAAGTCGATATTAATATACCAGAAAATGTTTAACAAAATAGATAGATGAATTTACACTTTTATAAAAAAAACATATTTCGTATAACTTCTATAAATACATATGTAGGTATATTGTACAAATTTCACAACTGCAGCGCTTTGATCTATTTGTTTGCCCACCACTCCAGACCGTGTCTGGGGGTAACCGGCGGAAGAGGGACCCTTGTTTACCAAGCAAATATTTTTAATAAGCGTACTCGCATATTTATCTTATAATTAATGATTATGAGTACTCAGGCCGAGAAATCTAGCTGAGAAGCTTTCTCATTAATGTGAAGAGATTTTTGTTGTTTGTTTATTGCGATTTGACTGCAGTGAGAATCAGGTTACGAGTTGAACATTGTTTTAGTGTGAACGAGTTTCGTGGGTTAATGAGGTACATTAAGAAAGCGGCGGGCGTGACGCAACCGTGGCCAAGCCGTAAGGTGTTCGGTAGCTGAAATTGAATCCAGACGCATGCCGGTGGCTCAGCTACGCATTTAGTTATGCTTATTCACAAGCAAAATAAACTAAGACAGTATTTCAAAACAACTGTTAACAGATCATTTAATTTTTATTTAAATCTATAATAATATTCTTAACCCATACTCATATAAGAACAAGAACAATTTATTTTGTTACTTTTGCAGCAAATGAATTGTTTTTAACTTTCTTTTTAACTGTTCTGTGAACATTCTATATCATATACATGATCACACTAAAACTTGAACGTGAAATAAATGTAACATGATTCCTTATAAGAAATACTAGTTATTTTATTTAGCTCCCAAATACTTACTTATTTGAATTTAAGTCTACTGTTAAGTAAGTAAACACTTACATATTTTTGAATAAATAAGAGTTTAATTGAGTTTAAAATTTAATTTCACGTGTCTCATTGGTCTCATTGCCGGTAGATTTGAGATTCTAGAGATAAGTCCATTTCAATTTCGGTATGCATGATATCCAAATCAAAAACGCATTTCTCGCTCGTTTTCATCTGGATTCATATGTAAAAAAAATTACACATAATGAAGAGAATTTCTTATAATTATAATTGAATAAAAATTATATATATATATATATATATATATATATATATATATATATATATATATATGAGTATATCTATATGTATGTACGTATCTATCTATTTTATTTATGTATTGAACTTATTCATCCATTTTTTTACTTTTTAACAAAATTGCACTTTCGCTGTCACCTTTTGGCATTCATCCTCTTCCATTAGTTCAATGTAAGAAATCCCTTCAAGAAATAAGTGTTTTGTACGTGTGTGTGTGTATATATATATATATATATATACATATATATATCTTAAATTTATTTTTTAATTGTAATAAAGATTATAATAATATTTCTTTACAATTTTAATACTTAGTAAACTGTTGTAAACCTAATACAACTGGCCGTATCTTTTAATTGAGTGGGCATAGAAATTCGTTTTTTTTCTTCTACAAGAGATTACACAACCAAGGATTAATAAATTTCAGAATAATGCTTCTGAGCTTTCCCAGGACAAAAAATTTATTCTATATGAGTTTCATTTTTTCTTTTGATACATAGAACCTAAAAAACTAAATAAATTATACAAATATTTTATATTTTTTTTCCATATTTATAATTTACTATCTAATTTCAATTATTAAATTTTATATTTTTTTTGAATTATTAATATACTTATTAATTACATATACTTTTTTAAAATTTCAGGATGAACAGCTGATGAACTTCATTACCCGTCATTTTTCAAATTATGATAATAGATAGGATATTTAATGATTCCTATTTAACTATTAATTAATAAAAGCTTACTATTAATAAAACCTTAGTTATAAGCTTTTATTAGACAACTTTTATAGCAATTCAAATGATGTTCTTCTATTTTTATTAGTAGATATGCATAAATTGAAATAATTGTTGGTAATCCTCAATAAATAAAAATGACTATAAACTATTTATCTCTATTAAGTAACTAAACAAGAATATGTAATAATATTTTAAAGTTCTATTGGAAGCTATTTCTTTTTTTTCGCACATCTAAAATAGCAGAACTTCCTTCCCTTACTAAGCTGGTTGTCACATTTTTTAAGTAATATGACATATAACAAGCTGAACAGTTTTAAACTTTATTGAGGTAGAACTAACTAGAACTAACTATACGTAATTCGTATGATTGCTTCCTCTTCATGTTTATAGCAACAACTTTATGCAATTTTTTATTGTTATTTTACGTGGAACTATTTTAATAATGATAATAATGGTAAAAAATAATAAATAAGAAAAGAACAACGTTGTGTTTTACTTTACGGTTATGGAACCGTTTTTTCGTCCTTGCGACATTCCTTAGAAGTTATCGAGTAGACGGCGATTTTAAAATTTTGATATATTTACTTACTATTTACGCCTAAAAGCCATAAATTAAGAAAAAAATAAACAATATTTACTAAAAATATTTATAACACCGAAACATAATTTTAACATATTCAAAAAATTTAATATGTTAGTGATATTTATGGACGAAGAAGGTTATAATAGTAATAAAACAAGTTTGAGATTTTCAATTTATACCAGAATTGTAATAATAATTAATAATTAATATTAATAATAATTGTAAAGTTTTTAGTACGGCACTGTATAAATTTGTCGTTGTTAATACCTTATCATGTTTTCTATAGAGTAAGTACGTAACTATATATATATATATATATATATATATATATATATATATATATATATATATATATATATATATATATATATATATATATATATATTACATTTTCCCACAACTTAGGTGTACTCATAAAAACCTTTTGTTAGATGCAATTTTTTTCATTATTGACTTTCTGTTATATGTGAATATGCTCAATAAAAAATCTGTTATATCACAGAAATATGTTTATTTAAACTATTAAGGTTATAATTAATATTATGAGAAATGTATAATTAAAGGTGTTGTGTGATTTATTGTTAAATTATTTATTTGCGCAAAGTTTTAAAAAATATCATAATCAGAAGCCTTTTAAATATAGGTGGTAGGAAATCATAAAACACACGAGCTGCAAATCAGGATGGATCAGCTGTCATGGGGAGATGTGGCGCGTGCCAGCTCCGGTAGCCTGCGGGGCTTCGCGTGACGTCAGCGGCATCTGCCCGACAGATGGCGCCGCGCCGGCCACAGATAATATCGCACACCCACCCACTTTTAAATAGTGTATAATATACATTATGCCCAATGTTGTTGTCCACGTAATCGTGATCAAATGACCATTCGTAATATATTGCCTCTAATCACATCGATCTGAGTGATAAAAAAACTTTTTATATTATCATCCTTTCTACATAGAACTTTTATAGTTATTATATATTATCTTAGTACATGCATTTAAGAATAAACACACTACATTATTTAAAAACATCAATTTAAATATTAAAATGTTATGAAAAATAACTATAGCACTTACATAAACATGTACAAATATTTTAAGAAAAAAAACATCAGTCAAAAAATAATTTTAATAAATTAATGCTAACAATATATAAGAAAATAAGTACCTAGTGATTATGTAAACATATATAGAGGCGTAAATCTTAGTAAAACAGCTCACTTTACTGATGTATAAACAAACTTGCACGCCAATGAATGAAATGCTTCGTGAGAAATATTTCTATACAACTAACCTTCAACAGAAGAGAGGAAAAACAATAATTGGCATGCTTGAATTAATATCGAATTATACACTTTTATTTACCAATTGGTCGTGAAAAAGTCTATAACTTGCCGGATTTCAAAATAAGCAAAAATAAGACTACGGCAGTAATACTGTACAAAAAAGATTTACTATCTACTAATATAACTTGTTAGTTAACGTAAATTTATCTGTATTAAAAATGTAAAACGACTTATAAAAAGGTGAAAGAGTTTATACACATTTTAACTCACTAAAGCAATTTAAAAAAAACCATGGTATTATGAATGTTACTTTTTTAATTTATTACCTTAAAACAATGTGAGTATGTAAGTATACCTACTCGTTTAAGCACAAAACAAAGAGATTATTTACATTGATATTAAAGTATTATTAATACATTATAACACCATTATGGTTCATTCATAAAATATATAAGAAAGAGCACCATGTTTGTAAGTTCAATTAAATCACATAAGATATGAGATGAAAATAAAAATATTTATGGCGTAAACAGTCACAACTTTAATTTAGAAAAGGTTACGAGTTGGATCTAAGAGGTAGTAGGCCGAACACAAATATGTTAATATATAAAAAATCAAAAACAAGATTTGTTTATAAAAAAACCCAACATACAATTTTACTTCATGTTACTTTTTTCTAATTAAATTTAAAACTATATATTTATATGTATATATTTTAATAATATTAGCAGCCGTGATTAAAATCGGTCAAGTCAAGAGGACATTACATTACATTACATTTGTTGTAAAGTAATTGGTCTTGCATGCGCACTGCTCACGCAGCACGCTGCACCGCGTGATCCACCCCATTGTTTTACTATCAAGCAAATGGTAATTACTGGAACATCATCAAAATAAGTGATTTATTATTACCGTCATATGGCTACAGCACATTTTTAATACTTACATATACACATATACATATATACATATGAGCTTTAATTACATATACCTGTTACCATGTTTTAAGTGTATGTAAGTATCCAATATTTGATCAAAGTAGTATTATAATTTTTTATAATTTCATCTGTTATTAATTTCATTTTTACTTTGTTCTGAATAGCAAGGCAATTAAAGATAACCTATAGTCAAGACTCTTAACGTCCAAAATAGAGACATTGCGTGTTGAGTGGTGGGTAAACTCAACGTCGCACTTTGCTCTACCATTGCGGAGTAATGAAAATAGTAGTAGTAATAATATTTACTAAATAACAGAATAATAGCATTGGTGTTGATAAATTTTTTAAGATTTATTATCTTAGTAAAATAAAAAAACTGAAGTTTCTATTATGAAACGGGGAAAAGAAGTATGTTGTTCATAAACAATGAACTTTCACACACCAGAGGTTGATAGAGCTGTTTATCACAAAATCAAAACAAAGGTTCTGTCTGTGGTGTAGTAATTGAATTTACTAAACAATCCGTTTCCCGCAGAGCTCCTCGTGCCGCGTTCCGCTCAAACCTCCTTCGTTGTGGTGCTCAACAAATCTATATTAGAGACCATCATACGATCTTTTTCACTTTCGTACAACATATTGTATTGAGGGTATATTTTTACGTACTGAAACACTTCATAAAACTCTTATACTTTCATTTTATGCAACAAATTAATAAAAAAAAACAAAAAATATAATTATTTATGATTATGACAATATTAGGTATTAGTTTTGATTCATAAGATCTGACATATAAGGCATATATGAATATATGAATATATCTTGTGCCCAGCTCAACGCAATGTTGTTGGATTAAATTATCCTTTGAGTTTTTTATATATGTTGCCGTGATTATTATTTGAATAACAATAATTTTATAGTTAAGAAATTATATGTTTAATTTAATAAAAATGTAATGTTTAGTTCAAAATCCAACTCGTAGCGAATACGAGAGTAAAAAGTATGTTTTACTTTTTCATCTATGAAATCTAAGTACATGTAAATTTTAACACGTTTTTATTAGGTCTATTCATGTTAAAATCTTGTAATCTATTATAGCCCACTTCTTGTCAGTCTATTTATACGAAAATTTGTATACTGAGAATTTAGATTGGAAAACAGTACTATATGTACATAGTATTAATTTGATTTCCTTATATGTATATATTATTTGATATATTATATAAAATTGTAGTTGAATTTAAAATTAAAAATTAAAATGATTTTTAAACAATCATTCCATCAAAGGTATTGTGTAAGTATCTCACGACTTTTACTCTCAAAGTGTACGACTCCCGATACAGATTATATTTGGTTTATACATAAATTTACCCTTATCAAAACGTTGACGCGTGCCTACTTTTTAGCCGCGAGAAAAAACAATGGAGCAATATCTCACAAGTATCGTTTTCACCCGTCGGCAGATCAATGTGAGCGCGATAATTGAATCGCGAGGGTCCGACTAGCCCCGGGCCCATTATTAGTGATACATTTGATTCGTATGTGGCTTCCGCGACCGGTAAGGGGATGTCTCTTTACTAAATGGAACGAGTCTACGTCATTAGATAATAATTGTTTATGATATATTTTTTTATAGTTCGGAAGCAATTAATGACTGGTATAATAATAAAGTTAAAATCGATATCTTTTATAGTGCTATATAGTAGAAACTTTAATAAGAATGTTATTAAGTTATGAGGTAAAGTATGAAAATAATTATATAAATCTAAGTACTCGTACAATTATTTATAATTGATTAACAAATCAAACATACGGGAATAAATGAATAAAAATGAAATAAAAAAATACCATTTCACCCAACACAGCTTGTGTTTAGATGTTTTCTATGGGGGGTCATTACTTAACTCCATTACACTTTTTGCGCCAAGTGTTTCGGTGGTATAACAAGGGTGAAAACGACCCTACAAAACGAACGATATCCTCTCAACAACCTCCTGTATTTTGTTTATTTTCTACATTACCTGTTTATAAAGAGATTTTTAGTTTTACACATATATATTTAGTTATCAAGTTTTACTAAGTGTGCTAGTGCTTAATTTGTAAATTTATACGTTTACATGTACGTGGGAGTACTTTGTTCAAGTGTTTCTGTTTTTTTTTGTATAATTGTGTTATAATTTTTCCCAGTGGTAATTTCTTTGTCCCTATAAAAACAATGTATTTTCATTCTTTAATATTATTGACACGTATGGGTGCATGTCCTTTCGTTTCCCGATAGTACTTTTCGTATGAAACATAAGAAAAAGAAAATACCCGCCAATAGAAAAAGAGAGATACAGATGTAACGAGTGAAGACGCTAAGGAAGCGCGATGGTAAATAATATATAATGTAAAAAAGGTAAAAAAAAAATGAAGCCAATGTTGATTTTACAGAACACAAAGTAGATAAATCAACAGCATATCAATACTCATAAGGGCCTCTGGTACAGCAAGCAGGAACGCGTTAAATAGAACGAACTTCCATGAATGTAGAGACGAATGTCTTTATAATCTCTTTGACTTACAAAAACCTTAATATCACGAAGATAGATCTTGTAAATGGGTTTTTAAATATCTTTTTCTATATATATTTTAAATAAATATAATGATTTAAGAATTTTTAGTAAAGTTTTATGAAGATATCTTATTATTTCCTCAAGAAAATTAATCAGTCGTATAATATTATTTTTTACTTTTATACTGTTATTTTTAGTTAGTTAGTTTTTAGCTGTATGTCTTGCGCTATGTTAATTTTTAAACAATCTTAACTAAGTTTTTGTAGAGAAAAACAAAATTAAAAATTTTGTCTAACCTAGAGGAACAAAAAATTCACAAGCAGAAAATATTTAACAACTAAATATCCTTTTGTGTTCAAATTTTTATACGTTTTTTCAAAAACCTTTTCTAATCCTAAGTGTAGAATAACAATTCAAACAAAGTAAAAAATTGGAATTTTACTGCCATTTATGGTTTTATTTATCAAGTGTTATAGTTAAGTTTAAACATCATTTTTAGTAGCCTATGACTTGTTGTTTATTAAAACTCTAAATGATTTATGGCTTTCGTTCTTAATATTTTAGTAGTTTTGCGGTTTTTAAATTCAAACATTTGAGCTGCAATTTACTAAGTTAGCAGAATGCATATGTAGTGATCTGTTAACGATTTCGACCTATACCCTTACGTTCATAATTAAGAGGGTATGTAGCAGAATTCATGAAAAATTAACGAAACACTATGTTTGTGTCTTTACATTACATTTAAATACAATAAAATTAACTTTGAATTTATAAGTATTTTTGTTAAGTATGTTTAATTAATCAAAACGTACAGGTAATATACGTTACGACAAATAAAAAGTGCTGTTTATATATTAGATTTTTAAATAAGTACGTAAAGTAATGTAAAAATACAATATTTAGGCTAAAATGATTTTATGTAATGTTATGTATGTAAATGGATCAGTCACGTATGTTTTGGTATTCGAAAATATATTTTTGGAAATCTGACGTTTTCAACACTACAGTAGCCCGTGGTAACATTTATTCTAATTTTCCGTTCATATTAATCATAATTTCGCTGTACGTGTTAACACATGAGAATTCAAGATAATATTTTTTATGTGTTATTTTTAAAATGATACAAATTAAGTAATGAAATTTCAAAATCCATTAGATTAAGTAATCACGTAACATTTACATGCCCTAATACGCACGAATGCGCGGAGCCATCAATCTTGGAGGGTAGTAAGCATAGAACGGTAATGCGTACGACATATGGCATTATATGCGTTCTCTACCTTCTGTGTAGTGTTCCGCTTCAACGCTATTCAATGCGCCCGCGGCTAGTGACCCGCACCGACCTTTAGATTCATGGCCGTTCGCAAAATGAGATGGTATCACACAACTAAGTATTGAAATGTATACGTACTTCAAAATAGTAGCAAGTGGATCAGCTTTTTTAAATATCAGATTATAAATTTTTTAAATTACCCGCATTATTATTATTAGTATACAATTAGAAGCTATATTTGAGTTGAGATAATTTATATTTTACAGTTGACCAAAAAATATATTTTATATACGATTGCAAAGGTCATTAACATTAACATTTAGATACATAATGTATGACTGTGGACTGACACTGTCGTGTCATCATGGAATTGCGTCGACATCGCACGACTGTAGTACGGGGATGCCTACGGAGGGTCGCAGATCGCTAAGTGCCGGGAGGCCACATGTCGCTCTCGTCGCGCTAATCTCCAGGATTTGCCATCCCATGTCCCTTGCAATCACCCGTCTCAGTTGCCATTACGTGCAACAATACATCCGTCTCACTCGCCTCATTGAATATTATTGCTCTATAGGGATTTTGAAAATATGGAGCCGTTTAGCAAACGCGTACATTGTATCCATTCAGTGAAATTATTCATACGCGGCCTGCTACATTTATCACTTAATAGTATTAGCTATTAAGCCGTTTAATCGCTCGATTTGCGTCTATGACTCAACTTAAGCCATTAATACCAATTTTAATATCTATTGCAGCTAGAATACTGAAAGCAGTGATAAACAAGGTAGTAAACATCTCTAAGCTACATATACATACATGTATGGCAATAAATATGTCTCATACATCTAAAGTTATAATACTTCTAAAGTTTCTAGTTATTACTACTTATGGTTTAACTCTTTCCATTTTGAAGTTGGTAATCTATTAACCATTATATTTATAATTAATAGTATAGAATTTATTAAAATATTATAACCGTATGACTGTCCATTAAAGGGATTGCTGTCAAAAATGCATGTATAATAATGATCGCACTGTCAACGCGACATGCGGTATATAACACATGGTGACTCTGTTTGTATACCATTTTATATGAAGAGTTTAAGTTAACACTTAACGACCTTATTACAAGGGTGTATCATCTATTTTTGTATAACATTTGTGATAATTGTATGAAATAATAATTTTGACATGAATGCATTGTATGGACTACGGTATGTCATTCCCTCGCAACCCTAAAATCGTTCCATTCCATCTAGCCGGACGGGCAGACAGGTTAACTTTTGTTGTTTTATAAAAGCCGAGCATTATAGGCCGATTGTTGGCACAAATGTTGAGTTACGAAGCATTCTGTGTTGACTTTCTAACAATAATTATTGGAGTTTTAAATCATCACTGCTTCCAGTTTATTATTAATATTTATAAACGAATATTGTTGAAGGCGAATATTAAAATATTATAAAAAACAACAAGCAAAGACGTATAACAAAGGAAATGAAAATTACACACAGAGTGTAAAAATTGTTTGAAATATTTTACGGTTTTTTTTTTACTTTTCAAATCAACCTGTCTCTTTAGGTATTGACATTTCAAATAAACAAAGAAAACGTAAGAATATTTCTTTGGCAAACGAGAAGTCAATAGAGGTTTTGAGGCATTGCCCTCGAGGTGGTTTCGTGCGGGTTTCAGGCGAAGGGAGAAAGGCAATGGGAGGAGGACAGGGGCGTGCGGCGCCTAGGGACGTGCACGGCTCTACTCTTCTTGATTACAGTTCCCCACACCACCTCACCTCCTGACTGCCACTGCCGCGCTGCATGAGCCTAGATTATCAATTGCCTACACGTTACAATAATGCAGTTGTTTAAAAGTATTTCTAAAGTCTATCTTTTACTTGTACTTAAATTTTAATTAGGAATAAATTAACTTTAAATTTAATTTGACACATTTTAGGTGATTACACAAAATATTATTAAATATTTCTATTGACAAAGGAAATATTAATATGTTATTAACTAATAAAAATATAAAACAAAATATTTAAATGCACTTCTAAATCTATGTCCTCAGACTTTAGTCGCTAGGGGATGAAGAAACTTGGAAAGTGGCGCGGCGCAGGTACAGCCGATGGAAACACCGAGATTGTACTCATCAAACATGCACGAAGTTTCGCCCTGCGCTCGTAAAAATACATATTCTATTAGAAGGGTCCTGCTTTTAATACTGCCCTGTAATGAGCAGCCGAGGTCGGGCGTCTCCTTAATTTTGCTTCTAACGTCCTATTTAAGTAAAACGTTTGTCGTAACAAGGTTAACACGTAAATGTATTTATTTGTGATATATATATAATTAAAATTATGAAATTTAAAAATAAAATAATTTAGTAATTTTAGATTCCCATTACATGGTTAAAAATAATTGTCTGAAACTTTAATCAAGATAGACTCTTAAATATATGTTTATATTAAACATTAATTGTTAATAAGCTATTGTTCATTTATCTATATGTAGGTTTGATATACTAATAACGCGTCAATACACGATATTTTATCATCCACTTTTAACTCTTTAGATACTAAGCCAATTCTATGTTTGCTTCTCTTACTTGGCTACATAGCGAATTAAGGTATCAGTCTGAATAAACGTTAATTCACATGATGAAACCTAAATTGAACCTAAAAGATGGATTGAAAATTATCCGATCTTCTTCTTCAAATGTTTAGCTACTCGCCTATTCTCCGGACTTGACACTCAAGAAAAAAAGAAAAGAAAAAGCAGGACAAAAAGAAAAGAAAAAACTCTTCTACATATAAACTTACCAAATTCCACTAGCGTAATTTTCTTATTTTTAATTTTCACCACTACACACAGTTTTTGTTTTAAAACATGTTTTGATACAAATAATACAAATAATACAAATAGATAACGTTTTTTTAATCTTTTAAAAAATATATTCATTTATAATAAAATTTTTATTGTATAACCTGATGATAGAAAGTTATAATTTTATGAAACCAAAAATCGAGCGAAGTAAAAATACTAAGTCAAAAATAAGTATAAATTAATAAATATAAGTTACTAAGTCAAAAAAACAAGTAGTAGACACAATAAATTACAATACTTTTGCTTCCTATTGAGTAATGGAATCCCATCAAAAACATAAATGTGAAATGAACGCTAAGTTCAATATTATGATATACGAATATGAATATTTTATAACTATTCTAAATACCCTTTCTTTTTACAACTTAAGATAATATATTTAAGCCTAAGGTCTGACCTTGCTTGCTTTCAAGGTATCTTTCAAGTTCTATCAAGGTTTCAATATATGAATCAGGCTTTATTCGGGCTGATATCTGGATTCCCAGTTGCCAGTTATGATTAGTTAATAACTTAGTAAATCTAAGGTACTCTGATAAATTGTGAACAGTAATTGTACCACGTATAGTAGGTGATGAAATTTTACAAACCTTTTCTATCTACCTTTAAGAAAGTCATGTTATTCCGTATAAATACAAAATTATCACTCCCCATACCATCCACCACGTTTACATGCCGCACCCATTATTTTACTATGAATTTATAAGGGAAAGAAGATATTCTGATAAAAGTCACCACGTTCTAATTATTTGATTTAATCATGTTTAAAACCATCTGGTACAATATTTATAGTTAACTAATATATTTATAGTTAAATAAATATAATTTAAAGTTAAATTTCTATGTAAAAACTATAAAATTTAACTTTAAATTCATACAAATTGAAAAAAAAAACAAACTAAACATGATATAACTTTATAATATACGTTTTCAAGATAAATTCTTCGCTCTATCAAGAAAAAAAACAACTGTGGTCGATTATTCGGGTATTCAGTAAATCTCTCGTGATTGATTAAAACCCTAACAAAAGGATAAAACTGATCATGGACTTTGAACAGAAGCCCTTTATGTACGAGTAATCAAAGAATTCGCCCTACACAACCACTCCTCTAAATATAACTTCTAAGCTTGCCTATTGTTTAATTTGAATATAATGATTATCTTTTATGATTTTCCTTTTTATTTTCAACTTTCGTTTGAAATTGTTAAAATTATTTGCATGTATTTTAATTACTACCGTGAACTATTTTACATTTGAACTAATCTTATTTAAAATATTTTTTTAAATATTACTGATCTTTATTTTTAACTATAAGTTTTTTTAAATAGAAGTTTATTGTAAAATCTAGTGATCCTTACCTGACAAAATGGATTTAAATCTTACCTTTGAATAGAACTGAAACCCAAAAATATCTATTTACAATATATATTTATTTACTTTTACATAGGTATATTTAAAGTAAACACATTTTTGTTGCCGACCAAAATTCGTTCCGTTAACCCTGACGTCCAATCTCAGTAGTTTCAATGACTTTAATTTTAAATATTTTTGTCATATTCCTGTCAATAATTTTTGATCTAAAATATAACGTATATTATAGCCAAGATATTAAAATATAACGTACACACAGAAAATATGAACAGGTAAGCAAGGTGAGGGCTCGAGGGTTAGTGAACAGATGTCGTCCCCCGCTGAGCGAATGATGATCTCGCCCTAGTTTAAGCTGTACCCATAAAGTTACTGCTACCCTATTTAATTGTCTTACTATATTAGATGGCTTTATGGCCTATTCACTTGTGACTCATTTAGTTTTGAATAAATCGAAAAGTATTTATAGCTTTATATGTAAATTTATATAAATATTTACAAGGAAGATGCTAAAAATAGTCAAAATATATTTATTTCAAATTCATCTTTGATAAGTTTAAAATATTCAACCTGCCTTTTGCTTTACTATATAACATTTAAATGCACTAGTACAGTTAAGTACAAACAAATCAAATCAAATTGCATTTCCTAAACTGAAAAGACAAAATTACCGGAAGTGTCAATTCGATGCGCACGCGTTGCCACGCGCCGCGCTTCCGCCGTTAATGTGATAACGTAATAGGCGACATCTCCAACTTCGCGTATACACTCAAATACTTCCGCGGTGAAACTTTCTCACACCTAGCGAGTTATGACACTAGCCGCTTTAAGGACAATTGAAACATTTATTATATTTGTTTATTAATTAATTAAAACATATATAATTTTAGTTTTAATTAGGAGTCACTTTTATAGATATAATTATTTAGTAAATTTTGTTTTTAAATTTATGACTAGGTTTTACAAAATTTATTAATATAAGTAATTTTACTTATTGTGATTAAGTGTAGTTTTAATTTCAATTTCATATCACATGTACAAATTAGATATGAAAAAGAAGTCTTAGTTTATAATGAAAAAGATTTACATACATACTTAAATGTATGAATTGATTTACAGATAGAACAATAAGGTAGGTATAGAGTATACCATTTTATTATTTTATAAAACATTCCCACGATCTATTGCAAAACTCAATTTGTTAGGAAGATAAAATAATAATGTTATGATTTAATACTCTGTAAAGCATAACACATGCACAAAAATAATAAGCATCTAGCCGCAAGCGAAAAGCCACCCCCAACAAAATAATCATAGGTTTCGAATATAATATTAAGACTTACATCCTATAATAATTGGTATTAAATATGGTTGCTTTAATATTCGGTAATGAAATATGTATATAATTATTTCCCAGTATATATATATATATATATATATATATATATATATATATATATATATATATATATATATATATATATATAGGTATCTAGTGTACCATCTTGTGTTTTGTTTACAACAAGTTCTGCACTAAGTTTACTTACAATATAGAGCTGTTCAGAAATCTTACCACGTCTGCGACGCTTTACATCCAGAAAACTACTATCGACAAATGAAAAATGCCTTTATCACAACAAGCGTCTAGTTACTACTCGCCAGTGTTTTGTGAAGACAGAAAAGATACTAAAAGTGGAAAGACAGTGGCGAGGAATATATCGGTTTTCCCAAGCGAACCGGGATATATTCCCAAAATGGTCCACTAGACTATTAAAATATTAAAATATCTAAATGTTAATAGAGAATATAAGTGAAAACTATCCATAACCCACTTTTAAAAACTTTAAACACTACACAATAAAACAAGGTGCAGTCACAATAAAGCAAGGTGCAATTCATTTTGCGAGAAGAATCCAGGGCAGTACGCCACTCAATTAGACAACAAATGGCGGTAGTTTGATATAATCATTTTGTATCACTGACGGCTTCAATCTGCAAACCTGTGGCCACTGACTATCCTAAAGTATTCGAAATATCGGGTTTTTAGAAATGAATTATCGAATACTCAAATATATGCGATTAATCTGCGTTTCTTCTCTTCTTGAGTTTCACGATGGCTACTCTGTTGATGCTAAAAGTATTTTAAACTTTTAGCATCAACAGAGTAGCCATCGTGAAACTCAAAACTCTTATAAAGTTTTTAATATTTTAAAACAAGGAATAGTACAATATCATCTTACAAAATATAAATAAAATATATAATATTTTTTTTAACGAATAAGTTTTATAATAATAATGAATATAGTGCACATTGAATAAATATAATAAATATAACAGACACTGCGTATTACTATATGTTTGACAAAATAGCTCTTACAATATGTACATATTAAGGTGGCATACATGCTTACGTGTTGCTAACGCTACGCATATTTTACGCGTTAACAGTCACTACTAGTAAAACTTTATAACATTAAATTACATTACGTGTATTACAATAATTGTGATCACAATATTATTAAGGAAATGTGAAATCATTTAAATATTTACGACTACACGATATAAATTTTACGACTTTTTAGCATGAACAAAGCAAGGCCCACTAGCCTAGATTGGGATGTTTTAAATAGATTATAAAATATGAAGATCCATTAATACTGTTTTTAGTTATTGAGACATATTTTTATTACTTATTTAATGTTAAGTTATGTATTCAAACATTGGACATATTTTTATATACATTACATACAAATAAAAACCTTATTGTTTCATTAACTTTTCACCATCGTGTAATGTCACATATGATAAACAATATGCAAGTAAAACCTATTAGATTAATTTTGTTAAGTGCTACGTTATCGAAATAATAATAGCTGCCGTTAAAATCAAAAAGACTTGCTCATCGACGCTCTTGGGTAGAGCACTTAAATTGATTACGCCTGTTTAAAGCCCTGCTGGTAAAAACTACAAACAAATCGAAGGGCTATATGCATTGGGTTTATTACTTTGAAACTTAACAGTGTTATAACATTTTTAGAAAAATAGAATACAAATAATGTTATAAATAAATAATAGGTACATTATTGCTACCGCTGTTCATATTTTTGTTATGTTTAAATTATTGCTTTTGAAATTTAAAAATAATTAAGCACGTACTAATAGATTTTTTTTGTGTGGTGCATTAAAATGTAGCAATATACTAAGCAAGATCTTCTAACTACTGTTAGTTATTTAATCTGTATTTCTTTTGGCAACGTACATACATATATGTATTTAAATATTTATTGAAACACAGTATCAGAAACAATGTGTCAAACGCAGTACAAAAGGCTAAATCCAGAAATGTTACTGTTGCTGTTGCTGTTAAGAAAATGTTTAATTTCATAATGTGTGTATTAAGGTTACTTTATACTTATTGTTATCGTCGTAAAGTAATCAATTGTAAATCTGTTAATGAAAATTTAGTGAACAAGTCATATTTTTAAGTCCAAATTTAATACTATGCAATTAAATACCTACTTGCTGTTGGCTTTACTCATATTTTAATGTTGACAGATTTTTTACTATGTGCTTTTATTTAATAAACATGGCAATTCCAAGTAAGGAACCCCGCTAGCAAAAAGTATAAACAAACTACGCCTGACTAGCGAACTCAGGGTAGAAGCCGCAGCGCGTGTCGCCACACGCATCGCCACGCGCCTCCCTACATAGTAATTGTAGCGCACATTATGAAAACGTCATCGTTTTTCTACAATTACTTCTAAAATCATACGCCTCTAAGTCTCTTGTGTATCTATTGTTCCCATCAGCGTAAATAGATTATATTGCTAAGTTATAAAAAACCCATGCAATACTTTAAGGCAACTAGATAATATTTTTAAATTTATTTACATTTTTTATCGAATATTACTTACATATTATTATTAATTTGATAATTTTCGACCGTAGAAAGAACTATAAAAATATTTACATAGATTGAGGGCCTAAATGGTAAAGATCCGAAAAATTTATCAGGAACCGTAAAACCAAAAATTACTGTGATTTTTTACAATACTTTAATACAATTTATAATTATTGATGAATACAAATAGTAAGATTCTAATATTAAGAACATTATTCGCAGGTGCGAATTTAACTTTTTTACTTTCTGTCAATTGCTTTTTTTTATTAAATAATTTTAACGGCAAAGAAAGCATTATAATGTTTTAGAAGGAAAAGATTATAAGCTTTTATATTGTTATAACTATAAAGCATTTTAAATTATTATACCTATAAGAATTTAAAAGTTTATAAAATTTCTCCTCATTCATTCTAACTTCTATGCCATGAATATGGCTTAGTAAAAAAAGCAATTGACAAAAAGTAAAAAATGAAATTTGTTGCTATACTATATATTTATGAGTAAAAATATAATTATCTAAGCTTCATTCCTGTTATAAGAAGTGCGTTTATGATCTACATAAATTATTGTCGCTAAATAAAATATTCTAAAAATTAAAATATATTTTTTATTATTGTAAAACAAAGCATTATGAAATAAAGCTACATTAAATTCTGATCTGTCCGTACCTTCAAGTGTTTTATTTCTAGCCAACAAAGCCAGCAGAACGTCAGGCGGTGGAGGATCGAGAGGATGCATAGCCTCAAGCGAAGGGTCCATGGAGTTTATCCGCTCCAGCCTCACAGCCACCTCACATATACCTGTTTTCACCAACCCAGTTTGTCCGATAATCACAATACAAACATCTCTCAAGTAGACACAACATACCGTAGCGACCCGTTAAAAGTGTGACACGCGTACATTTTCATATTTGAAGCATGAAAGCAATGCAGCGGGCGTCGCGACGGTTGCGGGCCTTGCCCACGTGGCAGCGCCGCCCACGCCCGCCCCTACTTCGCTTTCGTCGCACCCTCCCATTGAGAAGTAATTTTTTACCCCCTGAATCTGATAAACCCCGAAGCGGTGCGGCGCGGGGCTCCCCCGCCCCGAACTAATTTTCCCGAGTCATACGACACACCCCCCGTGCTTACATCCATCTACAATATTACACCAGCGCGTTATGCCGTTCACAGGGCACTTCATTCTTACTTATCTACTACAAATGTGAAGAAAAGAAATTTTGAAATTGTAATAAACATCAGTATAATGCAACAAACTTATTAAATATATTTATATAATTAATTTGAAAAATTAAATTTTAACGATTTTCTACATATTGCACAGAAGAAATATTAGTAGTTAACTCTTCAGATACTTAAATACAGTAAAGCCTTTTCTGACTAAGGTTAGGTCTATAAGGAAAGAAAATAATTTTTTTGAAAAAACGTATAAAAGTGTGTGGAATAACACTTTAAAAATAGTAAATATTAAGAAAATAATTTATAAACATATACTATAGGGTAACATTAGTACTATAGGGTAATATTAAATACTTGATTAAAAACTAATATATAGATCAAAATCAGAGTAATTTATTGTTTTAGTTTGTTTTGAAGAAAGAAGTATCAATACTTATAATATCAAAATATCAAAAAATAAATTATGTTTAAATCAACAAAGATTTACAGAGTATAAAAAATAATTGTTGTACAAAATAATGTACTGTAAGTAGGTGATCTTTAATTGTCATTTTGATTAAGCAAATCCTTCATATTTTTTATTTTTATATTTTGAAAGATATGATTTGTATATTAATTTAAATGATGTCTTGTAATCTTTTTAATCCCGATAACATATTTCGAAGATTCAAAGTAGTGGAATTTCCGGTAACTTTTGTAGGATTGTCTACTACGCTAGAATTAGATGTGGATACAGATTTGAACGTATCAGCTTATCTTAAAACAAATTGTTGTGGTCATTTAATGGTACGTACTTTTATCATATATCACAACAATGCTATAATACCTATATTTTCAATAACATTTTGTGATTATATATATATACAAATATATGTATGTAAACTATTTTTTGTTCGTTTTACAGAAATTTGATGATGCTCGCAAAACATCCGCTTCACATAGAGCATTTCGTATCAATGTCAAAAATAATCATGTCATCCAAATTACATTTTCACCTCAAAATGAATGTATATCAAAAGCTAAACATGATAAGCATTTTGATAATATGTTTGTGTTTGATCTACGCTTAATAAAAATAGATGGGTCACATTGCTGTTACAATGAACATCATTCTGAAATCGGCAGATATTATATAAGTGGTCAATTTGAATATTGTAAAATCCACCACTCACCTGACCCGCTTGATTTTGGAGATATAACAATTAATACAAAAGTTAAGAAGTATTTAAAAATACGAAACGAAAGTCATATGATATCTGCTCAAATGAAATATGTAAAAATTGCTGGTGTTGACGTGATTCCTGAAACTTTTACTATATTACCGAGAAGGTTAAAAAGAGTCACCATTACAATAAGACCTACGTCTCTTTTATTAAAAAATATGGTCCAGTTTAAACTGATTCACTCACATGATGCGTTTGATGAAAAAAATGTTAATTTTCTTGAATATTCTGTGAACCTTAAGTTAAATGTTATATACAAGAAAATAGCCAAAGAGGAACAATTTGAATCTCTTCATAAGTTATACGAAAAGAATCCAGCGTATACTTATGTAGGTACAGAATTTTTATTGCGGAAAATGAGACAAGAGCACGCCCTTCAATTTTTTAAAAGATCAAGAAGAATAGAAACAAAAGTACTTGTTTCTGAGAAATATTCAATGAACAATAATAAATGTTATACAAGTATATTGAAGGAGACTAAAGCAATAAACTTTTGTCAAAGTGTTAAAGAAACTGCTTCAATATATGATCTTCTAAACATACAAATAAATCCAAACACAATTAACTTTGGCAGAGTTGGAACACATACTTTTGGTGAAAATACCATAACTATATACAACGGTACAAAATATGAGGTAGATATTGAATTTCTGAAAGATAAATTTATTCTTTATTCAAAAAGTAAAAAAACCACTTTAAGTATAAAAATGAAATCTTTTGCGCATACATCTGTGACTATACTAAGTGTACCACGTATGGAGGGATTTTTTTCTGGAACATTTCAGTATTGTATTGACAAAACCTTCTATAGAAGTAATATTTACTCTTTGCAAGTGGGAACTCCAACATTAATGACCAATGAAAAAAGCTTAAAATTTGGTATGGTAACAGTAGAAAGTTTTGTTACTTCTGTTCCTATCAAGATACATAATAATTTTAACTTGAGTGTGGATTTTAAATTGAATGAATTACACGCAGATATACCTTTCGAAATAATACCCAACTGTGGGACAATTCCTCGACATTCAAGTAGAATATGTGATGTGCAATATGTATGTAAAATATCAAAAACAAAAACATATGAAATAGATTTGTTGTCTATTAGCAATATAACCAGATCTTTACCGTTTGAACTGAGCATATTAACCCGTAAATTGTCTATTAAATTTCTGCAAGGATCGGTAACGTTTAAGGACATTGCTTTAAATTTAGAAACTGTAGAAAAAGTAAAACTTGAAAATTCATCTCGTGAATTGGCTGTTTTTCATGTAATGGAACCACTAATACCAGGCATTAAAATAGAGCCTATGTTTGGCTCTATACGGCCAAAAATGATTATGTCTTTTGATATTATTGTAAAGATTTCTTGCGTCTTAGAATTTGCCTTTGATATTTGCCTGAAAATAAATAATAAAGATAATGTAATGCTACCTGTCAGTGGAAATGTTGTCGAACCAAAAATAACAATGCATCCTAAAAATATATTTATGGATCGTATCCCTTGTTACATGATCGCCTATATGCCAGTAACATTTCACAATTCAAGTAATGTAAAAAGTGTTGTGGAAGTATTAAACACCAATGATGAGAACATATTCGATGTATATGTTTTACAAGTTAATGAACGAAAAAGAATATTTGAATTTACCCTAGAAGGTGGACAAACAAAGATAGTATTTATAAAAGTATATGATTCCTTCCGCAGGGAATATGATATGTTCATTCCCTTTAGAATAAATGGCTTACTAGGACCACCAAATCATAATTCTTGTTCCACTGAACTGCGGTTTTATACTGGAAGCTATGAAAAGTTAGTAATATTAAAATCTTCTACGCCTTAAAAGCTATGGATGAAAGTATATATATTATTTTTATTTTAGGTGTTATGAAAATAATGCTAAAGTCAAAATAAAACCTATTCACAAAGATATTTCTTTTTGTCGCATAGCTGGAGTAATTACTGTACCATGGATTTCATTTTCAACTGAAAAATTTGAATTAGAATATGTTCAAAACTCGAACAATGTCATGAATTTCAGCATAACCAACATTTCAAAATATAATTTCTATGTGACTATATTAACGTCAAAATTATCACCTAATTTTACTTTAAATTTTATTATTGAAGAAATTGTACCGGACCTTAATGAAAATTGTATAAAATTTGAATTAAATTGTGAAAAAATGGTAAATTTCACTTTAAATTTCCATCCTAAAATTCATGGAATATTTGTTTCTACTGCATTGTTGTATTTGGATAAAGCCATGTCTATACCATATTATAATCTTACATTTACTGGTAAGAAGCGGCCTCCAGTCATGAACCCAAGTATATACAGAATAATTTTCCCTCCATGCCCTATTGGTGAAGAAGTATCAACCTTGTTGACACTTAAGATGGAAGGGCAATCTCATATGGACTTATTCTCATGTAATTCAGAAGAAAAAATACATTTGCTTGTTCAATTCATTGATTGTGAAATTGAGTTTACTAATGATACCTACTATACAAATATTAATGTTAAAATTACAGCATTTAGTGAAATAGATACTGCAAAAAATGAAATCTTAAACTTCGAACATGAAAACGGATCTGGATGTGAAGTAGAAGTTTGTTTTTGTTTTACTCATTGTCCTTTAACCTTACACAGTCAACTTGTCATAAAACCAGAAGTGAATCCATATCCTTATTATCCATTAAATGATCATGTTGAACTATTCAAGTATATGGAAACGTGCTGTAGTTTTCTTGAAAAATGGATGTTTCAGCAGGGTTTCAGAAGAGATTTGTTTCCTATAATACCAGACACATTTCACGCTATATCATCGGCAATTTCGTCACAATCAGGCTATTCTAAATCAAAAGGCATTAATATTACGTACTTAAACTTTATTAGGAGAATTGCAGGACCACTTATGAAGCATGTCCGTAAGATATCGTAAGTTATTATAAAAACATTTCTAGGTTTTCTGAAAATGCATATTTATTTTAGCATAGCAGGACAGGAACCCAGTCTCTTAAAATCAGACCACCATCACTCTATCCGTTTTTTTTTATCTATATTAAAAATTTTAAACGTTCGTTACAACTTATCGCATTCCTGTTAAAAGTGAGATGTTATAAATTTCTACTTCCCAAATATTAAAACTACTATTAGAAAACGTATAAAATTTTTTCTCATGCGAAGTTTATGAATTAAACTTTTGAAACTAATAAAATATTTAACAAATAGCATAGAATTAATTTTTTATACAAAGTTTGCAATGAACAAAAATTTGTATAAATCTAACCCTATAAAAATTTCGACGTAACTGGTCACTAGAATGGTAGAATGATTTCTAAGAGGCATGGTTTAAAGTACAGAAAAACGTTTAAAAAATATTAGTAACATTTTTTATACGTGTTTCTTTACGAATAACTAACTATCCATGGTTATATATCCATATAACATACTGAATGGAAATTAGTTGACGCCATTGTTGAGCAGTAAGACAGTGTTCAAATATAAGATCAATAATTGTAAATGAAATGAAAAATGAAAAATGCGCAAGCATAAAAAAAATTGTATACGGATGTAAAATTAATTAAATTTTATTTATAAAATAATAATATGTTTGTAAAATAAAAAAGTTCAACGTATAAGAAAAAGTTTTCTAGTTCGTTACCCATTAGGTAAGGAACTAGACTACTTACAGCCTTAGACTAGAAAGTATTATAACATCTACTATTTTGCAGTGTTGATGGTGTAAATGAATCATTTAAATGTGTTAAAGAAATTCATAGTACGTACCAAGAAATATTAAATTTATTAAAGTCACGTGGTGCATATGTTTGGATACTAAAAGCAAAATATCTATTGAGCTTTGAACAATTTGTTATTTACAGTGAAAATGTTACCCCAAATTGCAATGCTGACATTTTAAAAACAAAAGAACTCTTGGCAGATGTAACACTTTATAATAGATTAAATAAACAAAGTTGGATTGATTTCATTTTGCAGACCTACAAAGTCTTCGTTATGGATAGTTGTTTTTTCGAATGTGTTTGTATGAGTACACAGTCAAGAGACATAATAAAAATTATAATAAATTGGTACAATGAGAATATACGTAAGCAGCATAATAGCCTTCGAGGCAATAACAAACGCGTAAAACTTATAACTAATATAACCACTGATTTAACTGATGGTATTGCCCTTATATCAGTTATTTTGAATTACTGTCCATTCATAAGTGACCACTTTCAGCTTTTTTGTGATACTGATGAAAATGTTGGTGTAGATCAAATTATAAATAACGCTTGTCTAATAATAGAGGCAATAAATGTTTTAAGAATTAATTTTCCCCTCAACAGTAAAGATTTCTTAAAACCAAATCTTTTACAAATGTTATTTTTGTCAATACATTTGTATATTGTTTTGCCTACGTTTGCACCAAAGGATATCATTAAATTAAATCCACCTCTTCTGAAGAGCTCCTCGAGACAATTAATAATAAGCCCATCAATACAAGAATCACTTATATTTAATTATGTAATTTTAAATAATTTAAAAACGAATTTTTCTATTGAAAAAGTTCCATCGACTGACAATGGTAAAAAACTATACCTCAGTGTGAAATATACAGCAAATTTTATTGCCAAAGAAATAGCTATACTACTTGTATACGGCTATAATAAAAGTAGATTATTTGACACGTATATGGTTTTTGTACTACAAGGAAATGTCGGTGTTCTTAATCCTCTTAGAAAGTGCAAAGTAACAGGACCTTTATACAGAACTATTAAGGTAGATGTGTTAATCGCTTCACCATTTACCGTATCTGCTACTTACAAACTTTTCTTAACGGACACAGAGCCAGAAATGCCAGTACATTTCGATGAAAACTCACATCCTAAATTTTATGTAAAACGTCTTCACCTTATCGACAAAGAAATAAATTTGAACGGAATACCTAGGGACAACGGACAAGAAATACAAGAACAAAAATTGTTCTTACAAATTACATGCCTTAATTCTCAGATAGGTAACACGTGGCTATGGTTTAGAAGCGATATTGGTGAATTTTTTATTCGCATAACAACACAACCTCGGTGGGACTTAGCACTTGATACGTTAGAGGGAAGGGTTCAGATGTGGCCCTTAGCCCCTTGTAGTTGCGGCGAAATTTGTGAATGCTATCGTACAACACTAGTAATGATTCCTCATTTCAACGAGTTGATGCTCAAATCTTTACGATATGCATTAATTGAAGAGGCATCAGAAGCTATGATGGAAGTTTATGATAAATTAATTGGTGTGTTTTATATCTATCATATTTATTAATCTCAAGTATTAACTATAAGTTATATAATATTCATTAGCTTTACGTTTTCAAGGTCTCACAATTTTCTTGCTTGTTTTTTTTTAAACGTATGATAACATTTATATGGTTATTTTCTTATTCTAGAATCTGCAACGGGAAGATTAATTCTACTAACTCTTTTAAAAGAAGGCGGTACAAATTTGTCAGAAGTGCAGCATATTTTACGTAGTAATACCACCTTCCGCATTACCTCTCGTGCACTATTGCCGAAACTGGAGAAAGTGACGTTAAATCACCACTCTGGAGCTTTCTTACCTCTACCGATAACAATAGTATCCCAAGAAAGAACAGATAAATATTCCATTATACTAACATCTGAATGTGGAATGGATATACGTACATACAGGGTCATTTTTATGGAATCGTTAAGCGAATAATATTCTTATATAGGTATGTGTGTATAATACAAAATTGAAACGTGTAGAATTCCATTTTTATTATTCAATTATCTTCAACACTGACAACAATAGAAATCCGGCCTTGAAAAATGCAGTTATCACTCAATTTCGCGGTATTCAACGTGTTACAATAAAAAATGCTTCCCGGTTGAATAGTTCCACATTGGTACAATCACAATATAGTGTAATTTGTTCCTCATTTTTTAACAGTGTTTATAATGAAGCTTGTAGCTAAACTCGATAATTTAAACGTAATTATTGCAATAACATTACATAATAACGGACGAAGTTGAATGATTAACATACAAAAGTAATCAGAAAAGATAACCTAGTAATGTTGTCGTTTATAAATATAAACATGTATAGCATTAATCGTATTCATTTCATATTTTGAAAAATTTTAAATAGCCCTACCTACTTATCTGATACTTTTTATATTCTCTTAAAACGCCCTAGACCTGGACAATAAATGATTTGTTACTTTTACATAAGTCTCATGCAATGTCTTATCTAAGTTGTAAATCTTCATCTTCCCTTACTTTTACTTAATGTTTAAGTAGGTAACTACTTTTTTTTTATTTTATTAATTTATTTTTCTTTTACATATATATTTCCTTTATGTCACTCAAAATAAAATACGGAAACGGATAGACACCACGGTCAGCTTGGGTCATGAAGAGGCGTTAGTGTCGGTACCGCTGCGCGTCGCCTGTCGTCGCCTTGACCGAGCCACTTAGCCACGCTCGTCGAGCAGCAATTGCCTGTAACTTCAAACGAACTATTATTGACCTTCCTGATTTATTTCTTATTATATAATCTCTACGTTTTTTGAGTACTTTTACAATTTAGTAGGAAAATAAAAAATATATCCATTTACGTTCTGTCCTCGTTATTATGATATAAATAACTAAACATTCTTAAGCTGAGAAACTATACTATGTAAACATCTTTGGATACCTACCAAACATTAAGGTTTTAAAATTTGGTTGATGCTTGATAATCATTTACCTTTACTTGACCTTTATTTTATATCAATTCTTTATGGTGCACGTACCTAACAAGGCACAAAAAATATTTATTATACTACCGTGAACCGGAATTGAACCAATGTTCTACGTTCTATGTTCAAAATAAATTCAAGTAAACCTAACAGTATTCCAGGTATAAAACTAATGAAGAATTTACCTTAAATATTTTTAGATAATACAATTATGAAAAAAAAAATATCTCTTTTTACTATAAAATTTATATTATAAAATTTATTTCTCCTACTTTATTTGTTTCATGTCTACGCAGTGTGGATCAATAATAAGTGAATATAATATTACATTATTAAAATGAATTCATATGTCGATGACACGATGATACATGATGTATACGTAGGGATGCATTAAACCCACTTTTTAAATTCTCTTACATGCTGTGCCGTAGTGAAAGTCACTCAAATTATACGCTGTACCTACATATTATTCTTTCATTATAATTAAAGGTAATACTTCAAATAAATCTATAAGGAAACTGAAACTTAATATAAATCTTAAAATGTAGATAAGTTATACTATTACCTCTTTTGTAGCTAGTAGTTTGATAGTTCAAGAACGTATTGAAAAATGTTACAATTAATTAAATTTATATTATATTATATCATATACATCAAATAATACGATGTATATGTAAATTTTGTCAATTGATTTTCTTTGCAATATAACAGTAACGAGGATGCTGCGCTCGCAAGCAAATGACAGTCGAAAGCTGAGCAGTGCATAAAAGCGCGTTTCACACAACCTGTTCTACCATTATTTCTTTGAACGTATCTCGAGTTTCATGTCTTTACTAAATAATAATTAATTATTTTATGTTAACATTAATAAAACGTGAAAGTCCGTGAGATAGATTAGTTCATATAGTGCATTATGGATTCATCGGAGTTTCGCGAATGTGCAAGGGCGACAGTCGACCTGCTTATCAACTATATAGATAATATAAGAGACAGGTAATTTTTTTTGCAAATTATGCAAACTTTTTACATGGTCTTAAACTTTATTTTAACTCACTAATATAAACAAAAATATAATAAGTACTTACGACTCGCAATAAGTCACAATATAATTAACAATAGTAATATTTCAAATATAAAAACAAATTGCAAGATTGAAATACAATATTATTTTTAAGTAATATTAAAGTTTAGTAGTCATCATGAGTACCGTACATAATTTATTGAGTACAATACATGTATTTTTATTTCAATTTTTCCGGTGCAGCTTTTTAAAGCTATACCTGTATAGCTAAAGCTATACCTCCTCGAGTTGTAAACCTTTATAGGCATATATGTGGTCTATAAAGGTTTACAGCTCGAGAAAATACAAATTCTCGTAGATGTAATATCGTAATTGATAATCATGAAATAATTGTCAATATTGCTATTAAAAAACAATGCAGCACAATAGCTATTTTCCATTATGTTTTTTCTGTACTTTGATAATGACAACAATCATTACGGCAAAAGGACGTAATTGTTATTGAATTTATAGGTACTTATTTTATTAATAATGATTTATAAGCAATTATTATCAACATAACGTAATAACATATTAAAAAAATATACTAGTAATTAAATATAATTTCGAAATTATTATTTAATAAATATTTTTTCTCAGACATTGTATAATAAAAGTACAATGAACAATAGAAAAATACCGCTATGATTCCACTATAAGTCTACCTATTACACAACTAGACTTCTTCGATTGTATCAAACAAACATTAGTGTTTTATTTTACATGAAAGTGTAAATCTGTTTTTATTCCCTCTTTAAGGTAATTTAAATAAACGTTAAATTATAATTAGTTGCTTAAGTTCATTGTGGACTTCTTGTAGGAATGTTTTACCTTCAGTGGAACCTGGCTATCTAATGAAAATGCTACCAGAAAACGCTCCAGAAGAACCAGAAGATTGGAAAACTTTGCTTAAAGATTTTAATGAAGTAGTTATGCCTGGAGTAAGTAACGTTCATCTTATTTTTTCGACAACTTACATAATAGGATGGTATTTGAAAAGAATAACATAATGATACAAATAGATCTTTTAAATACAAGTTAAACATCTCGTTATTTATTCTATACTTATAATAAAACTGTAAAAGATGAAATATTTACAAAAATAAGTAGCAGGGGGTGTTACTACATTGAAACTTAACACAAAAACGTGATATTTTTTTGTCTATCTGTTTGTTTAAGCATCACACAAAAACTCGTTTGATTACAATAAAATTTGTTTTATTATTCTTTAAAATCCTGGGCATCACACTGGATACTTTTTTATCCCAGAAAAGTATATGTTACGTTAAAAACAAACTTTATTTTGCAGCTCGGTCCATAGACAAGACTACTGTACTAACCGCAAATAATAAGTTTATCGTATGTTACGTCACCCGTAGTGGAATTTACTAAAATTACGCTTTGTATGTATATGGGCCAAATGTCGAATTTATTATATGATTTAATTATTTAAAATGAATGCTTTAAATAAAATAAAAATGTTTAATTTTTACTTATTTCATTATTTTCTAATTTTATTTTAAAAATAATTTAATTTGAATAAATTTATAATTGAATAAAGGCGTACTATTTTCTTAAATTAATTTTATTTTATAAGAATGAATATAATTTTTTTTTTATTTGGTGCAAATAAAACCGTCTTAATAAAAGACTATACACCTTTTATTAAATGTTCATATAAAATATGGTAATTGTACGATGGTGGGACGTGTTCGTACTTTAGGGATCAATAAAATATAAACATTTAAAATCAATTATTTGATGATGAAATAGTAAGAGGCCATCGAGACATAGTGGGCCAGCGTCAGTAGTAAAGGACTGTAAATGGTTGTAAATTCGATTCCCACTGGAGGGAGTGATCATATTTAAATTATCTTAATTTTTTTCACTATGGTAAGTCAAAACGCGGCGTTGGGTTCCACTAGCCAAAACGCAATGGCTTTAATTAAAGCGAGGCAGAAACGGAGAACGAAGTGTCCTAACACCGCAGTGTTCTGAGGCTCTAACCTATCTATCATTTAATTGTATTTAAGTATGATAAGTAAGTTTGAAAATCACATTAAATACCACCATAAAAACATATACAGTTCCAGACTTTAAGCTATTACTATGCTTAGGTACAAACGGACTTGCAGACAGACAAAAATTCTACCGTGTGTAAGCCTAGGAAATAACCTACCAACCAAAATCTCTACGGCCTGCAACTTAAACGACGTATCCTTATACACTTAGACTTAATTCTGTGCATGAAATATTTAAGAAATAATCTTAATATATATATATATATATATATATATATATATATATATATATATATATATATATATATATATATATATATATACGTACGTACGTAGTACGTAGACTTAGACTTATACTGAGACTCTTGACATTAGGCGCTCTCTCTCTCTCTCTCTCTCTCTGATTACCATATAATGTTATAATGTGGTATAATGGGAAACTGAGAAAAGATATAATATTTAATAAGATCTTTGATTTTCGCGATTTTTATACATTTTAAATGAAACTATTTAACCGGATTAATCGCGGTAGACCTGTGTCTACCTGTGACCACGGACTACTGTAAAGTGTTCGAAACGTCAGGTGTCCAAAAATGTATTTTCGAATACCAAAATATACGCGATTAATCCGGTTAAATAGTTTCATTTAAAATATATAATATTTATTAAAATTTATGCTTAAAATTTCAGATAACTAACTGGCAGTCGCCGTATTTCCACGCTTACTTTCCTACGGGGTCCTCATATGCTAGTATGATCGGGAATCTCCTTAGTGATGGATTAGGAATCGTAGGATTTACTTGGGTTTGTGCTTGTAATATTTTTTAAATAGAAATTTAAAATGATTGTTGCTTATTAGTGATTTGCAACTTTTCTAACAATAGAATATTCAATATAGCTGATCTAAATAAATGAATAAACAGAAATGAATAAGCAAATAATATATTCATGTTGATCAGTATAACATGTGGAAGTTTAAATTTAAAATATGTAAGCTTACTTCTTGAAATTACATACACACTCATTAAATAATCACAATGTTTATTGCAGATGGCTAGTCCAGCATGTACGGAGTTAGAGGTAGTAACAATGAACTGGTTAGGAAAATTGCTAGGCTTACCTGAGGAGTTTCTCAACTGTTCGGGTGGACCAGGTGGCGGTGTTATTCAGGTTAAAAACTTCAAGATATATTACTAAGTAATATTGATATTATTGCGCTGTGGCGCAGTTTGATTGTAAGCGCAATTGGTTGTGCGTTGCATTGCTACTCGGAGGAATGATTATATTTATGCTCTACTCTGGTAAAACAAAGTGCGGAGTTGAGTTGCGTATTTCGTGACAAATCCGAATGTAAACTATAGATTGTGATCATATTTCAGGCATATTGAGCCGTAGGTTCAACTATTCATATAATTATTGAATATATTAAAATGATAAATTCACTGGAAGTACTTAAAGAAATTTTTTTTGCAAACATCAAGGTCATTCTGTCTCATGAATTAATAAAAAAATATTTTTTAATGGAACCAAGAACCAAGTGTACCTACTTATATTTTAAATACATTACATATTGGGTAACAGAAATTAATGCTGACTTCTTCTAGACATTTTCTATAACGAAAATATAATATATCCATTTCTCCGTATGAATATCGAAATCGATACATTACTTTATAACAAAATAATTTATTATTTATTTGTGTTATCAGGGCTCAGCGAGTGAAGCAACACTGGTGGCATTATTAGCAGCTAAAGATAAAATGATTCGAAAGCTAAAAGAACTAGACCCAGATTTAGACGAGAGCATAACAGCAACAAAATTTGTTGCATATACATCTGAACAATGTAATTCTTCTGTAGAGAAGGCTGGAGTTCTCGGTTCGGTAAAAATGAGGCTTCTGAAAAGCGACCAAAATGGCAGACTACGAGGAGAAACTCTAAAACAAGCATTTGAGGAGGATAAAGCTCAGGGTCTTATACCATGTTATGTTGTAGCTAACTTAGGTACCACCGGAATATGTTCTTTTGACCCCTTATCCGAGCTAGGGCCTATATGTAAAAACGACAATGTTTGGTTGCATGTTGATGCTGCATATGCTGGAGCCGCATTTATATGTCCAGAATATAGATATTTAATGAAAGGCATTGAATATGTAGATTCCTTCGATGTTAATGCGCATAAATGGTTACTTGTAAATTTTGATTGCTCGGCCATGTGGGTAAGAGATGGCTATGACTTAATTAATGCTTTTGATGTACAGCGTATATATTTAGATGATGTTAGCGCTTCAGTCAAAATACCCGATTACAGACATTGGCAAATGCCACTCGGACGCCGATTTAGGTCTCTTAAACTGTGGTCAGTTTTAAAAATGTATGGCGCTAGTGGACTAAGGAATTTTATCAGAGAACAAATTAACCTAGCACAATATTTCGGAAAATTAGCCCAATCAGATAATAGATTTATAGTAGATCCAGAACCAAGCATGGGTCTAGTTTGCTTTAGACTTGAGAAAGGTGATAAAATAACTCAAGAATTACTTAAAAATTTAACAGAAAAGAAAAAAGTATTTATGGTAGCCTGCACATATAGAGGGCGATATGTTATACGGTTCGTTGTGTGCTCGCAATATACTACGAAACAGGATGTTGAAATTAGCTGGAATGTAATAAAGAATGAAGCCAACCAGCTATACCAACGTGAAATAAACGCCAAATCCCAGTCGATTGCAACACTCGAGCATTTGGAAACTTTAACAATTTGTGAAAAATCTAAGTAAACATATCTAAAAAATAGACAAACAATATTTGTAACTATTATTACGAAAATTATTTGGTAGATTAAAAGGGTAGGCATACCCACAGGTATTGTTAAAATAATATATGTAATATTTCACTTAGGTGTATTGAATACGTAATACAAAGTTTAAGTAATAAGTAAAGCTATTGATTAATATAAAACTGTAATATAGCAATATTAAATAAATTATTGTATTAAACGAAATAGTTTTTTTTACGATTGCCATTCATTTTCTTAGAAAATAAATGACAAAAAGTAGTACTTTATAACAAAAGGCTACAATTTAATAATATTGTAAAATATATTTAAAAGAATATTTAATTAAGGTATTCCTATCTATAGTTTAAGACTAACGAAGGTACTTGTATCTACGGCTACTTGGATGGTTCTTGGACGGTATCCAAGAGGCGTGGGTTGGAATCCCGCTGCGTTGAAATTTTTATACGATTTTTCAAAAACGTTTTCTAATCCTTAGTGTGGAATAACACTTCAAAAAAAATAGTAAATACTTGTATCTATTTTTTCTAGATATGTATATCTAGCTATGCTTCTTTCTCCACGACACTAAAAATTATAATTGCTTCAAAATTATAATTAATTAAAAAGCTAAATACAACCACAAATAATTTTATTTTTTTTAAAGAAATATTAGTTAAAAATATTTAAATGCAACTACAAGTGCCACTAACGCAAATCCCGTATGAGTATCCCTTGGGAAGGCAGTGTTCCTGACAACTGGCGTCTTCCGTTGCTTCTTCGTGATTGCATTTTAGGCGGCCTGATATGACGGAGGCAACTGCAACGAAATATTTTGTTATTTCAGTAAATCGTTTTAGAATTAGCCTACAAATCGCCTCGCCTCGCTCTGGTAAGACAAAGTGCGAGGTTGAGTTCCACCAATCAGCATGCAATGTCTCGGATTCGGGGCAAAGTACGGAGTCTTAACACTAGGTACTTTCTGTTTACCCTGCTTTGCGGGATAAAAGTGTGAAGCTAAAAAAACTTCGTAAATAATTTGCAGTATGAGTTTTGCATATGTAAATACGTGTTGCATTTTAAATCAGAATCAATTACAAATGCATTAGAAATACTACTTATATTACTTATTAGACGTTTTTATTTATTTAGATATTTTTTTTACCAGTGTTTAATTATCAAATAAAAATTTAATATGATGATTTTTACTTATTCCGTTATAACAAAAGAGTGTGTGACGGTCATCAAAAATGCTTAAAAATAAAGAGAAAAAAGTATTACCAGATTCAATGGAATCAGCTCGCTTTGTTTCTTGGAAATTTGCAGATTGCAAGGGCAGTTCCGATACAATTGCACCACTTTGATCTCTGGGTAACGCATTAATATTTTGCACTAAGGTGACCAGCACCACAATAAAAAGCAAGAAAAATCCTTTAAACTCCATTCTTAACCAAAAATTCGCTTATACGATTTAACCGAGGACTGTTTACAACATTACTTAAATCCGCAATGAGCTTGCATTTATGTAACTCATCGAATCGTAACCTCATTATATATGTACCTACTTATTAACATGTAGGTATGAATCACTTTTGACCGTAAACATCTGAGTAATCTGATATATAAAAATAATAATAAAAAGTATGTCTGTACATTGAATACATTCACGGAGAATATAGTGAGATAAAAAAGTAAAAAAATGATTTAAAAAAATATCCTTTGTCTTTACTGTTTGTCTGTTTTACACGCTAGTCTTTGGAATAACCGGATGAATTCGAATGACACCTTTTTGTTATATGCCTATATATTAGTACTGCACGGAAAATAGGATATTAAAGATTTCAAAGGTGTGTCAACCGCTTTAATTAGTCTATTATTCAGACCTACTAAACTTCACAACTAAAGTTTTTCATCCTACCTTACATGTAAACTATTATGATTTCATTAAGACAGTAAGAAATATTTCAATACCATTAAAAACTGGCCATTTTGAGTTCCAACTTTGTAAATTTTGTATCTCCATATAATCTCTTTTCATATGTAAATTCTGTTCACCAAGGATTTAATTTACAATATAGTAGAATTAAATTAAAGGTATTTAATAACATTGATGACCAAAATATCATGCATATTTATATTGATCGGGACTATATATTTAATATATTTAACATGGCGGTTAAACAAAAGTTGCTACATCCAAAGAAATGAATAAAGATATCTTATAATGGAATTTAAATATTTTATTTTTTGATCCAATTTTTAAGATTTCAATGGACAAATGGTAATTAGTACACGGAAATAAACGACAAAAGGTTCTTAAGATCACGTAAATTGCAGGCATCAACTAGTATCATAATAATAAATAGTAATCAAAAATTCACAAAAAAGATGACATATTTGTACGAACTTTATTGTTTACAAAAGGAAAATAATTTACATAATTCGTATATGAGTAAGCGTAATAAAGGGAAAATGTTTAGGTTTAGGTTATAGTTATTTTAATGTTTAATAAACAAACTTAATTTGTTTAAATTTTAGTTCAAATACTTCTATCAATTAACAAACAAATTCCTATATCATAGATGTGCTATTATATTATATTAATTTAATTTTTATTTTGTTTGACGGTATTCTTAAAATCATTATAATTCAGGGTATTCCAAAATTCTCAAAAATTTTCGATCCCTAATTACATTTTTCTTAAATAAATAGATTATTACAGAGAAATTAAAACTAATTTTACAATAGAACACTCACGCCCACATTATATATTTGACTTTGTTTGGATAAAAGAATTAGGAAAATATTAGAGTTGATTGATAACATTTTGTGTTTGTAGAATGTTATTGTTAATCTTTAGTTAATGATTTAAAGACATGTATATTTATATAAATTGTAAAAGCATTGACATATAATATATCGATAGGTATATCTACAAAATAGTCATTTTACCAAATAGTAGTATACATATATTATTTTAAATAAAAAATATATTATTTTATTCTCAAACTTGAAATTTATATATCTCTGTACGTGTAGTGAAATTAAATTATAAAATAATAATAACAACAAAGAATAATATTAATAAATTATAACTATTAGGTATATTATACACATTTAGCTAGAATTATATATGGTTTCTGATAGAGAATTCATTACTATATCCTTATTATTGAAATAAAACTATATATCTAGTTACAACACATAAAATCCCTACATTTCTTTCGTTCAACATTTCAAAATAAATTGTGTTCAACTAGCAACACTTACAGTTATATAAATATTACTCAATATGTGAGTGCTATAATTTTTAGTTCGTATATAAAATATTATAAATTAATCTTATATAATTATAATTTATTATCTAATACTATATTAGGTTAAAAATTTATTCATTTTAACAATGAGTTCGGATTTAATGAATCGTCTATACATATACGAATTAAACTGATAAATTATCCACTTATAATGAATAATTTCTATTTGTCAATATGTAGCTACTGTTCAATTATCATCCTGTTTTGATGTTTTCACTATTTTATGAACATTGGCTTAATGTTTTGAGTCTGTCATCTCAAACTTGTAAAATGTAAAGAGACCGAGTGACAATGACATTATCAATGGTCGAAAGTTGTAGTAAAAGCGTAGAGTATACTATTCTGTTTATTTTAGCTGTTTCTGTTCATTTGCGCTTAATAGTAGTCGCAAAGAATAAATAATTAATTTATTTTCTAACTTAATTTATGAAGTGAAAACAAGTATTGTTTTTGAGACACTCGCAAATTACAAGCCACCTAGAAAATGGTTTATTTACATTTTCCTTCAAACTTAACAGAAGAAGAATTAATGCTTCAAGCAAAGTATCAAAAATTAAAAAAGAAGAAAAAAGCTCTTCAAGCTCTAAAAGCTCCAAAACAAGAACCTGAAAAACCTATTTTACCGAAACGTCCCACTGAAGCTCGGGATGCTCGTGAAATAGCGCGAAAGCTAATTAAAAGTGGGGCAATACAAGCAATTAAAAGCCCCCCACCTCAACCACAAAATGCAACATTTAAAAGACCAAGAGCTGGTATTTTTTATATTTTATTAATATATTGTGATCAGTTTAATCAAATAAATCAGTTCTTTTCTTTATTAGGCACCAGATATGTGCATCCCTGGCGCACCTTTCCTACATATTTATATCTCAGGTTTTCCTAAAACACATAAAAATCTTTTGACTTTTACTAATGAAACAATATTTTTAGGTAGAGAACGTAAACTTAGTGGGTCAACAGGCTCAACTGGTGGTGTAGCTTCTTATCAACCTTTCAGTGCATCTCAAGAACCACCACCACCAGAAGAAAAATCTGCACCTCGTGTGAAATATTTATATGATTCATTTGTAACAGCGAGAGAGAAGTAAGTTAAAAATAACTTATTTATTCAAATTAGGGATGGTAACTTTATGGAATAACTACAAACAATTTTTTTAAGAATTTTATTTTTTTGTCTTTAATCCAATCTTGTCTTCCAATATTTAAATGCCTTTTGATAATATTTTAAAGAGAAGAGAAAGCAGCTAGAAACAACCCTGTAGAATCAGCAAACCCAAATGGCAAAACAACATACTTACAAATTGTTGGTACAAAGATTACTGAAGAAGTTGTCAGACGCCGCCTAACTTCATGTGAACCATTTACTTATGCTCAGGAACCAGATGATGATAAGTAAGTTTCTTACAGTTCTTACTATCTATCTAATGGATTGTTGTAGGTATTCATTAGCTATTTTATCTGTTAAGTATTACTCTACTAGTAACTAGCAAATAACTGTTTTGCTCCCTGAAGGATAGTTCTGAAGTTTCAGTGCAACTGATTTTAAAAAATTATTTAATTATCTTTCCTAAAAGAATAGTTTTACTGAACTACAACTTACATACAAGAAACTATAAACTTGCTCAAATTTCATTACAAAATTTTAAATTACAATTTATTTGTGTTACAGGGTATATCTATCATTTGAAACTGTTGAAATGGCAACACATGCTCAAAATACCCTTGATGGATGTGAAGAAGGATGGAGAATCACATTTACTAAAAAGCCTCCCCAACCCACAGGACCTTGGCCACCAGCCACAACACCAAGAAATGCTCCACCTCCTAAAGATTCTAAGCGTACACTACTAACTTATGATGATATATTTGATTAACAAATTTCTTCCTTCATTTACTATAATTGTTTGTTTTTTCAAGTAAAAGTAGAATAAATCATTATTAAATTTAAATTTATTTATATTGTTATGTAAAATAGAACAAACAAAAAAATGTATAATGTTATGTATGTTTATTGTGTGAATCCTTAAATGATACCTTTCCTCTGAAAGTTTTTACAGTAAAGATTTTATAACATTTATTATAGAAGACTTCTGCAGTTAAGATATGCCTAGGGCCAGGTTAAGTGTTAACTATGTTGTATATTTATCGGGAGACTAGAGCTGTTGCCACTTGACATAAACTCAGCAATAAAACATATTGTTACTAAGTAAATATAACATTTTATATTGTATTCCACTTGAATTAATTACTAGGATTATTCAAAAGTTTGTAGCGAGTTTTTTTTTGTAAAATAGCTAATTCTATTCCATACTAATATTTTAATTAGACTATTTGTTAAAAGGAGAAATATTAGGAATTTATTGGCTTTGTCAACATAATAGCATCTCGAAAAACAAGCTCTGCAAAGCATAATTCATAAATTAAAGTATTAAAAAATCAACTGATGCTAATTATCGATAAGAATGTGGCACATAGTGCTCCGTGCGGTACTTCTGAATAGATAGATTTATAAAGTAAATGATACTCGGTGAACCTATAATCTCTATATTAGTTATATTATGAACTAGCGTTGACAACAATATATTAGAAATGTGTAATTTTAATATTATTTGTGGTCAATTTAATAATTTATATAACTAGCACTTCTACCGTGTTATAATTGTTACCTTTTGTAATTACCCCTTTTTAAATGACTAAAATATAAAATAACATGACTAAATACATTTTATATTTTACACCTATTGATAATTTAGAAAATAATAAGAAACTTATTTCTACATAGCTACTGCCTTTAAGTTTAAAACGTTGTTTTACTAAACTGTAATTCTTAAGAACAATTTTAACTCAAAGTAGGAACAAAATTTAAATTTCATAGAATTATTTTATATAAGAAACCCATAGCGAAAATTTCTTATGTGCGATTATAAAAGATAAGTATAAGCCTCTCGTCTTCCCTCTTTTATTTGTTGGACATTCGCAATGCAAATTGCACATGTCTATAACCCTTCTATTCTATGATACGTTTTCATGTTAAATTATGTCAATGCAATGGTGGCATAGATAAGACGACTACTTCATACAATATTTTCTTAAGAAATGGGTGGAGTCATTTACTCGATTAATTGAAAATAATACAGACTATCGATATTAAAAAAATTAATCGAGACATATTTGTCAACTCACATCGTGATCATTTGCTAATGATTTACTATCTAGGTTATGGTCTGTGTTTCTGTATAGTGAAGATGTCATTTTGAAGAAAACAATTTTCCATTAAATTGTAAAGTTCAAATATATAACATGTTTCGCGTTATTAAAAATATTACACCTTTTGTTTCTAAAAATGTTCTTCAACGATCACAACAACAAGAAAATAATGTTTTCATGTTAATTCAAGCAAAATTCTTGTCAGATTCTGGTAAAACTTTAAAATTTCACAGTGTTATCCAAAGATAAAATTAATATAATATATACATATTTTTTCCATATAACGTAAGTATAATGAGTAAACAAATAATATTATATTTTTTTAGTTAATGAGAAATTTTCTTTAAAACATGAGGAAATTGGACGACCGCTATATTTTGATGCACAAGCAACAACTCCTGTTGTAAGTAGTGCTATTTATTACTTTGTTAACAAGTATTTCTTTAATGCTAGTAATACATTTCCGAATTTGAGTCGAATAAGTTATCAATTTTTTTTTAGGATCCTAGAGTACTTGACGCAATGCTGCCCTATCTGGTAAACTATCATGGCAATCCCCATTCTCGAACTCATGCATATGGTTGGGAAAGTGAGGCAGGAGTAGAAAAAGCCAGAGAGCAAGTTGCTAACCTCATAGGTGCAGACCCAAAAGAAATAGTATTTACCTCTGGAGCTACAGAGTCTAATAATATTTCAGTTAAAGGAGTTGCTCACTTTTATGCACCAAGGAAAAAACATATTATAACCACACAAATAGTAAGTTTTAGTAAATATTTATAATACTTGTTCTCTTCTATGTATACAATTACCTATAATTTTTCAAATACAGGAACATAAATGCGTACTGGATTCCTGCCGTGCCCTTGAAGGAGAAGGTTTCAAGATTACATATTTACCTGTTGGACCAAATGGAATTATAAATTTAAAAGATCTAGAAGAAGCTCTCACACCTGATACAAGCTTGGTGTCAATAATGACAGTAAATAATGAAATTGGTATAAAATATTTAATATGTAAATATTCTTACATTTTAAGGTTTTTTTTTTTACATTATAAAAAATTTTTTAGGAGTTAAACAACCCATTACCGAAATTGGAGCAATATGTAAAAGCAAACATATATTTTTCCATACTGATGCAGCTCAAGCTATTGGCAAAGTGCCTTTAGATGTCAATAGTATGAATATAGACCTGATGTCTATTTCTGGGCACAAAATATATGGGCCAAAAGGTGTTGGTGCTCTTTACATCAGACGCAGGCCTAGAGTCCGAATAGAACCTATCCAAAGCGGTGGTGGACAGGAAAGAGGCATGAGAAGTGGAACTGTACCTACACCTTTGGTTGTGGGATTAGGTATATATGTTTTTTTTTAAATATTTTTTTAAATAAGTGTCAAGTTATCTTAATCAATTCTGAAGTGAATATATCACTAGAATATAAAGTAATTGTTAAAACTATTTAAGCATCTGTACAAAATCAAATTTCAAACAAATTTGAATTTATTTTCTATAATAAAAATTTCTATAATGTTTTGTGTAATTTCGGTATAGACTACTTATATACATACATTTTAATTTTAAAATGAAGGTGCAGCTTGTGAACTGGCACAACATGAAATGGCCTATGATCATGCTTGGATGGAGAAGTTAGCACAAAGATTCTTAGACAAAATCTATTCCAGATTGAAACATGTCATTAGGAATGGTGATCCTAAGGAGTCATATCCTGGATGCATTAATTTATCATTTGCATATGTAGAAGGTGAGAATATTTATTGTTTGAATGAAATTCATATTTGTCCGGTGTTGTGTACTATGACAGCGTCTGACTGTAAACATGACCAGTTGCGAGTTTGATCCCCACTCGGGAGTAATTATATTTAAAATTATCTTAACTTATTCACAAAGACAAAGTGCAGCGTTGAGTTCCACCACACAACATGCAATATCTCAAACTTGGTGGAAAGCAAAGTATGGAGTGTCATGACACTAGGTACTTTCTGTCTGCCTTGCTGGCACTGAGCTATGAATATGAAGTATGTTTTATATTTTTGTAATTATTTTAAATCATTGTTCTATTAAAATTTTGTACATTATTTTACTACTTAGCTTTAATAAATGGTTTACCATTAAATTTCCAGGCGAATCATTATTGATGGCATTAAAGGATGTAGCACTATCAAGTGGCTCAGCTTGCACTTCCGCATCTCTTGAGCCATCATATGTGTTAAGAGCTATTGGAACTGATGAAGATCTTGCTCATAGTTCAATCAGGTTTTTATTTATTGTTTTCTCTTAAGTAATATATAAGTGCATTTATTTATTTTCCTATTAGCCAGATAATAAATATATAAAGAAAAGTCTTTGCCACATACTTAAATTATATAATGATACTGTATACATACATGTTACTACAGTCCTGCTCTTTTTTTTAAATCTGTTCAAATTCATAAAACTAAATACTTGATTGAATCTTCTGTGTTATGTAGTGAAATAGGAATCATTAATAATAGAGCTTGCATGTCGAATTACATTAGCAATTTTAAAAACTTTGAATTTATTTATTTAAAATATTTGCAGATTTGGGTTAGGAAGATTTACGACAATTGAAGAAGTAGACTATACAGCTGAAAAGACAATTAGACATGTCGAACGCTTAAGAGAGATGAGTCCCTTGTGGGAGATGGTTCAGGAAGGAGTGGATTTGAAAACTATACAATGGTCACAGCATTAGACAAGGTCAGAAAAAACTAAAAAAAAACAAATTTTTTAATTAGAGCTTAAATTAGAAAACAAAAGATCTGGCAAATCTATATATTTATTGAAAATACTTTAGGTATTTGGAGGACGAAATACAAACTTGTGATAAAAGTTATTATATATATGTGATAACTGGAATTTTAATGACATTGTCAATATTTTCTTTATTCTTTCCATATCAAGAGCTATTAAAGACATTGCTATTATTAGTCTATTAATTATGTAAATAGTATTGTTTGTTCTACACTTCAATCGTCTTAAATTTTATAACTTAATGGAACACACAAAATCTGTAATATTGTAGTGCTTATTACAATCAGTATGCATATATCATTAAAAACTTGTCTGACCTATGTTGTATTACCTAAAAAATGAATATTTACTGTAAAACAATAAAAGCAGAATAAAACAATGTTGTTGTTTCATTCAAGTAAGCCTCAACGATTCAATTGAACTGAGTGTAGTAACATTCCAGAACTTATGTTAACTTCAGAGTTGTAAAATATTCACTAATGAGCAACACGCATTCATTAAAACTTTTAATGGTGACTCTAATTAGCCAGAACAACATTATTTTGCACTAGTTTACTGGATTTCATAGAAACAACGTGAAATAAAAAAAAATATATTTTAACTCTGAATTTAATACATTCTAAAAAGTAGTCTCGACTCCGGTCCCTTTTTTAAGGTATTAAGAGAACTGAATAGTATGAATTTCATGTATAAGGGAATGACATTTGGAGTATGAGAAATCTGTAAATGTGAATTTGAAAATAAATAAAACATTTTTAATGTGAATAATTGCTAATTTTATATATTCTTAAGCTACTTGAGATACCATTAACTATTATTATGAAATTGATGCTGTAGAGTAAATACTAGGTTCGCCATAACACAACCACTGTTTATTAAAATGCATTTTAAAAATGAATTAAACATAAAATTAAAGCTATTTTAGCTCTTAAAATTATTGCTTAAAAATAAAATAACAAAATAAATTAAAAATATTCTACAGTACATTTAGTATTAATGAAAAATAAAAACATATATTACTATAAGCTGCACCTTTTGTTGATTCAACCTCGTCATAGTTTATTAAATAGAAACTATACAGTACTGATACTGTTTAGTACTAACATTAGTATTATGATATTAAGTATGGATGATAGTGTTTAGATTAAGTAACAATGTAATGTAGGTCCATTTCTATAAAAAAATGATAAACAACTACATTGACATGTTCAATTCACACATTTCAACATAACCTCATTTTTTTTCATTTAAGAACTATTGTACAATTAAGTGTTTAAATAATTTAGTTAAATTGGCATAGCAATACATTTCAAATATTATCAAAATTTGCATCCACAAGGTAAAATATAAATTTGTGATTTAATAATTATTATTCATACTGCATATACTGACATGTTATCACAAAAGAATAAATAGAAATATGACTTAGAGAAATTATAACTTCACCTAATTTCTAACAATATTATAAGACAATACAATATACCACTGAGTTACAATTACTAAAGTAGCGCATGTCTATGATATGGTTTTAAATTTATTAAAAAAACAAGTGTCAGGTACTTAAATTAACAAAAGATCTATGTATCACATCTAAAAAAATGTAAACAAAACAAAAAAGTATAAACTAATACTTCATTAATACAATCTAATTTAACTGCAGAAATACATCAGAAACATAAGTTGTAGTAGTTCTTTGTGCTATTGCTTAAAATATATAAACAGAAATTACAAGTTTGAGACTATATTTACATCTAAAATGATAAATGCCCACTAAATACTAAATATACATGCATTCTCAATTCAATTTTTTTTAATAATAAAACAATTTAAATTTAATTATAAATTTAAATATTCAAAATTTTTAAAATACTTTACTGAATATGTAATTTTATGGTTTCTTAATGTCAACTTTATAGAAAATGTCCCTTTTTGATTTGATTCTAAACTGAATTTAAATGATGTTTAATTAATTAATTATTATAGCATACAAAAGTTTATTAAAAAATATTTAGCACAGTAAACTAAGTTCTTCTGATCACAACTTTTGTGAAAAACACCATTATGACTAATATAGAAAAACTTTATAAAAACAGGAAGTTAAAGAATTACACTTTATGATAAATTGTTAGTGACTTGTTCTTATTCTTTTAAATATTCCTTAATATTTTACTTATAAAATAAAAAGAAATATCTTTATACATTAAGCCTGAGCAACATATCATTTCTAGCATGTAATTAACAGTTACAGGATGGTTCATCTGGGGGTTCTGGATTTGTTATTTTGAAGCTATTGTGGTCTAATCGCTGAAGCTCAATTCTAGATCTATTTGCCTCCACCAACTGTTGAGCAATGTCTGTAAACATTTCCTCCAAGCCTTGGCCACTTTTACAAGATGTTTTATAAGTACTGCTAATGAGATTGTGACATTGTTCACTAAAAATTTATAATGGATTAGTTAAAATAATTGTATTATATAGCACATAACTACATATTGTATAATGTATAAATAAAATAACTTAGTCACCAAAAATTTTCTATATCGGCATCTGTGACTTGGGGACATATTCCTTCCAGATCAGATTTATTGCCACACAAATATATTTTTGCATTTTCAGCATATGTTACAATATCCAGTAGATGTTGACTTAATACATGAAATGAAGAAGCGTTGTCCAAAGAAAATACAAGAATAGCTGCTTCAGCATATTTATAGTAGCTTGATGTAACAGAGGCTATTCTTTCCATTCCGCCTGTATCCCAAAGCTGTAACTATAATTTACATTTAACTACAAAAACTACTAATTTGAATATATTAATGTATTCATAATCGAATAAGCAAATAACCTTGACATCTTTGTCTCCTACCCGGTACATTTTTTCGAAATGATCTAGTCCTAAAGTTGACCTTCTATCGGAATTGGGCATAAAAGTATTATTAATAAATCGACGAAATATAGAACTTTTCCCAACACCATATTCACCACATAGAATAACTTTTAGTATTGGAGTTTTTACAATAGCCATTGTCGGTTTTCGTTGTTTTGACGTTTATAAATATTATTGTCTTTTTTTTTATTAATATCAAGTTATTAAAAAAGCCATAAGTATAATTTATAATTCAATATGAATCACAGCTAGTTAATTTTAACTATTTTATCACATTTTCGATTACACCATAATATGTAATTAGAAATTGAAATTTTCGGCAGTTCTTGACAAAGACAAAATTAATTTATGGTGAATAGTATAATAGTTACTGTTGATTTAAAGTGTAGCCAATATCAAAAAAAGAAGAATCAAAATAAATTGGTCCTAAATGTTATTGTTGATTTTTATCATGTAATGGAATGATTTTTATCCTGTTGAATGTTCAGAATTATTGCGCTCTAAGTAACTACTGAAAGGTAACTAATGAGTAATTATCATACTTAAACATGTAACTTTTTAAATTTATTTTGTAGGATTCACGATTTCTTTGTAGGATTCAAGATTTAAATGGCGTAATATTACATGACTTAGCTTAATCAACTTTCGCGTCCTGCGTGTCTAAATGTAGTTAAATCTTTAAAGACTATAGTTTTTTGTATCGTTATCGCGTTTACCGGATGGTGTTATTAATGCGTGAGGAATAATTACAAATTTTGTATTTCCTACAGTATCCAAATGTAACTTTTATTTCTATAATTTCTAATACAATTAAAAAATATGCAAAGAGGTCAAAAATTCTGCAGTATAATTATACAAATTTCAAATAAAATATTTTTGAAAAAACGTAAAAAAATTTTGAACGCAGCGGTATTCGAACCTGCGCCTCTTGTATACCGTTCAAAAGGACGCGGTCCTCTTGGACGGTATCCAAGAGACGCCGGTTCGAATCCAGCTGCGTTCAAAATTTTTATACGTTTTTTCAAAAATGTTTTCTAATCCTAAGTGTGGAATAACACTTTAAAAATAGTAAATATTCAAATAAAATACTTATTTGAAAAAAGGAATATCCGTATCAAAACTCAAGTACTTCAAAAATTTAATATTTATTAACTTGTTCAATATATTTTTCTAATTATTGAAGTATTGAACATTTTTACAATTGTCGTAAATGCATTGAAATGAAGTATTTGAAATTACGAAGATCTCAGGTTACACTAGCGTACCTAGCACCAAAATGAAATGCAGTAACACTCATTTTTTTTATCTGTGGTTCATTGTAATTATTATTTTAGTTCTGTTCCTTATTTGTAATCTGTTTTCTGTGGCTTTGTGATTGTTATGTTTTGTTAAGAGTATCGCATTTGCTGTTAATATTTTTTTATTTTATAAAAAGTCATGTATTAAAAGCTAATAAATAATAACACTATTTATTAACAATGGACCTACAAACATCTCAATTAGCGGCAGCTCTTATGTCAGGAAACAACTTTTCCTCTGCACAGTCAGAACCTGGTATATCTGATATATCAATTGAAGAAGCTAAGAAAGAAAGCCAGAATGAGACCCAAAGAGAATCCACATTCGATGATAAAGAAGAAATTGCAAGCGGAGAGGACTTTTCTGATGAGGTATGTAAAGTCAAAGTATTTAAAACATCTAATTATAAAAAAGATCAGAAAAACTTGAATCTTGAGAATCATATTTATTTTTTAGGAATCTGAAACTCAGCCTGGAAACAAATCTATGCCTGGTAGGGGAGTGACTTTACAAATGCTTTTAGAAGAAAAAATGTTGGAACCAGGAATAGCTGCAATGACTATAGAGTATTTGGTAATTTATGTATATACTTATATTGCAATAAGTTTGACTACAGTATTCTTAACAAATTCTATATAATATGTTATTAGGAAATTGATATTTTATTTTGTACTTTTAAATATAGGGTCAAAAATTTGTTGGGGATTTACAATCTGATGGCAAAATCAAATCACATGAAACTGAAACAATTTTTTGTTCACCATCGGCTTGGGCAATTCATTGCAAAAGAATTATTAACCCTGATAAAAGATCTGGTTGTGGATGGGCTTCTGTAAAGTATAGGGGTAAAAAGCTTGACACAATTAAAGCAACATATCTTCGTAAGAAGCAATTACAAAGGGAAAATATGCACAGTGATGGTAATTACAATTTTTAAAGTACTATAATTGTATATAGAGAGTAGTAAATGCGTTTGGTTGTGGGTTTGATTCCCACTTGGGGGAAGTGATTACATTTAAATTATTTTCACTTCTTTGTTCTGGTAAGACAAAGCACATTGAGTTCTGCTACTCAACATGCGATATCTCTAATTTGGCCGAAAAAAGGAAACAATAGTATATATATTATGCATATACATATATTGTTAAATATATTTAGACTACAGACTCTTAGTCTGTACTTTTTTATTTCTTATTGTTATATAGTGAGTATATCTTGTTACAATAATACAATTGGTTACGTAGAAGTAAAGGTAATATTTGAGTGAGTTTTTATAAAATAATTTAATTATCTCTACTTTATGAAGATTATTATTAAAAATATTTTCATTATACACAGCTGGATTTACGTTTCGGCATGAGTTAGTATCTGGTGGCAAGAAAAGGGCATGGTCCATCTCATATAAATATATTTATTATTTTAGAGAACTTGCATTGTTCATTTAGACAGATTTTTGAAATGAAAATATTTTGTATGTTGATCTTTTGGCCTCTTGTAATAAAATCTACTTATAATGCTTACAAATATATTTGTCAAAGTAGGAAGTCTCTCATTGTGTATTAGTAAAAATCAATTTACCTTGAAATAAAATATCTTATTGACTCTCATATGTCATGTAAATGTTGTTGCAAATATATTAAAGTTATAGCAAATATATTTCGAGTTACGGAAGCAGCTTTTTCTTTGCAGAAGAAACAGAAATGGAAGTGGAGAGCCCTCCAGAACCACCACCACAAAGAATTGTAATGAAACATAACACTGTTCCAAATAGAATGATGCAACAGTAAGTTAATAATTTTCATTTACCTTATTTATTTCCACTCAGTAAACTTATAGTTATTATAATTAATTTTATTTAAGTCATTAGTTAATTTATTATGTCATTTTGAAACATCTGTCGTCTACCTTGCTTTGTAAAGCCAAAGAAAGCCAAGCATTATTAAATAATTATTATCTAAAAAATATTTTATTTCAGTGATTCAAACATGCTTATTGAAGCGGTATCATTTTCATCAGCTGGAAAAGTCCAACCCTTTCTTGTATCTGTAAGCTCTAATGCCTTACTTGTTCTTGATATTCACTGTCACTTAAAGAAAGAAGAAGTATATGGCTATGTTGCAGGAACTTGGGATTTAAATAATCATAGTAAGTATGAAAATAAGAGCATTATGTCTCTATATATTTTGTATAATTATGGAATTGCAATTATTGTTATCTAGACACACGGCAATGTGTCAGCCATGTTCAAGCAAAAAAAAGTGACACACCGGTCATGGGTTATATAACCATTTCGGGCCAATTTCGAACCCCCTATAACTCAAAATCTGTTTTATTTACGCATATCATTAATATACCTAAAATACAAAATTTTATTAATATACCTATTGTAGGTGTTGGGATATTGACGTCAGAAAATCGCTATTTTTACTATACACTCACTGACTGACTGACTCACTCATCAAAAACCTAGACCACTTCCAATGGTCGTATTGACTTGAAATTTGCCATGGAGGTAGGTCTTTAGGTCAAGATAAAGGGAAAAATCTGAAAATGGCCAAGTGTGAGTCAGTTTAAAAATTATGAAGGTGTAAATTTATACCTCTAAGGAACTAAAACGAACTAAATTTATCTATATTTATATAATATGTCTTCGAATGGTCGTACTGACCTGAAATTCGTTACGAAGATTTGTATTTATTCAAAGTAAAGTAAAAAAATAAAATAAACAACCTTACAAAAACAAAAGAAATCCCACCCAAAACAAAAATGTGAAAGGCTGCCAAGTTCGATAATATGAGAATGCTTCATCTATAAAAGAAGTGAGATCTGAATAAGTACCAAGTTCCATACACATACCTCAGTTAAAAATAGTTACAGGAATGCACACTTGATTTTCCGCAGTTTGGAAAGTCGATTCTGAATAAATATCATATTAAATACCTAAAATTATAATACTTACAGGAACGCAAATCTGTTTTACCAGCAGTTTCCTGATAACATCTTTTATTATTTTTCTGTACTTTTTAATGATCCTTCTAGGCAAGTTTTCACACACCTTGTTTTAAACCTACTAAACATAATAAGTCAAGTATATATATATATAATTTTCTATTTAAACTTGCCCTATTAAAGATAATTACATACTTGACTCATTGCATTTAGTACAGAAAAATAATAAAAGATGTTATCAGGAAACTGCTAGAAAAACAGGTTTGCGTTCCTGTAAGTATTAGAATTTTAGGTATTTAATATGATATTTATTCAGATAGATATTCATTCCTGTAACTATTTTTATCTGAGGTATGTGTATGGAACTTGGTACTTATTCAGATCTCACTTCTTTTATAGGTGAAGCATTCCCATATTATCGAACTTGGCAGCCTTTCACATTTTTGTTTTGGATGGTTTAATTTTACTCTCTTTTTGCTACTATGTGTACTTGTACTAACATACTTATAAATTTTTTTATTGATGTGGTATTGCACATGTTTGTATATATATAGGCCGGTCGTGGCGCAGTGTAACAGCGTCTGACTGTAAACGCGACCGATTGTGGGTTCGATCCCCACTCGGGGGAGTGATTATATTCAAATTATTTTCACTTCCTCGCTCTCGTAAAGACAAAGTGCGGCGTTGAGTTCCACCTCTCAACACGTAATATCTCGACTTTGGTGGAAAGTGAAGTACGGAGTGTCTTGACACTGGGTACTTTCTGTCTACCCTGCTATGCGGGATAAAAGTGTGATAATCAATTAATTTTAAAATAATTTGTAATAAGTATTCTTCAAAATATTGCTAAAACACTTATAAAAAATTAAAACAATAAAAGATATACAGTAAAATTATTATTACAGATGTGATGATAACCCACACATTTCCATGTTTAATAAGTAAAAAGGATTCAAGGCCAAGGGTTTTAGTTGAGTTAGAAATTCAAGTGGAGATTGAGAAGTTAGGCCTTACATTATTAGGCTGGTATCACTCACATCCGACCAACCCAGCCATGCCCAGCTTGAGAGACTGTGATAGTCAGCTAGAATACCAAATAAAGTTGCGGGGCCCTTCAGAAATATCCTATATACCCTGTATTGGTGTTATATGCTGTAAGTATACCTAAATATTAGAATACTTTGTTTTTTAATTTATTCTGTTTGATTTAATGTCTTTTTAACTAACCCTATAAAGCAAATTATATTAGTTGCCATGTGAACATTTAATGTGTGTAAACATTATTTGTAAGGTCTAGAATCTAGACACTTGATTTAGAAATTCAAAGGTTTCATGCAAAAAAATTATAATTTATTATTTTTTTTATGAATTCCCTGCAATATTATAATAATAGAAGTTAATAACAGTGGTTTTTCCTTTTTTCAGCGCCTTATAATCCTGAAAGTCCAGTTCTAGAATCGTCTTTGACATTCTTTTGGGTAATGCCACCACCTGAACAACGGCCCACAGAGTATCCACGTCCACTTCTACTACAATACAATATGGTCCATGATAGCCACCTGTCTACCCATGCTATGGAGCAAATTAAGAAAAGTATTAAATATTATATTACATACATAGACGAAGCATTTGTTAACTTTAAAGAGAGCTTCAAACCAGATATAATGTTTTTGGATAAATTAAAATGTACTTTAACACCTAAATTTCCTCGAGAGCAAAGTGATGGATTGTTATGGCATTTTATTAGAGATGAATTAGGTTGTTCATCAGAAAATGATGATAAAATGGATCTAGATGCGTTGCTCGCGGTGCCACAACCAATACCAGCGTCTAAACCTAGTTCTTCAGTGCCTAATTTCCCGTCAGTTAGTACATTGCAGCAAATGGTCAGCAGACCGGTTGGAGTTCCACCAATAAATGTGTCATCTGCTATTGGTTCAGTATCGCCGCATAAGTTCGAAACGCCACCATTAAACATCCCAGTGCTACCAAATTCTTCGAAGCCATCAAAATCAACGACTCCTTCTCTTCCTGCGTATCCAACTGGTTTGGATATGTTAACAAGCATGGCACTGGGATTAGGATCTTCTAATATGTCTCTTTCACTTGGAACTACAGGCTTAGAAAGCTTAGCAGCTGCAAATAGCATGCTTGCAGGCTTTACTCCAGGCTTAGGAGCATCCAATTTGACTGGATTGCCTTCTTCAAAGCTTCCTGATTTACCATCATATGCAGCTTCGTTACAAAACCTTTCCAGCAATATGGTATATGAAAAGACATCAACAAGTACATCGACTAGTTGCACTACATCTGCTGCTCCCATACCTGCGAGTATCGCATCCAATCTCATGATGAGCTCGGCGGATATAGCCAACGCTTTGTTCTCAGCTAGTAAGTATTCTAGCGCAGGTATTCTTGGTATACCGGATCCGATGTCCAAGTCTACTCTAGCAGCCAACAACATGTTTTTGTCACCATCTTTGCTGAAAATGCAAGAGTCACTGCTTAAGCCACTCTCAAGCAGCAGCCCAATATCGTCTAAAGTAGGTCTAGATCAGAGCATGATGATGAAGAGTCCACACGATTTACTAAAAAGTAGCAGTAAAGATTATCTACCACCCGATTTCGGAAGTATTGGTAAAGGCAAGGATTCCTCCATTGATTCTGTGAAGCACTCCGACATAATTACATCTAAAGGTGAATCTTCAAAATGTGCACCTGAATCTCAGATGGACTATCCACAGATTAGTTCGTCGCCTCGAATAGGAGGAGATCCATTCCTGAATCAAATGTTGGAACTAACAAAGAAAACAACTGTGCCAGATTATGCGGCAGATTATAGTCAAAGTCGTAAAGTAAGTGAGGAAGAGCTACCTAAAATGTCAACACCGCTTTCATACTCAAGCGCTGCCAGCATTGCAGACACGATCGCTCAAGTAGCGATGGGTAATTTCTCCAAAATGGACGATGTAGTCGATTATAGTAAAACACAGGATTACAGTAATCCAAAAAGTATGGCTAATGAAAATGACAATTAATACTCTTTATTTGTAACATTAGCGCAGCGGCAGCTTTTAAATCAACATAATTTGTAGAGATGGAATTATTAGAATATTTGTGATGAAATATTTGTGATAGATGGAATTATTAGAATCATACTTTAAAATCTTTACTTCATCTCTTCATCATCATACTTTAAAAGAGTCACTTATATAGAATACGATGATCTAAGTGCCAATCTCTCAAAACATGACATATTTGATGGAATATTTAATTTTTTTACTTTTATTTTTCGAGTTGATATTTAAAAACAGTATATTTTACAATTTTGTTTTAATGAAAGTATATGAGTAAGTATAATAAATGTTATTATCTGTCATAGAAAAAACTGTGCGAAGTGTAGTTTTAATTTAATTATTTTTTATATTTATATAAAATTATTTTATTATTGAAATTAATTCTTTTTTTACATACAACCGATAAGATTAGTGAAAACTGTCGTTATCTTTTTTGTTTTTAAAAATAATTTGTTTGGCTTATTTTGAAAAGGTTCCTTTTGGTTTGATAAAAAGTCTAATATTTGAATTATGCTCTTATAAAGGGGACTCCCATCGTACATAAATATAATAATATCCTACAGAACGCTTACATCGTAAATGTTAATAAAACAATAAATTATATTATAATCAAATTTGCGGAAATCTATTAGCATGATAAGATCTCGCCAATGTCGCTTTCTTAGAACTTTGAAAATCACGGTCATCAAAGATCAGTTATCATTGATATATTTATAATCCAATGATAATTTGTAATGACGTTACTGATAATGTGATGCGTTGAAATCATTTACTTGGCATTGTTGAGTGACAAACAAGTTCATAGAGTGACTTTTGTGTTTAGATACTAAATATATTGTGCGTGGATATCAAACAACGGTGAAATAAATATTTCATAGTAATGTTTCTAATTTATTCTTTGTAGTAAAAGGTATGTTTGTGCTATTTATTATTTTGTATAGTGGTACTTTTTTGTCAGTAGTTTAAAGTGGTTTTGTATTTTGTAAATACATTTTTATACATAGCATTAAGATTATAAAAAAAGTTCTTTTATATATCTTCGCTCGTCTGTTGTATAAAAATTATTTACCATATGTAGTAGTATTTGTTTACACAACGATTTTATATATTACGAACTTATACACAACATTGAAATAAAAAATATGATATACTTAAAGCTGCACGTACCTAGGTACTTATAACATATCTGATATAAATGTTTAAATTGAGTTTAGTCCTTCAGTGTATGAGTAAAACTACTTGAAAGGTATTGCGTCGAAGTGTGTATTGTTTGTTTTTAGTACGTATTTCATAATATTAAAGTATTGTACCTATCTAATTTTATAAGTTTATTGAATATAGTAACGTTTTTGAATGTTCATAAATTAAACGCATAGTTTTATATTTTAATTTCAAATATAATAAATGCTCAAGTAACTGAGAAGAACTGATTGTATAGAATCTAATTTCGCGAATTTCCGTCATTGAAAAAGGAGCAAGCACAAATTCACACGAAATTCTAACTTACAGTATGAAGGTGCTTATGCCTTTTTACATTCATTCATTTTTATAGAGACTGGATCTTTTTAAGTTATATTTATAAATGTATGCATATTTATAAATGTGTATAAATTTGTGTGAAATAAATATATTAGCAATATTAAATGTTTTCGTATGACCTGACCTCATTGCTCATCTTTTTCGATTTATCTAAGATAAGATCTTATAAAGTTGGATTTTTTAAATATAACAGAATTATCAGTCAAAGGCTGCTTTGATATATGGGCAATTAACTAATTCTATTAGAAATAAAAAAAAACTACATTATAAAGTTCATGGTTAATTATAAATAAAATTATTCAGGGTAGTATTTTATAAAGAATAAAATTCTGTGAAATTAGGTCATGAAAAATGATTAAAACATAGTTTCTCTATTCATATTTTACGTAGGTATATGTAATATATTAAATGTAACCATTTTAAGATGTTTCATTCAAGCATTCAGTCTAACTGTTATTGTGCATTTAATTTATAATATTTAATAATTATTTTGAAATGTAAATCAAACATTGTACAAGTAAATACATTACAGAACACTATGGCTAAACCAGCTGCAGGATTTAAGGGAGTTGCAGACGAAGATACAGACGTCTCCGACGCAGAATTCCAGCCACTTTACGATGACAATGATGATTTGGAGTATGATATTATTTTAGTTAATATTAGTGGTCCAAGCTTTTCCTACCGAAAAATATATCACACACAAATGTGGTTCGCCAACTTGATATATATATATATATATATATATATATATATATATATATATATATATATATATATATATATATATATATATATATATAGATATATATAGTCATTCTTCTCACTGCTTTCTAACCTAAACCATCGGTGGGCAAACCCGACTCTCGTTTGTCTCGTTTTTTTTTATTTTCTCTAGAAATAACGTCACAAATCACGTTGTAACGTACGAGACACCTAGTATGATTTCTTCCTCCTGCCACACTCGGATATACCTTACATATATTATAAATGTGTCATAGTATAAAAACTGTTTAGTTTTATATTTAATGCTTGGAATTTTGTAAAAAAAGATTTATATTATTTGTTTTTCAATAACTGAGTTCCCCGTCGTAATACGGCAATTTTGCTATACATTTATATTCATCTTTTACCTTCTACTGATCGTTTTTACCTGTCATGGAAGCATTCACAGACAAATCTTTAGATTTGTTAAAAAAGCCAAAGAGTCATTGACGCCCGTCAATGACTCTTGCTCTATATGTTTTTAGTGTTAAGAGCAAAATATCTAGATATGTTAGATTATTCACCTTATTGTGATGAATATTTTTTATTTTCTTCGTGTCCAGTTTTGACTTACACCGTGTTATTTTTTGTTATAAGAAAAAGGAAATGTTTGCAAGCTGTATTTTTATTCGCTTTAAGAAATTATACGCTATTAAACTTTATTGGTAGATCATGAAAATTGGATATTTAGGTTAATATTAGGCAAAAGTTTAATAACAATAAATAAAAAGTGTCCACTTAAACATGAATCTAAGGATAGTGACTAATTCGAAAGTAATGCTTAGATACTTATAGACTTGTAGATTAGGTATAACTACGTACTATAATCTGATACTTGGTAACTAACATTTATCTATAGAGAAACTTCTTTAGTAACTTAACTTCTTTATGGCTGTATTAAAATAATCGAAAAATATAATAATTTAAATATAATAAGTTAAATAATGTACTAAGTAAAAATTACTGATCGAGACTTTTCTTTTTATAGTGACAGGAACGTCTGAACAGCATCACCTAATGCAATGATTTATGAGTATTTTAATCTAATGAGTATTCTAATAATTTCTATATAACAAAATTGATATTTTTCTTTACAAATAATCTCTTAATTTGAAATTTTATTGCATTATATTATTATTATTAGTATGAACTGCATAACGTTGATATAAAGTATAAGAAATATTTAATACTATATAGCATATATGTATATCAATGATATTCGCAAATAAATTCTGGTATGGCGTTCTGTAAGGTGTATTTCATTGCAGCCAAAGGACAGCTCAAGAAACAAAAGGATGGGATCTGTTTCGGGAGATTCCAGTCAAGAAAGATACTGGTTCTATGGCTTCCACAGCATGGATAGATTTCAGTGTGAAAGCTCTCAAGTTCTTGGCTTACATTTTAGTATTCGCTATTGTACTTGGTGGCGCAGTAATTGCAAAAGGGACCATGCTTTTTGCAACTTCACAAATCAAAAAGGGACGTCAAATAAGTCATTGTAACAAAGCATTAGGTACGTAATAAAATTTCATATAAATATGGTAAATTTTAAGTATATGTCTCATTGTTGTATATACTAAATTTTAAGTATATGTGTGAATTTAACATGGCACTGTTACTAAATAGTGTAGAAAAAATTAAATATTAATTTCTGTATAAAATATGAACTCAAAATTTAACACAACAAAATATTACTATAGTGTTAAAACTTACGTAATTTGCTATTGCTCTTAGGTTTTTAGAGAGATCTACTAGGTTCTGTAGTCACAATTGTAGTTATAGTAATTTAAGGTACTAAAGATCTCGATTAATATTAGAAATTATGTCGAATTATATTTTGTTGTTCTTCAGCGTTAGACCAGCAGTTTATAACAGTTCACACGCTAGAAGAGCGTATAACGTGGCTCTGGGCGCTGTTTTTAATGTTTAGTGTTCCAGAATTAGGAATGTTTCTAAGGAGTATCAGAATATGTTTTTTCAAGACTGCGCATAAACCGTCTAAGAGCTATTTTATAACGGTAAGCTGAAAGTTTATTATTTTTGATAACTTTGTTGTAATTATAAAAATAAAACTTGTTAATTTTGATTAAAAAAAACCTAAAATAAATATTCCTATGTACCTATGTGAATGGTTAATATGGTATGTGACACGGTCGATAAAAAGCTAAAATCAAATTTATTTCAGGCATTTGTAATAGAAACCCTGCAGACATTAGGAACTGCCTTGATGGTGTTATTCATTTTACCAGAACTAGATGTAGTAAAAGGCGCGATGTTAATGAATGCAGTTTTCATAGTACCAGCAATACTGAATGCTTTTGTACGAGATCGAAATGACTCTAAATATATTATAAAACTAATTTTAGACGTGTTAGCAATTTCTGCGCAAGCCACTGCGTTTGTTGTGTGGCCACTGTTGGATGGAACACCGGCCTTATGGTGCATACCATTTGCATGCTTCCTTATATCTCTGGGTTGGTGGGAAAATTTTATAGGATATGTAGGACGACATACATCAGGTTATTATGTTATTTTAACTTTTGTTAAAATATATTAGTTTTGTTATTTCATGAATTTATTCATAATAAATTCTTAATTTAACTTTAGTTTTTATATCTTCACGCTTCTTATCCCGAATAGCAGAGTAGACTAGACACTTCCCCGAATGGGGATCGAAACCGCAACCGATCGCATTTATGGTCAGATGCTGTCCCACTGCGCCACGACCGGCCTCACTGCTTATATCTATTAATTTTTTAAAATTAATTATTTATTTCTGAACTGTTTTTCAGTACCTATATCTTTCCTTTGTGATATTCGGGATGGAATCAAAAGCTCCCGATATTATGCACACCTGTTTTTATCCCTTTGGAAAATAGTAGTATTTATGATTTCTATCGTAATATCCTTGGAAGTTACGGACCATGCACCATTTGCATTTTTTTCTAAAGCGACTGAAGCGTTCGGAGAGCGCCTATACACAGTGCAAGAGGTAAGATTAATTAAACTAATCTTTTATGATAATGTTTTATTATTTTGACACAATTCAGTCACAATTAGTTTATATCACGTGCACACGAATGATCAAAATTAATTTAATATAAAATTGATGTATATCAATATCAATAACAAATTCATGTACTTATATTTAGACTTTCCATCCTCTTAAGAATATCAAAATTTAAATTATAATTATTCAGAATGATTCAGTTTTTATTTATTATATTTATGATTTTTCTACTAAGGTAAGATAAATTACAGTGATATTTATATTGTAACATTCAAAACAGATATTAGATTGAAAAATATATATTAACAGGTTCAAGTCGTACTAAATAATCTCTACCAAGGTGCAGTGGATTATGCCAAAGCCGGCGGTAGTTTCAATCTAACGCCAAACTGGACTTCCTCACTATGGGTTGCGTTGATACAAGTAGGAAGTTCATATATTTGTTACGGAGCAGCCAGATTTGCTTGTAAAATTCTAATTCAAAAGTTCAGTTTTACATTCGCCTTGGCTCTAGTTGGTCCAGTTTGTGTGAACCTGTTGATTTTATTGTGTGGCATGAAGAATGCTGACCCATGTGCTTTCCGCAGAGTCATACCGGAATATTTGTTCTTTGACATACCGCCTGGTAAGTACAACTTTATTATTTTAAATAAGTACATCTATTGTATATACTACTTGTATTCTGCAACGTTGTTTCTGTCCTATGGGAATTTTGGAATCTCCAAGTCAGTTTTCTAATACTAGTAGTTTCCTAGTTGGATAACCGAAAACTTGATACTATTAATTTTCTAACTGCTTTGCCACGCGGGAAAATGCGTAAAATGTACTAGGTAATCTTAAATTAGATTTAGAGTTAATGTGATTGTTTTTTAAAACTTTCGAACCAAAGTAGTTATGTTATTGAAACGAGTGTATTTGGTAGAAGATGATTTATTACTAACTAATTAACGTAACGATCTTAATATTTATACGACATCTGACTTACATACTACTTATTACACTACACCCCGGGGGGTGAATTGAAATAAAAAGTCGTATCAAAACTTTTTTTTTTGGTAGACCTAGTGTAATACCTTGTAGAGTAAGTCAATATATTGAACCATTATATAACCCAGATATTTATGCTTTAGATCTTAAGTTTAAGTTACAAGTAGCGCAGCAGGATGCTCGTGAAAATTTAATTTTAAGCAAACAAAATCGTAAGTGTAATTACGATAAATATACAAATAATGTATCGTATACGAATGGACAATTAATTTTAATTAAAAATGAAACGGCAAATAAGCTGGATATACAGTGGGTTGGACCATTTGTAGTTTTAGAAGATTTAGGAGTGAATGTATATTATCCATAAAAATAGAACTAAACCATTTAGTACTTAAATTCAATTATTATGTACCTATTCCTAAAAAAAAAAAAAATCGTACGAACATCGCGTTCTTCTTCCCGATTGCCTCGACGGGTGAATGACCGTCTTGTTTTGGATAATCTGGTGCGATATCCAATTTCTATGGCATTTTTTGTACTGTTTATAAATAAAGTACAGCGCTGCAATGCCCAGTAGCACACAAATAACCAATAAAACTATGCTGATTGTAGACAGATGCATACGTATTTCTTCGACTTGTGCCTGGTCGACACAAGTCGAAGAAATACGTATGCATCTGTGCTCGAGCCTGCGGCGTTTTGATTCACAAATACTGTTTCTTTCTCGACACTGGATCGACACATAGTTAGATTTTTTTTGAGTAAAACAGTAACGAAGAATAAACGTAAAATTCTTAATTTTAATTCGAACTTTTATCTAATTCTTCAACTCATCGTCCGATTTTGGAGCTGCAACACTATACTGCGATCAAATTTGCGTTGCGCGCCCCAAATATGGCAAGGGTCGCCATGAGGGGACTTATGTTATTGAAACGAGTGTATTTGGTAGAAGATGATTTATTACTAACTAATTAACGTAACGATCTTAATATTTATACGACATCTAACTTACATACTACTTATTACACTACAATACTTATATTTGTTTTTTTTTCAGTATACTTCTTAAAGGATTATATAGGGCGGGAAATGGCTTGGATATGGTTACTATGGCTGGTGTCCCAGTTGTGGATAACTCTACACGCCTGGTTTCCTAGATGTGAGAGATTGGCTGCCACAGACAAACTATTCGCAAAACCTTGGTACAATGGCGCATTTGTCGATCAATCTTTATTAATTAATAGGACTAAAGATGAAGAAATTGAAATACAATATGACGTAAGATTTATTTATTCGAAATTATGTATGTCATGTATAATTTATTATTTTTATTAACATTTATATGACAGTTACTACAGACATTAATCTGTACCATTAATGAATGTCGAACGGTCTTGATATATCTTCTTCTATTTCATTATTATAAATCTAGTTATTCAGAGCTTTGTTTTATTATTGCCTAAACGAGTTATTAATAATATGAAAAAAAATCTTTATAAATTATTGCAAACAAGATCTATATAATTACAATACTATGGAATATATTTCATTAGACATTCGTTAAATCTAATACTGACTATTGTAATCTAAATTCTTATAATGTAGATACCACCATGTTCATTTCTTTTTTATTATAATTTTATTGCGCTCTCATTTTATTTTGAATACATTTTTATTATTATAATATGCATTTTTTTACTTACATATTTTTGTTATTAATATTTTTTAAAGGAACTAAAAGATTTCAACAACGCTGATAAAATATCAAACGCTCGTTCTGAACACATAATAAAAGATGTAAGACCTACTGATTCAATTACTAGGTAAGATATTACTTTTAAAATTATTTGTTAAACATAGCACTAAACTTTTGTAATATTAATATAAATTTTATAGTGTATAACACCGTTTTAATGAATGTAATTTATATATATATATATAATGCTAGTAAGATATGTAGCTTTAGTACTATATGTACTACATATCAAAATATCTTTCAGAATATATGTATGTGCAACAATGTGGCACGAGACAAGAGAGGAAATGATGGAATTTTTGAAATCAATTCTTAGAATGGACGAAGACCAGAGCGCTAGGAGAGTTGCTCAGAAATATCTAGGCATTATAGATCCTGACTATTACGAACTTGAAGGTATTATTATAAATTAACTACTTGTCGCCCGCAAATCCGTGAACTTTCCGCTTTACCTTACTTGAATATAGGAAAATTCTTTTATACTCCGTAAAAAATATTTATCGGTCTATGCCTTATCTATGATTGTTACAACCAAAATATATATATATATATATATGTCAGTTAGGAAACTATGAAATTCTAATATCGTTGAATCTTTCAGCTCATATATTTATGGACGACGCTTTCGAAATATCAGACCACTGTGCAGAAGATTCACAAGTGAATCGATTTGTTAAATGCCTAGTGGATACAATTGACGAAGCTGCTTCCGAAGTCCATCTCACTAATGTAAGGCTAAGACCTCCCAAGAAATATCCGACACCCTATGGAGGAAAGTTGGAATGGACTTTACCTGGCAAAAATAAAATGATATGCCATTTAAAGGATAAATCCAAAATTAGACATAGAAAGAGATGGTCGCAAGTAAGTCATACATATATATTATTTAAAATAATATTTACTAACGCTTTAAAACTTTTATGATAATATTTTTATATATATTAGACCTTTTTAAAATATGTCTTATTAGAATTAGTAGTATTTTTAGTATTTTTTAAAAGAGTAAAATGGTTATTATATTTATTTTAATTCTATTTGTAATATATAGATTTTAGTTTTATATTACATGTTGTATATGGTCAAATATTCATTAAGGAAGTTCCAGCATTGAGAACTGTCAACGATCACGCGACACACGATGTTTAATTAATTGCTTCATTTCTACATAATTTTATTAATAAGGAAACGGAAACGAAAGTTTTATGTAAGAAATACATAAAAAATGTCATAAATACGAAATAAATATGTTTATATAAAAATAATTAAATTTAACTTTAAAATTTCAAATATACTTTTTTAATATTTTATGAGAAAACAAGTAATTGCTTGTAAATCTCACAATAACAAGTGTTAAATGATAAGTGATCGTTAGTTACAAAAATACTTCACCTTCACCTTAATATGATAACCGATTTAATATTTTAATGTGAGTCTAACAGCCGATTATGATTTAATAGATATAGATAGATATAGCATTGATACATGAGAGCCACCAGGGCATAGAGGAGCGCCGTCAGACTGTATACGCGATTAGTTGTGGGATTCCTACTCGGAGAAAAGATTATTTTTAAAATTTATTTTCATTTCTCCAATCTGGACAAAGCGCGGTATTGAGTTCGCTACTCAACATGAAATGTCTCGATTTTGGGCAGAAGATAGTCAACGGAGTGTCTTGATACTAGGTTGTCTCTGACTTTGCGTGATAAAGCGATACGTTCATAAATGCTGATAAGTTCATGTAGTTTTAAGAATATCAAAATATATTTTTATACCTTGGTAGTGTATATTTTTACCATAATCTTTAAGATACGAAGATTGTAGTATGAAACTCTAATATTTTTGCTGAAATTTACTATCGGAATTTTGTATACTTACAAAATATCTACAATTATTGACTGCGAATTGTACTCCTTATATATTCATAGACTTTTCTTTTATAAGGTGATGTACATGTACTACTTTTTGGGACATCGTTTAATGGATTTACCCTTATCCGTCGACCGTAAAGAGGTTATGGCAGAAAATACATACTTGCTAGCTTTAGACGGAGACATTGATTTTAAACCGAGCGCTGTTACATTGCTTATTGATCTAATGAAAAAAGACAAAAATTTAGGTGCAGCGTGTGGTAGAATACATCCTGTTGGCTCTGGTGAGTTTCGCAACCTTAGATTTTATAAAAAATAAATATTATAGAAAAAATAAATCTTTTAGGCAATACTAATATAATAAATAAATCTTTCAAATACGGAAAGATATTGTTTGATATTTTTTTTTTAAATAAGGTTTTATGTTAATATTTATTGACTTAAATTTTGCAAATCTATTCATAAATAAAAAATATAATAACTGTACTTTAAAGTTCAATAAATTTACAATTTATCGTTCAGTAAATTTAAATCTTTGTAATGGGAAAAGTGGGAAAACACTAACTAACTGTAAGTGCAACTAACTGTAAGTGCAATGGTTATATGTTCTATATTCCGAGTTATAATTATTTAGATTTAGTATAAGAAGAACAATACGCGTTTCGTTTTGGTTTCTTTGCACAACAAACAATGTTTGAAAACCGCTTGGTTTTCAGAAACTGGAAAAAAAGTACATAGTTAACACTACCTGTCTATTTATCACTTCTACCTTCTTTTAAATGAAGATATCTATAATTAGATAATTAAGATAAACGTTGTTTTTATATATCTTGCTTCCTGCATTTGGCTGTTCAAAAATATTATATATCTAAAATATTTTCTCAGTGAATTTTGAACCACCCATGACCATATCTATATAATCAGATACATGCGACTACAACAATGAAGGTGCTAGTGCATAATTTTTAGATAGTAGATTTACTCTCGAGACTCTTAGCATATGTGTACATATTTAAAATATTTTTAGTACTCATATACTCATTACTTTTGACGATCAGTTATTGAATTCTTTATCAGTTTCTGGAATTCATTCAATTGAGACATTGATAAGATACAGTATTTGTGCGAAATTAATGATAAGACTCACAAACATTAAACAAATTCGTAAATAAAACAACTTTTCACATATCATACTTATAAAGGCTAATCATTGGAAAGAGTTTTGTTTTTATATTTAAATATTTTATATGGCGGTCAAAATAATGAAAGTACTTGACATTCGCATTGTTATTGTAATATTAAATTTTATAATTTAAAATAGTTATCTCCAGGATAGTGACTGACTAACTAATTGACACCGTTCCTCAATTTTTGCCAGATAGCTTTTTCTTAATTGTAATTATTCTTAATTGCAATTTTTTGGGGTGGCTAAAGCCAACAATGCAAATAGTTTTTTATATAATATAGAAAATTAATTGTAGATGAGGTACGCTTTTCTCGTAAGCGGAGTATTGGATCCTCTCATACGTTAAATGTAAATAAAAAATTTATATAAAAATTTGATATAAAATCATATAAAAATTTGATCATAGAGATATTAAAATCTACTTCTCTAGGAAATTTGTATACGCTTGTAAAAAAAATTGTTTTTGTTAGCTAATTGTACCAAGTGTAAGTTCATTTCAACGTAATGGGATGTAGACCACATGGCTTAGTATGTAGAGCATTTGGACGTATGCTATTAGACAGGACTTTGAATACTTTTTTATCAATTATAATTTTTGTGATTTTTATATTTTTTTATTATGACGGGTGGAGAGCACCTGGCACACTGCAAGGAACTCAGAAATATATATGATTTAAAAAAATAGGAATATATAAGTTAATAGAGGAGTCCCAAAAGGACTAGTCCGATGATTGTGATCTTCTGGCTCGTTGTTGACCAGTAGTAGCTCATGTTTTTGGGGTCGCAGCGTGTTGTCCAGTTAGTTTGCGGACCGCATCCATGTCTCTTCGAGAGATTGCCATTTTTAAGTTGTAATCATTTATATCGGTTAGGGAAGATTCTTTTGCCCGACGGATGAACCTGCCGATTGCATCTTCTTCGGCGTCAGTGTAGTACATACATTCAGCAGTGTGCCTGCTAATTGTGACGACAGCAAGTGATACGCTGTCATATATGGCGTTTTTGGTAGATTTTGTCTGGATAATGTTGTTTTCAGTATGTTTGAGGAGTCTGCTGTGATGAAGGCACCCGTATATTTAGATCTTTTCAGGGAGCAAGTCGTCAGTTGGGCTGAAAATATTCCGTCGTAGACCTCATTTAGAGCATAGGTAATATCCAGAGGACATTGGACGATCTGATCAGCTCTAGACTGATGGTCGGCACGAGTTCTGAGCCGATATAGTGCATTTTAAAAAGGTTGCATCTGTCAATGAATGGTAGTTGGTTTATATCCCCGATAAGTGTAATCGTTTTGGCCTTTGATAGTATAGCCGCCATAACGATTGCTCCCAAGCGGTTCATTAAGGCCTCGTCCACGACGAGTCGTGAGGGCCTTTCTGAAACACTATTCACCATAATTGAAGCAATAGTGTGAACTCTCAACCTAGCACCCCTGATGCAACTAAAAGTGATCCTACTTCTGAGGTCCTCCGTCTCTTCAGTAGTTGTAGTTGCTATGAGATCACTATCAGGGACAAAATCTTTTACCACCCAAGTGAATTTTCCACAGCCGAGAAGGCCATTTATTCATTGAAATTTTCGTTGTCTGCTCGTGCTCCGAGATGTTAGTTGAGTTTTTGGAATTTTAGATGGTGAACGTCATGCGAAGATATTTATGTTCTAGCGCGACTTCCGTGCATCGGGTTAGAACGAGGATTAAGTCGTCCGAGGATGCTGTGTAATTAGGTGGGCTAGTGGTTTTATTTGTTTCGACTCCACATACCAAGCCATTTCTACCATAGTAGCCCGCCATGTGGGAGGATTTAGGTCGGTTCCCCTTTAAGTATTCCCGCTTGTTATTGTCGTATATGGCAGCCTTCTCTTCTTCAAGTAACACTCGCAGAGGAACATCGTTTTTAAGCTCGAAGGTTTTCCAATTTTTTTCGCAAATTGCAAGAGACCATTAAGGTCTCCCTTACAACCGCTGTGTACTCGAGTAAGGCATTGTACATGTGGTACTTTGATTCGTTTGATGGGGGCAAGTCAGGTGTTGTGACTTGGCCCTTGTCCGCTCTACTGATTCTGCCCCTCCTTATCAGTTTTTGCAAAGGCTTTAGCGTTGTGGGTGTTAGGTTTGAGGTGGTACTCTCTTCTTTTCTCATGTTTGACCGGTCGCAGTTATTCTGCTGTTTTCGTTCTGAGGTCAGTCTCTCTTCGAGGCGCCGCGTTAGTCGTTGACGTAACCAGTCTTTCATCCCTTTGTTTTCTTTCCTTAAGAAAAGCTAGATCCTGTCCCCTATCTTTATACACGACTATGTTGTGGTGTGTTGATGCGTGTATAGGTCCCTTATATTACCCTACTTTCATGGCATCAATGCTAATTATTGTTGGTCAAATTCTTGTCTCCTGTGAACTGAAAGTACTCAGGTGCTCTAGAACTCTGCCTGCCGTTAAGAAAGGGGATACTCCATCACTTCCGTCGAATAGCGCAATAGTCTTATTTTTAATTCGCGCTATCCGGTACTCCCAAACTCCTATTCAGATGGTGGACAAGTATTCTAATCTTCTCATCTCACCTTTCTCCTTGCTGGTACCGCACTTAGAACAGCTAGGCCTGGAGAGATATAGACTCACTTTGTCGATCCTACGATGCAAAAGCTTAGTCCTAATTTCTCCTCATTACTGTCCATAAAAAGGGCTATGGGTCTCAATCTTAACCCGGGCGAGCTAGGGTGTCCACTTTGCAGAAAACGTTGGATGTTTAATAGTTGGGTTTCGAATACTGCTGCATTTAATTTTTTTATTCGCAAAAATAACTTTTTAAATATATTAAAACTATAGAATATGGCATCATATTGAATATTTTTTTTTGTATTGAAAGATGCATGCATGTTAGATAAACTAAATAATTTTCATTTCATTTTTTTAATTTTCGTTAACAGGTTTTATGGCGTGGTACCAAGTCTTCGAATATGCAATTGGTCATTGGTTGCAAAAAGCGACTGAACATATGATCGGTTGTGTGCTCTGTAGTCCCGGCTGCTTCTCGCTCTTCAGAGGAAAAGCTTTGATGGATGATAACGTTATGAGGAAATATACCATGACAGCCTCTGAAGCCAGACACTTTGTACAATATGATCAAGGTAGTTTAAAATTATTATTTAGTTACGTTAAAGCCATTGTGGCGCTGAAAGACAGCGTAAAATTGTAAATGCTATTGGATTTAATTTCCGCTTAGTGGAATATTTAAATTACTTTAAAATAATTTTACTTTAAAAGTACATCAAAACTTAAGACGAGGCTTTGTTATCTGCCACTTAAAACGCAATGTTTCAAATTTGGGCGAAAAATGGCGAACAGAGAGTATTGACTAATATCAAATAAAAATAACAATATAATATAAATGCTATAGTGACATGAGCCGAGAGCATTCACGGAAGTGAAGGCAACAAATAATGGTCCTTATTTTTATTAAGCTGATAGTAAGGAAATGATATATGAATATTAAGAGTCTTTAACTCACAAGGCTTCGAAGTTGTAAGCAACAAACCGTATTATAGTGCGGTATTATATCTATTAAGACTAAAATGTTTTATTAAAGATCGATGTACGTTTATTAAATATGTTTTTTAAAATAGGTGAAGATAGATGGCTTTGCACCCTCCTTCTGCAAAGAGGATATCGTGTAGAGTACTCAGCCGCATCGGACGCTTACACGCACTGTCCGGAGACCTTTAACGAATTCTTTAACCAGCGACGTCGATGGGTGCCCTCTACAATGGCCAATATTTTCGATTTGCTAGCAGATTCCAAAAGGACTGTTAAAGTCAATGATAATATATCCACATTGTATATTATGTATCAGGTATGTTTGTACATGTGTACAATCAAATTAATTTAGTTCTTAATTTCAAAAGTAGTGTAAAATGTGAAAGTTAATGAAGATTGTATGTTTATATTTAATATCTGATTACTCTTTATGAGTATTAAGCATATGTGATAATGAAATGAAAATAGAGAGCCTAATTAGTTTTCTTCTATTTTAGTTTATATATAAGGAAAAAGTAGATATAATATTTTTTATACTTACTATTAAAACAGAAATCACTGAAACTAAATTAACTACGCTCTTAATCGTATCGTTTCAATAACATTGTACATTAATAGGACAGCATCTGACTGCAAACGTGAGTGGTTATAGGTTCGATTCCCACTCGTCGATTTTTTATTTTAAAAATTAAGTCCGCTAGGCGAGATAAAGCGTGACGTAGCTTTTTATTAAATATCTGTTTATAATTAGATGGCGTAACGGAAAGATACTTTTGTAAAAGAAGTTAGCTTTCATCTTCAGAGACTTAGAAATAAGTATAAAACTTAATCCATTTCAGATGATGTTAATGTTGGGCACAATATTGGGTCCAGGGACAATCTTTCTGATGATGATAGGAGCCATCAATGGTCTCACAGGCTTAAGCAATTTAAATGCACTATTTATTAATCTCGCTCCAATTTTATTATTTTTATTAGCTTGCATGACTTGTAAAGCTGATTTCCAGGTAAAGAATAGTTTTTTTAATGTCTTTATTAGCTGCATTGATGTTAGCTTAATTAATTAACTTTAATTTAGTCTATATTCTATAGGCCTACTTGCCTGGATTTCTGCGTTTGATGATAATACAATAATTTCATAACATAACTTGTTGTTTACCATGTTGCTTAAAAAATTATAATTAAGTACTTTATTTTTGCGATTTTTACAAATTTTAAATGAAACTTAAAAGATTAATATATTATGTTATTATGGTCTATCTACCTGGTCAGTCCACCTATTACCAAGGACTTGACTTTAAAGTGTATGGAACTTCGGAATACCAAAATATACGTGATTAATCCGTTTAAAATAGTTTTATATAATTGCTTGTGTGTTGCATTACTAATATTTATACGGGGATGGCCCGTTATTAAGTTGAATTACTTTAGTTTTCTACCTTATAATATTCTTTACTTTATTAGTGTATAAATAATTTAAAATTCTTCTTACAGCTACAACTAGCGAATATAATATCTTGTGTATACGCAATGATGATGTTGATGGCCATAGTGGGCGTGGTACTACAAATCATTGAAGACGGATGGTTGGCTCCTTCTAGTTTATTCTTTGTTGCTACATTTGGTATATTCTTCATTTCAGCCGCATTACATCCCCAAGAATTTATATGTTTGGCTTATTTACTTATATATTACATAACTATCCCGAGCATGTACATGTTGCTCATTATATATTCGCTATGCAATTTGAATAACATCACGTGGGGGACTCGGGAAGTAGCTCAAAAGAAAACTCTGAAGGTATTGCCATATAATCATGTTTTTTTATATTCACGCTCATCCCACATAGCAGAGTAGACAAAAAGTACCCAGGGTCAAGACTCCGTTCACTCCGTTCTCCGAAGATTTCAAGACTGCGTGTTGAGAGGTGGAAGTCAACGCTGTGCTTTATCTTACAAGAGCGAAGTAATGAAAATAATTTTCTATGGTCATTCCCCCGACTGGCAATGGAACCCATAATCGATCGCGTGCAGTTGACAGACGCTATCACACACATTATATTCTTTTACGTAACGTTTTAACGAAATAAAAAAAATATTATATTAAAATCCGTTATCTACTCTTAGGTATTGAAAAGAAATTTATTTATTGCAAAAAAATAATTAAAATACTACTTGATTAATTCGAAAATTTCCAGGAACTAGAAATGGAGAAGAAAGCAGCTGAAGACGCTAAAAACCATATGGATAATAAAAACATTATGAGTTGGTTCGGCAAGTCATCTGAAGAAACCTCTGGCTCTTTAGAGTTCAGTGTAGCTGGCTTATTTAAATGCCTATGCTGTACCAACCCGAAAGATCATAAAGAAGATTTACATTTTCTTAAGATATCTAATTCATTGGACAAGATTGACAAGCGTCTGGATAGTTTGTATGTATTTTTTTAGTTTCTCATCGTCCAAATGACGCGAAGAAAGCAAAAATAATCCAGTATACAAACGAAATTGCGACTTTTTGCTATAGTTATTATCCAATTTAAAATATTGTAAGTTCATTGGTGTGATGGTGGCTAACAAACCCAATACCGCCTTTTTTCTTACCAGACGGGGGTGATGATAATTTTAATATAATAATCTAAATCCTCATCGCTAAACATATATTAAAATGTTATAAAATGAATATCACAAAATTGCGATACATAATAATTCGGTGTTAGAGATTATTATTAGTGTCTAGATAGTAAGATCTTTGATTTTTGCGATTATTATACATTTTAAATGAAACCTTTTTTTTACCGGATTGATCGCGTATATTTTGGTATATTTTGGACACTTGACGTTCCGAATACTTTACAGTAGTCCGTGGACACAGGTAGACTGACCTCAGTCTACCTGTGACCATATATATTCATTAAAATAGTTTCATTTAAAATGTGTCTAGATAGTCTTTAAAATGTTTTGATAGTAAACACCATATTTTTCCTCAAAAGAGGTGCGCCGCAGGAGACAGAGAAAATACCAAGGCGACGATCCTCAATGGGTATGAGAACCGATACGTTGTCAATGTTGCCAGAATATGAAGATAGCGAAGTGTCTTCTGAAATACCAAGAGTAATAAAATCATTGTTTATAAATATGTTTTTCCGTTTAATGTAATCGCTTTTTCTTATAGTATATTAAAAAAAACTAAAATAGCTTTAAATAAACTTAAGTGTTTTGTATAAGAATATTTTATATTATGTTTTTTATAAAATAAAAAAATCCTTCAGTTTTTAATTATAATTATAAGTTAATATATTTTTCTAGGAAGAAAGAGATGACTTAGTCAATCCTTACTGGATTGAAGACCCTAACCTACAAAAAGGAGAAGTTGACTTCTTAACTACTGCTGAAACAGAATTCTGGAAAGATCTAATTGATACATATCTGAGACCTATCGATGAAAACAAAGAGGAAAAGGTACTTTCCAGTGGTTTATGCATATCCAATGCTAGATCGTTGATACATTGATTATAGTTTAGAAATAAATGTTTTTATTTCAATAAGTAACCTTGTATTTAATTTTTTAGACATCGTCGTGTATTCTGAATTTAAAGTAATAAAATTTTTAAATAACGTACAAAAATTTAAACGCAGAGATTCGATCCTGCGCCTCTTGGAAACCGTTTAAAAGTGCTTTCTAATCCTAAAAGTGGAATAAAACTTTAAAAATAGAAATTTATTATAAAATTATAGGTTTTTTGAAAAGTAAACACTGATAATTTTGACTAATTTATATAAAAATGAATGGACTCCAAAATCGATATTTTTATTATTTATAATTAGTTATTTGTAAATTTATTAAATTATACTTAAGTCACCTTTTTCATTATTTAGTGGGAATCAAACCATTGTTTGGTTTATTGTATAACAAAGTGCTATATTTTATGAAAATATCTGTTTCAGGATCGTATTACTAACGATTTAAAGAACTTACGTGATATGATGGTGTTTGCCTTTCTCATGTTGAACGCGCTTTTCGTCCTCGCTATTTTCTTGCTCCAGCTAAGACAGGATCAACTGCATTTCAAATGGCCATTTGGTCAGAAAATCAGTTTGGAATTTGACAGAGAATCTAATATAGTAAGTATTTTTTTGTAGTCTGATGTTGTATTGAACATTAGTTTCTTATGTGTATATATAAATATATATAGTCAGTAAACCGTAAATATATGACGCGTATAATTTTGTAGCAAGTAATTGCATATGACATATTTGTAATAAGTATAAAATATTAGAGCACAGAGCAATCTTTTTTAATTTGAACTAGTTCGAATAAATAAAATTTCATATGCAATACTAATTGTTGCTAAAAACTGGCAGAATTGATCACTTCCTTTTTTATTTCTTTAATTTTATTGTTCTTACTACGCCAACGCAAAACATGATTCATTATTTTTAATAATGAAATTATATTTTTGTGTGCAATTTAAAAAAATGATACCTCATATATATAACCAATTTTATTTCTATTGGTAAAACTGATTAAGTACACCTTAAGTGTTTAATTTCATTGTGCAAAAGACGTTTCGGCTGTTTCTTACAAAAAATGTTAAGTTGGCATTTTTGACATGATTTAAACCCTAAGTAATCACTTTTATACTTTTAGATAATAATCGAGCAGGATTTCTTAACACTAGAGCCCATTGGGTCAATCCTAATTATATTTTTTGGTTTGGTCCTTACTATACAATTCACTGGAATGTTGTTCCATAGAATGAGCACAATTACACATTTACTTTCGACTGTTGAACTTAATGGATGTTTTGCTAGTAAGGTAAGTACATTATAAAATTTTGTTATATATATGATTCGTGTAATTTGAAATATAATTGCTTATTACGTACAATGTAGTAAAACAGATTTTGCTTGCAGTTTTTCCAAATTATTGTCGCGAATTAATATTTTTCTGTCCATATAATTAAATGGTTATTTTGTTTCAATGCCTTAGACCTGTTATACTGTGATGCACTACTTAGGGTGTGTAACACCTGTTTAGTTCTATTATGTTAAATGTGTAAACTAAATGCTAATTATTCTTTATCGTAAGGACGTTAATATAAGAAATGTACATGTATATGTATATAATGTTCAGTTTGCTTCTTTTCATATTGCCTTGCCTATACTTTGCGTGAAAACTGTTTTTAAATATGTAAGATATATATATATATCTGTCATATTCGTTAACGTGTATACACATAAGTAAGCTTTTTAAAATCACTTTTTTGATTCAAGAACGATTTTAACTATGGATAAACAAATCCTATTGAGTTACAGAAGCTCGTGTGTACGTATCTAATAGGATATCGGTTAATATTTATCAAGATATGAATTGTAAATTTCATACAAAAATATAATAATATAAATTTTAACAATAATTACAGCCAGATGAAATGACAATAGATGCACAATTTGAAAAGAGGGCGGTAGAAATAGCGAAAGATCTTCAGAAGCTAAACGTTGATGACTTAGAAAAACGAGGCGTCGACGATTCGCACGTGTCAAGACGCAAAACTTTGCATAATTTGGAAAAAACAAGAGATGCGAAACAGAGTTTTTTCAATTTAGACGCGAATTTCAAACGAAGACTAACTATCCTGCAAAATGGGGATCCATGTAAGTTAATAGTCCAATTATAGACAATTTGACAGATAATGCATTAGAGAAAATAATTCTCTTTGAAGTAGTAGAAAAAAAAAATAACTTAATTAAAGATGACGACTTTATTACTTATTTCTAGTACTTTTTTATGTTAAATAATAATTTCTGTTACTATTATTGTTCTTATTTCGATGATACGAGATTTAATTTCTAAATGTATATAGATGACGATAAAAATTAATAGAAAATGAATTAATGAAATATTTTGGTTTTTTTATTCTACTTACAATGCTTTTGACCTAAATCATTTTAATTTAATTCAATTATATTAAAATGATTTAGGTAGATAAATCAAAAGTATATAGTAAAATGATATAAGTAAAATTATTTAGGTAGATAAATCAATAGTATATTAGTCATTTTTTATGTAAATAGACATATAAGTATGAAATCAGTTATGAAACAATAATTTTTGCACATACACATATGCAAATATTATTTTGTTACTTCATTCAAACTAAAAATTATTAAAAATCTTTAATACACGAGAAACTATTTTTACTTTTTAGTTTTTAAAAGTATAATTTACTTCCAATGTCAATAGCAATAGCGTCTCATATGCCATCACTCGGCGATAACAACGAGTCCCGGCGGGCCACATTGCGCGCGCTCATGACGCGGAGGGACTCCGTGCTCGCGGAGAAGAGGCGGTCGCAGCTGCAAGCCGGCGGGGACGCCACCGGGTACATCTACGATGATCCCGCTGCTGTAAGAATACATTGCTTCATTTACCAGAAACTAGTTGAAATTTTTAACATAGCTTACTTCGATTATAACATGTCAACAAATCCCTATATTTCTTACCATTCCCGTGTAATGCTCCTTTAGTGCTTTCCTATACACTCCAAAGGAGCAAGGGAATGATTTTATTGAAATTGTTTTAATTTTTCCTCTTCAGTAAGGCAAATTGTGGTACAGAGCTCCGTAATTTAACACGTGAGACATTATTGAAATCAAACGGAAACTGGAGAATGGAATGTCCGAACTCTAGGTCCTCTCTGCTCTACACTGATAAGTGATGTTAGGTCTCTACCTCTCATAATTACTACATCATACATCATATAATATTTTTAGCTTCACGCTTTTATCCCGCATAGCTCGGTAGGAAAGAAGTATCTAGTGTCAAGACACTCCGTACTTCGTCTAGAATTCGATGCATTGCGTGGTAATTTCAACCACTTTACATACTTTGAATATGTTTTTGATTATATCATATGAATATTAATATAGTAAATCATTTTAATGTAGCCATTTATATAAATGCTAAAGAATAAATATAGTTCTTTCTATATAAAATAAAATATTTTTTCAATATAAAAGAAAAAATCAAATACAACTGTCTCACCGAATGGGCTGAAATAAAAATAGCCTTACGACCGAAGTTTAAACACATAAATATCGTAAGCTATATTTTGGCTCGATAACCATTAGTAGTGTAATGTTTTAGAAAGCCATTGTTTTTAATAGCTAAATATGGCGAGAACATCGACATACGTGAACCGCGGCTACGAACCTGCGTACGACAGCGACGATGACGTCATGACGCCGCGACCGCGCCGCAGCACCGTGCGGTTTAGAGATAACTATAAAATTTACGGCTAATTGATGAAAGATAATTTGTTTAATGATTCTTGACCACGATTGATAATACATTAACAGATCGACAATTCTTTATAATTATGTATAAGGATAATCTTTACTACCATAATGTTAGCTTATTATATTCTCTTGCAGCGATTATAGTAAAAAAGTTAGTTTTTAATTTGTTAATTATTTAAAATTAATTATAACTTAATGACGATTTTATGTATTGTTAATAATTATACCTGAAATATATGTATGCATGTATTATTTGTTTTTATTACTTATATATACCGATATCTTTATTATTACTTTATTTACAAAAAATGTACAAACCTATTAATTTATTATAAAATTTGTGTGGGGAATTAAATTATTTAAAAAATGTTTATTGATTGTTTATATTGATGTTTTATTGACTTAAATTTAAAATAACTAATACATACCGATATATATATATATATATATATATATATATATATATATATATATATATACAGGTTATTATAATTGTATGAAACTATATACATTAATGTAAATCAAGTGTGGAACATCTAAGTATATAAAAATTAATTCATGTAATTCATGGTCAATTTGTAAGTAACATGTACGTATACATTAAAAAGATCGGTAAAGCTCTATGTCACATATAATATGTCTTTTATGTCCGTATTACATTACATATGTATATTAAGAAAATACCTTTTGACATTAAAGGCTTGTGTGATAGTATTCGTTGCGTTACTTGACGCATGCGCATGTATTGCACATATGCCCATGCAAAGATTCAAATATAAGGTTTGCAACACGGATTCCAAATGATACTAAGTCTTAATTCATTGCTATACTCACAGTATATTTAGAAATATTAATACAAAAACAAATAAATGCATTATATCTCACTGAAATAAATTGTATTTTTAATTATCACCATATGAATTATTTTCTATTTTCATCATATTATATATTTACAGCAATTTAAGGGCTGTCTTGATCTTTACAAAATATCTATTAAAATTAATTAATAAAACATACTTTTATAAGTAGTTATTACTGAATGAGACAATTAGTTAATCTAAAAACAAACGTACTTAATAAGTACGATTGTTAAAAACGTAATTTTTTTATATAAAAAAGTGACTAAAGTTGGAAAAACTCATTAAGAAAGCCTCAACACAGTGAGTCAGTAGTTGCTGGTGAGTGGCACTCGTGTCCCACAAGCAAGAACAGTGTTCGCTCGGCGACCCCACCGGACTCACGCACCATGCGCGACCCGCGAGTGTATTAAAGTGAAGTGATTTGTTATCTGGATTTAAAACATCTTGATCCAACTGTAAGTATTTTAACCATATAAATATTTTGTATATAAATTTTATAAAATTTTTGAATAACTTTTAAAACTGCCGAGGTTACGCGATCAGCTGCGAGTCTTATTCTATAATACAGATATATGTATATTTTGCTTAAGAATTTTATATACTAACAAGAGTGCTTGTTAATATTTAGATTTCATTATAAATTTCTCATCTTACATTCAAAGTGTAAATTTATAGTTTTGCTTTCGAAAGTGTGAATTTGTCATTTCTAAAGTCGCACTCTCTCTAAGAAAAGTAGGTTAAATATAAACATTTTGTAATGATAATAGTTTTTAAAATTAATTTATGAAGTAACTTTTGAATTACTAGTACTGATTTTCATATTTGCAATGCCAAACAAAAGTGAATGTAAGTTGGCTTGGAGCACTCTAGGTATCACGTAAGTAAGAGTGGGAAACTGGACACAGCCGACATAATTAAATTACAAGTCATTTATAAGCAAAATATTACATTATTTCCTTTATTGTAGTTAATTCTTGTGAAATTAGAAATGATACTGTTAATAGATTTAATGACAAAAGATATAAAGGTAAATTATAGAAATTGATAGTAAGTAGTCTTTATCTACCTAGTACTGTTAATAAAAGAGATATTATGTTATATTTTAAGAAATTTATAAGTAATAAAATATATAATATTAATTTATAAATACAATTTAATAAATACATTTGTCTTGGTCTAGATTTGATTCAAAAACAAAGAAATATTATTTTAAATATGACAGCGTACATAAGTATGTACTCTATCACATACATGCTCTACCAGATAGTGTTGTTGTTGTATAATTTTACGAAATAACTGTTTAGTAACTGAAATAATTATATGAAAGAACAAGCGGTGTGGCCTCTAGGCCTCGTGTATATCCGGTACAAACAGAGGGTCGTTCTCACTTAAACAAAAACATTTACTTATTTCCGTACAGTAATTATTATATAATTAGTAAAATAATACATTACGTAGTCTGCCCAACGCTAGCTTACAAAACGCAATTGCATTAGAAGTGCACGATAATACTAATTGCTTTATTACGTTCATTTGTAATGCTCAATATTGCAATTATTAGTTATCAATTTTGCACTCTTCAGTTGTATCAATTTTAGGTAAAGAACAACTAATGATAAACATTGTCTTGTTTAGAGACATTTCATATTATTAAAGGTTAGTAGTGGTCCAGTATTATAAAATAAAGTTTTAAAATTTTATAAACATTTTGAGTGACTTCTGGAATCTGGAATAAAAAAAGAAACGTAATAGTTATATTTATGTTCCTTATTTACGTTACTTAACAAATTTTAGATATCTTGTCTAAAGGTCAACTCTTTTTAATAGTTAGTGATACACATCAGATGACCTTTACCATTTTTACGGAAATTGCTTAATTAAAATGGCGCATTACTTATTATATAAATATACAAATTTAATATTAATCAATTTAAATATATTCTTCTTCAATATAGACATGACATGAGCCTGTTTCAGCCTTATTCTACATGTTGTAGCTGAGGTCACGATTTTGATTTATTTAAATCTAAGAAATTGCCACATCTACTAAGAAATATATTAAAAATAGAAAAGCATGCTATAAACATTACATACATACATATATCTTTCGTGATTCTTAATTTAGATTCTGGTTATGTATTTTCTTGCTCTACTATTAAGCAAGCACAGTTTATTATTTTTCACAATATACATATATGACTTCGATATTACAATCTGTAAGGCGATATTTTATGACACGACAGCATGAACAACACAAGGTAGTCGAAAGTATACATGACAAGATAATTGTTGCTGTTGCAGGTATTCAGTTGCTAGTTAATATGTTATATTGATTTATAATTTAAGCTTGCACAACTCATCATGTTTCTAAATAATTTATTGTTCGTTTTAAGATTTTTTTCAGTTAGTCATGACATAATTAATTTAAAGGCAACCGATTTTGAATAGTTTTAAAATTTCTTTAAGTTATTTTAGTTGTGTAACAATCTGCTAGACCTAATTTGTTGATAATAGTTCGCTAACCAATTTAATAAAAAAATAATTACAATGTAGCGTGCATCAATAAAGCTCCATAAAAAAGACTTCAACGCGAGCACGTTTCCATTACGTGGATTTCTTAACACGTTATTCTGTTTTACTTATAAATATGTTCATTGTTTGAATTCATATCCTATTCGTGTTATAAATCACATATTTACAAATAATGCCATAATATTGCTGGGTATACTGCTTTTATAGGATATTTCATCTGAATAATTTGCAATGAAATATTTAGATTATGACTTTCTCTTTTGAATTAACGCTCAGTAGTAAGAATGATGTATTAATGGCCTTGTGATTGTATTATGCTATGTAACGTTATAGCTAAACTAGTCACAGGCAATCTGAAGTATTATCTTGCAATGCGTAATCTTATAATATTACTTATAGTTTGTAAACTCACATATTTGTTTCTAAGATATGATAATTTCTTCATATTAATAAAAAACCTTGCTTCAAATTTTTTAACTAATCTGTTTATATAAAATTAATTTACTTTAATTGTTTTATATACACTCAATTATCATGATAAAAATGGATATTATTTTACATTCAAAAACATAGTTAATTTACACAAAACTTTATATCTATCTTGTTATCAATATTTTAAGAATTTAAGGCAATGTTGCGCAGTTTTAAAGTGCTAAAGGCGTTAGTGTGAGGGGAAGGGAGATCAACAGCTGACGGCCGCCAATAGTGAAAGTGAGCTCGAATTGAACTCCGCTGTACTCAACTTTAATCTTAGGTTTTAGAAGCGAAAATAGTTATATAATATTTATTTAAAGAAAAGAGAGTACTAATATTTATTATATTATATACATATATTGTAACCTTTAAAATTATATTATTTATTACATATCGAAATCAAATACTCATTTAATATTCAATCCGGCTGTTCGAAAGAGAATTTATTGAAAATAGTAATTCGTTGATGAAAGCTCATTTTAAATCTTTATGAGATAAGTAATATTTGCTGAGCAACAGGTCTATTGTCCAGAAGGCACGGAAGTCGCTGACCTTGCCGCGTCGACGCCCCAACTCCCAGCTATACATAGACTCTAAAATACTATAACACTATTGATATCATGTTGTCCGTTAATAATATATTTAGTAATATATTTTTAAAAAATAATATAATATAATTTTAATTTATTATATTCTTTATTGTCATTAAAAATTAAAAAATCACAATACAAGTTTTGAGGCTAGTGGGACGTGTCAAGGGTTAAACGTGATTTTTGCGAGTTTGATTCTGATTTGGGGGAATGATTTTATTTAAATATTATTTATGTTTTTCTGCTTTGGCAACACAAAGCGCGGGTTGAGTTCGCCACTCAGGAGTCAACAGAGTGTCTTGATAATAGTTTGTCTCTGACCCTGCAGCTTCATTCTTCACGCGCGTACCCTGGTAGACGGGTAAAGCATGAAGCTGTTTTTTTATAATAAAAGTTATCTAGAAAATTATTTAAAAAATGTGCAGTGCTTGTGTAAATGAATATTGTTATCTTTTACATTTTACAATTTATTTAATTCAAAAGTTATTTTATATTTTATCAGTTCAATTTCAATTTTAGATTAAAAAATAATTAATTAAATTAACTTAGTGAACATTATGTTTGTTTTTGTTAAAAGAGTCATTTTTTTCAGTTTTCATCTAAATATTAAAAGAAAATTAATACCTTTAAGAGAAATTTTAACACCATCTCAAATTTTCAAACATGATTAATCCGTAAAACCATATGTACGGTAGTGTACTTTGTGACTCTATACCAAAAAACAAATAGCAAATTATATTTTCTTATAATAAAATCTATATTTGTGAGAAAAACAAAATTGATATACCCAAATTCACTTGTATCTTTTATATTTAAAAATGAGTATGGTAACTGTTAACGAGTATATTACAATAAATTGAACAAGGATGAATGACCGAGGCAGAACAGGGTTCGCCCTCAGCGGAATGTGCAGTTTATCTACAGAAACATGATTCACTAAAATTATTCTTTCATATATACTTATTGCTATTTTCTTACCTAATTTACTTTATCAAAAATCCACAGATCCATGATTATTTAAGGTAAATGGTAGTGATAAATATATTTATTAAGAATTAAAGTAAACAAAAACTTATCTTTACCCAAAACTTATTGCCACAATTAATATTCTATAGAGTATAATAAATAGAGTTGTTACATAATGGCTCTCATAAAATGCAGAAATATAAATGAGTATACATATATAAACAATTAAAAAACTAAAAAATTATATTCGAAGGTCAATATTGTAAATTTCTTTTAATGTAGCTGATCTTGTTTTGATTATCATTATATGTCTTTCCTAGCTAATTTATTTAATTATATTTTCAGGTTTATATAAACTCAAAATTTATATAAACAAAGCTAAAATAAAATAATAAACGTAGAATATTTATTGTTTTTGTTCAACAGAACTCAACTAACAGCTGACGCTATAAAAGACTTCAACGCACGTCTCATAATGAGAAACATGTTTTTGTCCCTAATCGTGATCTTATTTGACATTTTAATTTATTATTAATATGCCTATATACAATAAATATATTTATATTTCAGAAACAAAATTTATAATGGCGACTTCAGGGGGGAAGTCGCGGCGTGAGGAAGCGAGTGATAACTCCGACGACGAGCTCCTGCCTCTCGCAAATGATACTTATGGCGGAAGGTTGGTACCTAATCTGTAACCAAAATAAAAATAATATAAGAATTAACTTATTGAGCTCACTAAGTGCGCTAAACGACAGCATTCACATGCGCAGAAATATTATTATTATAAGAATGTTGAAATAGATATGATGTAACTGTAGATTCCTTACTTTATTATAGAAAAATATGCGAATGAGTAATACTTTAATGGCTTAATTAATTGTCGATTTAGGCATTACAGTAATGAGACTTACCTCAAAACGTACTCAATAAATGTTTTTACAATTTGAAAAGTGAAATCAGATTTTGTTTTCTTTTAAAAGCATTCTTATATATAATACGCATATATGTAATTTTTTTTACTCTCGATATACTTTCGAATGTTTAATATTCTCTTTGCTGCCATGTATCCCTCACTTACCACCTTTATTGTTAGATTTTCCATCATTCTATTAAACATTAATGCAGATAAAATAACATAACTTAAATCTGTATAAAATAACTAAACCTTGGTATTTAAAAAAGTGTAAAACATTTATGAATCACATTTAATAATGTTTATCCGTCTGGCCAGAGAATCCAATAAGAAATAACATGAAATAAGAATGTATCATAACTTGTTTGAATCACAATGGTCTCTAGCATAATAATATTATAAATCATAATATAAATCTATATTTTTTTTATTTTTAAAAACACAATACTTAAACAGTGTTTGTTTAAAATTTCCTTATTACATAAAGACATAAATATATCAGAGTTAAAAAAATTGCAATAACTTATTGTAAAATATTTGCGTTTAATTTCACATATTATATTATATTTTTATATTTTTGATAACAAAATGTATAGGTGCGCACGAATAAAATAATATTATTTTTATTAAGTTTCTATATGAAAACAGGTTAGGTTTAGAGTTTGGTCTCAAAAGGAAACAAAAATGTTTTTTGGAAACAATAAGTTTGATACAAAGCTAGAGGTCGCTTCACGATCGGAGCGGTGCCGGAACCCGCTCAAATGCCAAGGTTGTCAACTCTGACGACACAACTTTCGATCGAGTGCGCCACATTTTTGCGCCCCACTTCTTCCTATATAGGTAGACTAAGCTAAGCTATTTGCTAGTTTATGTACAGAACATAAAATGAAAATCTGTATACAAGATTTTTATGCAAGGTTGCATCTATGTAGAATTTTATTATATATTAATAATAGTTTACATAGAAAGATTATTAAAATGATCGTTATGATTCATTACATTAATATATAAGATTATAAAATTTTAGATATTTATATGAGCTTTACAGCATGCGTTTCGTATTATATGTATACTACATAGTGCTACTCATAGATACTAACTAATTGTAGAAGAAATAAATATTTTAATCTATGCAAATAAGGTATATATTTGTTTGGATACGTTTCTAATGTAGACTTTTACTGGTATATTGTACACTCTGGGCACGGGGTCGCACGTGAGAGGAATATTACATTACAACGGGTACAAGTTGACTTTATGCTACTTAAGTTCACGATAAAATATTTATAATACAGTTACCCAGAATTCTTTTAGTCTTCAAGTATAATTATATAAAAAAGACAAATAAATAAAGATAATTTAAGAAGATTAAATGTAGAGTCACAGTTTATCGCAGAATATGCTTATGGGAACCGTCAGTGAAATGGTCAATGACCGGCCAATGTAAACTTTTTAAAAAGATCTTGCACAAACACTTTTATAAATAAAATACATAATATTGATTTTCAAAGTTTTTAAGGCAAAGTATGAATTTCAAGTATTATATATAAGCAAAAGAAAACGTTTTTGAAATATATTTTATTAGATATTTAACTTTACGTGAACAAGGATTATTTTTATGTAGCTTTAATTTAGCTAATTGTAAGACTTTCGTAAATATTCGTGATCTACGGTGTCATTGAATGTTCTTTTGTTTCTATAAAGCAGAATATGTTACAAATATATACTTTATGTATTTTACAATAAAGTACATATCCAAACCATTGTCTAACGCTGTTGTTGCATGTGTGGCGGTAAACTGCATTTACTAAGCCCGTCTATCAGGTTCGTGATTTTTGGAAGGTTATCATTTTTTATTATAGTTTTGCCACTATATTTATAATTCATATTAGGTTTGTACTATTTTACATTTTTACATCGTCTTGGCGCAGTGATAGTATCACTCTGTGCATGTGATTTTGGGTTCCTTCTATAAACAGTGGAAAAAACATTTATATTATTATTATTAATTCCTGGTCATAGTAAAATACGGCGTTTGGTCCCACTACTCAATAAGGTCGAAATTAAGTGGATAGTAAAGAATGGAGAATCTTAACACTATATTCTATCTACTAAGCTAGTTATATTCTAGGAATGCTTAAAAATACGAAAAAAAAAATGTTCTGGTGTTGTCACATATCTATAGTACGCGCGACTTAATGTACTTAGCGAAACGATATAATTTCACGTGCCCAGTACCGCAGAACGAGGAACTCGTTAGCAGGATACTTAACTTCATAGACAAGACATTTTTTATTATTATTATTTTTAATTATATTCATTTCAAAGGATATTTTTTCAAATTTATTTGAATTATTATTATATATACGAAGGACAACAGACGAAATTTAATTTAAGAAAAAATAATAAACTTGATTTCAGAATTTGTAGAAAACAATAAAATTGATACATTTTTTACTTTTTATAATTAATAAATTATCACTACTTGAAAGCAGTATAATTTAAAAAAAAAATATTTTTAATTACAAATCTTATTAAATCTACTATCTCAACTTTACAGAAATAAAGAAAAACATCTTAATATATTATACAATATTATTTCTCCATTCACAGATATGTTTTTTGCAGTTTTTTAATATAGTTGTATAAATATTTAAAAATTAAAGTTCTTCTTTTGTCCACTTCTATATTATACCAAACGCTTTGGTTGACGCGTGCCGCTACCAGTACTCGATATTGCGATGGCACCGTTGCCCGTCCTCGATTGATTGAAACAATGAGTTATTAAATAATATTCGAACGTATAAGACTTACTCCTAGTTATTTTTTAATTAGTATACCTTTCTCTTGTGATATAACCAGTGATGTGCGATAGCAGTGCTCCCTCGAGGGGTTGGTGACGTTACAATGAGTGATAAAGATCGCAAGAGCTATTACGAGAGGCAGGATTTGACTGATATAGAGCCTGTTTACATAGCTAATAACAATAACTCAATTTACAGTAATTACTGTAGTATTTACAGGTTTGTGTAATGTAGTAATGTATATTTTACGTACGAACATATTTATGTCTGGATATCACAAAATTAATGAGAAAGTACGTATTACATAAGTATTTATGTAGAACTTAATAACGATCGTTACAATTTATTTAGAAAGTTTAATATTTTGTTGATAATATAGATGATATGAAATTGAATTATAAAAATACTGCTAACATATCTTACTTCAAAAAATATAGGTCTTAATATATTGTTTAATATATTCTCATAAAGTTAACGCAGATAAGTGGAACAATGTAATTGGTCGCAATGTAAAAATTATAAACTCGCTCATACCTTACGTAAAACCCTTGACACAACAGTGGCTAAGCAAGAGACGATGTTGAAACCACTGCATTGTAACGGCTTTCGTAGTTTAAGTATATTTTGAATTTTGAAACATATAACAACTTAGAGAATGTGGTTAAGACAGATATCGTAAAAGAATATGACTGACAAGTAAAATCTACATACATATATTGAGTATTCTTAGACAACAATACTTCTAAGGTATATTTTAATGATTCAGAGGATATAGGAAGGAAGTAGGTATAAAAATGTCATACAAACATGATCGTACAAAAATATTTTCTCGCATTGGCGTCGCCGCTGCGCGTGTGAAAGTTGTTTGTCTTGATTAATATGTCCGCTAACTAGATACTTGACGTACAGCGAGTATTATAGTACTCATAATAGAGAACAATATTACTGCTGGTTATTAGTTTTTTTTGCTGACTTTGTCACAATGAGCCCGAATACAGTATTAACATATGAAATACATTGTTTCCTTCACAATGAAATTACTTCTCGTAATGCCTATAGTTTTATAAATCTACTTATAAGTTATATTATAATAAATAATATATTGTATGAAATAATAAGGGACTTCTTTATTTCAGTCAAAGGACAGTACAAGAAACAAAAGGATGGGACGTCTTCAGAGAGTTTCCACCGAAGCAGGACAGTGGGTCTATGGAAAGTCAGAAATGCTTAGAATTTACAGTGAGAGTGCTCAAAGTATTCGCGTACACTATTACCTTCATAGTGGTTCTTGGATCTGGTGTTATAGCCAAGGGCACAGTACTTTTTATGACCTCGCAATTAAAAAAAGACAAGCGTCTTGCATATTGTAATAGGAATTTAGGTATGTGTATATATAGATGTGTTGAAAATAAATATTGTAAGAAAATAAAAAATATAATACGATAATATGTTTTCCTACTTTCTTTAATTTTCAGGTAGGGATAAACAATTTATAGTCACATTACCAGATGAAGAGCGTATCGCGTGGATGTGGGCTATATTAGCAGCATTCGCTATACCAGAAATAGGTGCATTCATTCGTGCAGTGAGAATATGTTTCTTCAAATCTTCTAAGAAACCGAGCGCTGTGCAATTTATGGTGGTTAGTATTAAATATACCAAATAAATATTATGCGAAATAAGCCAATGGCTTACTAGCTTTACAAGCATTACATTTATAATATTCCTTAATTTATTCATATCTGATCGTGTACAACTCAGTTTATAAATTTTATATCTTTTGAATGTGTTTAATAAAACTTCCTATGTCCATTTATTATACATTAATGAGTGTATAATGTCATTAAATAAGAATATTCTTTGTACATTTCAGGTTTTCATAGCAGAATCATTACACACAATTGGCTTGGGCTTATTATTTTTCAAAATATTGCCGGAGCTAGATGTGGTTAAAGGATCTATGATAACTAACTGTCTTTGCATTGTGCCTGCAGTACTGGGACTACTCTCTAGAAACTCACGCGATTCGAAAAGGTTTATGAAAGTTATTGTAGATATGGCAGCTATAGTCGCACAAGTCACTGGTTTCATTGTTTGGCCTTTGTTAGAGCAAAAACCCGTTCTTTGGCTCATCCCGATATCATCTTTGTGCATATCTTTAGGCTGGTGGGAAAACTACGTAACACGACAAAGTCCGATTGGTAAGTCCAATGAATTTCGATTCAGTTTTCAAACTTTGTTTATTAAAAAAAATATGTTTATGAGAATTGTGCACCGTACTTATTAAAAATATAAGAAAATAATATTATTTTATAAAAATACCACTCGAGAAACAATAACAATAAAGATTTATTTTGATTTTACCGTAATTCAAGTAAGTCTCCAAAAGCAAAGTGTCTTGTGACTAGCTTATCTGCCTCTAACCGGCGAAGTATATCAGTTATATTTTAAGATATCTTTCAAGCAAAGTCTTGATTGATGAATTGATTTTGCAGTATTCACATACAGATTTTGCTGTCGTATTTGGAAATTTTATTATTTTGTTATTCTATAACTTATAGTACACTTAATTGTTTTATTTACGTTGCTGCTGCTAATATATTTGTTGCTTTCTTCCAGGTATTATCAAAAGCTTAGGTAGATTAAAAGAAGAACTAAGTCACACGCGATACTATACATATCGCATAATGTCTCTTTGGAAGGTCATTCTGTTTCTTATGATAATTCTTTCCGCTATATGGATGGATGGAGATGATCCTGCTATGTTTTTCCAATTGTTTAATGCTGGTTTTGGACCACACAACATTGTTGTAGAAGAAGTAAGCACATAAATAACGTGAATGCGTAATTAAGCAATCAAATCAATAAATAAAATTTAAAATATTTGTGATAATTGTATAGAGTGGTTATGTTCTACTTTTTTTAGGTGCAAATACAACTCGGCGGCACAGTTATACCGGATCTGGCAAACGCTACTCTCACAGGAGATTCAGTTGAAGTCGCAGCAGTTTATAAATCAGCTTTTTATGTGTTATTAATCCAAGTATTTGCCGCATATTTCTGTTATATATTTGGGAAATTCGCTTGCAAAATTCTTATTCAAGGTTTCAGTTACGCTTTTCCGATAAATCTTGTAATACCTTTGGTTGTAAATTTCTTAATTGCTGCATGTGGCCTTAGAAATGGCGACACTTGTATATTCCACGGTACGGTGCCCGATTATCTTTTCTTTGAGAGTCCAGCAGGTGAGAATATTTTATGGTATTAATTGAAAATTACTATACATACATTGAAAATTATATATGATACTAATATATGAGATTGTTTTTTAATTTCAGTGTTTTCACTTAGTGATTTTATTTCTCGCCAAATGGCTTGGATTTGGCTGTTATGGTTGCTTTCTCAAACGTGGATTACTTTACACATTTGGACTCCTAAAGCTGAACGTTTGGCTTCGACTGAAAAGTTGTTCGTTTTACCAATGTACAATGGATTATTAATTGATCAAAGTATGGCACTGAATAGGAAAAGAGATGACCAAAGGGATGTTAAGACTGAGGTAAAAAAATTAAACAGTAGCTATTAGTTTAATATTTTTTTTTATCTTTTTAAATAAATATTTTCTACAGGATCTTGCAGAAATTGAAAAAGAAAAAGGTGACGAATATTATGAAACCATATCCGTGCATACTGACAATACTGGTTCTTCACCTAAAACAATTAAGTCATCTGATCAAATTACAAGAATATATGCATGCGCTACTATGTGGCATGAAACTAAAGACGAAATGATGGAGTTTTTAAAATCTATTCTGAGATTAGACGAAGATCAGTGTGCCCGGCGGGTCGCCCAAAAGTACTTACGTGTTGTCGATCCTGATTATTATGAATTCGAAAGTAAATATTGTTTTTTTACTCAATGTAACTAAAATTAATATTACAGTTTATAAGTACTATTATAATAATATTCTATAATATGTAATTGTAGCTCACATATATTTGGACGATGCGTTTGAAATATCTGACCACAGTGACGATGATTCTCAAGTAAATCGCTTCGTTAAACTTCTTGTTGATACTATCGACGAAGCAGCATCCGAAGTTCATCAGACTATTATTCGAGTCCGGCCACCTAAGAAATACCCAGCACCATATGGAGGGCGATTGACATGGGTGCTTCCTGGTAAAACTAAAATGATCTGCCATTTAAAAGACAAGGCTAAAATTCGTCACAGGAAACGTTGGTCACAGGTGATATACTATCTTCTATCATAGTATAAAACAAAACATTGTATAGCTTCTTATTTTTTTCCGCATAGCAGTAGGCACAGATGTAAAACACTGCTCGAATTCGAGATCTTACGTATTATGTAGCAGAAGAAGAAACTTCGAGTGGAATCTGAACCCACAACCATCACGTTGGTAGTCAGACCCTATCTCACCTCTACGTCACGCCTGTGCACTTTCTGACTCACGCATTGTGCCACTGGCATTTATTAATGTAGATATCGCCTTCCTATTTTACTCGTGTTAACTAATTCCGTGTTTAATAATATACAATTTTAAATACTTTCAGGTCATGTACATGTACTACCTTCTCGGACATCGTCTAATGGAATTGCCGATATCAGTTGATCGTAAAGAGGTAATGGCCGAGAATACGTTTTTACTGACACTCGACGGAGACATTGATTTCCAACCACACGCTGTAAGATTACTTATCGATTTGATGAAGAAAAACAAAAATTTAGGCGCAGCTTGCGGTCGTATTCATCCTGTCGGTTCTGGTAATTTTCCAAAATTTTATTTTTCATTAGAATTTTTAATAAGTATTTTTATTAGATCAGATGCATGATAAGCGTATATAGGTATATTTATTATTTTAAATCAATTCATTTTTAATGCATTTTAATAAAAAATAGTTTCCGAAAAGGTTATACTATATGTATGTAATATATAAATATACCCATGTATAGTGTTTATTTTTCAAAGGTATGATGGTATGGTATCAAATGTTCGAGTACGCTATCGGCCATTGGCTGCAAAAAGCAACTGAGCACATGATTGGATGTGTACTTTGTAGTCCTGGATGCTTCTCACTCTTCCGTGGAAAGGCTTTAATGGATGACAATGTCATGAAAAAATACACCTTGAGGTCTGATGAGGCTCGGCATTACGTACAATATGACCAAGGTAAGATCAACTAGTGGTATTTAATTGACTAACTATAAATAATCTTAAAGTAATATTTTTACAGGCTTTTTATTAACTTGCAATATATGTGTGCTATTTTATTTTATTAAATTTTATATTTTGTAAATTTATACAAAATGGCCATGGCAGCAAAATGGGGGTTAAAATGTAAAATTAAATACCTATAAAAAAGCTAGTATTTAAAATAATGTTAAGTTTATTTTCTTTTACAGGGGAAGACCGTTGGTTATGTACGTTATTGTTGCAAAGAGGATACCGAGTAGAATATTCTGCTGCTTCAGACGCTTATACGCATTGTCCTGAGGGTTTCAGCGAGTTTTATAATCAACGTCGTCGCTGGGTGCCTTCTACTATTGCTAACATTATGGACTTGCTTGTTGACTACAAACATACGATTAAAATTAATGACAACATTTCAACTCCATACATTGCTTACCAGGTAATACAAAAGGATTTATTTATTTTTAAAGATAAAATATTGGATTATTACATTTCTTTTTAGACAATATAGTGCACTGAAAGCATTCAACGGAGTGTGATATTGACATTTTGTTGAATATTTTCTGTTCGACATTGTATTTTGGGTGGAGATCTCTGCAAGCCACGCTTTATATTACCGTGTGTCTTACCGTTATTCCCGAGTGGTATCGAACCTATAACCAATATCATTTACAGTCAGACTGTCTCACTATGCCATAATGGCCTCTGGCATATCTTATTTATGATTTAAATTACGAAAAATATTATAACATTTTTACCGATGACATTTTGCAGATGATGTTGATGGGTGGTACGATTTTGGGTCCTGGCACTATATTTCTTATGTTGGTGGGTGCTTTCGTGGCCGCTTTCAGAAT